>CM076575.1:825456762-826675542 GCA_034641835.2 Pinus albicaulis
TTGCCATAATTATAGGATCATTTGTTTTTCAAAGACGCAATCCTAGTCATCAACAACAATATGTATCTTTACACTGCTGTAAATGTTTATGCAAATGCCGCCCTGTTAAACGCAAAAAAATTTAACCAAAACCCCAAAAAACAAGTCCTTCAGTCTTTGAGTGATTGCCCCGGTCGATGAGAGCTGGGTTGCCACACGATGGTATTATGATTGCGTTTTTACCTGTTCACTGCAGTTAAAAATGAAAATAGTGAATCTACCAGCCACCTGACTCGGAGACTGTCGCACACGACCAACAGGTGGGCCTTCACGCTACTGCATTCAACGCAGTTTGATCCACTTACAGGGAACACCACCACAAACAAAAAAACGCCTTCTCGGCCTTCAAACCGCCTTCACGGCAACAAGATTTCCCTCACGCATTCAACAGAGAACGATATTGGCACAGAGTTCACAAAAAAAAAACAACACAGAGGATTGGACAGATATACCAGATTCTGGAGCCGAAAAAATTTGGGCGGATTTTTTTTTTTTTGCTGCACTCCTCCTTTCTTATCCGCACCACCAAAACGTGTGGGCTCCCTTCCCGTGCCTTGACAACGTTCAGCAACTAGCCTCTTCGACCAAACAGCAAAGGCTCAAACCATAGTATCGATTTCTGCAAGCGCAAACTCTATAATCGATCTCCCCAGCACGCTGTCAACAACACAGCAGATTCACACTGCATTCCAGCTCTCTTCATGCAGATCGCTTCTCAACACACAACCGCAGCAATCCTCCACGGAACCTCACGTCCTCATATCTCTATAAATCACAGGTCCACTTAGCAAGCTCCGATACCATGATAAGAAATGCAGTATACAGAAGTTTAGACAAACACACGGGAGCTCACAGGTGCAGATCACCAGGAGCTCCCCCAGCAAATGCATTCGCTTGCCTTCTTCATTAAGCATCAGGAATTAAATAGATACATAGGCAAAACAGATTCCTAACTAATAGGAACTGAATGTCAAATAAGGAGGAAATCATAACTACGTAACCTATTCTCCATTAATTTCTAACATTTTTTTTTATTGATGAAGGTAATTATTATATTGTTGTGAAATTTGTAAGGTTAATAATTTTTTTTTTTTTTTAATATATTGTATAATATTTAAAAGATAATTATTTTATTTTATTTATATTAAGGATTTGTATATTAAAAGTAATAAAGTGAATATATTGAAAATGAACATTTCTGCTCATATTAAATAATATAATTTTATAAATATTTTATATAGAAAATAAAGTAATTTAAATTCTTATATTTTCACTTTAGTGAGAATGATTGAAAGAATTCTTATTTCATTAATAGTTGTTTTCTAATTCAATGTATGACGGATATTTGTAAAATTTTCAATGTTTAATATGGATTTGATATATAATATTTTACAAAATATTAATAATAAAAATAATTAAATGTATACATACAATAAAATATTATGAGAGGCGTATTTTAACATTTTAATGTGGAGAACTTGAATTATAAATAAAATATTTCAATGTCACCTAATTTTAAAATCATAGTTTCAACCATACTAAACTTTGTAATTTATAAAAATATATTTGCATTTTTTTTAAGTTGTTTTGCATGCAATTTCATATATAAAAGTTTGACATAAGTTCACCAATACATCATTTGTAATAAATATTATTTCATAAAAATAAACATCGTGATGATAACCATCTAACAATCATAAACATCATCTAAGATACACATTTGAATTCACTACCATCATCTAATTATATACACCTCTATCACATATAAACATCATTAGCTAGCACACAAATCTAATAATCTAACAGGGCATCATCATTGTAATCACATCTAACGAAACAAAAACATTCTAATCTATCATCACCACACACATTCTCAAATTAATATAAATCTCATGTCAAATAATTGCTATCACATACACATCTATCTACAAGCACATTAAATGAACATATCTAACATGACCTAAAAATATACACATCAACACCAACATATAAATTAAGTACATAAACATGAACACAAAAGTGCACTATATTTTGTTTGATATAGTTATTTTCTTGTTTATATATATATATATATATATATATATATATATATATATAAACACACAGACAAACAAGTCAAATAACTACATCAATTCAAATAAGTGCAATCTAATATTTGATACAACAGATGTAGTAGTGTTCAACTTGGTTTGTAGTAGAAGACGATGGATGGTCAACTATTGCCTCAATCTGGTCTGTCGAACTATGATGTGGAGGAGGAGGTGGCTAAAATGCTCTATCAGGAGAAACATAAGGCACATCCTCTAGCTCTAGCATCTCATCATCAGGCGACTGAAGAGGAGGTGTACTACTTGTTGAGATTGCAACAGGATGATGAGCTTAGTGCAAAGAAGTCGCCTTCACTAACTGGGCTCGCAGGCTATTTTTGGCGCAAGTCTATTTTTAGACTATGTCTATTTTTAGACATGTCGATCATATTCTATGAGTTGCAGGATGCTATTTGTGGATGGTTGGTCAAGTTGGAAAAATAGATGGACTTCTATTTTTTAGACATATTGGGTGGAATCTATTTTTAGATTTCCAGTCTAAAAATAGGTATGTCGAATATTATTAGCTCTTAATAATATTTGGACTATAAACATTATCTTATTCTCTTGGAGCACTTCAGTTAAGTGCACAGATGTGGCACAGGAGCTGACAGAAGGAATTATGCTATTCTCGAGGGTTAAGTGGAGCTATTGCATGGAGACTTCAGTTAGAACTCATGTGATAGAGTTTGGTGGAGTTATTGAGGTAGTTGGTGGAGTTGTGTTCAGTTTAACTTAGTTAAACATAGTTAAGCTAGTTGTATCTAGTCTAACTGATTGATACACTAGTGAGAGTGGTGTGAATTAATTATTAATTAATTCACTAATTATTAACTCATTAATCAACTAAAGAATACATCCGTTAACTACAGTGCATGGACAGTTTCAGTGGAGACCAATGAAGAGGTGCGTGAAAGAGCAATGTGACTATCAGTTGTGACTATACTTGTTGCATGATTTGCAACAACCAGTGATTGGAGATGCCAATGAGGATTGCGTGAGCAAGGCTGGACCAATTTGAGTTCATTCAAAGCCATTCTTCAGCAGTGATTGCGCAGTAGAGGCAGGCTATCAGGTGGCAGAGATTGGAGCATGTGATTTGCTAGATCGGGCTTGATTAGTGTGTAGAAATTGGAGGTTATACTGAGAGCTTGTGAGGAGCTTTGTATAATGATTGTTACATGATCTCTATGACATATAATATACAGATAGTTGGGGGTTTTCAGATTTAAGCTTTCCCATAAAATACTATGTTCATATGTGTGATTTTTTATGGTTTTAATGTGCGCATGCGATTATTTTTATTTCCGCAATTAATGATAAATGGTAGAAGAGATTCTGTATTGTGCATGAACTTAAAATAGTGTGTGATCAGGAGAATCTTGGTGAATAATATATCAGTTATTCAAATTTCTACACTACCAGAAGGATCACTAACACCCTAACGAACATGATCCAATGGGGTGGTATTACTGGAAGCATCATGATCACCATCCTCATCACCCTCATCATCATCATCATCACCACTCTCATATGATGTATCTGTCGCTCCATGCTCTGCATCCCTCATCACTGAGAGTACCCTAATAGCTTTGATGATATGCCCCATAAGATACATCATCTCAGGCAGAAAATCCATGCAGAGAACCACGAACCTCGGATATGCGCTGAAACCTTGAGTCCTCGCAGGGATAACTCCCTCGTGAACAATTTTTTTTACCAATTTGTTGGAGTAGTCCATCCGAAATTGTAGACCAACCCTACAGCCATGGATGCCCATGCTCCCCTGAGGATGTGCCTCACCCTCTTGAGCCTTTCCCATCTCCTCATCTCCGCCATCCAGTAGTGGGGGAGGAGGCATTTCCCCATAGAATGAGCTGATGTCTACAAAATATATAGTACACAAAAATAATTAGACAATTTCATTAAATAATTATTAAAAAAAGTTAAAGAAAGTGCTAGAATAAATTTTATGTTAATTCATTAAAACAATAAAATGAAACTAGATTAATTTAAGGAAAACACTAATATTACTTCTATCATCTAGAGGCACAGCCGCTATGAAGAGGATGTTCGGACAATGTCTCCAATCGATCCCATCATACGGAAACACCATTGTGACAAATATGTGGTCATCCTGATGCAGGAGCATTAGGCTCAAAAAATCCTTTGTATTTTCATAGACATAGGGGGACTTGTGTTTTCAAAAGAATATTGATTTCTTATGTAATTATTAATGTTTTTGAGTGATTTTAATGAGATATATTAATTATTGAGAGGAATTTGTAAATGTTCCAGAATGATTGGAGAACATGAGAGAATTTGGATAGTTTAGATTCCATAGGGATTGAGAGATTTGAAATTTAATTGTAATTCCTAAAGTAGAATTGGTTCCATGATTTTATGAGTTTGAAAGGATTTTTAGGGATAAAGGATAGATTTTAGGACTTAGAGGATTTGGAGGATTTTGTTGAGATAATGGAGGATCTGAACCTAAATTGGTTCATAATATTTTGTATAAATTGTAAAGCCTCAAGGAAAAAGAAGACAGTAGGAGAGGTAGAGATTTAGGTTTTAGACAGACAGGGGTTTGTTGTAAGCCTACGGGAAAATTTGATAGAAAGGCCATTTATCAGAAAATCAGGCCTGAGGGAAGAAGAAACCTGTGTAAATACTTGTTTATATATAAAGAGATTGTTTTATGAGTTATTAATTGTGTAAGTGAGAAATAGGATCTGGAATCACTTTGGGGTTAATGCATAAGATGTGTATTCAAGCGAGAAATTGAGGTTAAAAAGAATCACAACAAATCTGGTTTGATGGACGATGTTCTGGTTGAATCAGTGCCAGAATGGTGATTAATTGCAATCATCGTTTGAAAGTACAACAGAGAAAAGATCTTTTTTTGCCGAAATAAGAAGTGGAATTGAGCGTTTCATTAAGTGTGCAGAGGACCACATTGGAGTAAAGTGGAACCATGAATTGAGATGGTATGGAACCGGAAGCAAACGGAACAGTGAAGGCGTATTTTAAAACCAACCAATGGTTTTCGCGTAGCTCTTGAGTGGTAAGCAGTAAAGTCTTGATCGAACGCGATAGCAGTTAGCGTGTGACACGTAGCATGGACGGAAATTCAATACCACCCCTTTCACGTGAGTTTGGACAACAAAAGGGCGTGCAAGTTTGTTATGCGATAGCCGTTGATTTTTTAAGTTGGAGCGCGATGGAATGCCAACCGTCAGATTTGATTGCAGAAATGGACGGGTAAGTTTTAAGTGTTGTGGGACCCAGATATAACATACATATGTTGGTAACTTTGGGTTTTATCCAAAGTCGAATTTCTAATGAAATGTGAAGCTGTGGGGTTGAAAGTTTATATGGTTGTTTGTTGGTATCTTTGGTAATTTAAACCAAAGTCGAACTTTGATGTTAAGCTTGGCCTCGACATATGTGCGACTCGTTTATCAGCGGAAAGGGTAAGTTATAAAGTACTGTGTTAACTTTATAACATAAAGTTTAAGCTTTAAAATATTATGGATAGGCACGGTGAAATAAAGTTGTGGGGTCGTAGGTAATTATATGGTTTATTTGGGTTTTAAACCATAGTATTGAATCATAAGCGGATATGATTTTGTGCTTGCGCTTGGGTATTTTAACCTAAGTCAAAGTTTAAGGAAATGTGATCATAATGGTATTTTTATATGGGTTTTAAACGTAAATGAGAAAGGAAATATGCTTCCGCTTAAGGGTTTTTAAAGTCATAAAGGTTTAGACTTTAGAGAGGAGTAAAGGAAAGAACTTCTACTTATATTTTTAACTTGGGGTTGTTTAAAGGGATATGAAACCTTAATGAACAGAATAAATTTCTGAATATGAGATGGGAATTTTGGGAATGAATGTGACATGCATTTTTATATGGATAATGTGAGTTTTGGTAGCTTAGGGGCCATCATTTTGGTAATAGAGCAGGAAACAGCTCTTTGAAGGTTCAAGTTTGTTTCAATTAAATTGGAATTAGAATGAATGCATGTGTGATGGAGAAAATAAAAGGGGTCAGATTTTGAAACTTATAGATTGCAGCACATAGAGATACAATGCAGATGAGAGGTGAAACAAGATCATATATAAATCTTGAAGGTAAGTTGATAAGTGTTATTTTAACTCTGGTTTGAAGATTATGTTTGCAAAATTCAGGTTGCAGATAGTTGAAGAAAATCTCAGCAAAAGAAGATCACAACTTTAAGAGCAATGATAAAGGAAACTGGTAATATTTTCTGAGTAAAGTGTGGAATAGAACCTTGAAGAATTCCAACAGAGGTTGGATAAAAAGGACAATTGTGTTCTTAAAAAAAAAAAATTGCAGATGAGTTGAAGCCTAGAAGGAGCAGAGAGGAATGCTCAAGAGGTTCTAGAAGATAGAGAACCAGTGCTTGCCAAAAGACCAAGTCTAGAGAAAAGGATTGGTGAGGTAAGTTGTAACAAGGAGGACTTGTTATTGTAGAGGCTTTAGTACAACTCATGGTGAATGAGTGAGGAACTCATGAAGATAGAGATGGAGAAGAAGATGACTACTGATAGTCATAGAAGATATAGCAGAGATTCTGAGAGAGACCACAACAAAAGAAAGGAGAAAGAATATTCCAAGGCAAATGGCATATGGAAGCAGTTGACTGATGAATAATATGACAAAGAGTTAGCTGAGATAAGAGAACAATTTAATAAATTGAAAATGATGATAGAAGAAAACCAGAGAATTGGTTGGCTCATGAAGAAGAAAGTAAAGTGGCAGAGGCTACAACAGAAGAGAGAACAACAAGTGAATATGAAATTAGCAGAAGAGCTAAGAAAACTTGAACAGAGGATGAGTGTGCAATTGGGATGTGCAGAACTCAGAGAAGCTGAGTTGAAAATGGAAGTTTCCATTTGTGAAGCAGAACATAGTGAAGTTATGGGTACAAATGAAGAATGGAGATCTGTGAAAGATCTTATGAATCATTGTGAAGATTTAAGACAACAAGAAGTTTACCTTGCTGGAGAGGGAATTATTGATGATTTCCTGATTTGTTGGGAAAGTTCAGATCAGCCAGATGATGTAAAGCCTTTTATTTTTTATTCTAATAATTGTGATGTGATTACAGGTTTTACAGAGAATGAGCAATCTTTTGAAGCTGTCAAAACTATGAAAGAGTATCTTTCAGCACATAAATACTATGAAGTAGAAAGTAATAATGAGGAATTTTTCTTGAATGAGGGAAGCAATGATGCAGTTATATTTGAAGCTGTTACAACACAGGAAGAATTTCTTGAGAAAGAGGGAGAATAGATTCAGTCCGAAGAACTGATATGTGAAGCAACAGTTGAGACTATTGAACCTTGTAATTTTCAAACTGAAAATTTGTGTATAAATGCAGGAATTGTCAGTGATGATGAAGTACTTAAGGAATGCCAAAAATAATTTGCATTGCTGGAATATTTGTTGGAAAACTCAAAGTATGACAGAGAGATTGCAGAAGACAGAGTTCACTACAGTGAACAAGAACAAAAAGACATCATGAGAGCAGATGGTGTGAAAGAGAGACTTGTTGACAGTCTTGAGATGCCTTTAGAGAATTCTTTAAGGAGAATGAATCAACATACTGATGTGCTGATAGAAAAGGAAATTTCATAGCAGCATACTGAAATGTTGCCAAAGGAAAGAAAGGCACTGAGGCCTTATGGTTTTTATTTTAATAATTGTTTTATGAATGCAGGTTTTGTTGAGATGCTGGAGAAACTTTGACACAAATAAATAGCCAAGTAAAGAAAGAAGAAGAAGAATCTATGGAAATATTTAATCCATGGAATAAAGAGATTAAATTGCTGGAAAATATGTTGAAGAATCAGGATTCAATACAGGAAGAGAAATCTCAATTTCAATATTGGGAAGTGCAAAAGGTGAAGGTGCAATAATTAGAGGATATCAGCAACAAACTAAAGCAAAGAGATGAAGATAGCAGTAAAGGGAATACTATGTACCAGTCCAATGAATTGTTGAAGAAAAGAGACAAACAAATTGTCATAAATGACAATCTGGAAGAAGTTAGTAATTGCAGAAAATAAGAGGGTAAGGATGACAGGGTGGCAATAAAAATAAAAGATCAACAATTAAGAGATGAAAGAAATCAGCAGACAAAATATTTATTGGATAGAGAAATTGAATTGATAAGAAGGATAATGATGAAAGTGTCTCAAAAGAAGACATTAGCAATAAAGAAAAGAAGCAGCAACAACAAAAGGAAGATAGTAACAGACTGTGAAAGTACAGCCAGTGGAGCAAAGCAGCATAAAGTGTGGAGACCTGGAGAAAAGCAACAAACAAAAACATAAATAGATGATAATTTACAGAACAAGGTATGAGATCTAGGAAGACAAATATTAAAAGCACATGATCAGGAGATCATGATTATTTTTAACCTTGGGAGTCTCATATAGGAGAATTAGGCTCAGAAAATCCTTTGTATTTTAATAGACATAGGGGGACTTTTGTTTGCAAAAGAATATTGATTTCTTATGTAATTATTAATGTTTTTGTGTGATTGTAATGAGAGATATTAATTATTGAGAGGAATTTGTAAATTTTCCTGAATGATTGGAGAACATGAGAGAATTAGGATAGTTTAGATTCCATAGGGATTGAGAGATTTGAAATTTAATTGTAATTCCTAAATTAGAATTGGTTCCATGATTTTATGAGTTTGAAAGGATTTTTAGGGATAAAGGATAGATTTTAGGACTTATAGGATTTGGAGGATTTTGTTGAGATAATGGAGGATTTGAACCTAAATTGGTTCGTAATATTTTGTATAAATTGTAAAGCCTCAAGGCAAAAGAAGACAGTAGGATAGTTAGAGATTTAGGTTTTAGACAGACAGGGGTTTGTTGTAAGCCTACGAGAAAATTTGACAGAAAGCCCATTTATCATAAAATCAGGCCTGAGGGAAGAAGAAACCTGTGTAAATACTTGTTTATATATAAAGAGATTGTTTTATGAGTTATTAATTGTGTAAGTGAGAAATAGGATCTGGAATAATTTCGGGGTTAATGCATAATATGTGTATTCAAGTGAGAAATTGAGGTTAAAAATAATCACAACAAATCTGGTTTGATGGATGATGTTCTGGTTGAATCAGTGCCAGAATGGTGATTAATTGCAGTCGTCGTTTGAAAGTACAACAGAGAAAAGATCTCTGTTTGCTGAAATAAGAAGTGGAATTGAGTGTTTCACTAAGTATGCAGAGGACCACATTGGAGTAAAGTGGAACCATGAATCGAGATGGTATGGAATCGGAAGCAAACAGAACAGTGAAGGCAGTTTTTAAAACCAACCAATGATTTTCACGCAGCTCTTGAGTGGTAAGCGGTAAAGTCTTGATCCAACGCGATAGCAGTTAGCGTGTGACACATAGCATGGACATAAATTCAATACCACCCATTGCACGTGAGTTTGGACAAAAAAAGGGTGTGCAAGTTTGTTATGCGATAGCCGTTGATTTGTTAAGTTGGAGCGCGATGGAATACCAACTGTCAGATTTGATTGCAGAAATGGATGTGTAAGTTTTATGTGTTGTGGGACCCGGATATAACATACATATGTTGGTAACTTTGGGTTTTATCCAAAGTCGAATTTCTAATGAAATGTGAAGCTGCAGGGTTGAAAGTTTATATGGTTGTTTGTTGGTATCTTTGGTAATTTAAACCAAAGTCGAACTTTGATGTTAAGCTTTGCCTCGACATATGTGCGACTTATTTATCAGCGGAAAGGGTAAGTTATAAAGTACTGTGTTAACTTTATAACATAAAGTTTAAGCTTTGAAATATTATGGATAGTCACGGTGAAATAATGTTGTGGGGATGTAAGTAATTATATGGTTTATTTGGGTTTTAAACCATAGGATTGAATCATAAGCGGATATGATTTTGTGCTTGCACTTGGGTATTTTAACCTAAGTCAAAGTTCAAGGAAATGTGATCAGAATGGTATTTTTATATGGGTTTTAAACGTAAATGAGAAAGGAAATATGCTTCTGCTTAAGGGTTTTTAAAGTCATAAAGGTTTAGAATTTATAGAGGAGTAAAGGAAATAACTTCCGCTTATATTTTTAACTTGGGGTTGTTTAAAAGGGCATGAAACCTTAATGAACAGAATAAATTTCTGAATATGAGATGGAAATTTTGGGAATGAATGTGACATGCATTTTTATATGGAGAATGTGGGTTTTGGTAGCTTAGGCGCCATCACATCCTCACTGGACAGTAGCACCAATTCCTTAGTATAAATCATGGTTGGATTCTCTAGCCAGCCCCTCTTGGGCATCATCTTCCCCCACTTGCGCATCCGGACCTCAGTGATTGACCTAGGAGGGTGACAGTGAAATATAGGCCTCGTCTCTAGAAACGTCTAAAAAAATAAACAAAAAATATTTGAAGAAAAATGGAAGGTCACCCTCCCATGTCTCAATGCACAACATCTATCTAAAGCCATGCAAAACTACCTAAAAAAAATGACAGACCATCTAATGCAATGTGACACCTAGATAGAAAAATTAACATAATAAAGAAGAGGGAAACTAATGCACTTCCCATCACTACTAGAGTGTACAATGGTGGTGAGTAATAACGAAAGGCACCTAACCTCATGTGCAACAAAAGTATAAATCCGTAGTTATCCACCACGAACCTAAAAATATGTTGGATGGAATGCACGAGGCCTGGCATATATCTGAGTGTATGAAAGTTGAGACTCAGCTGCAACCCCATGGAGGACATCAAGAATCTAGGGAAAATCCTCCCCTCTCTTAGATAGGCTAGTGATAAAGTATATGTCCTCCTCAGTGGGCCTATACCACACATGGAAAGCCTGCTCCTAGGCACTCCATCAGCAGATCATATGTGCCAATAAGACAAAGTATGCTTTTAGGGATGTAGCCTCCTCATAGTACTTAAGGAGGCCCACATTTCTCAAGAGCACTCGAGTCGCTAAAATAGTAGGGAGAGGGTATAAAACCTTCTCCCTCTCTCTGCCCCCCAATGGTCAAACCATATTGTATGGCTTCGCTTGCTACTCCTACTCCTGTTGTTGCTCCCTCTACTAATTTCTTTGCTACATGCTTTACATATAAAATAAATTATCCTCATACATAAAATAGATTTTATTTTTATTTTTTATCAAATGAAACATTTATTTATAAATATGAACACATAACTTCAATAAAAAAACTCATCGATACGATCAAAATATAGCCATGCACCAGCTCCAATGCACTTCCAACTATAACCGCACCAATATCGGTGCACACATAAGTATGATGCACTATTGTTGGTTAATAAATTTAAATTTTGATAGAGGTGTGACACACTTGTGCATAGGTGTGCACACATAACTTTTTCGCATTGGTATGGAATGTTCATGTTATCAAACGCACCGAGCTACAACTATATTTTTAAATATTATTTTGGCGGTGCGTTTGGTAAATACAAACACATCATATTTGATGCACTTATGTACAATGTATCTATTTCCCAGTGCATTTTCATTTAAAAAATGCACCGCATCAACCACAGTGAGTTATGTTCATGCATCGAAATATGGTGCACCTTGTAAATTTATAGGGTGCACTACTATCAGTGTCAGATGATAATATCGAGTGCACCACAGAGTGAGTTTTATTTTTTCAAAAATATTGAAAAATATAACCTAGTTTGAAATTATAATCCACTAAAAAAGAAAATTATAAAGAAACACAGACATTACCTAGACATTTGGTCATCGAGGAGGCATTGTGGACAGGCAATGTAATTTTTTTTTAGCAAGTTTGAAAAAATTGGAAACTAAGATAGTGAGCACAGTATGGAAGGATGTTGAGTAAGAGAAGAAAAAAAGTCAAGGCACTTCCATAAGGCAAGATTGGTACTGGTGGTTTATAGCACTTTAACACTTTATATGGTAAAAATGAAATTGAAGGCTCGAAGATTTTTTTTATTTAACCCTCCTTCGATGTGTTTCACTAACCACACCAGTGCTGACTAGATCCAAGAACACCATGTTTTTTATTTTAATTAAAAAATCTATCACATTTCTTTTCTTGAGACCCCCTACGGCATTTTGATACAGGAACCACATAGGTGCTTTGTTTTACTATAGCATCGCTCTCTTTTTAGAAATTAAAAACTGCCTAGTGGTGCTCTTTAAAAGAATCCTTGGGGTGTTTTAGTATATTTACTGCACTAGTGCATCATTGGAAAATAGCACTTCATTTTTCTGAAATTTCAAACTACAGTAGTGCTCCTTAGTGGTATACATTGATTATTTTTACTACATGAAGGGAACCAATGATATTGACTAATCAAGCACCATTTCGTTGTGTTGTTTAGAGAACCTTGTTTTTTTTTTCTTTTTTCTTTGGTCTATGGTGCATCATGTTATATGCAACATCAGTACTTGTATGGATAGTAAAGCACCTGTGCGTTTGTATATTTTGGATGCACCGTCCAAAAACCATCCACTAAAACATGTGCCTGCCTAACTACACTAGTGACCTCTGCTACAAATGGATTTTTGGGCTATTTTTATGGGGGCTTCTACAAAAACGTCTGGTGGAAGGTATTTTCCTTATATTGAAAAAGTGTTTCATATCAAGTTGTATTATGGCCACCCAGGTTACCGAAAGACATTGATAGCCATCAAGAAATTTTATTTCTGGCCCGAATTAAAATGGAGGTGGAAAAATTTATCTCAAAATGCATAGACTTTCAACAAGTAAAAGTTGAGTGCAAGCACCTCGCTAGTTTACTGCAACCCATTCCCATTCCGGAATGGAAGTGAGAGGTGATTTCTATGGATTTTATTATAAATTTGCTTTAGACTCTAAAAAAACATAATGCAATCATGGTAGCGGTCAATATGTTGAGCAATGTGGCTCAAATTTCCATAAATGAAATCATAATACTCCATAGACTTCCCAAGAAAATTATCTCGAATAGAGACACCAAATTCACTTCAAAATTTTGGAGGGAATTAGTTGCAGGCTTAGGGGTAGAGCTAACATTCAACACAACATACCATCCTCATACCAATGGGAAAACAAAGATAATAAATAGGATTCTGGAAGACATGCTAAGAATGTATGTAATACACTAATGTAGGAAGTGGGAAGAATACATTCCACTTGTGGAATTTGCATATAATAATGGTTATGAAGAATCGTTGAAAATGATCCCATTTGAAGTTCTTTATGGGAGGAGTTGTAACACTCCTATTAGTTGGAATGATCAAATGCATATGGTCCTCATTTTTCCTGAGATGTTTGAGAAACATGGATTAATAAATGAAAACCACCATAAGAATTATAAAAGTGGCACACGACAGAAAGGAAAGCTATTTAGACAATGAGCATAGAATTCATAGAGAGTTTGAATTTGTGGGACATGTTTTCTTGCGAGTTAGACCCTAGAAGAGATCATAAAATTTTGGGTGATGTTCCAAGTTAGAACCACGATTTTTTGGACATTTGAAGTGCTCAAAAGGATAGGGATAGTGGCATATATGCTATATTTTCCTCCATAAATTAGGGTGCATCATTTTTTCTATGTTTCATTTATTAAAAGATATGTGTAGGATTATAATCATGTAGTTTATCAGTTTGTGTTATAGGTAGAACTAGAGGGAGAGTTCCAACTAGAACCTCTATGAATCTTGGATTGGAGGTAGCTCAGTTTCCATAACTAAGTAATAAAGAAAGTCAAAGTGAAGTGGAGGCACTTTGGGCCCAAGGAATCCATGTGGGAAATGGTTGACCTGATGTGTGAAACATATCCTTTCTTATTTTCTAAGTGAAGAAAATATAAATATAGTGTAAATGCTATATTGAGTTTTGTATATAAAGCTCCATAATCAACAATGCTTGGTCTAAAGAATATTTTTGCATATGGTTATTGAATGTAATCTGCAGGTGGATTTCTAGGGCGGGGGTGGGATTATGACATCCCCTGGTTGTTATTTCTCTCATTGTAAATACTTGTAATTCTTTAAATGGATTAGAGAGGGACACAAATTCTATTTCTTGAGGAAGGAGACTACTTGAGGGAATTGTTGTTTTAAATAATAGTATTGGTTGGCTGAGTGGTTTTAAATGGGGTGAATGTTCCATAAATTAACTCAAAGAGGAAGGGATTGGCCTAGATTTCCTTTAGCTCTAACAAAAATAAGAAGAGGAAAAAAAATTAAAGGAAGCATGGGTATTGTTGTCCTAAGGTTGCTGAATAGCATGAAGCTAGAAAGAAGATGGATAACTATTATGTTTTGAAGGGGAAAATACCTTCATTCATGTGCTCTCTCTCCCACACGCGCACGCAAGAATACGCAGAGAGAAAAATATCTCTCAGGGCATGAAAAATTAGTGTAAGAAAGCACACGGAGAATGTTATGGTAAAAAAATAAGATAATCAAAAAATCCTCCAAGGGTGGAGGTGAGAACACAGAGAAGGCATCAACCAAAATTCGTCATTGTTAAGCTCCGAAGAGACTAAAAACTAGATAATGTATCATCATAGAGGCTTTCTAGGTGAAAGCATTATAGAGAATAATATCTTTCTTGAAGGCTGAAGAACCACTGGATGCTTGTGGATTGATGAACCATTGGCTAAGATAGAAGCACCAATATACTTGGGGAATTGATGAACCACTAGGTACTGACAACACTGGTGCATGCTCACACCGATGAACTATCTGGTAAGATGGCTTCTATGTTCCTACAGTAGCTTATCAACTAACAAACCTTCCTTTATTCTGGACTCTCTCCTCCTTAAAGCAAGTTGAACTCTTTGTACTATGGTATCCTAACATGGATGTTCATCATGAAAAGCCTGAGAGGACTGAGTGGAAGGTTTTGTAGCTAGTGTATGAAGGAAGATTGGCCTTGTGATATCCTATTTCAATTGTTCATTTTTTGAAGTATTACCTTAGAAGCACTCCACCTCAAGCTATGGAATCTAGCTCGGGGGTGACAACTACATGTAGTAGAGGTAGTAGCTTGTCTATGGTTGGGTGGAGAGTCTACGTCCTACTTTCAGTTCCCAATCCAACTAGCTATATAAGATAAAATTTACATGGCCTTCATATATATATATATATATATATATATATGGTATCCTAACATGGATGTTCATCAAGAAAATTCTGAGAGGATTGAGTGGAAGGTTTTGTAGCTAGTGGATGAAGGAAGATTGGCCTTGTGATATCCTATTTCAATTGTTCATTTGTTTAAGTATTACCTCAAAAGCACTCCACCTAAAGCTATGGAATCTAGCTCAGGGGTGACAACTACATGTAATAGAGGTAGTAGCTTGTCTATGGTTAGGTGGAGAGTCTACGTCCTACTCTTAGTTCCCAATCCAACTAGCTACATAAGATAAAATTTGCATGGCATTCACACACACACACACACACACACACACACATACACACATGTGCATGGTATTGGTTATATGATTCTATACAGATTAAGTAATGTGATTTCCTATGTGTTAATGGGACGCTGAATTTCCTATACGCGTGTCTAGGGAATGGTGTAATTCTTGTATGTTTAATAGATTAAATCTCAACGAACTCCATACCTGTTGAGATGGTGAATTATTTGTGTTATCTCATTAAATTGATGACTATGCTTGCAAGCATGTATTTTTGTTGTTTCATTTCTCGTTTAATATTCTTGATTGTTTTAAGTAAAGGATATGCATATCCTATTGTGGTAGAACTCTAGGTAAGTTCCCTGTAAACATGAGAATTTTCTTAGTTACATGTCCTCTGCATATTTATTTCTAAATTTATTGTATTTGAGTTTCAGGTTTGTGACATGTCCTTCTTTTCTTTCAGTAAGTTTTGTTGATTTTAAGAGCTTAGAATAATGGCATCGTGACCTTTCTGCGCTAAAGGAGAGAGTGTAACTGTGAATAATATGTTTATCATGCTGAAAGGTTGGAACCCCTCAGGTATGGGAGATTTTGCAAAGAATTCAAAATATTTTCCAAGTATAAAAGACTCGCAAAATATGTTAGAACAGCTAGTGGGATTTTTCAAGTCGAAGGTTGAGTGAGATAGCCTTTTGGATGAGCTGGGCCCATAAACGAGCTAGGCCTAAAAATGAGCTAGATCCAGAGCAGGTTAGGTGGGACTCAATATGTTGGGGGTTAGATTGTCGGGCCCAATAATGTAGTTGAGTGGGAGGTTAGGCTAACCTTCACGTCGGAGTTGGGGAATTTGTGTAATTGGTTGATGGTTTCATGAGGATGGGTTGACCACTTACCACAAGGAAGATGCACCTTCCACGTAGGCTTTCCAGGTGGCATGGCACCATGTTGGCATGATATGGGTGCCACGTGGAGGTTAAGAATGACATGGTGGAAGTTAGTGTGTTGGGTTCAAATGACCATATCCCTTGATCTAGGAGTCAGACCGAGGAAACAAATTTATCTTGTTGGAAAGGTATAAATGAGATGAAAATAACGATGTTATCCATTTTAAGCTATAAAGTAGTTGGAAAAGAGTGAAATTGGATACCCCATTTCCATAATGGGACCATTTGGGTCAACATAGTAACTACCTCCTTCTACCCTTAGTTGGGGTTGGGGTTAGGATGGAGGTATGTTAGTTTCATATATGAAAAAAATGGATATAACAATAGATAACAAGCTTGCGCTGGAGGTAGACATGTGAATCTTACTCTATGGATTATCACTTAAAATATTTCCTTCAACATGAAAAGTGTATACCACACCAAATACATGAAGCAAAGTTTCAATTGAAAGACACATATGGGATTCAAACATGGCATCTTTGAGTTCCTTTTTTGGGTTTTTTCATGATAGCTTAGAGCTGGGAAATATGGAATAGAAAGGAACATTGATTCTTTACTACAATGTCATCCTCTAGAGATAGTTAACAATGATCTAAACTACACTATCCTCCTTCACGGTTGGAGTGTCATTGTAGTGCATATCATTATCTCTAAAGTTGTTTATTAATTATTTCACCACTTACGTGGCAATATATATAAAATTAATAAAAAATAAATTTATTAATTATTATTTTTATATATAGAATTTTTTTTAAATGAAAGAAAATTACAAATATTATTTTTGGAGTTTTTTTTGCGGGCATAAATTGAAACCAAGCCCTCTCTAAAAATTAACAACTTTATGCCATGATTTCAAGCATGATAAATGTAGATTTATAGTTATATTTATAGTTATTGATAGAGATTGTACATTATAGTTTATACGAGATTTATGATGTTGTTGAGGGTTTTTGTATTCTTTAAGTATGGGTTGATATAATAGTTGTTATTTGGGATAAGATGAATGTTTTTCACAACAATGTTGTTATGAGGTATAAACTTGTTGATTTGTGTGGGGTTTACTTTTTTCCAGTTTCAAATTTAAATTTTACAAAAATTTTGATAATGGAAGCTATGTGTGAGGAAACAAGGATAAAAAAAACCGTTATTCCATTCAAAAATATTACTAGCACAACTATATAACTTAAATGGATGGTAATTCCTATATGCATCAAGCATCAACACACTTACTTCATGATACAATTAACATTACTAAAAAATAACTAAATTATAACTTTACTTTCAATCCCCCCATGACGCGTGTCTAGACCTGACGCCTGTCGAAAGGAAATCACACTGGAGAAAAAACACCAACCACCTAGCTAGCATGCTCAACACCTTGATTCCTTTGAAAACCTGGTTTAACTGTGAAATGATACTCATATTATTCAATAATTAGGCATTGTATTGCAAATCTAGCTCGGCCCATGGGAAAATAATGACGGTGAATGACGAGGTACAATGGCTCCTTCCTGAGCCGAATGAGGGAGGCATTATTGCATGCATACATCCACTCTTTGGGAACATTTTATCTCCTAGTCATGTTCATTGTTCATCACCAGAAAATATGGTAATAAATTTATCATCCAAAAATCACCATGCCCATAATGCTTATTCTCTCATCACATTATGTAATTGGCCCACTCTTTGTAACAAAATTAGGTAAAAGTTCATGTAATAAAAGTTAATAAAGGCAAAAATAAGACCATGGTTAAGGGACACTTATTCCAAGATGAATGTTGGGAAAATATATCCTAATGGGCACCACTGGATATGTGTTTATGGCTAAGGAAAATTGGTAAAGGTAAAAGAAACAAAATTATAGAGGCAAAAAGTATTTTTGGCACATTTATTTATGAAAATAAAGGGAAATGGGAGAAAAGGAAGGTAAAAGGTCACAAGTTGCAGTTGAGGAGGAAAATGAAGGAAAATAATGGAAAATGAAGAAAATAGAGGCCTAATTGATAAAAATACTTCTGAGGTTAGTTGGTACCTTTTTTTCAGTGTAACCTTTTGTCATTTTAGTTTTGGAGCTCTCTCATTATTCTCTCTCTCTCTCTCACTCTTGGATACTTAGAGTTTTCTTAGAGCATTTCATCCTTGAGACAAGAAATAAGAAAGAAAGCAAAGGAAGGACAAGGAAAGGAAAGAAAAGAAAATATCAAGCAAGGAAGAGCAGGATCTAGCAACTTCAACAGGAATACTTGCAGGTAACATATTGACTGTGTGATTTCCTAGCTCGTTTGGACACACATGGCTTATGCATGGCTTATGCATGTTGGTATTTGGTTATCCTATTTTTGGTGGCATGGTTTTTTCGAGTTTTGACAATGGTTTTTAGCATTTCCTTTCCTTTTTTCGAATGCCATGGTGTGTTGGGATTTTGATCTCGGTTTTTAGCTCTAGAATTTCTGGATGGATTTTGGAATTCGGGGTAGAGGTGGTCTCAAGGAAAATTCCCAAAGGCCTAGGAATCCATTCAACGATTTTGAGGGGATCCATGGTAAGGCCTGAGGGTGGTGTCTCATTTTAGGGCCTACTGATCTAGGATTGGATTACGATAAATCTTGAGAGACAGGGAGATAGAAAATTCCCGAAGGATAGAGATCGATTCCAGATGACAAAATTATTTCGGTTCGGTTTTGTGATCGGAGCACCAGTTTTGGTGTGATCACGATATGTTTAGGGTGGAGGTGCTTTAACCTCTGTATTCCCTTAGTTTTTTTTTGGATTAGTTTATCCATGAGATCCCACATTCATTCTTGGAATATGGCACGAGGGTGACTAGATGAAGAGAGATTTAGCTCAACCATGTCTATGGTCGGCCTGGAAGTTATTGCCTATGTTTAATGGAAGCTAAGTTATCTTGATTTTGTACTTATAAATGTGTGTATTTAATGGTTTTTACCTCAATGTTATTTCCATGTTTTTATGTTGGTTATAAGCATGTTTAAATGACTGGTTCATTTCATGGTTATTTCATGTATTTACTTGTAATTGTTAGAATAATGGATGCAATACCTAATTGATGTCATATATGTTCAAGGAAGAGGGTGGTGATCTTTCTTGTAGTTTTTCATAAGATTTTTTAGTAATTCATGCTTTATCTTGTATCCTAGACCTGTAGATTTCATTCATGTCAAGTGCTTGAAAAAAAGTCAGTCCCAGTTCGGGATGGTCAGGAATAGTCTTGGAGTTAGTTTTTGGTTATTTGGCATTGTCGTCATGTGTTTAATGATTTCTGAAAGATACAGGAATTTTTTGGTAGTGTATGGGATTATAGGCTTAAAAAGTGCCTTAAATCTTGTGGACATAGACACAGGTCTGGGAAATTGATTCCCTTTACACACACATGCATATGTTGTGGGTGCTTCCAGAGCCTCCCAGATGCACCCTTTCCCATATCAAGGGAGCGTCCGAGATTTTTCTTCAGTAAAAGGTTAGTGGGACCTAGGGACAAGTTATCTTAATGGTTGGGATAACCTCTAGGTAATTGTAGCAGGTGTAGGGAGTTCGTGTTATGGTTTTCTGCTTCGATTCCACTTCCTTAAAGTCACTGAGGTTGAGTCTCCTCTTAAATTCCCTCATCTCATGTTTACCCTGGTTGGTCGGTTACATGGAAAGATGTGAGGGGATGTGTACATTGTAGGTGGTACTAGAGCATGGTTGCAATCGCCTTGGTAAAAGCCTGATTTTTTCAAGCTTATTTTCATCATGCATTTGTTTCGATCATGCATGTGTTTCTCGTGATTGTGGTCGATGTATTGGTTGCATCCACATGGTGTTGGTCATGGTGGCAGTGATGTCGCCATGGAACGACTGATGGTGTTGTAATGAGCATATGACTGGTTATACATGTCAGTTCCTTACATGTCGTCAAGTGTGCAGTGGTATGGTTGAGGTTGTCATGCATAAGGTCATGGTGTGTAGTTGATGTGACCATGCATTGATGACTAGAATCTAACTAGAATGATGTCTATATGTTGATATACCTATGAATTATAAATATATATGCTATCGTGATTATGTATATACATGTATTATGTTGATTGGTTGATCTTGCAGATGAAATATCCTCCCTAAATTATGCTAAGGTAAGTTGGTTTGTTGTGATTTGGTTTACGCTGACATGAGATGCCTTGTACGAAGAAATCAAATATGGCTAGCAATATGGTGGAATACAAAGATTCTCCTTATGAATCTTATGAGCATCATGGTGTTGGGAACTCATATGATTTAGCAGATACACTGAGGAGTTTGAAAGAAGATATAAGGAGTTGTAAGGTGGACAATGAAAAAATAATACAAGCACGAGAAAAACAAGCATAAGTGAATGCAGAAATCCTTCATATTTTTTCAGATTTGCAGTGATAGGGGCCACTTCGAATCATGGAACTAATTGTGCATATGCCAGTAGGTCTCTTGGTGGTTATAGGTCGAGTCGAGATGACATGATTAGAGATGTCAGATTCTTGAACACTCTGGATAGGAGAGGTGACAAACACATGTACTACTCTACTTCTGGTTTTGACAGGCATCATGATCATCATCACTATCATCCTTACAGGACGAGTGATAGGGGTAATTTTTCGGACGAGTTTAAGAAAACAAATCCACCTACCTTTGCGAAGAGATGAAAAAACCATATGATGCAGAGGCATGGTTGCTTGGTATGATAAAGTTCTTCATATTACATGATTATTTAGAAAATATGAAAGACATAATAGATGCATTCAGTCTCAAAGGTAAAACAGATATTTGGTGGTAACATGTGAAGAATATTATGGGTATTTATGAGGAGGAACTTACTTGGAGTGAGTTTGAGAGGCTATTCTAGAAGAAGTATATATTAGAGAAATACTATGATGCTAGATATAAGGAGTTTTATGAGCTACAGACGGGTTCCATGACAGATGATGAGTATACTAGCAGGTTTTTGGAGCTGTTGGGATTTTTGCCTTACCTCAAGGAGGAGAAGGCCAAGGTTAAGAGATTCATCAGTGGGCTGCCAGTAGCATACAGAGTCCAAATTGAGTTCGATGAGCCTAGATCATTATAGGAGGCCATTCAAAAGTTGAAGCATTGTTATGAGGAGTCAAAATACAAAGTTGAGACTAAACGTGATTTGAAATGAAATGAGAAATATAATGGAAGATGGCCACCAAAGCGGGAAATACCGCAAGATGCAGGTGAGAAAGAAAATGTGGTTCCTTATAATAAGTTCAATACAACTAAGAAGGGACTTGGAGAGCAACATAATAGAGGTTATGGTAGAGAACCGTTGGAGAGTTGGATATGTGGCAAGGATCATCACAAGAGGGATTGTCTCCAGTATCAGGGTGGTATCCCTCATATCTATAGTGAACAGTAGATGCAGACAGTTGGGGATGTTGGTCATAGCATTCCCCGGATTTATGCAGTTGTGGGCAACAGGAAGGAAGATCGTCAGCATTCTATCATTGATATTGATGGTAATATTTATGATTAATTTGTTTCTATTTTGATTGATCCTAGATATAATTATAGTTATATTAGTCTTGAATTGGTGGATAAGTGTGGTTTGAGAAAAGAAATCCATGCAGAATATTTTCTAATGGAGTTGGATACAGGTACTAAGAAAATATTTCACAATTGGGTAAGAGCTTGATCATTTTAGTTAAGTGGCATGCCTACAACAGTGCACTTGAACATATTTCCATTGGGATCATATAGTATGCTCTTGGGTATGGACTGGCTATATATTCACAGGAATACAGTGGATTTTTATGAAAAATCCATTGAGTTCTTGGATGACAATGGGGAACCAAGAATATTACAAGGAAAGAAGAAAGCCACATCAGTTAGGATGGTGATAGCCATGCAGGCCAAGCGTAGTCGCAGGAAAGGGTTTGTGCTATTTTCGGTTCATATCTCTAGTGAACAAGGTAAGGAAGTTGAGCAAGTATATGTTTTGAGAAGGTATATAATTCTACAACGGTTTTAGGATGTGTTTCTAGCAGATATTTTCGAGTTTCCACCTCACATGGAGGTAAAATTTTGTATCGAGTCGGTACTAGGGGCAACACCAACATCAAAGGCACCTTACAGGATGAGAAAAATTGAGTTGATAGAGCTAAAGTTGTAGTTGAAAGAGATACTTGATAAGGGATACAATATTCCCAAGTGTATCATCATGGGGTGCACCAGTTTTTTTCATGAAAAATAAGGATGGCACTCTGAGATTGTGCATTGATTACAGGCAGTTGAACAAAGTGACCGTTAAGAAAGGGTATCCATTACCGTGGATTTATGATTAGTTCGATTAGCTGAAGGGAGTAGCAGTGTTCTCTAATATCGAATTGAGATCAGGATATCATCAGGTACACATCAAAGAAGAGGAAATGTAGAAGACTGTATTCAGGACCAGGTATGGGAATTACAAGTTTTTCGTAGTTCCATTCGATTTGACTAATGATCCATCTAAATTTAGGTGTTTTATGAATAGTGTGTTGCATCCTTACTTGAATTTTTTTTTTATTGTATTCATCAATGATATAGTGGTATATCATAAGAATGAATAAGAACATCTTGATCATTTAGAAACAATGTTTCGATTGTTTAGAGAGCATCAGTTGTATGCTAAGCTCAAAAAATGTAGTTTCTTTCAGACTGAGGTACAGTTCTTGCGAAATGTTGTCTCCAAGGAGGGCATAATAGTGGATCCATAAAAGGTAAGAGCTACGGAGTGGGAAGCTCCTAGAAATGTATATGAGGTGAGATATTTCATGGGATTGGCAGGCTACTCCATGAGGTTCATCCAGAACTTCTCATAGATTTCTTATTTGATTACATCATTGCAGAGGAAAGGAAATAATTTTGAGTGGAAAGAGGAGTGTTAGGCTAGTTTTGAGAATATTAATTAGTTGTTAACACATGATCCATTGTTAAAGATTGTAGATCCAGACAAAGCGTTTGTAGTATGCAAAAATTCTTGCAAAAGAGGGATTGGTGGAGTCCTTATGCAAGATGGACATGTGGTATGCTATGAGTCACGGAAACTAAATGAGCACAAAGAGAACTATCTGACACATGATCTTGAGCTAGCAACACTCATACATGCATTGAAGATGTGGAGGCACTATCTTCTTGGCAGGAGATTTTTATTGATGAGCGATCATAGTGGGTTGAGGTACTTGTTTTATCAAGCAAAATCTAAATGCCAGGAAAGCTAGATGGTTGGCTACGATCAACGAATTTGATTTTTAGATCAAGTACATCAAAGGTAAAGAGAATAAGGTCGTAGATTCTCTTAGTAGGAAGAAAGAGGTAAATCAAATTGCAACTATGAGCTCCTATGGGATGGATTTACAGGATAGGATCTTGCAGGAAGGTCAAAGATATATGGAGCTTAGTCATAGATTGCAGTAGGGTATATGTACAAATAAAGGTAGTGGTACAGGTACAGGTGTAGTTGTACAAGATGTGGAATATCATCTAACGGTAGATGGATTGGTTAGGTTTAGAGACAAGATATATGTTCCAGATAGTAGTGAGGTCAAGAAGGTGATCTTGAGGGAATTTCATGCAAAATCGTATTCAGGTCACTTGTGGTATCAGAAGATGTTGACTGCAGTGAAGAGATTCTATTTTTATCCAAATATGAATATGGATGTAGCGGAGGTCGTGGCTATATGTTTGGACTGTCAGCAGGTGAAGGAAAAGTGTAGGCATCCAGGTGGAACTCGACTATTACAACCGATTGTGATTCCAAAGTGGAAATGGGAGGTCATTTCCATGGAATTTATCATAGGTTTGTCGAGGATAGTGAGACAACATGATTCCATCATGGTTGTTGTGGACATGTTGAAAAATGCTGCACACTTCATTCTAGTGAATACTACCTATTCAGTTAGCGATGTAGCACAAGTGTTCATAAGAGACATAATTAGATTGCATGGTGTTCTAAAGAATATTATGTCAAACAGGGATGAAAATTTCACTTCCAAGTTTTGGAAGGAATTATTTGCAGGTTTTGGCACCAAGTTGGCCTTCAGCACAATGTATCGTCCACAGACAGATGGACAAAATGAGAGGGTTAACAAGATCTTGGAGGACATTTTGAGGATGTATGTGATGCATCAGCAACGAAATGGGAAGAGTATATACAATTGATTGAGTTTGCATAAAACAATGGGTATCAATATTCATTGGGGATGAGTCCCTTTGATGCATTGTATGGGCGGAGTTGTAATACTCACATCAGTTGGAGTGATCCAATTAACATGGTGTTGATTGTACCAGACATGTTGGCAGACATGGAACAAGAAATGGAGGTTATAAAGAATAATCTAATTGCAGCACATGATAGACAAAAGAGTTATGCATACCAGCATAGGGTGTTTAAGGATTTTAAGGTTGGGGATCATGTTTATTTGTATCAAGCCCAAGAAGAGCTCCTTGAGGATCACATCTTGTTCCAAGTTGGCACCATGGTATTGTGGGGCTTTTGAGATTCTTGAGAGGATTGGACCAGGGGCCTATCAAATTGCACTTCCTCCAATAGTGAAAGTCCATGATGTGTTTCATGTTTCATTACTTAAGAGGTATATAAGGGATGTTGATCATTTTATTTATTAGTATATATTGCAGGTGGAGCAAGAAGGATATTTCCAGTCGAAACCTTAGTGCATATTGTAGTGGAATCATTTCATTCTTAGGAACAAAGCCATAGAGCAAGTTAAAGTGCAGTGCCAAAGAACTTTGAGCCTGATGAAGCTACATGGGAGATGGAGAATCATATGCGGGCCATGTATCCTTCATTATTTTCCGGTTGAGGCAAAGAAGTTTTGATTTGATGTTTGGTATATGTTTGGCATATGTTTTGGTGATGTATTGGTATATGTACATATGTATATGAATGTAAATACCGTCATGAGCTAAGTTATAAAGCTCCAATAAGCGGTATGGATGTTATATGGTCATGGTATCATGGTTTTTTCTTTTGAGCAGGTTACTCATTATAAATACTGCATTGAGCTAAGTTATAAAGCTCCATGAGTAGTATGTTTTCTTTCCAATGGTTTTACGAAGGTGTAGGCATGGTTTAACATTGAGGAGGGTGTTCCCCAAAGGGGAGGGTTCTGTAACATACCCGGGAAAAAGTTCATGTAATAAAATTTAATAAAGGCAAAAATAAGACCACATTTAAGGGACACTTATTCCAAGCTTAATGATGTGCAAAGATATCATAGTGGCAACCACTGGATATGTGTTTATGGCTAAGGAAAATTGGCAAAGGCAATGGAATTAAAGAGGCAAAAAGTATTCTTGGCACATTTATTTATGAAAATAAAGGAAAATAGGAGAAAATGAAGGTAAAAGGTGATAGGTTGCAGGTGAGGAGGAAAATGAACGAAAATAATGGAAAATGAAGAAAATAGAGGCCTAATTGATAAAAAGGCTTATGAGGATCAGTTGGTACCTTTTTGTCAATTCATTTTTGGAGCTCTCTCATTATTCTCTCTCTCTCTCTCTCTCACTCTTGGAAACTTAGAGTTTTCTTGGAGCATTTCAGCCTTGAGCCAAGAAAGAGGAAAGCAAGAAAAGGAAGGATGCTGAAAGGAAAGGAAAAAAAAGATCAAGGAAGGAAGAGCAGGATGTAGTAGCTTCAGCAAGAATACTTGCAAGTAACATCTTGCATGTGTGATTTCCTAGCTGGTTTGGCCATGCATGGCTTATGCATTTTGGTATTTGGTTCTCTTGTTGTCGGTGGCATGGTTTTTCTGATTTTTTACAATGGTTTTCAACATTTCCTTGCCTTTTCCGGATGTCATGGTGTGTTGGGATTTTTATCTTGGTTTTAAGCTTTGGAATTGCTTGATGGATTTCAAAATCCAGGGCGGAGGTGGTCTCAAGGAAAATTCCCAAAGGCCTAGGAATCCCTTGACCGATTTTTGTGGGATACACAATAAAGCCTAAGGGTGGTGTCTTGGTTTTAGGGCCTTGTGATCCCGGATTGGATTGCAGTAAATATTGAGAGACAGGGAGATGGAAAATTCCTCAAGGATAGTGATGGATTCCAAATGGATTTCCAAGTTCGGTTTGGTTTTGTGATCAGAGCACCGATTTTGGTGTGATCATGGTATGGTGAGGGTGGTAGTTGTTTAACATCTGGATTCCCTTCATTTAGTTTTGGATTGTTTTATCCCTGAGATACCACATTCATGCTTGGAAGATGACACATAAGTGACTGGTTGTAGAGAGATTTGGCTCAGCCATGTCTATGGTCGGGTGGTACGTGGAAGTCCCCAACCTGGTCTGTTATTGCCTATGTTTAATGGAAGCTAAGCTCTCTTGTTTTTGTACTTATTAATGTGTGTATTTAATACTTGTTACCTCACTATTATTTCCATGGTTTTATGCTGGTATAAGCATGTTTAAATGACGGGTTCATGTCATGGTTATTTTATGTATTTATTTTTAATTGTTAGAATAATGGATGAAAGACTAATTGATGTGATATATGTTTAAGGAAGAGGGTGGTGATCCTTCTTGTAATGTCTCATAAGAGTTTTTAGTCATAAAATCTATCATGTATCCTAGACTTGGTGATTTCATTCATGCCAAGTGTTTGATAGAATGTCAATCCCAGTCGGGGATGGTCAGGCCTAGTCCTGGAGTCAATTTTTGGTTATTTGAAATTTTTCGTCATGTGCTTAATGATTTTTGATTGCTACATGAAGTTATGTGCAATGTCTAGGATTCTGGGCTTAAAAAGTGCATTAAATCCCGCGGAACAAGCATAGGTCTATGAAATTGAGTCCCTGGACACATGCATGCATATGTTGTGGGCACATCTAGAGCCTCCCAGACACACCCTTTCCAATATCAAGGGAGCTTCGGGGGGTTTTATTTAGTAAAAAGCCAATGGGACCTAGGGATAAGTCATCTTGATGGCTATGATAACCTTTGGGGGTCTTGTAGCAGGTGCATGGAGTCCGTGTTATGGTTTTCCGTGTCGATTCCACTTCCTTAAAGTCAACAAGGAGGTTGAGTTTGATCTTAAATTCCCTCAGCTCATGTTCACCCAGGTTGGTCAGTTACTTGGGTAGATGTGAGGGGAGGTGTACGTTACACTCTTGAGAATTTTCTAGCTTTCCAGGTGTTGGAAAATATGTCTCTCAGTTTTTCCTTCGACCACCCTCAAACTCCTCTACTTGTCATATGGATTGGGAGTTTCAATTAGACAATCAACTTCAACATCATGGTGAGACCCTCTCAAAACATCATTTGTATCATCACCTTTCATAGGCTTCACTAACACAGAGTAAGGGTATTTGAAAAACTTTCCATAATTGGTTGGGAGGTCGCTTCTTCTAGTGAAGCTCAATTTTGAACGTTGAAAATAAAACGTGAGC
Organism: Pinus albicaulis; assembly: GCA_034641835.2. Lineage (NCBI taxonomy): Eukaryota > Viridiplantae > Streptophyta > Pinopsida > Pinales > Pinaceae > Pinus > Pinus albicaulis. Next base: position 825,484,714 of record CM076575.1, read on the forward strand.
AACAAAGCAACCTTCAGGCATAGCATTATGATGGGGGTCTCAGACCTCTATTTCCTGGTGCATGAAAAACCTAGTCTTTGGCCTCCTCCAACATATGTTCTAGTGTTGAAATTTTAGTGATATAATCATCAACTTCTCCAAGGTGAATAACATGCAACATCTTGGGACACTATAGGAGATGTGGCTGGGTAGAGTTGATCTGATCTCTAGTGGTATTCAAGGCTCGAATTTGGTGGCTACCAAGAGGACGAGAATTTTTATATCCCAGTTGTGTTTGAAGGTTGACGACCCTGGTTTGGGGTGGATTCACAAACTGTGGTTCATGGCTCAGAGGAGGAAAACCGCCTGTGGGATAAAATCTTGCGCTCCATTGTTAAAGGTTGGCTTTAGGCTCCTCACTTGTAGCTCCCCGTGGCACATCAACTTCGTGGACTCTGTAGGAAACTATGTTAGCTTATGGCATGTTATTCTATTTTAGTTGGCAATGAATAGTGTCTGGAAATTTTGGCATTATATAAATGGTTGAATAGAACAAGGCCATATTTTTAGTACCTCGTGGAATAGCAATACGGATCTTATCTACTCTTTCATTTTGTTTAGAGAATTTATCCGAAAAAACATTTTCAATTTGAATAAACTCAATTGTGGTTTTGGGTCAATTTCCCTTCAAGACGTCCATTAATACAAAACCATATCCAATGTAATGTTCCAAAGAAATAATACAAATCCAAACATTACACAAACAAAAAATGTACTTAATTTTTTTTTTTTTTAATTATTAAAATAAAATGAATTAATGTATAAGTAAACATCTATACATTAAAACAAACATCAAACAAGATTCTTAATTATCGAGAATTATTTCCACTTTATTATGAAGATTAGATTTTGTTATAATATCATGAATAAATATCATTGCTTACCAATTCACTTTATATAACATTCGTTAGTAAAACATTTCTTTATTAAATATTTTAAGCATATAATATTAGTTTTATTGTAATATTTTCTATTAAAAAAAAATTACCTATAGTTAACACATAGACACATGTATTACAGTGGGTCAAAGTCACATACAAATGGAGTCGAGCAGTGTGCAGGCGATTGACGATTGGGCCGAACTGAAGAATGTCCATGATATGAGAGTCTTCTTGGGTATGACCAACTACCAACAAAATTTTGTAGAAGGGTATTCCAAGGTGACAACGCCATTGATGGACCTTTTGAAGAAGGATAAGAGATGGAATTGGACAGAGAAGTGTCAAGCAACATTTGAAGAATTGAAGAGGAGGATGGTGACAACACCAATACTGAAGCTACTTGACTTTAAAAGAAATTTTGTGGTGCACACAGATGCTTTTGATTTTGTGATTGGGGGAGTACTCATACAGGATGGGTATCCGGTGGTATATGAGAGTTAGAAGTTGTAGGATAAAGAGTGACAATATCCGGTGCATGAGAAGGAGACGACTTCCTTCATTCATTGTTTACAGATATGGAGGAATTACTTGATTCAGAAGTCTTTTGTTTTCAATACTGACAATGTTGCAACGATTTATTTTACATCCTAACTAAAGTTGTTAGTGAAGCAGGCTCATTGGCAGGACTTCTTGGCAGAGTTTGACATGACTCTTAAGTATAGGTCAGGTAGACTCAATGCAGTTGCAGATGCCCTCAACAGGAAAGGACAGTTGGCTGCACTTGGGGAGGAATAAGATCGAGTTGAATGCGGTAGGAGTTAGGTTAACATGATCGATGAGATGCATAGTAAACTTCGTGCTAGTGTGGAGATAGATATTCAAGCGAAGAGCATTATGAAGTAGTTGAAGGAGGGGAAGACACAAATATTTTTCCTACGAATGGAATATTGTTCTATGGGAATCGAATTACACTTTTGAACTCATATGGACTTAGGAGGCACCTCTTGAAGGAGTTCCATGATTCTCCATGGGTTGGCCACCGAGGGCAATGTTGTTGTTTGGCATTATTGGAGAGAGGGTACTTTTGGGAGAAGTTGAGGGAGGATGTGGAAGAGTATGTACATACATGCGTCATTCAAGGTCAGCAGGACAAATTAGATAACCAGAGACAGGGAGGATTATTGCAGCCTTTTTTCGATTCCGGAGAGATCTTGGATGAGTGTTTCAATGGACTTCATCACTGAGTTACTGCAGGTTCAAGGGTATAATGGGATTATGGTTGTTTTAGACCGTTTTTCCAAGTATGTTGTCTTCATTCCGACAAAGATACCATGTGGAGCTAGAAATACTGCTGAGTTATTCTTCAAAAATGTTGCGCAGTTTTGGGGAGTACCATTGAGTATTGTGTCTGATCGAGATCTATGTTTTACTGGCAAATTATGGAACACATTGTTCAAGTTGGTCAAGATAGAGTTGTTGAATAGTTTGAGTTACCATTCGCAGATAGATGGGAAGACTGAACTGATTAATGAATTTATGGAGGAATACTTGCGACATTATGTGAGGCTTGATCAGAAGAATTGGCCCGAACCCTTGGATATGGCTCATTTTAGCTACAATTTGTAGAAGAGTTATGCAATTGGGTATATTCCATTTGATTTGGTCAATGGACGTATGCAGTTGGTCTGCACACTATGCTACGAGGAGGATTTTTGTGGATTCCACATGAGAAGAGATTCTTAATAGCATGGTAGGAGTCTTTGGAGTTATTACGGGTGCACTAGAATGATGTTATAGGGAGAATGATGAAATGGGAAAATAAGGATAGATGGGATGCACACTTCGATGTTGGGGACGTGGTTTTTCTAGGGATCAGCGGAGATCAGTTTCAACCACTGAAATGGACTACGAGATCTTTGACGAGGAAGTATGAAGGGCCATTCTAGGTGAAGAAGCGAGTTGGGGAACTTGCTTATGAGCTAGAGCTTCCGAACCACATGGGTTCAAAACATCTTGTGTTCCATATGAGTCAATTCAAGAGATGCAGACTTGATGTGCATCATCATGAGAGGAAAACACCACCAAGAGGACCAACCATGATTGCAGATAGATCGAACTTAGTTTTGGATAAGATCTTGGATCTTCGAACGACAAGAGAATTTCTACAGGGAGTGTCGCACAAAGGGAGTTCTTCGTTTAGTGGAAGGACGCACTGGAGGAGAGTGTTTTGGAAAAAGAGGATTCGTTGTGTAAATGGAAAAAAGAGATTGCAAAGTATAATGAGTAGGTTGCATAATTGATATGATTGCTAAGGATGACAATGACTTGTGGTGGGGGAGGATGTCAGGGCTCTGAATCGGCATCACCGCCCTTGGGCGCTCCACCGGGCGCCCGTGACACTTATGAAAGCCATGGGTACAGGGGTACCCATGTTGTGAGACAGGGATGCGCATGTAGTGGTGGGCGCATCGGGCGCCCACCTAACTCACATGTTCGAAAGGAGAGTGCGACCGAGTTGTACGACAGTGTGGAGTGACACGAGTCGGTGGTGGCAACTTGACTTGGCGAATGCGTTGGGCACAAGTGTGTGATGGGGAGTGCGGGCCAAGTGATGGCGACACAGGTGGTTGGAAACATGACTTGGCGACAGGCGGTTGGAAACACGACTCGGTGGTGACAGGCGATCATAGCGGCGAGCCAAAACTTGGGCGAATAACTATGGTGGGTCGACGCACATACATGGGATGAACGAGTGTGTCAACATGATGGGCGGGTCGGATTGGTGGGCTGACTCCCCAAGCGACACAACACCTTGGAAATACAATCTGCGGCCAGACGTATATATTACTGGACGGGCCTAGAGGTTCAATCGTCAAAGAAATCGTAGAGCATATCACCGAAATTTGTAATGCGAAGTTGGACGGCACTTGTTATGGAAATGTCCCCACAGGGTGTCCAGTTTGCATAACAAAAACGCATTACAAGTTCGAGCGAGTCAGGATTTTTGGCAGCAAAGACATCGCAAGCTGAACAAGTTCAGGTCACGGCGGGCAGGCGCATTTAGCGTGTTGCACCATCGTGCAGGAAGGCGGGCATAACTGTGATCAACGTGTAGAAAAGGTCACGAATCGTGTAGAACGGGTCAGCAATGCACTAGTCGTACAGAAATTTGGGTTGAAGGTCGAACTCATGCAGAGTCAGCCTCCCCTTGTAAAATATTTTAAAATACTCAGAATTTTATAATGAAAGTTTAAAATTGTTAAACTCTCTTGTTGGTCTCATGTTTGCTGCAATTGTACTGTTGTGTTATGTTTTCCGCACATAACTAATAATGAAAAAAAATAATAAAAATGGTATGCGTAGTATGGAAGACAAGAAAAAAAAGTTAAATATGGAAGTCTAGCCAGTGCCTCATAATGCCCCAAACAGTGGAACCGACTCAAGGACGTGGCACCCCACATCTGATATGGAAAATGTTCTCATATCATCCATCTTATATTTCTAAAATCTCATCACTCTATCCAAAATTCAATATACCTCCAATATAATAATTCTAATAAAGCTACTAGAAAAAAATAATGTACATTAAAATCGAAGCCGTTTTAATTTAATAAATATATTCATCAAAGTGAAATAAAGATAAACACAAAAATTTGATTTTGTTAATATAGCGATGATACAAATATCTCTTTAACCTTCATAATATCAACTAATTGTCACCAATCTCTATATTTTATACTCTTTGCATTTGAAATTTGGTGTTTGTTTATGTGTAATTTTTTTTTTTTTAATTAATGTTTTATTTTTTAAATAAATTTGAGAAATAATTATTTACATATTAATATTATTTGAATTTTTTTTTACTTTTCAAATTATTCATTTTCCATTTAAAACATTTAAATCCCACACTATCATAAGACACTTCTCCATTGTCTCATTCTCTCTTTCGCTACTTCAGGATATAAAGCTAGAATTCACATATAAGAGACCCTCATCCATACATAAACAACAAGGCCATCATAGCCAGCTTGCTACCTTATAGTTGATATAAGGCATTGGAGAAATTACATAATTGATCTACCAATCAAAAGTATGGTGAACCCCCGTATCAGTGGAACTATTGTCCTCCATCCTATTTATAAACGGTTAGTCTCCCTTGAAACAAAGAACACAACCTAAGGCATGTATTTGTCCAATTTTAGTTATGGCTGAAACACGTACATATATAACAAGTTCCACAGGCAAATGGAGTCCATGTCGTGTCTACAACTTGTGTTTCAATGACGTGTAACGTGGTCAAGCTACATGCATCACGGGATCTGCTACTTAAGCTGCTGCTGACATGGATGAGCTTATATGCGTCGAACAAAATCTTCGCAATGTCTCTTTGTCATTAACTGTTTTCATGTGATACAAAGGCATGGCTATTTTGGAAATTGTGATAATAAAAACAATGTTGGCATCTGGAATTTTTTATGACTAAAAACAATGTTTGCATCTATTTCACTCTGATGAATGTTTTTTTGTTTTATAAAAACAGAGTAACTTCTGCATCATCTATGATATTTACAGTAGCATCTGGAGGTAAATGACATGGAATCCAAACCTCAGATTATCACAATATTCTGAGACGACCCATGCCATAATCTATACTTAGAAGATCACAATCATAATATATTCTAAGAAGATCAAAATGTCGAATACAATTTAGTGTAACTGTTAACGAACTGGCTTGAGGCAGGGAGTATATTCGTTGGTTCAGCTGTGGGTTCTACACTTTGTTTCTCCACCCATCCCTATACCTTTAGACCAACAAAAAATAAATATACATCCCACGACATCTAACATTATGAGCCAATCAAAGTTAGGGAGGCATTACCTTCTCACCCATTGGATGGAACTCCTTTCTGGTTAACGATTAGACGGATTGACCTTCCTTCCGGAGCGTAAATCATGGGGCTGGTTGGAACAACTATAATGAATAAAAATCGAACTAGTTGAATTCTATCCTACTATCTAGTTAACAACTATTAAACTCCCTTCCTTCCAAAAGTAGTAGAGGAGCCCAACTCCCAGGATGAACAATCCTTCTTCCGAGTAGTTTTCAATCAAATGGATGTCCATCCCACACCGGCCACTCCAAACTCATAGTACTTGTCAGGTTATTTTAGTAAGGGAAGGGAGGTTTCTAGCCCTGAGAGAGATTGATTGCCTACATTGTTGGGGATCCTTCTCATTTCATTTTTGGGAATAATGACATTTATTACTATATGCCTATAGTAAATTATAATATTATGTAATGCTCAAACTATGTGAGATATTGTGTTTGTCTAGGAAAAGGCTGACCTGCACAACACATCACCACTAAGTGTGCAGTCTGTTGCCTACCCGCACACATAGAAAAAAACACCATGGTGCGGGCCCCTCTAGGAACCAGTTGTCCATACCGACATGCTATCCCATGCATGTTCACCAAGCATGTTCATCAAGGTCACTAACATCCGACCCTTCTCCCTGTCCCTAACTCCCGCTACTCGAACTAGATGGTTCTCGTAACTGAACAAATAATAGATGGGTAGTCCAGTACCATGTTCCATTTCCTTCCATTCTAGTTTAGGGCCAAGCAGGAAGGTGACGAGTTTCAGTTTAGTTATTTTTCTAGCATAACGCACTATGGTATCGATATCCCTACACATCAGTCCACCTGAAGATTCTGCAATGGAAAACACCTTTAAGTAAGATTCTCTAATGGAAAAAAACGTCATGCTATTACTTGTAAGTAATGTATTTGGGAATTATGAATAGATTTTATTTCAGTGAATTTGCCGATTCGGGTCTCAACATATTTTATAAAAAAATTGTATTATTGTTAACTTAATCGAAAGATTTGCTTGTTTCATGATTATTTAGGTGAGAGATTGGGGATTCCACGTCTTTAGCCTCATCTGGATCTTGAATTCCGTGGTCTTTTAATTTTAAATGGAACAAATTTTGCTTCAGCGGGAGTGGTCATTCTCAACTATACACTATTGCAGTTCGAGTGGCTCAGGGCTTATGTTATATTTATCAAGATTTTCATCCTTCCATTGTACACAGAGAAGTTAAGCCTAGCAATACGCTGCTTCATTCCGACATGAATGCTGATTTCAGAGTTGAAAGCTGATTTAATTCAGAGGCCATGTCTGCTGTTACTAGCTCCTATGTCTACATTGCTCCACGTGAATTAGTTTGCAACTTGAAAACCATAAGTGGTGTTTCTTTTTATGGTAATACTACTTATGCATAATTTGTTCTTCAATGATAATACATGAATATATTTATGTTAACATGATTATTTTCGGACATTCATTGTTTTCTTTTTTTCAGAAGGAAAAAAACGCTGTATATATTAAAAATATAACAGTACATGATCATCAATACATTCTCAAGCTGTTATTTAAAACAGCGAGAAAAACCCCATATACCAATACATCCAGAAATCACTTCTGAAGAGAAGTAATTCGATGTCCATGGCCACAACATAACGGGTAGTATAAAACATACCCACAAGATCATCCCTGTAAACATTTCAAAAGCCCAGCAGAGAGAATACAGCAGCATCATCTTCATAATAATAAGGAAAAAAGATAACTAAAATGAAAGAAGGCAAAAAGAGAAAGTTCCAAAGTGTCTATATGGCAGATAAAAGGCCTCCTCGCAAGGCAAAAACGACATCAGGCTCGCTTGTAATACATCTTTGCGCACAACATATGGAAGCCAGCTTTGCACACAACATATGGAGAGCGGCTTGCAGCCCAGGACAAAACAAAAAAAACCCTACACACCGAAACAGGCTCGCTTGTTGAAAGATGAACTGTCCTGAATAAACAAAATAGCACCCAAAACATGATGAGCTTGGTTCCCAAGATTGGCCACCTGAGAGAATTAAAAGCCAACCAGTATTGATACTATTTTTTCCTTCTACTTGCAGCTATAACTACTTTACTATGTCCATAAAAACAACATTTTAAACAACAACTATTAAAACTTTCCTCTAAAATTATTCAAAAATAGTAAACATAAATATCACTCTTCTAATGGGCGATAATTATTTTAATAAATAAACATTAGTTTGTTGGTATATTTGTAAAGCTGCTATCCTATATTTTATTTTTAGATTTTTACTCATCATATTGATATTCTAATAAGTATGAGCTAGTTTGTGTGAGTAGAGAGCTATAAGAGGGATTCAACAACCAATTCGAATACAAACATAATACTACAAAAGAGTTGCAATCAAGAACTGACTGTACTTTAAGCGTATTCATTAATGAATTTTGTGGAGATAAAGTAATGCCATAGTTTATGAAAAAGTAATAAAATAATTTTATGAATTAATTCCATTTCTCTTTCTTGGATTTTGCAAAGTTTTTGTAAATTTTGTTGGAAATTAATCTCAACCACTGCAGTAAATGAATTGGCAGCCATATCTCAGTTAGTGTTTTCCAAGTACGGACAAATTCTGAACAAACGACAATTACCCATTCCGGAACAGATTAAATAAATCAAAGTCAAATAGAAGTTAATACATGATTATTAAATGAGAATGAGAAGTTAATACATGATTATTAAATGAGAATGAGAAAATATTTAATCCACAAGTTATGTTTAATGTCCAGTAAATGATGTCCATGCATGCTTTGTATTAAATTTTGTCTGTCATAAATTAAATGTCTTAGATATAGTGGAGAAAATCGTGGAGAAAATTTTGGTGGGTGCGTGAAAATAACTTTTAGTGTGCGTTACTCGCAACCCTCGTGAATGTAAATCCAAGTAAGAAGTCTTGTTTTACTTGTGAAGGAGCCCCAACCTCCATATGTTAATGTATTTCATGTGTTGAAGTTTTAATATAAAGTTTGGTTAGTTGCGATATAGTTATGAAATTTTCACGTATGTGTTTTGCCACAACACTCTATTTTACTCTGTTTCACCGTGAGTAAAATTAGATTCATATGATTTGACTTCTGCAACTGTATGGTATGGATTAAGTGAATTCGACAACTCTGTGTAAATTTCAGTAAATGTGTTGGCTTGGTTAAAGTAATTTCCGCAACTATGTGTGAACTCCCTGTGTTGAGGGAAAAGCATTTTACTCCATTTGTCTTTAAAATTTCTAACATGGTATCGGAGCAGGTTTAAAATCTCAGTAAAAGATAGTGTTTGTACTAAGGAGCTAAAAGGAGTTCTAAAAATTTTTGTGGAACATATTCTCCAGCAGTGAGAAAGTTTTTACGCAGTAAGAAAAATTTTACATAGTGAAAAATTTGTTTACACAGTAAAAATGGCAGCAACAAGCACAAGCTTGACTAATCCATTAATGGAAAAAATTATGATTATTGAGCCATTACAATGAGAGCCATGTTTTCTTCACAAGATATATGGGAGCTGGTGGAACAAGGTTTTCAATAACCAACAGATGCAGCAACATTGACCGTTTTAACAGCAATAGAAAGAGACGTGTTGAGAGATAACAAGAAGAAGGACAATAAAGCCCTCTTCTATCTGTTTCAAACAATGCATGAGTGTATATTCCCAAATATTGTAGCAACAACAAGGTCTAAGGAGGCGTGGGATATTCTCAAGACAGCTTATCAAGACATGGACAAGGTGAAGACAACAAAGCTACAAATGTTGAGGAGAGACTTTGAAACTCTCTGTATGAAAGAGATTGATACCATAGACTCATTATTCGCAAATGTGATTGGGTTGGTTACCCAAATAAGGTCTCATGGAGAGACACTTGAGGAAGGAAAAATAGTGGAGAAAATATTGAGAAGTATACCCTCAAGATTTGATGCCATAGTAGTGGCAATAGAAGAGACAAAGGATCTCTCAATATTTTTAGTGGATGAGCTTTGTGCATCTCTGATGTCTCATAAACATAGGCTGAACAGAACAATGGACTCCTCATTGGAGCATGCATTCAAGCCATAGATGTCTTTTGGAAGAGGTAGAACTCAAGGAAGATCAAACTACCGAGGAAGAGGAAGAAGCCCACACAGAGGTGGAAGAAGCAGCCCTACAAGCACAAGTGGAAGGGGCCGCAATCAGAATCAAAGCGAAGGCTCAAGCCAGAGTCAAGCACATGGACAAAGGTATGACAAATCCCAAGTCCAAAGTGATAATCATAAAAAGTACGGGCATTATGCCAATGAATGTAGAAAGAAACAAAATGACATGAATAATAGGCAAAAATGAAAATTTTGTAAAAGAAGATAAGAACCAGAGTAATGTGCTTCTAACATGTAATGTAGCACAAGAAAAACAAGATGATGTATGGTTTGTAGACTCAGGTTGTAGTAACCATATGACTGGAAACATAGCAATGTTTGCCAATCTTGATGAGAATGTGAAGTTTGAAGTGACAACAGGGACTGATAGCAAAGTCTCTATCATGAGAAAAGTAAGAGTGTCAATATTGACAAGGAAGGGAGAAAATAAATTTGTGCTAGATGTATATTATGTACATGGCCTAAAATGTAACCTTCTAAGCATTGGAAAACTCGTGAACAAGGGCTACAATGTATTTTTTAAAATGATGTGTGTACTATCATGGATATACCTCCAAGTAAAATAGTCATTGCTGAAGTGCATATGATAAAGAATAGGATGTGTCCTCTCAAGCTCATAACAGACTTGAAGGAAGGAGGTGTGATAGCAGCAGTCACACAAGAGGTCTTTCAAGAAGAAGTGAAAGACGAAAACTGGTTATGGCATTTGAGATTTGGACATCTCAATTTTGGAGGGTTGAACCTCTTGCATAGAAAATGCATGGTAAAGGGATTACCCCTCATAGAAAAACCGAACAACCTATGTGAAGGATGCATCTTGGGCAAATAATACAGAGAAGCATTCCCAGCAAGGAAGCGTATAAGGGAAAAGGCGCCCTTAGAGATTGTCCACTCAAATTTGTGTGGACCAATGCAATCACCATCTTTAGCTGACAGCCATTATGTTTTGACATTCATAGATGACTACATAAGGAAGACACGGGTCTATTTTCTAAAATAGAAAAGTGAGGTGTTTGAACAGTTTTGTCACTACAAAGCTCTTGTTGAGAAGCAGAGTGGGCAGTACATCAAAGTGCTGAGAATTGACAGAGGTGGAGAATATATCTCCAAATATTTCCTATGTTTCTGTAGAGAGAATGGCATACACAAGCAGTTTACCACAAGGTACACACCACAACAAAATGGTGTTGCAGAAGGAAGAATAGGACCATCATGGACATGGTCAAAAGTATGTTGAAGGCAAAGCATTTGCCAAATAAGTATTGGGCTGAAGCTGTAAATTGTGCAGCGTATATTTTGAATATATGCCCAACCAAAGCTGTTATGAACAGAGTTCCGGAAGAAGCATGGAGTAGAACAAAACAATTTGTCACTCACATGAAAGTATTTGGATGTGTGGCATATGCACATGTCCTGGATCAACTAAGGAAGAAGTTGGACAACAAGGGGGAGAAGTGTATCTTTGTTGGATATAGTGATGAGTCCAAGGCTTACAAGCTCTATAATCCATCAACCAAGAAAGTTATAATCAACAGAGATGTGCAGTTCATTAAAGAATAAGCTTGGGATGGAAGCTTAGAGCAAAAAGTGAATGTGAAGACATGTGTGTCTCATGAAGAGCAAGAGATATGCACAGCAACAAATAATTCCTCCACGGTGGTTCTTCCTCCACCTACATTGGCACAATAGAGCACACCACAAGCTGGAAACAAAACAACCTTGAGAAATCAAGTGCTTCTCCAAGCACACCAGAGGGAGTAGAAAATCCCTCGAGTTCAAGTGGAACTCCAAGCACACCAAGAAGACCAAAATTCATAAATATAAGTGAAATATATCAGCAAGATGAAGCTGATAGCAACGCTGGTCTAAATTAATTATTTGCATTATTTTTTCATATAGAAGACCCAATCCATTTTGAATATGCAGTCAAGGAAGAGAAATGGGTTGCAGAAATGAATGAAGAGATAAGTGAAAAAGAAAATAATGAGACACGGGAGTTAGTGGACCTCCCACAAGGTAAAGAAGTCATTGGAGTGAAGTGGGTCTATAAGACCAAGAGCAATGTTGAAGGAAAGATTGAAAGACACAAAGCAAGGCTTGTTGTGAAAGGTTACAAGTAGCAGTATGGAAGAGACTATGTGGAAACATTTGTGCCAGTTGCGAGGATGGAGACATTGCATAAAGTGTTGTCAATTGTAGTGCAACATAAATGGAAATTCTATCAAATGGACGTAAAGTTAGCGTTCTTGAATGGAGTGTTGAAAGAGGAGGTGTACGTTGCACAACCTCCTAGCTATGAAATAGAAGGCCAGCAACAGAAGGTGTGTAGGTTGCAGAAAGCTCTCTATGGGCTTAAGCAAGCACTGCGTGCATGGTACAACAAGATAGATGCTTACTTGATGGACAATGGGTTCGACAAATGTGACGGTGAACCTACTCTCTACATCAAACAAAGTGACGGTAAGATTCTTATTGTCATTTTGTATGTAGATGATTTTCTCATCGTTGATTTCAAAGCAGTCATGAAAAGTGAGTTTGAAATGACTGATTTGAGGTTGCTAAGATATTTTTTGGGAATAGAAGTAAAGCAAACAGAAAATGGGATTTTTATTTCTCAAGCAAAGCATGTAGCAGAAATGTTGAAGAGGTTTAATATGCAGAAAAACAAGCCATCACCAACTCCAACCATTATGGAGTTGAAGTTGAGTAAGGAATATTGTAGTAGCAATGCCAATCCGACATTATACAAGAGAATGGTGAGCAGCCTAATGGATTTGACTGCAACTAGGCCTTATATAATATATACCGTGAGTTTGGTGTTGAGGTTCATGGAGACACCAAAGGAGACACATTGGCAAGTAGCAAAAATAATTTTAAAGTATTTCAATGTGATAAAGGAGTATGGAATTTTGTACTCCGCAACTGATGATTTTAGGCTGGTTGGTTACACCAACAGTGATTGGGCAGGAACTGTTGATGACAGAAAGAGCACGTCAAGATATGTTTTTCATTTGGGTTCGGGCGCCATTTCATGGGCTTTCAAGAAGTAGTTGATAGTATCATTGTCAATAGTAGAAGCTAAGTATGTTGCCACAACAACAACAACGTGTCAAGTAGTTTGGATTAGAAGGATGTTGCGGGATTTATTTCATGAACAAGATGGAGAAACCACTATTTTCTGTGATAACAGTTCAGCAATTGCACTATCAAATAATTTTGTCTTTCAGAAAAGGACAAAGCATATTGATGCCAAATATCATTTCATAAGAGAATTAGTTAACAATGGTGAAATTGTGTTGCAACATTGCAGGTCAGAAGAACAATTTGTAGACATCTTCACAAATCCATTAGTATGTGATAATTTTGTTTATCTTAGAGATTGTTTGGGAATGGTCAATAGCGGTAGTTGCGATTAAGGAGGAGTGTTGGAAATTAATCTCAACCACCGCAGTAAATGAACTGGTAGCAACCATATCTCGGTTAGTGTTTTGCAGGTTGCGGATTGCGTGTGCAGAGAAGGACAAGTTCTAAGCAAAATACAATTACCCATTCCGCAACATATTAATTAAATCAAATTCAAATAGAAGTTAATACATGGTTATTAAATGAGCATGGGAAAAATTTTAATCCGCAAGTTATGTTTAGTTCACGCAAGTTCTGTAATGTCGAGTAAATGATGTCCCCCCATGCTTTATATTAAATTTGGTCTGTCATGAATTAAATTTCTTAGATATATATGTGTTTGGATTTTACATGTAATGTGAGAGTGAGAAAAAAGTGAAGAGAGTGTTGTGTAATGTGGCGGATGTAAGTCTAGAAACGCAAGTGGAGAAAATAGTGGAGCAAATTTTGGTGGGTGGGTGAAAACAATTTTTACTGTGTGTTACTCCGCAACTCTGGTGAATGTAAATCCAAGTAAGAAGTTTTTTTTTACTTGTGAAAATATTAGTTTGAACAACGGTACACATCATACTGGGTTGTATAACAACGCCATTGGACAAGGGCAGAAGAGAAGTGAAAATGTAAGTTCATACTGGGTTGTATAACAACGTCATTGGACAAGGGCAGAAGAGAAGTGAAAATGTAAGTTGTACCTTCATTCTAATTTCTAATAGTTGTACCTTCTTTCTAATTTCTAATAAATTTATAAAAAGGTTATCATACTAGGTTGTATAACAACGTCCTTGGACAAGGGTAGAAGGGCTGTGTAAGCGACAGCCTCCATATGTTAATGTATTTCATGTGCTGAAGTTTTAATATAAAGTTTGGTTAGTTGCGATATAGTTCTGGAATTTTCATGTATGTGTTTTACCCCAACGCTCCATTTTACTCTGTTTCACCGTGAGCAAAATTAGTTGAGAATATTTTCTCATCTCCATAGTTGCGATTTTGACTATTGAAAAGATGATTTGATTTCTGCAACTATATGGTATGGATTAAGTGAATTCCGCAACACTGTGTAAACTTCAGTAAATGTGTTGTCTTGGTTAAATTAATTTCCACAACTCTGTGTGAACTCTGTGTTGAGGGAAAAGCATTTTACTCCCTCTGCCTTTAAAATTTCTAACAAATTTTACCTTTTCATCTTTTCAGCAATTGAATGCTTTTACCATTCTTTTACTCAAAGAATATACTGTATGAAATTTTGTTGCATTCCTCTCTTTCTAGTGCTATAATTCATACGCTCCCAATTGCTTCAACCGACAGAAATAGTTTTGCTCCAGCTAGTCACTCCCACTTGCTTAAAAAATAGTTTTGCTCTAGGAAGCTCCAGGATCCCACTTGCTTTGCTTTAGAAATAGTAGTTTTGCTCCATTTACAAGATAGTATGTTGATTTGAAGGTGCAAAAGTTCAGAGCTCAATTCTCCATTCTCGCATTGAAATTATGATCTTATCAGTGTTTTTCAAGTTTATTTCAGTATATCAGGCAACACCAATACAAGGACTCCCGATGAGAAGCTCAACTTCTTTACTTACAAAGCAAGCAGTGGTGGCCTATATGTGTGACAATGAGCTTAACTTTTTACTCACCAAGGAAGCGGTGGTCGATAGTTGTGACAACGTTGGAAGCTATTGCCAAAAACACTGCTAGTTGTAGGACAGTTGTAGCCAAAAAGAAGGGAAAGTGTGGGCAACCAATATTTTCCTGTCTATTGGCCCATTAATGTTGTTAAAAGTACCAATAACCATACCATGTCCATGTCGTCCATGCCCATGCCATAGTTAGCCATCCTCTTCACCTTCAGTCTCGAGCTGTCGAAAATCTGATCTGCCAATCTGCAGCACCCCATTAAATCTTCAGATGCCAAGAAATTCTGCAACCATTAACTCTGGCATTAACTCTCGGCAATCCAACTTAACTCTCGGCATCTGCCGGTATCAAGTGCACCATTAACCCTTCATCCGACGCAGTTAAATTTCGTGGGCTTTTAGCAAGTTAAAAAGGATGTTGCGATCAGTTCCAAGCCAGAGGGATATGTTAACCTACGAATCCACCCTGAGGAGCCTGAATGGGGCCACCTGCAAATGCCCACGATTCGAAGCTGTGACACAGAAATGCCATGAAAATGAACGTCAAAATCAATCTTTGGATAAACTCGGTCATAAATCAGGTTAAGAAGGATGTCTCTAGCAAGCAGTTACATTTCGAAGGATGTTAATTTTGTACATAGAAATTCCCGGACAGCAGCCATTAACCCGAAAATCTCTTAGGCAGGAGTTAAATTTCAAAGGATGTTTTTTTACCTCATAATTTCTAGATGTAATAAGTATTGTTGAGAGATAAGGTTCAGGAGGAAGGCTGGAAGGATGGGAGGTTTTCTGGACATGGTGAGCCAACGTAGGATTTAGTTCATCATATTTCACTGGCTAGGGAAAGTGCTGGTAAGTTTATAAGTATTTTCTCTTCTTTTTTTGTCTTTTTTTTTTTTGTCTGTTTCTTTTTCTTTTTTATAAGTATTAGAGATTTATTTATAAATGTTCTATTTTTCTTAAAAAAACAAATTTAAGAAATGTGAACTGGTTAAGAACTTGCTATGTGAACTTGCTAAGTGCTAACTAGTTAAGAAATGATATCAGAGTTTTATATATGAAAAAATTAAAATATAGAGGAAATATCTTTCCTATCATTATATATTCTAGTCATGGTAATTTTGGCCAAAATAACATACGACTTCCACCATTACTTTAGAGATTTATTTCCTATCATTATATATTCCAATAATTATATATTCCAGAGATGCCAATTCTTGTCAAAATAGCATACTGCTTTCACCATTATTTTAGAAATTTGGTAATTATTGCAAACAATGTAATGTCTTCTCTCAGAAATTGGAATCTTGTTAATGTTTTAATTGTCATTGAATTCAGGGTATTTTAATATAATAATAAACACCAATTTGTTGCTGGAGGCTATGAATGCCATTTTCCATTAGGAATCAAAACCCATTTTTTTCTTTTAAGGATTACAATCTAAGGACGAAAGAAAGAAAAAAATTGAAATATGGGCATGTGATGTGTCATTTTTTGTAAAACATTTTAATGTTAGATTTTACTATTTATTTTATTTTTTTCATGATTGTGAGAGAAATTTATTTTAATTGGTTATTTTTCATTCCATTATTATTGAAAATTTTATTAAATCTATTTTATTAAATTTATTAAATCCATTTTCCATTAGAAATCGAAACCCTTTTTTTTCTTTTAAGGATTACAATTTAAGGATGAAAGAAAGAAAAAAATAGAGAAAGGCATTGACACATGTGAAATATGGGCATGTGATGTGTCATTTTTTGTAAAACATTTTAATGTTAGATTTTACTATTTGTTTTATTTTTTTCATGATTGTGAGAGAAATTTAGTTTAATTGGTTATTTTTCATTCTATTATTATTGAAAAATTTATTAAATCTATTTTTTGAAAGTTTTTTTATGGGTTTTTTCATTTTGATTAATGTATATGATTCTTTTTCAATTTTTATTTTATTTTATTTAAACAATTTTTTTTAAATATAAGATTATTGATTTGTAATTTTTTAATTTAAAGTATATTTTATTTATTCCATTATAAAAGAAAATTATAAAATGTCTTTTTAAATTTATTGTTTAAATTCAAAAAATATTATAAAAAATCATTATTACATCTAAAATAAAAATAAATAAATAATAAATCTACTCGGCAGTTTTTGCAAACTACTATATTATTATGAGCATCTAAATTAAAGACAAGCTTATCGACTCTAGGTGCTTCATGACGATGGTTCATGATCATGAAGACTCTGGATTATCTTTTCTTCCTCCGGCCATAAAAAGGTGTACATTGGATTCTTCTTCCATATCATCAAGTTCATACCAAATAGATAATTCATTCATTTGTGAATAATCTTGTTCCTTTTAAGATAGATATACTATTTAGTTTATGTTACTACATATATAGTTTCTTTCCTACATAGAGATACACATACTTATATGATGACACAAAAAGAGAAATATAGAGATATAGATAATATGCTATCAGAGAAAGGAACACTTAAATTAGTTTAGCCATGTGATAGAAGCTTTTTGCTTGTTATATTTTCCTTCAAATATGAAAATTAGGGACAAAGAATATATGCACAAACATATTACACATTATCATACCAAGAAATTGAAAATAAAGCTAGGAAAAGTACAAATCCCACAAAGCATGTTGCTTGAGCCCTGTGATGTGAACTTTTTATGAAAATAAGGCACAACACATATTCATATTATCATTGCAAGAAATTGAAGAGGTTGAAAAACTAAAAATCCAAAATGGCATCTATGCTCAACAATATGTTGGTTGAGCGTTGTGATGTGCGCTTCTATTTTATTGTCAATTCCCTATAAAAGGGTTGGATTAAGTATGTTTTAGAACATCATTGCTAATATTTATAAAAAAAAAATAGCAAAAGTTTTACTATAATTTTTTACTTCATTAAATAGATCATATTCTGTCAACATTTTAATCTTATTACATTTCGTGTAATTTTTTTGCATGAACCAGTGTATGCAACACATCATCTACAACGTTGCTTCCATAGAAAAGAGTACACCATGAAATCAAATGAAAATTACACCAATCAATGCATAGTTATACAATACAAAAATAAAGGTGTATTTCCACATCACATAACTGGATATAATATGTTCAACTTATATAACCAGATTCTCATTGCCAACTGTAGTTTACGTAAGTCTTGCTTTATTTCACTTTTCCAAAAACATAATCACAATTGAAAAGAATGAGAAACTAATATTTGTTCATTTTGTTCCAGGAAAACAATATAATTATAACACCCACATGCTATGATGAGATGAGAGTTGTTACCTATTTCAAAATGCAACATATGCTAGGAATTGCATCACATTATTTTCCTAAAAAAATTGTGGGCCTTTTAAACATGTGTTTATTTTAAATGAATAATTATGTAAAAAAAAATTAATAACATCATTATTATTATGAATAACATTATTTTTATTTTAAAAGAATTATAATTATTAATTAATAGTAAATATGTTACTTTAAAAGAATTAGAATTATTAGTTAACGTTAAATATTTGTATAGTAATAATTTAATTTTAAAGTTAAAATCAAAACATATATCAAATTGTTATATAATATTTTTTAATATATAATTAAACATCAAAACTTATTTTTTTGAAGTAATTAATCATTGGTATTTTTATTTATTTGAAAAAAATCTCGAAAAAATAATTGGCTTTAAAACATTGTGTTGATATTTCTTGACTGTTAGACATGTGTGTTATCTTAACTTTAGTGTAGCTAGTGCATCATTCTAATTTTTAGTTTACTATGATATACTTACCTAGTTTAATTAGGAGACAAGAAATGTGGCCCATATCCACACATGTCATCTAAATAAGCTGATTATTGATAGTAGATATCACACACATAGATTAATTAACAAAGAGTAAGTGGCCCAAGTCCACACATATTTAGTTAGTTTTCAAATTCTTGCATTAAATCGAGTTTTAATTTTTGCATTAGGATTTCGGGACCAGGATTAAAAAACCAAAAGAAAGCAAGTAATATTTGTCGCCCTTGCACCTAACAGTGACCCTGGGTATGCATATGAACACTCTCTCTTGATATTTTACAATCTCCCTATAGAGCAAACTTTTAATTTAAGTAGGACAAGTTGTAAGCATCTCATTATCCGCACATTGTTTATTTCGTGAAAGGAACAACCAAACATAGTGTACCGTATATCCGCATCTTACAACATTGTGATTGTTCACTTTATTTCACACACGAAGCTTCAGCGAGCTAGGGCCCTCGTCCTATTCTTACTGTAGCTTCACAAAGGCACACCATAAGCAAATATTTTCTTTTCATTTTCCTAGTTGAAAGTCATTAATATTAGTTCAATTTTTGGCACTAGGATTCGGGACAGGGATCGAATTTCTTTAGAAGAGCAAGTAATCTCTGCTACCTTTGCACCCACGGGTGATCCTAGGCAAGCATATGAACACTCTCTAATGATAATTCACCATCTCCCTATAGTTGATCAATTAAATTAACTAAGAAGCATTGTAAGCGGCCCACATCCGCACATGTTTTACTTTTGAGCAAGGAACAACCAAACCTAGTTTAAATACGGGATATTGAAAAGGATCACCGCATATCCACATGTTCAAAGTATGTGCTTGTTCACCTCTTTCTCACACACATTCACACCTTAACTGAATCAAAGCCACCTAAAACTCACTTAACTAAATGCATTAAACTCTCCCCACAGGGGCCACAAGAGAAGTTATAGCTTAAGTTAGGACCAAGGGGGTAGGCATCTAATAAGCTTCCTTGGTTAGTTTACATCTTGAAACATGGAAGTTGACCATTTAGGGAACTTTTAAATCCGTCTATCTGCCCACGGCAAAGAAAACCTGAGCGCAGTAGAGACCCGATTCAGAGGGGGTTAGGCTTAGGCCCAGTGCGTGCGGTATTATTCGGGGCTACCTGACCCATCTAATACTCGATATTGGTAGTTGAATTACCAAGAAGCCCAAGAATCGAACGCTCACATGGGACGACGGTACCTAGTGACAAAAATTAGGGCATCCTTCCCTATAGGTGACGGTGCAGGCAAGCACTAGATCCTCTACCCTTACCTTGGTTGATTTTCTTCAGTTGACTGGAGGCATCACCAGCTCTTTCGGGACGTTGCCCCATCATTCACAAGATATCTTCTCAAGGCCCAGTTACATTTTAGCGTGTGAGTACGATTTAGGTCTTCTATCATTTGAGTATCATACGAAAAAACAACAAAAAACCATATTTTTTTATTGACTGGTCACATAGGATTAATCTAAAGGGAAAATTTATCTTTTATTTTCGCTTTGTTTTATGTATGCGATCCGATTTTTTGTTTTATTGTAATCTCTATCCTCTCAAAATTTTCCAAAAACATACCTAGATGATGGCAGAACGGATCCAACAGGACCTCATCGATCTAGACGCCTTTTGGAACTCCCCCCATTACCGAGAGGGGTTCCAGGTCTTTCGCCATTTAGGCATCAAAGACAGAGCACTGCCACCCTTATTGGTTCATCCTATATTAGGGCATCATTAGTTGGAAACCCTCGTCGGTCACCCAACACCACACTAGTGAACACCCCCACAGGGTCACCGCATACCACTCCTCCCTCAATCCTTAGGGGACAGAGGAGTGCTACCCATTCAAGAAGTCAGGTGAACTCACAGCAGGGCATATCACAGACAAACCCTATACCTAACCAGAACACTGTGTTTTCACAAGGGGCAATGGCTACAAACTCTCAGTCACCTTTCTTAGCTTCGTTAAATTTACTAGATTTAACTAAGTTGACAAACGGTCCCATTGCTCACAACCCTACATGGATTCCCATGCCAATGAAGCTCCCTTTGGACATTCCATAGTTCGAAGGGAAGCAAGCGGAAGACCTCGAAAATAATATTATGACTTTCCACCTATGGTATTCGTCGAACAACATCATTGACGATATTATTCGACTAAGACTACTTCAATGCACCCTAACCGGAATAGCCGCAAAATGGTATGTGGAGCAGCCATATGCTACGCATGGAACCTTTAGTGCCCTCGCTACTACATTCCTGACCTATTTTCAGTTACCCATCCACCAAGATTTTGGAATGGAATTACTGACCCACTTTAGGCAAACACCCGCCGTCCATATCTCAGACCATCTCCACGAATGGCAGAGGCGTTGTAGTTTGTGCAAAGCCAACCTCAACGATCGAGTTCTGTTATACATGTTCTTGAAAACTCTCACCACAGAGATTTCAAAGGATGTGGCGCAACAAAGGACCATATCCGAAGAGGGCACTATCAGTAAGGCCCAACAACTCGAGCTGATCTATATGCAGTCAGGATATATTTACAATATCCTGCCTAACACCCTGGGCCTACAAACTTACAAAGAATTTCTAGGCACGTTGAACTTCGCAGATGGTTTGATTGGGTTATTGACCCAAAATCACCTAAGCAGTAGCGTTCCATACCCTGGTTACGCATATGATTCTACCCAGGACATACTGGAACTTGGCTATCAAAGTCATTATGCACCTTCGAAAAATGTGACTAATAGGGCATCATCGTATCTCCATCAGCAGGGAGGTCCGTATCCTCCGGCTCAGGGGACCCAGTATGCAGCTAGACATGCTGATGGAAGAGCTTCCCCCCAACATCCATTTATAAACTAGGGACAAGGACCACAATATGTCGAGTCCCCAACAAAAAACCCACCTATGTAAAATAATGCATAGGTGAACTTTGTGAAACCTTCCCAAGCTCAACCGTGCCAACCATACAAACAGGAGAATCCAAATTATCCTCCCAATGAAACTATGAAAAAAGGAAAAAAAAAGCCTAAAGGAAATCCTGGACAGGGGGGCAACAATCAAGAACGCCCTTCGCAATCTCAGGCCGGAGGAAACTCCAACCGAAATAAAAACCAGGAACGAAGTAACCCCCAAAGGCAGAACAAGAGGGAAAATCTTTGGACAAACCACTCTTGTTTAATCTGTGGTGAGTACGACCATTACACTCATCACTGTCCCGACCTCCCTGAGCTAAAGAATATTCAAGCTAACCGGGGACAAGGGGGATCCTCCCAACAGACATCAGTTATGGAGGAGCCTTTCCCCCACCAAGGGACAATTACCACTCAACAACAAACTCCCGACGATTCTGGAAAGAACAACCATGAAATCTACATGACTGGCGAAGAAATTTGTTTTTTCAGACACGAAACCGAAATTATGATACCCCACTAGACACCAACTCGTCAGGGGCTAGTACAAGTGCACCAAAAACACCTTTGACCATATCAAATATGTCTATTGAAAATTTTCCAATAATGGCCGAGGGACCAACTAGGCAGGCAGGAAACCATTCCAAAGCGGCCCATAACTATAGCATCGTGGATGATCTAGCTCAATCTCCCGTTGCCATGTTAGCTTTGGAGGTATTAGAATCATGCCCAAAGTAAAGGAAAGCCTTACTTTATTTGTTAGGTGCCATCGACCCCGCTGATTCGCACCTAATAGATTTTGATTTAGACAAATCCACCCCTTGGCTTCCTTCAATGGTCGCCTTTCAGATAACAGTGTCAGTTCAAAACATCACCATCCACCGATGTATAATTGACGAGGGTGCATCCACATGCATCATGTCAAAGAACGTCTAGCAGAAGTTAGGGTCTCTCCAACTAAAGCCATTAGACATCACACTTAGAGAATATGATGGATGCTCTTCAGCCCTTGTCAGTCTCTACCAAAATGTCCCAGTTTGCTTAGTTCGCAAGACAGTCCTTATAGACATTGAAGTCTTGGATTGTCACTATGTCCCTAGATTCCGTGCAATGCTAGCTTGTATGTGATTGACCATAGTTTTCCTCTCCCAAGAATATGGCTCAGAAAACGAATCCATGAACAACTCGACAACTCAGGAAGATGTGCCGAGTAGATCCATCCTCTTTTTGTTAGCTGAAAAATGACCAATCAGGGAACCCTTAGTCACCCCCAGCCATTCTCCATGGACAAGACCAACATGTGCGTTGTGTAAAATGCCTAATCATATGGTTTCCACTTTCCCTGACTTAGAAGAGCTACGACATTAGTACCCAGTCACACCATCTAGTGAGTAGGATGGGAACCCAATTTCTAGGATGTTTTTCCTAGTGTTCCAAGGAAATCACCATGAGCAGCATTGTACCTCTAAAAAAGGGTCTAACAAACCAACCACGGTCGTGAGTGTTAGTAATGTTGAGGAACCCTCCAACATGCAACACAACCCCAAATACCTTTGCAATCTTTGTAAGGGTGCTCACCTTCTTAAGGATTTTTCTAGTATACATAGAGTCTTAGAAGTGTGGTCTAAATATTCTCATCAACTTATGGTTGATCCATTGATTAGTGATTCTAAAGTTCCTAGGGAAAAGGGTAAAGTTAGGTTTCCATGTAGGTTATGTGAAGGGAGGCATCAAAATCACCTTTTCCCTCAACCACTCATCACAAGTCACCCCATGAAACTAAGTTGGTGACACCACCTCCACAAAGAAATCATATGTCATACATGGTTAGTCTAAATTTGTGAGAAATATCAAGTTGATTAATGACCCAATTATTACTTTTTCCAAAGTGGTTTATCTAAAAAGTATAAAATATTTACCTAAAAATGTGATTTCCATGCTTAGTGATATGCATTAATCAAGACCATAATATTTACTCAAACCAAATCATTTTCAATGGAATGTGTATAGATATTCTAAGAATTTGTAAGTGGGAGAGGATTAATGGGTTGGAAGTTGAAGACCTAGAGGATATGATTGAATTTTCAGCAGAAGACTTAACATGGACAAATATTGATGGGGACCAAGTTGCAGTTATTCCATATTGTCGACTTGATGATTTTATAAGAGGAGAGGAATCGAGTGAATCTGCACCCACTCAATTTCATCTTTATACTCATCGAAGAAAAAAGTAGATGATATAAAACAAACATATTGTTCAAAATATCTGGAGTACGCTATGTGAGTCTTTATATATTTATGAATATATGTATAATTTTTTACAATATGCATATATGTTATATCTAATTTGTTGTAAAAAATTTATACGTAGGTATTGGTGTGCATATGGTCCGGACTGCAAAAACCAAATTATGAGTGCATCCTCAGATTAAAAAAAAAAATGCAGTCAACAAGAAAGTATTAAAGTTGGTTGCCAATGTCACTTCATTGTACGACGACTTCAACTTAGACCAGACGATGTTGTAATAATATATATTGCATGTAGGAATATTGATAAATCCAATGTTGTTTGTCATAGAAAAGATGCAATCGGTAGGCCTGTGAGATTCAGTTATGCACCACATTTAACAAGGGATATGTGATCTATTGTCCAACATTTAATCCAAAGAAGATTTAATGTTACAATGATATGGGACAAGTTCATCTCTGATGTGAAGGATGGATTTGGTGAGCTATACACAGGGACATCTCGAGATACATATATGACAAGACAAGATATATTAAACATTTACAATGATACCATAAGGCTAGAGTATGTTAAAGATCAAAGTGATCCAAATAGTGTAGAATGTTGGTATAAGGAACACCCTTACAGAGTTTTCTTCTACCAGAAACAAGATCTTGTTGAAAACATCCCTTTTATTACAAGCATACAAACAAATTCGATGCGGTCAATGATGCTAAAATATTTTCACAATAATATAATCTCAATGGATTCAACATTTAGTACAAATAAGTATGGGGTGAGTACAAATTTATCCTAAATTTCATTAATTTATTCAACCTCATTTTAATGCATGTAACTTATATAAATATAATTATGTACATTGTTTGTAATGTAGTATCAACTATACACCTTAATGGTTTTCGACAAACATCGCAATGGGGTTCCAGTAGCTTGGGTGATATCATCACACAATACTATAGCTAAGATTTCTAAATGGATGTCAAATCTCTTTACCATTGGGAAGAAAGAGCGACCAGATTGACATGTTCAAGCCTTCATCACAGATGATGCTACTACTTAAATTGAAGCGTTAAGGTGATGTGTTTATTCTTTTATAATAGGCATAAAAATATTGTTAATGTATATTCCCTCTAATAAATTGTGATATTCCAGGTCTTCAATCAAGTGTAAAATATTATTATGTGTGTGGCATGTTCGTCGTGCATGGTTGAAGAATGTTGGAAATAAATTCCAAGGAAGGGAAAACCAAATCCACATTTTTTGTTCTTTAGGAGAAATCATGCACACATGTGAAGATGATGAATTTGTAAAAAATACAGTTGAAAGGTTCTTTGAAAGATTCAGTGACCAACCAAGGTTCTTGGAATATTTTAAAACAACTTGGTTAGCCAACAACAAAATATGTAAGTTTCTTGTAAGTGGCTTTAATGACTCTATTTTTCATGTCATATGTATTATTAATTCATAGCTAATAAATTTCTTTCTACAGATATGTGGGCAAAAGCATACATAAATTTTTCACATTCCAATCAAGATACAAATAATGCCATTGAATCATATCATCGACATATCAAGGAAAGGTACCTAAGTGAAAAGAATAATGCATGTCATAGACGTGTCGATTTTTTAATATATGTGTTGTTGACAAAGGTTGTATTATATTACAATCATATGCAATGTTTAGAAGAAGCTGGTTTTGTACGACCTATAAAAATTGAGGAACAATTGAATTCATCCAAGTGTAGAGCTAGCCAAATCCAAAATGAATATTGTGTGCCTGATGAAAGGAGTAACAATGGTTATTGGGTTCGTAGCCAAAATAAGGATACATGTGATATTTGGTACAATGTCATATATAAAGGTTCCAATCTACACTTCTGTAATTGCAATTGGGTCTTGAATGGAAATGTTTGTAAACATGTACTGAAAGTTGAGATGTTGGTGAGTAACATTAGTTTGGGTGAAAATGTACTACCTAGCGTCACTAATCCTACTACAAAAAGGCCTACAATTTGATTTGATTTGAATGAAACACCTATATTGGGCCTAGAAATCCAAACGGAGCTTCAACCATGCTTTGATTCTCTTCCAAATATAAATTATTATAATGAAACAAGCATTGATAATGTTGAATCAACTAATGTACAACCAGATAGTGCATTATTTGAAGATGATGAGATGAAACGTGTTAAATCATCAACTCATGAGAAATTGAGATCCATAATACCTACAAATTTCGAGCAAGCAAATGCATTGAACAGTTTGGTAGAAAAAGCATGTCAAGAATAAAATAGAATGTTTTTCAATACTATAACTCCATCAAAGATCACTACTAAAAGAAAACATAGTTTCTTGAGCCCAGCCAATAAGAAAAGGCAATGTGGTCGCAAGTCAAAATCAGGGAAAGATAAACCACATTTTGAAAAGGTTGGACAAGTTTGTGCAAAAAAAAGAAACATGGATGAGCAACTGGAGTTATCTTCTCAACACCAAAGAAGTGTGGGCCACATGCCTGAGTTAGTGCAACATTCTATTATACAGAAAAATGGTATGGAAATTTTATGGCATGCATTGTTTTATGTGAAATGCGATATATTATCATTTTTGATGCATTTTCATACTATATGAAATTTTTTATTGTTACAATCGAGGGACCCACATCTCATAACGTTCCAGCTTGTCGACTTCAATTATTTGATGAGCTTGTTGGTGAAAAAAACTATCGCAGTTTGAACATTTCCCCAGTCATTAGCATCCCAATTTCCTCCCCGAGGGTGCTTCCTCCTATTGTACAACCAGTGGGGATGTATTGTCGCCCACACCGACCACCTTTCTCCATCATAAATTCTCCCATGCCTATAACCACCTCACCAAAACCTTCCCAATTCCCACCCCTACCATTTATTCATCCACCCTTCCATTGTTTCAATCATCCACCCTTGACATTCCAATTCCCCCCCCCCCCCCTATGGTGATCCCTTGCCCTAGGGTGATTCCCACTATTGTACAACCGGTGGGGGTGTATCACTGCCCACACCCACTACCTTTTTCCTATTTCACTTCCACCATGCCTTTATCCACCACCCATGAACCATGCCTATATCCATCACCAAGTGCTCCACCATGTGCCGAGGAAGGACAATCTTCTCCATTGCCTTAGATCTTCATGGTGAGAATGAGTAGTTGATCAAAATCTTATCATGAATTAACAAAATTGAATCTATGCATTTTGGATTTTACAACGAATTGGTTATTTAATTTTTGCAGCAATATCAATTTTGAAATGCACTTGGGAGTGCCAAGCTTGGCCAGGGTGACGTATAGACCTAATTTATAAATCAGTCATGATGTCATTTTTCCATTATTTAATTTATGGGCACGACCTTCCATTATCTATGTTGGGAATACCATGGGCCATGGGCCCATTTTGTAAACGAGAAAAATGTATAACTAGACCAATTTGGAATACAAGTACAAGAATTTGAACTTGTGTATATGACAATGTTTTCATTGGCTTTTAAATTCATGATGTGGATTTAATGTTATATTCTATCAATGTTACATTAATTTTGATGAATGTAGTGATAATGGATTTATTTGTTTCATTTACAAATTATCAAGTCTGCAAGTTAAGTTACTTTTAAATTTATATATTACTCAATGTTGCATGCATGGACAACCATATCATTACCATGGAACTTTGGTTAGTTATAATAATATATGTATCATGTACATGAAGAGAGCATATATATGGATTTAGATTTATTTTAATTTTGAATTTATGAAAAAAGAAAACTAAAGTTTTAAAGTACAGTATACATGCCTTATAATAAAATTTTCAAAAATAGATAAAGTTTTGAGCCTTTACCACTTCAATACTAACATTTAAAGATGAAAACTTTATTGATAAGTGGTGTAGTATTATTTAAGTTTTGTTTTATTTATTTATTTTGGTTTTATATATATTCTAACAATTCCTTTATTTATCTTTAAATAGAGCATAAAACATATTTATGGTAAGAATACAAAGAAGTGTGTAATATTTTTTTGAGATGTGGGTTCACCTTAGTGTGGAAGGCCTTTTTCCCACATAGTTTTGAACATGTGAATTTTACACCATGAAGTTCCTTAACATGTGACTTATAAGGTCAAGAGGGAGTTCAACAATGTAGCCATGTTGAATGATAGAAAATGTGAATAATAAGAATGTAGTAAGCTACAAACAATCTTCATTGTGATAAATCTCAAACTATTTTCTTCTACTATTTTTATCGTCACACCTATTGATTTGCCATATTTTCTTATCGATCATATGAAAAGGGCAGTTGAAATCATAGACCATTCGAATATTTAACTCAAGCTACTAAAAAAATATTTAACTCAATCATATTTAAAAATATATATAAAATCCAAAAAATAATCACTCTTTTTTAAATTAGCAATCTATTACAAATTAACATACATATTCTTTCATTTTCTATTTTCTAAGTTTTTTAGGCTTTTGAAAGCAAAAATGAAATTAGAAAATGGTAAGCTTTCTTATTCCACTATGATTTTCTTTTGTATTTTCCTACCTTCCCTTTCACATTTTCTAAGTTTTTAGACTTTTAAAAGCAAAAAAGAAATTATAAAATGGTAAACATTCTTATTCCACTATGATTTTCCATTTTCTTTTGTTTTTTCTTACCTTACTATATATTTATGTAAATACTTTTTCCTTCTATGTAAATTTCATTCCACTATTATCTATTTGTAGAAATAGTGAGTTTCTTATCCTCTCCCATTGAATAAATAAATCACACGGCTGATTAGACTTCTAAGATTTTAAATAATATTTTATTAATTAGACATTGGTCCTGGAATGGAATTAACCACATGGCTAGTTAAATTTCTAAAATTTTAATTAATATTTTATTAATTAAACATCTATCTTCAAACTTGATAACTATGTTATAAATAAATATATTTATGAGTAACCACTCACTTTAGAGCTTCCACTAAAAAAAAAGGCTGATTTCTTTCCTTCAAAAAAAATTTGGAAAAAATTTTACATATTTTTAAAAATATTATGTTTTAGTGAATATTTAACTTACCGGCTTTTGAACGTAATGTTTTTCTCGACCTAATATTTTTCTCATGATTACGGTGTTAATCAAAGTTGTTTATGTCTGCCTATAAATTTTCTATTTTCTTATCATTAGAGGTCATTCAAAGTAGTGCGCCTTTCCCAGAATAACACTAATAAGGTTTCACGCTCATAAAACATATTTTGACATTCACAAGCGAGGTTCGTGAAACACAAGACATTCTAGAATACACAAGAAGACTACAATCTGCTATAGAGGTGAATTCTTAGTGCAACACCTATTCTAATTCAAACAAAAAATTGCAAAAGAGAAACGATTGAATGCATGAGCTGTCTTCGCCATCCATGTCATCCCATTCATTTTAATCTTATTACATTTATGTATGTTATTACCTCAGAATTCCGAAATTTGCACGACGATGTGAGACTCGTCGCCAATGAAGATGCCATTGTAGATGAGGCCTGCAAGCCCGCCTCCGATGAGAGGGCCAACCCAGTACACCTAATTGTCCATGAAGTCTCGCTCACAACGGTTGGACCGAAGAAGCGGGCGGGGTTCATGGAACTACCAGAGAAGGGACTGGTGGCCAAGATGTTGGTGCCCACGATGAAACTGATGGCGATGGGAGCGATGGTGCCCAAGTCACCCTTCTTCAGGTCAGCAGCAGTGGCGTAGACGGTGTAGACGAGAGCGAATGTGATAACGATCTTCATCAGCACTCCCTCACCAGTGCTCATGCCCGAGTTGAGGGAGGTTGGTGAGGCATGTAGAGTGATTCTATTTGTTTTAGAGTCCAAGTTGCAATTAGTGTATTAATTTAATGCATGAGAAATCAGTTAACTCAATTAAGTGAGTTAAAGTCAGTCTAACTAGTTGTAACTGATTGTTTCACTAGTGAGAGGGCAAGTGAATTAAATCAGATTTAATTCACATGAAGTGATCTGTCAAGTGACTAATGATTTACTATTAATAGCTGCATGCATGTCAATTCTGATGAAGACCCAGTTGAGAAGAGGTTAAAGGGAAGTTATCTATCAGTTGTATTTATAGCAAATTGCCTGGGCACAATTATATACACCATAGGATGCCCATGATGTATTGCACAGTAAAGGAAGGTTGAATTTCCTAACTAATAGGGATTTAATCCTATAGGGTTTGCGCAAGCAAGGCAGGCTGAGCAGGGGCAGTAAATTGGCTAAGTATTGGTCCAATTTTGTCTGGATTAGTGTGAGACAATTGGTAGAGTGTATGAGGTTGTGGTGAGCACACATGCATTGTATTGTTTCATGATTCCTTGGTTCATTATACAATAGAGATAGAGGGGTTTTAAGTAGCAAGCTTTCCCCAGGAAAACTATCTGTGTTGTGTGATTGATTTGCTTCTTTCTCTTACTTGGTGTGATTGTGTGATCGTGTTTATTTTTTGCAAATATTGTAGAAGGATTAAGTATCTTGTTTTAGTATATTGCATGATCGGATTGAATCCTTTGGTATACACATTGTTTGTATAATTTCTACAATTGCCACCATAACTTTTGCCGCCACCACCAACATAATCATGTTTTCCATGATCACGATTGCCACCTTCAGAAGTCAACTGGTTGTGCCTCCTTTGATGAGACTCTCCTATAACTTGGTTGATTGAATAAACTCAATTATAACTAGGTTGATTGAATAGACCTGGTGAGGATTTGATTAAATAAAGTTAAAATTAGGCCCTAATATGAACCTCGAGTTTTGATACCACTTGTTTGGATTAAAAACCATACTATAAAATAATAATATAATCTCACATATACAAACATTGGTTTGTTTTGGAAATTCTAATTGGGAAAAAACTAGATAATCATAGATCTAGATCTATTATTACCTTTTACTTTAAGACAACCAACCAAGCCAACATTGTAGTTTCATTTGGGTCTAACTAGGTGAGCTTGCACCACTCAACTCTAACATAATATCATGTAGAATCTCCTTAATATCACAGGCCCAATACCACAAGTCACCAATACCATGTAGCCAAAACTATAACTCTTAACCCTTTGAAATTTATTCAACATTTTTTATAATTTTTTTGGGTAATTTTTTCTAAATGGAAATTGTCTTTATTTCTTAGTTGTTTTTATAATTTTGTTGGAGCACTTTAATTTATTAAGATTTTTAACCTTAATTTTTTTAAGTTGTAATTTATCTCATAATTTTTTATCAATGTTTTGAATTATAATTTTTTAATAATATAATATTTTCTTTTGTTTTATAAAATTTTTGTATAATTTTCTTAAATAAAGATCTAACATGATAATTTTTAATTTTATTTTGAAATAAAAATTGTAATTTTCATTATCATTTATTATCATAAGTTTTGAATTATAATATTTTTATATTGTAAAATTTTCTAAATTATTATAATTTATTATAATGGTAATAAATCTGAAATAATATGAATTAATTTAAATTTTAATAAAATTATTTTTAAAAAATGATTTTTCATACTATGAAATCTTATATGAAAATTGTAAAGTTTATTCGTTTATTATATTTATGGATTTTTGGCTTCTGTGATCCATCTATAAATTATGCAGAAATCTTTAGGTAATAATCACATTACAATGAACAGAGTCGACGTGTTTCGAACCAACCAGTGTGGTTCATCATCATGACTAGGTGAGAGATCAGATACATACGATCGTTCAGTTTAAGTAGATGTAGAAATGGAAAAGTAAAACAGTTAGAATAACAGCTAATTTGACTTTTGAAAATAATAACGGTTAGTTCTAATAATTTAACTATTTACTTAATAAAATCTAACAGCTAGTTTGACTATTAAAATTAATAACGGCTAGATCTATTTAAAAGTTTAATTCATATATAAAATCTTTTTATCTTATTAATATTTATTTTCTTATAATTATTTATCTATCTATCTTTAAAAAGAAAAAGAAAAAGAAAAAGAAAAAACAATAATAATAATAATAATAATAATAATAGATAAATAAATATATATAAAAAATAAATAAAATAAAATATAAATTAAAAAATTAAAAAAAAAATTAAATTAAATTAAATTAAAAAATAAAAATAAAAATAAATAAAAATAAAAATAAATAAATAAATTAAAAAATAAGTAAATAAATAAATAAATAAAATGAAATATAAATAAATAAAATAAAATATAAATATAAATAAATAAAAATAAACTAAAATCAAATAAAATATATATAAAATACAAATTTTTTAAAAATAAAAAAGGAAAATTAAGAATATAAGGCAGGGATCCAACACCTGCTTATATTCCAACCATCATTTCTATTGAGATTTACAGGTTTTTTTTCAATTTCAAGGGCCTCTCTTAACTTACGATGATGAAAATGATCAATCCTAGCTAAGACCTTAGCCTCTTCGATGCAGATATGATGATTAGTCTTTTCCACATGCTCAGCTAGGGCAGAGGTGCGGGACCTTCCGTGCCTAATGTCAACTGCATGTTCACATATCCTTTGGCTAATAGACCTACCCGTTTCACCAATGTACGACGTCTCGTTTACACCTTTTCCATCCCTAGGGTTCACCAGATCTTTAACCGATTTTAGAGAGCTACGAATCGTGTTAAGGGGCTTGAAGGAGGAGGAAACCCTATGCTTCCTAAGGATCCTAGCAATCTTATCAGTGGTACCCTGAATGAAAGGAAGCCTTACATTGCAGGACCACTGATTAGGCTCATTTTTATTTTTAACTAAGGGACCTCTTTCTGCTTTAAGAAAAGCCTTAAGATCTTGCGACTTACTATAACCATTTTTACAAAAGACACTAAGGAGATGTGTCTTTTCACCCTCAAGGTGAGACTCATCAGAGATTTTCAATGCCCTCGTGGCTAAGGTGTTGAGGACGCCTAATTTTTGAGCCGGGAAATGATGCGAATCTGCGTGAAGATATTGCTTAGTATGGGTTTTCTTACGAAACACCTGATGAGAGAAATAACCATCTTCCTTTCTAGAGATAAGAACGTCAAGGAAAGGAAGACTACCATCCACTTCATAATCCATAGTAAATTTTATGGAGCAAGATTGACTATTAAGATGAATGAAGAAACGATCAAGCTCTTCCTTACCATGAGGCCAGACGACACAAGTATCATCTACAAACCTTTTCCAAAGCTTTGTTTGGTGCAGAGCAGAGGAAAGCGCCTTGGATTCAAAGTCTTCCATAAAGAGATTAGCAACAATCGAGGAAAGGGGAGAACCCATAGCAACACCACAAGTTTGCTCATAAAACTCACCTTCAAAACTAAAGAAAGTAGAAGTTAAGCAAATCCCAACTGAAGAGGCTGTGTCTAGATCAGTGATCTGGCTGTTTATTATAATCAACAATTTTTTATTAATATTGATTCTGACATTCATTGTCATGGCATTTTTGTGTCACAGCTTCGAATCGTGGGCATTTGCAGGTGGCCCCATTCAGGGGCCTCAAGGTGGATTCGCAGGTTAACATATCCCTCTGGCCTGAAAATGATCACAACATCCTTCTTAACTTGGTAAAAGTTCGCGAAATTTCACTGCGACTGATGGAGGGTTAATAGCGCACTTGAGACCGGCAGATGCCGAGAGTTAAGGCAGATTGCTGAGAGTTAATGCCAGAGTTAATGGTTGCAGAATTTTTTGGTTGTTGGAGATTTAATGGGGCGCTGCAGATCAGCAGATCTGGTTTTCGACGACTCAAGACTAAAGGTGAAGAGAACGGTTAAGTATGGCATGGGTGGCATGGCATAGGCATGTTCATTAGTGCTCTTAGAGTATTAATGAGCCAATAGACTGGAAGATAAGGCTTGCTGAAAGTGTGAGACAGGTGTAAATGCATACTTAAGAGTTTTATGGTGCATGTATATAAGAAGATTGTACTAGCATTTAATATCATAGTTATGTGAAATATGAACATTGCAATAAGAGGTTCAATCCAAACTTTGATTAAGTTTTTGTGAAGCGAAATTGGAAACCCAAGATTAAATTTGATTAATATAAATTCAACGATCAAGTGATCATAGAATTGATTTCCATTAATTTAAATTTGCATTCAATGAACACAATCCACAGGAAAATTTGAATTTCCATTCATTGAACGCAATTCACGAGATAATTTCAATTTTTATGAAAAGAATAATAAGAGGACAACGATAATTAGGAATAATAAGAGGGTAGGAATGGAAGAGAAGATCAAATCCGCGGCTCAATTCAGTAAGGGATGATGTAAAACAATGTCGGCGGGGTAGATGAAAGGTGGGGAATGATTAAAATCTAATCGCTGATTTAACTCTCATTTTGATTTCACCAAAAACATTGACTTCGTTTATGTACCACTGACTCCATCATCCAACGAATCTGATCACTGTATGAAAATTAAAAAGGTTCATGACAAGTCAATCCAATCATTAATGAAATGTTGAAAAGAGTAAATATTAGAACGGAAAGTTTTATTTATAAAGATTTTATATATCAATTTGATGTGATGTTTCGCTGACGGGCGAGATATCATGTACCATTGACTCCATCATCCAAAGAATCTGATCACTGTATGAAAGGTGTATGAAAAGTCGATCCAATCATTAATGAAATATTGAAAAGAGTAAATATTAGCATAAAGTTTTATTTATAAAGATTTTATATATCACTTTAATGTGATTTTTTAATGTGATGTTTCGCTCAGAGGGAGATATCGAGTAAGATTTAGATTACTGAAAATAAAGGATAAGTTAATGAAACAACGAGTAACAAAGATATATATAGATATTAAAAGTATTTATCTACTATTTATTTTTTATTAGATTATAATTTTTTTATTATTTAAAATATATATTTAAATATATAAATTAATTTAACAGTTTGAAATTTTTTAAAAACAATTTAATTATATAATATTTATAACTCAAATTTATAATTTTAATAACTTTTTATTAAATTTTAAACTTGTTTATATATATATATATATATAAAACAGTGAAACCATACAACTGATTATAAATTTTAACATTTTACTTTACCGTATTTTCCAATGAAATTTACAATGGTCCCTATTTATCTGTTGAGGCACAGAGGATGGAGGGAAAGGAAGTCCGTGAAAATACAGTCAGAGCGAGTGGATAAAATCCACGGGGCATCTATCACCTCGGATCCATCCTCCACCTAGTGAGGCTCTTATCTAGGTCGGTGTGTAAAGCATGGTATTCTTTGACCTAAATTATCAAAAGTGAACGGTGAAGCTGACGTTGAGATGTTAATAAACGATGCTTATATATTAATAATAACTATATCAATTAGCAATTGTGTAAAAGGTGTATTGGAAAAGTTCTATACGGATGTATTTGTATGTATGTATTGCATTGTTTTATATTTTGAAGCATACATTGAAAATAAAAAATAGTACATAATGTTTTAAAATTATTTGAAGAGACTTAGTCTTTATAGATATGGTCTAGCACAAATTTTTTGTGAATTATTAGTTTTCAAATAACTCTTCTTAAAGGGTTACTATCTTCCATCTTTTCATAGTGTTTTTTAGGAAAAAGAGGTGTTTTTGCAAATTAAAGGCTCTCAAATATTTCAATTAATTTCATTTTAAAGAAAAAATGAATTGAAAAACCTTCTTCTCAAATTATTATTGAAATATGTAATTCTTTCAAATATTCAAAAGTTATATTCTTCTAATTCTTGTAATTTAGTCAATGAAATAAAAGCTATTTAAATTTAATTCTCGTAATTCAATTCTTCTTATTCTTGTAATTAGTTAATGAAATAAAAAAGAAATTTAAATTCAATTCTTCTAATGCTTGTAATTTAGTTAATGAAATAAAAAAACAATTTTAAATTCAATTCTTCTAATTCTTGTAATTCAGTGAGAGTAAAAAATTTGAAAAGTAAATAAAAATCACCAAAAACCATTTTTTAATATTTAATGAATCTTTTAATATTTAAATGAAACTTTAAAATAAATAAAACAAAACAAATGAGAAGTGAGTAACCATTAGGACCACTAGAATGATAAAATTGGAGAAGCAAGTGGAGGTGATGTGCTTACATCTCCTCCATAGGCCAATGTTAGGGGATCTAAAGCCTCCCAATAGGAAGGTATGATCCAATCAGGATATGAAAGAAACATGAATGGCATTTTAAGCCCTGCACCTCAATTCCTAACCCCTATAGCTCAAGCAGGGTAGGAAGATATTGTTCAATTTTATCAATCAGTATTGCCCCTTATCCAGAGGGGCTACGCCCATTAGTCAATTTTTTTCTCTGAAAAATAATAACTTCCATTTCGGTAATGCCTTGGTGATAATATCTGCAGTTTGATCATCTGT
Source organism: Pinus albicaulis (assembly GCA_034641835.2). Taxonomy (NCBI): domain Eukaryota; kingdom Viridiplantae; phylum Streptophyta; class Pinopsida; order Pinales; family Pinaceae; genus Pinus; species Pinus albicaulis. Next base: position 825,521,153 of record CM076575.1, read on the forward strand.
TGCAATGTGTTGGAGTTTAACAACTGCTCTCTGCACCATGTCACAGATTAAGTGATATCGAATCTTGATATGCTTGGACTTGTCATGGAATACATGATTCTCTACGAAACTAATCTTGCTCTTATTATCACAATATATAACTATAGTATCCAACACTTGACCAAGGAGCTCTCCAAATAGATTCCTTAACCAAAAAAATTCATAGCTTGTTGTGCTAGCATCAATGTACTCTGATTCCTTAGTGCTCAATGATAATGAATTTTGTTTCGTACTCATCCAGGATATCATAGTAGAACCAAGGCTGAAACAACATCCATATGTACTCTTTCTATCGATGAAATTAACTGCCCAATCAACATCAGTGAATCCATGAAGTTGAATATCTTCAGCAGAGTATCTCAAACAAAATGTGATCGATACCTCTAAATATCTCAATACATGCTTGGCTTCTATCAAATGCACATGTAGGGGCCTAGTAATGAACTGACTCAGTGTATTTACTACATAAAATATATTCGGTCGGGTGTTCACAAGGAACATTAGAGCGCCAATCAACTATCTATACTCAGACGGATTCGCTAGATCAGGTCCAGTTGTTTTACCACAGAAATTCTTGAAGTTCATTTCCATCGAAGTGACCATGGCTTTACACTAGGTCATACCAAACCTTTCCAGAAAATTTACCGCATACTTTCTCTATGAGAGAAAGATATTGTCAGGTATTTTCCATACCTCAAGGCCCAAAACATAATGCATAAGACCGAGGTATTTTATTTCGAATTTAGAGGCTAGCTTCCTCCTTCATTCTATAATCAATGGTTCACTTCTTGTTAAGAATAAATCGTCAAAATATAGAACCAGAATTAAAATCATACCATGAACAACCTTAAAATAGAGGTTGGGATCAACACTACTTCTAGTGAAATCCAGTTTCATTAGATAGCTATCAATGCAATCATACAAAGCTCGAGGAGCTTGATTCAAATTTTACAATGCTTTCTTGAACCTGCACACATGTGTTGTGCGATCTTCTACTTCAAATCCCTATGGTTGTTCCAAAAATACTTTTTTCTTGTAACATACCATGGAGGAAGGTGGTCTTTACATCCATCTGGTGAATTTTCCATCCTTGACTAGCAGCAAGGGAAACTATCGAATGAATAGTTGTATACGAGCCACATGATAAAGTATATCATCGTAATCTTCTCGATATTTCTGAGAGAAACCACGAGCTACAAACCTTACTTTATACTTTTTGATGATGCCATCGATTCCATGCTTAATTTTTAACAACCATTTCAAAACAATATACTTCCCATGTGGTCTCGACACAATATCCCACACATTGTTTTTTATGATCTATTCATATTCTTCCGCCATGGAATCCTTCCAAGCCTATTATTTGACTGCTTCTTCAAATGAGGATGGTTCGGCTTGAATCATGGTAATCATAGCTGCAACATAATCCTGATACCTGAAAGGTTCCTTCCTTTCTATGAATGATCAAGGAAAAAAAATACTCCTTCCACTATCTTGCAGAGTGTCATGAAGCCAAAGTGGTCTTTTCCTTGAAGGGGGGTCACAAGGAGGTGGATCTAATAAGTCCATAGGTTCCATAGTTGTATCATCATTTACTGACTCAAACATAGAAGGGATATCTAGAATATCCTTATCAGCAATGTCTTCCTTAGGAGGTGGAGGAAGATATCTTACTTTACAAAGCACTGCATCTTCATCGAAGGTTACATCTTTGCAAATTTCAACCTTCCTTTGACCAGGAATGTATATTCTATAAACCTTGTAATTTTCACAGTAACCCAAAAATATTCCCTTTCTACCTGTAGCTTCTATTTTATTCCTTTTATCTTTCAGTACATGAAAGAATATAGGGCATCCAAATATGTGAAGATGACTGATGGTTGGCTTTTTACTTTAGTGAAGATTTCTTCTGGAGTATTATTCTTCAATGCTTGATGAGGCACTTAGTTCTGAACATATACAACATCATTTTTTGCTTCATCCCATAGTAGCTTAGGTACCTTCTGATCATGAAACATAGCACGAGAAACTTCTAATATCGACCAGTTATTTCTTTCAACAACACCATTATGTTCAAGTGTATAAGGTAAAATATCTTCCTTCTTGATCCCTTTCTTCTTTCAGAATGTTATGAATTATTTCAAGATGTTTTCTTCTCCATTTTCGGATCTGAACACTTTGATCCTTTTCTCAGATTTATTCTCGACCAATGCTTTGAATTCTTGAAATTTGTCGAATTCATCAATGAAGGCAATGTAATAAAGATGGCCACTAAAGGAATGCACATGCATCAAACCACATATGTCTGAATGCCTAAGATGGAAGATATCAAATGTCTTGTTCTCACTTGAGAGGAATGGTACCCTTGTTCTCTTTCCACTAGCGCACCTAGGACAAACTCCTTCATGCCGAGCTTGTACATCGGGTATGCCTGATACTAGCCTCTTCAATTTCAGAAGAGCATGCTTATGTATATGTGCCAATCTACGATTCCATATTTCACTAAGATGATTGTTGTTGTGGGCTAATGCAAAGAGTGCCTTCTTGTGACCTTGTGGAGTCCTTCAGAACTTAGTCCTAATGTGAATGCATATTTTATATGTGAATAAATAGGCCAAGTTAGGACCTTACCATTGATGAAGGAAACCATCATCCCTTTATATTTTAATGCAGATATAGAAATAAAAATTTTCATAAGACCCGACACATATACATGACATCATTTAACAATATTGATTCCCCAATGTTTAACTGAAATTTAACCAATCGAAATCCTTTTACAGGATGAGTAGAATTATCTCTAATAATTATCCTTAACTTAATCTCCCTCTCTACTAGATTGGAGAGGACTTCTTTATAACCAGAAAAGTGATGAGAGGCCCCACTATCTACTAACTAGCTATCCCATGAACCTGGTGGAGAGGAACTAGTAAGTGCATAAATGAGAACAGATTCATTTTTATCTACTGTATTACTTTCGTACCTCGAAGATTTTGACCTCTTTTTATATGGATGGTCTTCTTCATGGTCTCTTGATGAATCTCATCTACTCCTCTATTCCCTTTTGTCACTATTGTTCATTAGATTTCCTTTCTTTATTTTATAATAGTTGTTGTTGTTTATGTTTTATCGTGGTATCTTTTTCTTTTCGGGACAATCACAAGCATAGTGACCTTTCTTGTGGTAGTTGAAGCATTCAATGTGAGTGATTGATTTTTCATTCCTTTATTTTTAGTTTTGATGAGCAATAGGTCTTCTAGATGGGCCTCCTTTTGATTTCTTTCTCCTTATATTGTATTGACTGACATAAGCAGTAGGCTCTCCTTATTCATGTTTATTAATCCTTCCTCTTGATATCATTCAGGATTCTTCCTAAGTCATATTCCCAAAAATTTCATCAAAATACGAAAGAATGTTGCTATTGTTGATAGTAGTAATGAAGGTTTCCCAAACCTGAGGGAGACCATTAAGAGTCACAAAAAATAGCTCTTTGTCAAGTTTATTCTCACCAACGCTCAACAGTTGATATTTGAGACACGAGATCCTCTTAATGTAAGACTGAACAGTCTCAACTTTGTTCATCTCCACTTCCTTGAGTTATTCTTTCAATGTAATAACTTCATTCATATTATTAACTTCATACATTCCAACTACTTTATCATTCATATCTTTAGACTTCTTCAAATTCCTAACATATGCAAGTAAGTGATCTTGTAAACTATCAGCTAAGATTTGTTTTTCTTTGGAATCACCTTTTCTATACCTAATATTAATGACGATGGAGGAATCTTCTAAAGGTTTATACATATTTCCTTGAATATATTTCAACACATCGTTGTTATCGACAATAATATCTAATATGAATTTCCATGCAACAAAGTTTGAAGCATCTCCCAACTTCTCATGCTTCTTGAAGGTGGAGGAAGACATCTCGACCTTAGCTTTTGTATTTTCTCTCTGATATAATTGTATATTTTCTCTCTGATAATGAGGGTTTCACAACTTGTCTTCTCTTGGGCTTATCCTTCACCTTCGCTCTCATACCATGCTAATTTTTATGTATTTCTTTATGTTGTATTAGTTACTTAATCCCAAATTAGTTTTTCATTAATAATGTATTCAGATCTATGTAATATAAATAACCATAAATTGTAACTGAATATAGAGAAATGCATGCAAAGACATAGAAGACAATATCAAAACCATGAGACACAGAAATTGGTCTAGGACTAGGGAAAAACCCCACTATGGGGGAAATCCTTTCAAATATTCTTCTTCTGTAGATTGTCTTCAAAATATTTCAGCAGAGAGTACAATGAGCCTAGTAAAATATTATAGTGGATAATAATCTAATATGATCTATAAATCAACAAAACACAAAATCAATGGATCACTGATACCAAGTGATTTTAGTTGCCCTGATCTAGATCTGAGTCTAGAAAACTGTTAATAGTTGATCTTATGCTAATGTGACTACGTGATGGATGACTGACGATAATTCGTGAGAAACTGACAAAATGCAAAATATGATATGCCCAATAACTCACAGATTTGCGGCCTTAACACTTCCTGCTCGCAGCTATAGCAACTCTAAGCTACTACCACAGAGTTATGTGCCCGTGAAAAAGGGCCTAAATACCGTAGAAACTTGGTCGTGCCCTTAAGCCTACCTACAAGCGACTTTACTAGTTGAGTCATGACCACAACAAGCTTAGACCATGATCCAAGCTCAGCAGAGCCACTACCTCAAGTTCTCCTTCTCGTGACCCAGATCCAAAATACCCAAATCTGAAATGTTCCTCTGACTATAATCCTGATCCACTACGTGAACCTCTTGCGACATACCCGTGCAAGCCAGAAAACAAAAATATGACCAATAACAAAAATAGCATGAAGAAGATCTCATGAAAAAATGTGTGCAAATGAGCTTAAGGTCGATTCTATTTATAACTTGATGAGGAACCGCTTGGGGCTTTGACTGAATCAACATGCAGTTAGGCCAACTCATAAAATAATAAAATAAATCATAACTTAAGTTCTGCTTAACTGATTGAGACAATATATGGACTGATTTTGATCCTCTCGAAAAGAGAAATCTATTTAACTTATTATTTTAATCATCTGAACTGTCCATTGTGGAATTTGACTCTAGCTACCAAAAATTAACAATTTTGAGGTGTTTTGTTTGCTACATAGGTGATTTTTTATAAGGTACTCAAAAAATGTGAGAAAGATGAAGTACCAGCCACTGTGATTATTTCAGTGGAGAAGTGTTCAATGGGAGTACAAATGAATTGGGAAAATTTCTTGCTCAACCAATTTTTAGCAAATTGTTGTGATGTCCAAGATAAAGGTGTGTTTCATTTGGCATGTTTTTTTATTCTTATTTCTCTCTATAAGTGGGATATGTATGAGGATTTTCGTAAACTATAAACATTTAAGTTCTTATTATGACTACTTTATTTCAACACTTATGGGCGACTTTGATCCATAGCCCAAATATGGAAATTAATATTCTCTTATTTATTTCTCAAGAAATGATTTGTTGAGAAATAACTGAGACACCACATATTCCTACATAAGTGGTTCAAATATATGAGAAAATTACTCTTTTTATGGCCAACCCCCATCACCTATACATACACGATAAAATAGATCACCATCCTTAATAGGAAACATGTAATTTTAAATTTATGGCTTAAGAGGTTCAAGCATGTACCAATGTCTCGGAAGTGAAATGGAAGCAATCAATGGACATGGATCCCAACATAGAAACCTTGGAAAGTAATGAGGACCAGGAGGAGTAGTATAAACATAAGGATAAAGAAAAAAACTATAGTCAGGAACAAAAATACTCTGTAAATACATCCATGCAAATGTAATATAAATAAGTCCAGGCTAGATCAAGAAGTGGAGTGAAAATAACTACTCCAACGAGTGTCAATCTAGGTATGTCTCATGCTAGGAAGAAGCATAAAGTGACTCGATTCACTTAGGTCTCATGAGTCTGAAGATGATATTGAGCACATTGTTTAATAGGTAGATGAGAAAACAAAGGGTGAATTAAAAAATTTAGAGGAACATTTGAGGGAAGACCTTAGGAAAATTTAGTGGGATCAACAATGAACATTAATGGGTAAGTTGGAACAATTGTGAAAACTATTGGAAACTAGTAAGGGGGTAGCTACATCATCGAGTACTATTAAGCCAGTCGATGGGTAACTACATCATTGAGCCTATTGATTCAATTGACCAGGAAGAGGCCTAGAGCACACCCATTATTATGGATTCACACATGGATATGATTTCTACTTCTAGAGACCGTAGAGTGCTCCAAGTATCCACTCAAGAAATAAAGTGCATTGTTGAAGTTTCTTAACAGTAAATCAGAGGCTTGTTGCATATGTATTTGGATAGCATTCATAATTTGCATGATATTGTTTCTATATAATTACGATCACCTGACGCGGCTACTATATTAGAGTTAGTACAAGCCCTTACTGTTAAATAAGTACATTGACACGAGAAAGATTGACTAGAAGAGGAAAAGAAGAAATTCATGGATGGCGAGATGGAATTGCAGGCAGTTATAGATACCGTGTACAAGAAAATTGTGACTGTGTCTGTGAAGGAAGGCACCTAAGTAGAGGGCTAGTTATAAGAATTGGTGAGGTAGCACAAGCATTAAAATCCTAGGTTGAAGAGCTAAAATGACAACCATTTAATCCTCTTAAAAAATGAAACTATTGTACTGAAGCTAAAAAGGCCTTTACATGTTATACACAACTATAATGCTTACAACATCAATTTCAACCTTTATAATTTGAAGGTGCGGCCTTATGTACTAATGTTGTGCAAAATAAAGAATTAAAGGATCTAGGTTGCCAAGTTCAAAGCACAAAATATAGAAGGAGAAAAAATCTTACCACTCTGAGTCAATTTCCCTTCGATGCACAAACAACTCCTATAACCCAAAATTTACAGTTAGATCGGGCAACTAAACAACTAAACATTGCCCAACAAGATCTTAAACATCAAGTATATGGGTTATAAGAGGAAGCCCTTCAAGTTATGGATATCGTTAGGACTAAACATCAAGAGATTAAATTCATCCTCGATGACTTAATGAAATGGATAGCCTCTCACGACATGTATTTATAAGCTTTTGCTCATATTCACACACAGTCCTTCAGATGCAACAATAGGTCAATGAGATCTACAATTTTTTAACTTCATTGAAGGATGCCATGAAGATGAAAATTCATCAGTAAATATTGGTTGGGTGTGATCCAGGTGGATATTGGTGGCCACCTGCCTATTCCCCTTGGGGCCCCACCATTGTTTCTTTTAGTTTTTCAGTTTCCTTAATTATAGCACAGTTTACTATTTTTAGCAGTTTTTCGGGTCCTAAACTTCCGGAGCGGTTTTGAGGCCCTAAACGACGTTTTTTTGGGCATTGCTTCTTCAATGAATGTAGTCTATTCTGGACTTGAAATTCATTGTCAGTAGTTGTAGTCCTCGAATAGATATTTTTAACGACGTATCACGTGCGTCAAATGGAGATAGTATTCCAAAGTTACGACCCCAAGAAATTGATGTACCAAATTACCCCAACGGGGCCCATTATCTGGCGTTTCATCTCCTAGGGTTAGGTTTTTGGATGTTTAGGGTTTCCCATTATTTCTAAATAATATATAGGCCTTCCAACATCATAGTAACAAAGAGTTCACAGGCCTGTAGCCACCACATCTCTTTTCAGAGATAAGCTACTAGTGCCCTAGCTAGTTGATTTCCATTATGTCTGTAAACAAATTTCAGTTCTTGATGTTAATGAAATGAAGTGTTATTTTCATTGCATTTTTATATTTATGTCTATATGTGTATTCTGTTGTGTTCCTGCATAAATTTGGTTCAGTGGTATTAGAGCGGTCTGCTCTTTCTCGATCCTTCTTTGCATGTCCCCAACGAGGTCGGGGTATAAGGAGTTAGGGCTCTATCTGGTTGAACCTTTGCAATATCAGCCTCGCAAACACTAACCGCCGCCTATGGGGGATGAAAAGAAATATGAGGGAGCAGTAGATCCTATTAAAATATTGCTGGAGGAGGACCTTGGAAAAAAAAGGAACGCGGTGATGGATAACTTTGCCCAGATCCTTCAACGATTGCCCACTGGTGGTGCATTTGCATCCAACAGCCACTCTGGAGGTGCAAATCCTTTTAAGGTACAAGTAAAATTTGACATTCCCATATTTGAGGGCCAAATAGATGCAGACACCGTAGATAGATGGTTGAATCTATTAGAAGGATATTTCTCAGTTCATGACTTTTCCAATCGGGAGAAGACTATTTTTACACTCCTCAAAGCTATGCCCATGTCAAGGACTGGTGGGAAACCTACTGTGAGAAAAAGGATGTGGGGGAACCCTCTCTATTCTCGGTGTATAAATTATATAACTAGTATGTTATATGTCTAAGATTATCCTGATCATACACTTTTGACTTCATGCACAATACATAATCTATTCCACCATTGATCATCATATGCAGAAATTAAATCAATTGCATGCACACATTAAAACCATAAAAATTCACACATATGAACACAGTGTTTTAACGGGAAAGCCTGAAGCTAAAAACCCCAATTATCTGTATATAATATATGTCATAGAGATCATGTAACAATTATCATACAAAGCTTCTCACAAGCTCTCAGTATAATCCAATCGCTACACACTAATCAGGTCTTGATCTATAAAATCCATGCACCGATCTATGCCACCTGTTAGCCTACCTCTACTGCGCAATCCCTGCTAAAGAATGGCTCTAAATGAAATCGAATTGGTCCAGCCTTTCTCACGCAATCCTCATTGGCAACTCTAGTCTGTGTTGGATGGAATCAATGCATCACTATAGTCACAACTGATAGTCAACTTTCCCTTTCACCTATCTCTCCACTGGTCTTCAATTAAATTGTCCATGCATTGTAGTTAACTAATGTATTCTTCAGTTGATTAATGAGTTAATATTTAGTGAATTAATTATTAATTAATTCACACCACTCTCACTAGTGTATCAATTAGTTAGACTAGATACAACTAGCTCAACTGTTATGCGTGGAGTTAAGGCGAACACAAACCAAGGTTTCTCCACCAACTACTTCTACAACTCCACCAAACTCTGTCACATGAGTTCTAACTGAAGTCCTCCATGCAATAGCTCCAATAAACCCTTAGGAATAGCATAATTCCTTCTGTCAGCTCCTTGCCACATCTGTGCACTTAACTGAAGTGATCCAAGAGAATAAGTTAATGTTTAGAGTCCAAATATTATTAAGAGCTAATAATATTCGACATATCTATTTTTAGACTGGCAATATAAAAATAGATTCCACCTAATATGTCTAAAAATATAAGTCCATCTATTTTTCCAACTTGACCAACCATCCACAAATAGCATCCTGCAACTCATAGATAGCCTGCGGGCCCACTTAGTGAAGGAGACTCTTTTCACTAAGCTCATCATCTTGTTGCAATCTCAACACTCCCTCTCAACAAGATAGGGATTATCTGCCACCCCGATCCTGCTTCTATGGTATTCGAATTTGCTTATGGTGAGCACCTTCGTCGAATCTCGACATCGATCCTCATATTAGGAATTAAAGTAACATGATCTTCAGCCCACACACAATCCATGATATGATGATCTTGGGATGTCAATGTGTTTAGATCTATCATGAAATACTGGATGAACCGAGAGTTTGATGCAACTTTGATTATCACAATATATCACAGTAGGATCTAAGTGTGAACCGAACAACCGGACCAAGATCTTCCTCATCCATATAGCCTCCCATGTAGCCAAACTTGCTACCATGTACTCGGCCTCCGCTAAACTGAGTGCCACGAATCTCTATTTCCTGGTGTACCAAGAAACTGTTGTAGACCAGATATTGAAAATCCCTCCAGATGTGCTCTTTCTGTCCGATGGGCTCCCCGCCCAATTTGCATCCGTGAAGCCATGCAACTTCACCTCATCCGACTGTCTGTACCATAATCCATCCGTCGCCTCGATATATCAATACATGCTTCCCAGCTTCAAAAGAGCTTGGTAGGAGCAACCATAGATTGTGAAAGGCAGTTTACTTGACATAGCATATGTCTGATCGTGTATTGACTAGATACATGACCGAACCAACCAACTATCGGATAAACGAGTGGAATCCCTTGCCTCTAGTGTAGCATCTCTTTCCTCCAGCCACTAGGAAGAGGAGTGTCGATAGGCTTTGCGGCCTTGCATGTTGAACCTCTCAGCTATCTCCCGGGCATACTTGCCTTGAGACACAAACAATCCATCACTGCGCTGCCAAATTTCCCATCCTAGGAAATAATGAAGGAGGCCCAAGTCCTTCATCTCAAACTCTTTTGCAAGATCAACCTTGCATGAGAGTATAAACTATTCATCACCCGTCAGAATCAAATCATCTACATAAAGTACAATGATTAGCAACATACCCTCCACCACAATCTGGTATAGGTTCAGATCTGCCTCACTCTTGGTGAATCCAAGACCAGTGAAATGACTATCTATCCATGTGTACCAAACACGAGGTGCTTGTTTCAACCCACACAACGCTCTTTTGAGCCTGCAGACATGCGACTCGCTGCTGAAGATCTCGAAACCTTCGGGCTGCTCTATGTACACCTCCTCCTCAATGACTCTGTTGAGGAACACAGACTTCACATCCATCTGATGAATGTACCATCCCATCTGCGCTGAGAGAGCTAGGATGCTCCATATGGAAGAATACCTTGCGACAGGTGGAAAGGTTTCCTCATAGTCGATCCCCTCAATCTGTGAGAAGCCCCGGGCAACAAATCTTGCCTTGTACTTCTCGATGCTCCTGTCAGCTGCTTGCTTCACTTTGTAGATCCATCTCGAACCTACCAATGATTTCCCTTCTGGCCTTGGGACAATCTCCCATGCACTGTTTCGACAATCGAATCATACTCTTCCACCATATATCTACCCATGCGGGGTTCTCCCAGCTTCCTCAAGAAAGAGGATGGTTTGTCACGATGCACTTGCTCATCAAAGCCATGTATCCGGTATATTGGTGAGATAGCCGATCTCTGTCTCGTTGTGATGTAGGTGCTCCTACAATCCTCTCTACATCAGATTCAGTCGCTCGGCTTACGTAGTGCGCTTCCACCCTCGATGTTTGGCGGCTGCATGAGTGGCTTCACTTCCCTCCATGAACCTCCTCTTGTGGCTGATCCACATCCACCGAGGCTCATCCTTAGGAACTAATAGCTCCTCATCTGCATGCAAGTGTGGCTCCCTCTCAAGTGAACACTTCATGGCTTTCTCCTCATGAAATTTGATATCCCATCGCACAACAGTCTTTTGACTGTCTGGAAAATACACACGATAGTTGTGGGGTGTTTTTGTGTACCCCACAAATATCCAAACCTCTGTGATCAGCTCCAGATTCTTCCTGGCATCCTTCGTCACATGAATGTAAACAGGTGAGCCAAAAACCTTCAAATGAGAAATATCAGGCTTCTTACCAGAAAATGCCTCTTCGTGTGTACTCATGCCAAGTACTCTATGAGGACAACGGTTTTGCACATAAACCGCAGTGTTGCAAGCTTTAGCCCACAAGTGTATGGGAAGGCCCTGATCATGCAACATCGCCCGTGCAACACCCACGATCGTTCTATTCTTTCGCTCCGCGACCCCATTCTGCTGTGGGTTATGAGGCGCTATGAGCTCTCTTCGAATTCCTTCTGCGCTGCAATTTTTTTTTGAATTCGCCAGAGATGAATTCACCACCATTATTGCTCCTAAGAGCCTTCACCTGCTTCCCCGACTCTTTCTCAACCAGTGCCTTAAACTCACAGAAATTTGAGAATGTCTCGCTCTTCTTCTGCATGAAGAAGATCCAGCACTTACGAGAAAAGTCATCAACAAATATCACATAATACATGTGCTTTGCTTTCGAATCTACTGAGAAAGGTCCACACACGTCTGTGTGAATTCTCTCAAGGACCGTCATGGCGTGACTATCCTTCTCATGAAAGGTGGCTTTCACAAATTTTCCCAAAGTACATCCCTTGCACTGATCTGACTGCGCAAGTGTAACTTTGGGAAGCCCAATAGAAATCTGTTGCAAAATTTTCAAAGCGCCATGGTGAAGATGGCCCAATCTCCTGTGCCACAATTCACCCTCATCCTGGCTCACCACTCCTTCTGCTTTGCCTGCCATTGCTGCGCAGCCATCTATCTGCAACTGATAAAGGTTCTTAACTCGAACCCCTATCCTCTGGGTTTCACCATTTGCCTTACTACGCAGGAAAGCCTTTCCCTCGCTAAAGACAACATCATATCCCTTGTCTTCCAACATCGCCATAGATATCAGATTCTTATTCAATCCTGGAACATGCATGACATCCTTCAAGATGAAAGGTTTACCAGACTCCCTCTCAAAGGAGATGGTCCCGATAACAGTCGCATTGTATCTACCATCATCTCCCATCTCGATGTGCACTCCAAGATCCTTCTCATCCAGATCAGTAAACAAATATTTGTCTCCGGTCATATGGAAAGATGCACAACTGTCAAGAAACCACACTGATCCCATCACACTTGAGACCAAGCATGTGATCAACGAAAAATCCAGGTCAAACTGCGAGGCTAAGGCCTCTCTAGCTGTAGATCCAGCAGCCTGCTTATTTTTCTTCTTCTGTGGACAATTAGTGGCGTAATGTCCGTGTTGGTGACAGTGAAAGCACTTCACCTTGGACATGTCCTGCTTCTTGCCTTTCGCACCGGATTGAGAAGGATTTTTCTTTCCATTCCCCTTCCTTGCTTTGGCATCCAAAGCGCAATTTTCTTCATCTTCATTCCTCGATGAGGATCCATCCCTGGTACTCCGCCTTATCTCCTCCTGCACAATATCCGACCAAAGTCGCTCCCATCCCGGCAGTTTCTCCCGACCATTGACAGAGTCCTCATAGGAATTCCAACTCTTCGGAAGCCAAAGGAGAGCCAAGCTCACCAAGTCCTCTTCATATATAGTAACCCCCACACTTCCCAACTCATCCCTACACTGGATGAACTTCATGAGGTACTTGGGTATACTTTCGCCCTTCTCCATTTTTATTTTCCTGAGTTTATCTTTGAGCGCCAACTTCCTCTGGTCGCTCTTGCTTTGGAACAAGTCTGTCAAAGCTTTCCACATCAAGAATGGAGAAGCTTTACCATGAAGGCTAGACACTATGTGATCCTTTACACCTTCCAACAGAATCCCTCAACATTTTGCTATCTTCTTTTGCCATGCGTCAAGTGCGGTAGCATCGCTAGAAGAAGGTTTTGGAATTTCTGCATCTAGGAACTCCTTCAACCCATTATCCTCTAGCACCACCTCCATCTTTTCCTTCCATGCAATATAATTCAAGCTTCCCTCAAGGGCATACTCCAATCGCAATCCGTTGAAAGACATCTCAACTTTGACACCAAGAAAACACTGCTGCAAATTCAAATTCCACCAGCACAAAACTCAACTGCTTCAATGCTTTGCAATTGCTCCAATGATCAATATAGCTCCGATACCGTGTAGAAATTATATAACTGATATGTTATTTGTCTAATATTCTCCTGATCATACACTATTTGACTTCATGCACAATACATAATCTATTCCACCATTGATCATCATATGCAGAAATTAAATCAATTGCATGCACACATTAAAACCATAGAAATTCACACATATGAACACAATGTTTTAAAGGGAAAGCCTGAAGCTAAAAACCCCAAATATATGTATATAATATATGTCATAGAGATCATGTAACAATCCTCATACAAAGCTTCTCACAATATCTCAGTACAATTCAATCGCTACACACTAATCAAGTCCTGATCTAGCAAATCCATGCACCGATCTCTGCCACCTGCTAGCCTGCCTCTATTGCGCAATCCCTGCTGAAGAATGGCTCTAAATGAACTCGAATTGGTCCAGCCTTTCTCATGTAATCCTCATTGGCAACTCTACTCTGTGTTGGATGCAATCAATGTATCACTATAGTCACAACTGATAGTCAACTTGCCCTTTCACCTATCTCTCCATTGCTCTCCACTGAAATTGTCCATGCACTGTAGTTAACTGATGTATTATTCAGTTGATTAATGAGTTAATATTTAGTGAATTAATTATTAATTAATTCACACCACTCTCACTAGTGTATCAATCAGTTAGACTAGATACAACTAGCTCAACTATGTTTAACTGAGTTAAACTGAATACAACTCCACTAACTTCCTCAATCAACTCCACCAAACTCTGTCACATGAGTTCTAACTGAAGTATCCATGCAATAGCTCCACTTAACCCTCGGGAATAGCATAATTCCTTTTGTCAGCTCCTGTGCCACATCTGTGCACTTAACTGAAGTGCTCCAAGAGAATAAGATAATGTTTATAGTCCAAATATTATTAAGAGCTAATAATATTGAACATATCTATTTTTAGACTGGCAATCTAAAAATAGATTCCGCCCAATATGTCTAAAAATAGAAGTCCATCTATTTTTCCAACTTGACCAACCATCCACAAATAGCATCCTCCAACTCATAGAATATGATCGACATGTCTAAAAATAGACATAGTCTAAAAATAGACTTGCGCCAAAAAATAGCCTGCGGGCCCACTTAGTGAAGGCGACTCTTTTCACTAAGCTCATCATCTTGTTGCAATGTCAACATTCGGTTGTACCCACTTGGAATTATTTCTGAGACGCCATCATGGAACAATATTATCCCCTGGGGAGCTATGGGGACATGTACATACGATGGACTACACTGCGGTAGCAAAGAGATCAAGATGTACATGAGATGACGAATTTGTTCCATACCTTGCGCACAAAGTTGGGTATCAAATATTCAGAGAAAAATTTGGTGTTGAAGTACCGCAGTTGTCTGCATAGATACATTCAGGAGGAAATGGAGTTCCTCGACATCCCCTCACTTAGTACGACATAATGGTATGCTGCCAAGATTGAGCATAAATTCAAACAGAAGAAGCGAGACTTTGGATCTACAAATCAAAAGAAAGGGAAAGGTGCCCCCAAACTGCAGAACAAAGGAAAAATCCAAGGCATGGCAGCCCAAGATAACCTACCAAATCCAAAAGAAAATAACAACACCAAGAAGCCTAAGAAGGACACGGGAAAGTGGTGTGAGTTCCATAAGAGCTCCACTCACAACACAAGTGAGTGTCAGGCCAAGCAATCACTGGTGGTCGAGATGAGGACTTCTAAATCAAATGCGTGCTCTGACTCTGAATTAGAATCTGACAAGGGGAATGACAAAGGGAAGTAGATTATTGATGTGGAACCCAATGCCAACATTGCCACTGCAAATATCCAAAAGGAGGAGCCGGAAGATCCAGAGGAGGAGGAGTGTCTCTTCCACTCTGAGATGTGGGTAAAGGGTTCCCTGCTACAGTTCATTGTCGAAAGTGGGAGCCAAAAGAACCTTATTTCAGTAGAGGTAGTGAAGCGTTTGGGCTTGCCGACCACAACACACCCATAACTGTACACCATCGAGTGGCTTCACCAAGGACAGTATCTCCACGTCAGCCAGTAGTATCACCTTCCCTATAACATCAAGCCCTTCACAGACGAGGTATTAAGTGACATTTCTCCTCTTGATGTTTGTGATGTATTATTAGGACAACCATACTTGTGGAAGTGACATGTTGTGTATTAGTCTCGGCCTCACGTTTTTATTGTTACTTTAGGCAATACGCTATATAGGATACCGAGGTACAACTGCCTAGGACAATCTCTTTGGTTACTGCAAAACAATGCAGTAAACTCATTTCCAAAACCGGGAAATTTGTTTTCTTGATGATCTACCCCCAGGGCAAGAAGAAGACTGTGGCCACGACCTCCAGACAGGTATCCTTCGCACGACAAAAACAAATGGACAAGGTCATGGAGGAGTACAGGGACATATTCACCTCACACATAGGGGAGCCTCTACACTGTCAGGTCAAGCACCCCATCGATCTGAACCCAGGTGCACCACTGCCTAATGGACCAATCTATCTACGCTCTGTTCTGGAGAACGATGAAATTAAGAGGCATATTCAGGAGCTGCTGCAGAAAGGTCACATCCGACTGAGTTCATCACCCTGTGGGAGCTGAACAAGATCACTGTCCGGAATAGGTACCCCATCCCACGGATTGATGACCTTCTGGATCAACTCAAAGGGGTGAAATATTTCATCAAGATTGAATTGAAGTTTGGGTATCACCAGGTACTAATCGAACCCTCTAATGTGTGGAAGATTGCATTCAAAGCCAAGGAGGGCCTTTTCGAATGGCTGGTCATGCATTTCGGGTTGACGAATGCTCTTGTAACCTTCATGAGGTTGATGGAAGACATCTTGCAACCATTTACCAACTCATTTGTAGTAGTGTACTTGGATGACATCCTGATCTTCACCCAGACTTGGGAAGAGCACCTCCAACACATCCGACAAGTCCTCCAAACACTGCGGCAACACAAGTTGTGTGCCAATTTGGAGACGTGCACTTTTGGCATGACCCAAGTTCAATATCTGGGATACATTATTGATGAAAGGGGGGTGCATGTGGATCCAACCAAGATCCAATTGATTCAGGATTGGCCGACCCCAACCACTCTAACAGAGCTTCGCAGCTTTCTGGGTCTTGCTAATTTCTACCGCAAATTCGTGCTGGGATTCCCTCATATCAATTGGCCCTTGAGTCAAGTCACCAAGGGAGGAGCAAAAGAAAAATTAATTTGGTCGGAATCTCAACAGAAGGCATTCATAGAATTGAAACATCGTCTCTGCTCTGCCCCAGTGCTCACATTACCATACTTCAAACAACCATTTGAGATCAAAACAAATGCCTCTGACTATGATATTAGGGAAGTTCTTACTCAATAGGGGCATCCAATGGCATATCACAGTGAGACACTGTTAGACACAGTCCGCAAGTATCCCACTTATGAAAAAGCAATGTATTCCATTGTGCAGGTGTGCCGCCAATGGAAGCATTACATTTTGGGGAAGGAAACATTAATCCACATAGACCACCGACCCCTGTAGTTCATACAGACATAAGGGAAGTTGCAGAACGATCTCCATCATAAGTGGTCCACATATCTGCAACAATTTAATTTGAACATCAAGTATAAGAAGGGCAACACCAATAATGTTTCTGACTGCCTCAGTCGACCACCGATCGTGGCGCTAACCACCATTCTCAACTCTTGTGGGCACGAGACTTCTGATTGGCCGCTTCTCTACAAGAGCGATCCAGAATTTGGCCACACATAAAAGACACTCTTGGAGGGTATGCAAGTTCCAAATTTTCACCTCCAAGATGCATTGCTATGTCACCTGGGACACCTTTGTGTTCCCTCAAGCTAGTGTGCCAATATGATTTGGGAAGCACACTACAGTCGAGTTGCTCGACATTTCAAGGTCGAGAAAACAGTGGCAGTACTACAGAAGTATTTATATTGGCCGAACATTCGATAGGATGTTGGGAAGTACATCAGATATTGCACTGCTTTCTCCATTGCCAAACTGATGATCAAGAAGCAAGGCCTCTTTACTCCGCTACCTACCCATAGTCGACCTTGGGAATCCATCTCCATGGATTATATGTCGGGCCTTCCTTCTACTAAGCATGGAAATGACTGTGTTTTCTTGTTCATCGCCTGATTCTCAAAGATGGCCATTATGTCAGCCTGCAAGAAGAATATCACATCAGAAGCCACTGCTAAACTCTTATTTGAACAAGTGTGGGTGCACTTTTGGATCCCAAATTCTATCATCTCGGATTGGGATAGCAAGTTACTCAACACATTTTGGTCTAGCCTTTGGTCAATGCTGGACACCAAGCTCACGAAGTCCACAGCTTTCCATCCCCAAATTGATGACCAGACAGAGGTCGTCAACAGGATGATTGTACACATGCTTTGCATGTACAATTCAAAGCATCCACACACATGGGATGAGAGCCTTCTCTATGTACAACATAGTTATAACTGAGCTCTCCAGAGCTCAATTGGCCACAACCCCTTCCAGGTGGGCTTGGGGTTCCAGCCACTATGTCTCATTGACGTAGCCATGCCATTTGTGGCTACTCAGGCCAATTCGGCTCATGTCCAGTCTGAAGTTGACAAAGCGAACAATTTCATTGAGCACATTCAGCACATCTACCAATAGGTTCATGAAATATTGGACAGAGCCAATGCTAAGTACAAGAAACGACATGATCAACATCGAGTGCCACACCACTTCCAGGTGGGTGAAAAAGTGTGGCTACTTTTGCAGAAGGAGCGCCTCACTGGACAACACCGCAAGCTTCGCTCGCTCTGATATGGATCATACACCAACACCAAGGTTGTATGGAACAATGCCTTTGAGCTCAGTTTTCCACCATTCCTTGGTCTGCACCCAGTATTCAATGTGGACTGCCTTCAGCCCTATTTCCCACCTCTACTGGACACCTCTGACATTACAGAACAACTCACACCAATAGAGTTAAACCTAGACTGCTTGGAACATGCCACCACAGATTGTGTCATGGGAATGAAAATCAAGAACACTCACCAGCAGAAGGTCTAACTGTATCGGATTGTCAAAGATGGCCAACTCTTGCACCAAGGCAAGTGGTTCACCAGGGACCAAGTTTAGCAAAAGTTTCCTCATCTCATGGAGGAACTCAATGCAATGGGGACCATTTCTTCATAAGGGGGGAGGAATGATCCAGGTGGATATTGGTGGCCACCTGCCTATTCCACTTGGGGCCCCACCATTTTTTCATTTATTTTTTCAGTTTCCTTAATTATAGCACAATTCACTGTTTTTAGCAGTTTTTTGGGTCCTGAATTTCCGGAGCCGTTTTGAGGCCCTAAACAATGTTTTTTTGGGCATCACTACTCCAGCGAATGTAGTCCTTTCCACACTTGACATTCACTCTCAAAATTTTTAGTCATCGAATAGATCTTTCTAACGAGGTATCATGCATGTCAAACAGAGATAGTATGCCAAAGTTATGACCCTGGAAATTGATGTACCAATTTACCCGACAGGGCCCATACTCTGGCGTTTCATCTCCTAGGGTTAGGTTTTTGGATGTTTAGGGTTTTCCATTGTTTCTAAATAATATATAGGCCTTAGAGCCTCATTTTAACAGAGATTTCAAAGGCCTATAACCACCACATCTCTTCTTAGAGATAAGCTACCAACACCCTAGCTAGTTGATTTCCATTATGTCTATAAACAAATTTTAGTTCTTGATGTTAATGAAATGAAGTGTTATTTCCGTTTAATTTTTATATTTATGTCTATATGTGTATTCAGTTGTGTTCCTGCATAAATTCAGATCAAAGTGGCTCAGGACGACCCACATGCGTGCATTGGGGGCTTGTTGGAGACAAATTTTGGAGTTTTTTTGTTGTGTGCACGCAAGAAAAGGAAGTAGAAACAATGTGTCGGAACATCGTGTGGACATGGAAGAGCACACAATGTCCATACATATTGAAGAACTATGGAGTCAAAAATGACATAGAAGCACATAAGCGGTTAGGAGAGAAATTGCCAAATTTAAAATTTTCAAATGCTTGCATTTTGGTTAGTCCTATTTTAGCAACAACAGTTTAACTACCCATAGTAATGGTTCTTATTGGAGTATTATCCATGGTAATTGTGTGAATATAATTTTGTATAAATCAGAAAAATCTGACGATATTGGGGTTGGTTGGTTAGTTGGCCTTTTGTTAATTGGCTAGTGAGACAATTAGATATTAGGTTGAGTCTGTAATTATGTCATGTTGAACTAGGATGGTGAGCCATGGGGAACCATGTTGTAAGGGAATATGTACTGCATTTAGCACTTTATGGTAATAAGAAAAATGGTTGGAGTTATCCATGTTTATTATTTTGTATTTGCATGATGATTTCCTTAATGAGTAGTGTTTAGAGGTGACAATCATTGGTGAATGAATAAAATGTTTGTTAAGGTTAATCGATGCACCCTTCTTTAATATTTTTTTGTTCATAATTCTTTGCATATTCCATAAGTCACACTAAAAGGAGTGTATATAAAAATTGGAGTGTACGTGAGGTAAAACAATTGCCCAATATAGATTCACATTTTCCTTCCCACTATAAAAACTTAGTTCTCGCATCTCCCAATAGGTGGCTTGAGTGAGACCTCGTCTGTTCCACAAGCATTTTCATAAGGGTCATTACGCAATGGGGATTTTGCTTGTTGTGTCACATGCAACAACTTGGGCTAGAAACACCAGAAACAAAAAAGTGCCAAGAAGGGACATATTTTGGACTAATTTAGTAGTGTGGATCAACTTTGTGGTTAATGTTTCTCTTCAAGTGTAAAAATACATTCTAATTTCACTATAAGTGGCATGAAGCACAAATATTTTACATTGTGTTTGCCTCTCGAGAGTAACATTTATGGTGTATCATAATTTACATGCATGTTATTTTAGTTTATTATTTTAAAAACAATTATTTCCTAAATAATATTCTTTTTAGAATCAACATTGCTTATCTTCAATCCATTCCAAATATAATTTTAGTAATACATGTATATGTAAACCAATTCTAATTGATATAAGCATATTTGTTTATAACATTTTGCTTCTACAATATTCATCCATAAAGATTACACTGCAAGTAGAAAATGAACAAGATTTTGTAAAGTAATAATGGAGGGAATAAATATTCAAGGAATTTGTTGTATATTGCAAAAATAGTGATATTAAGAGAAAATTAACAATTCCATATAACCCTCTGAATAAAATATTAGTATATAGTGACATATCAATAATGGAAAATAACAATTTTTTTTTTTTTTTTTTTCAATTACACATATGTAACCTATGATTACATTAAAATAAATAAATCAATAAAAAATTAGACGAATGCGGACTAGAAAAAACAAATTTTTTTTTAATGAAATAAAAAAAGAAAAAAACATAATTAATAAATATATAAAAACAAGCCGTATCCAAAAAAACACAAACAAAAACAACACCCTTAATCAATTATAAAAAATATAATAAAATAAAAAAATATCCATTCAATTAATATTTAAACTAAATAATTTTATAAAACTCTGTATACATCTTTTATTAAATATACATTATATATACCTTCTTATTAACAATTTACAATTATATATACTAACCAACAACTTACTATTTGTGATTAATTTCAACTAACATGCACATTAGTTTTCGTTACAAATTAAATTATAAAGTAATTAGGGTCTACTCGATAGGGAAAAATACATATCCCTATCTCATCTCCTTATGTCCCTATTTAACAATGCAACTCGATCAAAGTCTCATAAAAATTCCCTTCAATTTCAAGCCCTAATTTCTGACGTTTTGATCTCCACCTCTTTAATATCTTGCTTATTAGTCCATGTTTGGACTATAGCGTTCGATAGAACGTTGACCACATATTAATCTAAACATTGAATTTTAAAATGACATGACTATCAATGTTTTAACTTAGGTTGATAATATATTTCAATTATATAATAAAAATAAAATGATTTATTTTGAATATGATTGGATAGTGAGGTTTGAGGTCTTATTGTTGAACTTTGGATAAACAACTTTCCTCGTATTCAATAGCAAAAAAGTTGGTGAAACATATTTTAACCAATAACCAAAGTCTGGTTATGGGGATGCATCAAAGTTGGGAAATCTTTTTTATAACCAAAGTTTCTGTGGTTCACTATTTTTTTATATCCAAACTGTTTCTTCATATCCAAGTTGAACTCTACTTTTCTATCCAAAGTTTTCTGGGCAACCATTTTCTATTGGAACTTTTCTTAATATCGAAAGTTTTTTGGGCAAAGTTTTCCAACCTTCGGTAGCAAGCCACCTGCCACTTTTTCTCGCCCCCTGTCATCTCTTCCATCATTATGCTCCCTCTTCATTCCACCGCAAAATTTCAACATCCTCCCGTCCCTTCTTCATTCTAGGACAATATTTCAATAGCGTGAGCTTGAGTTTCTAGCAATGCGGCTTGTATACATCATATATCACACCCTAGGTATGCAGCACAAGCTAGATCTTTCTTCTACCTAGCCACTGAAATCCTGCATTGCATAAATCACAATGAGTTAAGGTAAATCCTCATAAATCACAATGAGTTAAGCTAATACAGTTTTATCTCTCAACCAGACTGCACAGCAAGTCAGACTATGCAGTAACAACAAAGAACTACATTCCAGCGAGATAGCAGAGAACTGCATTCCAGCATAGTAGACCGCAGCATAAAAGGCTGCAAGAAGGACTTGATTAGAAGCTCAAATCCTTTTCTAATATGGAACCTCTATCAAGTCAGTGTTCGATAATTTGTACAAGTCATGAGGATATTTCATTGATGATAAATTTCGTTAGCTATTTCATGAATAATACATATACATATTTAGGTAAATACTCATATATACTTATCTACTTCGTTGAAACTGCGATTCTATAAAATACTGATACTGTGATTCTATAAAATACAAACTTCATCTGAAAGATTTAATTTCATTGGGATGCATTTAAGGGTTGAATTGAAGGTCAAGTGTTCTTATAAGGATACACTCTAACTTGTTTAATTTCGAAGTGAAATGCTATCAAATGTCTCATTGGGGCTGTTGTAGCTCCTAGAGACAGCCTAGAGTTGTGATAGACCAGTGCCTAGGACATCTTAGCATAGCAAGGAGCATATAATATAATATATGAAGTTGTCAGCTTCATCGCACATGCTATCTCCTGTAAACAGGGAAATAAAATAGAATGGGACCAAACTCTCAGAAACTGACACAGGAAAAGAGATACTGCAGAGGCAAGATGCAGAACTCTGATACAAAAGCAACAGACAATTCAGAGACAGTTTACTGCAAAGCGGGCTGATTCAGAAATACTTCACAGACATAAATTATCAAAAGGTGTATGTAGTGAAAGAAATATTGAGAAGATATTGGTTAACATTGAGCTGATACCCAGATATACAATACCACCATGCATGGGCTTACCAATCTAAGAATCCATATATAATAATAGCATTTTAAAATCACCCTCCCAAAGCAACTAATATAGAAGAAGTATGGTTAGCTAAATAATGGAACAAAATATCATGCATGAGCCATATTTAAAGCGCTTGACTGATCCGAGCATGGGCATCAACTAGGATGAATCCATACTAAAAATCAGTGAGCCACTCGCATTCCAAAACATGATACAAGAAATATGGATGAAATGAAGTGTTCTATTAATATAACACAAATAAAGAAAGTTACAGACTGTGAAATACCAAAGACCATAATCCTCTTTGACAGATAGAACTCCTCCTCACCGAGACCCTATGGGCTCTGAGCCTTCATACAAGAATTTTACAAAATGTATGCAAAAATCCTTTCACTGCATAATTTTTCTGATAAAATCTGGAACCCATACAATGCGTTTCTTCCTGGTTTTTATAGGAGAAACCAAAAACATAGTGGAAGAGGTAGGTGATGAACATTTAATTTGCATAATTAAAGCAAAATGGCGGAAACATTCGAGCCCATACTGCTGAATGACTATGTTGTGCTGCTTGTACTCTGTGGTCTGCTAACTGAAATAAATGCACTGGGTAGAAATCTCTTCAAGGACACGGCAAAGCAGTAAAATCACACAAATCTCCGTCCTTTCCTGGAAAGAAAACTCTGTTGAAATAAAGCCTTCAGGACATTGTTTTCTGTGTATAGATCTTTCGAATGATGTGCAGGATCTTCAATTTGGTACTCTGCTTCAAAAGGCTAGAACCAGGCTCCCAAAATCTTCAGCTACCTGTATTTAATTCTCTACCGATCACTGATATTCTCTCTCTGCCCCATTGATATCTCCATTTGTGAAATCAGCGCCTTGAATGTCCCTGCAGGGTTTGACAAATTTGAACCCTGCTTCCTTTAATTGAAGTCTTGTCGATTTGGCTTCCGAGGACTTACTTCATAATTCTGCTCTGAAATTGGTCCTTTGATGTGTGTTCTATCACAGTAATTAAGACTGTGATTCATAATAGTTCTCCGTCGTTGTACACCTGCAAAATCCGCAAACTCGTTAAAGAAAACCATGCACGATAAGGTGAACATAGTGGGGATAATGGCGGGGTTAATGGAAACGGTCGTGTAGACTAGCGAAATGGTGAAACGATGCAGGGTGGCGGAAAAATGCAGAGGAACAATGGTGAATGGACTGGCCAAAGTTATTACGCAAAACATTAAAATATGTCATATGAATGGAACACATAAGTGACGAAGGAAAAGTGCGATGAACACGTGGGATGGTGACGTGGAGGAACGGAATCAATGGTGGAGTATGCAGATGATCTGGATCGTTTGATATCCAAGCGAGATCGACAGTTAAAAACACATCGGAAGGCAATGAGATGGTGGGACAGGGGCACGCTGGGCTTGGACTAAATCTCGTGCAGCTTCGGAGCGCGATGACCGTTGGATGGATCGCACTGGATCGAACGGCCGTGATGAATATCGCTGCGTGACCTTGGTCAAACATTAACGCACGATGGAGGGCGGTATTCAGGCCGTACGTGGAGACACACGGCGGGGAATGAGTGGAATTGCTCCATTTTGAAGCATACCGCCTGTCGCTGAAAAGCGGTGCGATATAAACCACCGGTTTCAGAAGGTGCTGTTGGGCGCAGGGTCCACCAAGGCGGATGGGCAGCGAACCATTGATCTAGGATTTGATCGGACGGCTCAGAATGCGCCCGATAGCCTTACGCGGTGAACGCCTTCAGGGATAGCATTTGGTTTCGGCTTCTAGTCACATGGGAGAGAAGGTGGAGAGGGCTTGAACGAAAGGGGCTACGGCCTGATAAATTTTTGATTGCAGGGTTTTTTCCAGCCTCTTAGTGCATTTTGGTTTCAAAGGAGGGGAATGATAGATGGGAAATGGATTTCTCAGGCAAAACCAAGGGGATTCGCATGATTTTAAAGGGAATTAATTGCCAAAAATTAACAGGGGCTGATATGATACAAATTGGCTCCACCTGGGGACGACATGTTCATCCTTGGATGTGTCGAGAACTCGCAGACCCTCTGATCATCACGTATGCCAACTCTGCTCTCCAGCAACTCCATTTTTCACTTTATAATTCATTACAACACCAACATTATTCGAACAAAAATAAAACAAAAACTAAAATACAATATAGTACATCAGACTATCCTTGCCTGGATTAGAACTGGAAATAGGGTTTAAGAAATTGACCATTTACAGGGGCATCCAGCAAGTCGCCCTGTAAATTCTCCAATCTGAAGGTGTTATTGCCCCCCTATTCCACAATTTTGAAAGGACCGAACCAGAGGGGGTCGAATTTGCCATGTTTTCCTTTTTCGGCTCTTCGTACATCCCATCTGAGCACCAAATCACCAATCTGCAGCTTCCTGTCTTTTTCATGATGATCAAAAATATGTTTCATTTTCTATTGATATTCTATTAACCTCTGATTCACCTGGCCCCGCGTTTCTTCTAATTCCACCAATTGATTGATTCTCCTGACCATATCATCTGGTTCTTCCTGGCTTTCTTGCATGAAGCGGGCCACTGGTAAAGCCAGCTGTATAGGAAAAACTGCTGCTCGTCCATATACCAATTCATAGGGAGATTTCCCAGTTGCCCTCTTGCTGGTGATTCTATTAGCCCATAGAGAAAACTTCAATTGGGAATCCCAATTCTTCTGATTTTCATTGATAGTCTTCTTCAAGGCCCTCACAAGAGTTTTATTGGAAGACTCTGCCAAGCCATTTCCTTGTGGGTAGTAAGCTGTAGAGTGACTCAATATGATATTGTATTGCTGGCAGAAACTCATAAATTTTGCAGACTTGAAGGCCTGTGCATTATCAGTCACTATCCTAGTAGGACAGCCAAACCTGGATATGATGTTTTCCTCCATGAACTTTATGATCACAGTATCTGTAGCATTCCTTGCAGGTATGGCTTCCACCCATTTAGTGAAATAATCCGTGGCTGTCAATATCCACCTATGTTGACCGCTTGATGGGGGATGTATCTCACCTATAAAATCAATTCCCCACTGTTTGAATGGTTCATTCACATGCACTCGAATCAAGGGAAATGGTGCTGATTTCTGTCTTTTAGCAAATTTCTGACATTTGTCACATGCTCTTACCCTGGCAAAAACATCTCCAAAAAGCTTGGCCAATAGAATCCAGCTTTCAAAATCTTATGAGTTGTGGCCCTCCAGCTGTAATGACCTCCACAGATCCCTTCATGGAATTCCGCTATAATATTCTCGACCTCATTCTCTGTGAGACACAGGAGTAAGATGCTGGAGGGATCTCGCCAGTATAGCCGACCATTGGCGACTATATACTTCTGTGATTTAAATCTCAACGCTCTGTATTTAGTTTTATCACAACTTGGGGGGCAGCTGAGTGTAAGGAGATATTCTACTATCTCTTTGTACCACTGACTAGTGAGGTACTTTATATGTGTTTTTAGAGTAGCTACCCCAATTCCATGTCGTTCTTCTTTCTCCTCAGATTCCTCACCTGCTATAGTGGACAAATTTATGCTCAGAGCTTGATAGTTTGATTCAGATAGCATTTTTGCAAGCCCCTGTCCTTTAATCAGCTTAGTAGGGCAGATGTCTAAGTCATACTCCTGTATTTTGGCAATCCACCTTCCCCTTTTTCCTTCACTGTCCCCCTGAATAAGGATATATTTTACAGCAGCTGCGGGTACAAATGCAGTGATATGAGACTGTAAGACATATACACCGAATTCTTTGAGGGATTTCACGAGGGCGTATGCTTGCTTTTCCAATATC
Organism: Pinus albicaulis; assembly: GCA_034641835.2. Lineage (NCBI taxonomy): Eukaryota > Viridiplantae > Streptophyta > Pinopsida > Pinales > Pinaceae > Pinus > Pinus albicaulis. The sequence goes on from CM076575.1 coordinate 825,548,126, forward strand.
TTGTATTTTAATTTTGCATCATGGAGCACCTCACTGAAAAAGGCAATAGGCTGCTCATACCCTTCCTCGTTTTTCTGCAATAAAACTCCTGCTATTGTATGAGGTGATGCAAAAGAAAAAATCATGAAAGGATTATCATAATCTGGTCCAGCCAGCACATGAGCTTCAGCAAAAGCATTCTTTATCCTGGTAAATTCCTCCCGTGATTCTTGTGACCACTTTACCTCATTATCCTTTTTCAGCATATCTGTTATATGCCTAACTATCTCAGCATAGTTAGGGATGAACCTCCTTAGGAAATTAATACGCCCAAGGAATACCTGTACCTCTTTCTTATTTCTGGGAAAAGCTATACCATTTATAACCTCTACCCTCTTAGGGTCTATCTTCACCCCATATTTAGTCACAATATGGCCCAAAATCTTTCCCTCTTCTAATGCAAATAAAGACTTTTGAGGATTCAAAGAGAGACCATACCTTCTGCATTTCTCAAAAGTTCTCCGCAGATGTTCAATGTGCCCAGCATCATTCTTGGAAAATACAGTAATATCATCGAGGTAGACTACCAGGAATTTGTCTTGCTCCCCAACAAAAGCAATGTCCATTGCCCTCTGAAAAGTTGCCCCTGCATTAATCAATCCAAAAGGAATCTTGGCATACATAAATGTACCCCATGGTGTGGTGAAAGCAGTCTTCTTTTGATCCTCTGGAAGTACAGACACCTGGTTATAACCAAAGAATCCATCCATCATTGACATCCTAGAAGCTCCAACCACTCTCTGCAGGATGTGATCCATCTTAGGTAATGGATAATTATCCTTTAAGGAAGCTCTGTTTAAATTTCTAAAATCCACACACAGCCTTATTTCTCCATTCTTCTTTTGTACAGGGACAAGGTTTGCCACCCATTCAAAGTACCTCAATGGTACAATTATTTTGGCCTTCAACAAATTCTTAATTTTTTTCTCAATAGAAGGCAGCAACATGGGATTTATTTGCCTGAGCTTCTGCTTATGGGGCTTTGCATCTACCTTCATTGGAAATTTGTGTTGCATAATACTGATATCAAAAGTTTTCAAATCCTGATAGGACCATGCAAACACATCTTTGTAGGTCTAAAATAATCTCTGATATAGCTTTCTATATTCTCCAGGGATTTTCTTAGACAATTTTACAATTTTGGGATCAGCCTCAGTACCCAAATTCAGGTCTTCAACCTGATTTTCTTCTACCACTTTACTCGGCTGCAATGAGACATAATTCTTGTTAAATAATCTTTCTAGAGGCACCAGCCCTCTAGGTATCACATTTCCCTTTAATTGCAACACTTTATTACCTACCACTTTCTCCTCCCAATTTCTTTCTGAAGTGTTTTCAGACTCAACTTCTTCTTCATCAGCATCAATCTCCATATTGGAGAATTCTCCCACTGTTTCCAGGAATCTCTTCATCTGTTCTTCATCCTCAAATACCTGCCAGTGTTTGATGTTATCTGGGATTGAAGGCCGATAACGCACCTCAACTTCATATCTTAAGAGAGGGTTCTGAGGTGGTCGAAATGTACTAGCAGCCATAGCAAGGGAATCAGCCATCCTATTCTGTTCTCAGGGCATGAACTGGATATTAAATGCCAAGAAGAAATTTTCGACCATGTCCCAAACTTCATTCCTATAAGCCCTTAGCCTAGGATGTTTTGTCTGACACTGATTTTTGACTTGCCTAACCACCAATTCTGAATCTCCCAAAACTTTTAAGCTTTGTATACCCATGCTCCTAGCTGTCTGTAATCCCAACAGAAGTGCTTCATATTCAGCCACATTATTGGTGGCTTCATACTCTAGTTTAAAAGACAGAGGGACCCATTTGCCTGAAGGAGAAATCAATAGCACTTCGGCTCCATTACCTTCGCTTGAATTAGCTCCATCAAAATGTAGTGTCCATATTCCTGCTTCCATGTTTTCTGAGGGCTGCTCACTCTTGATCTGGCAGAAGGATGGTTCATGAGCATAATATTGATCTTCTTCCAGCATCAAGCATGAGAAATCTCCTTCCTTACTGTAGACTGGTGAATTTACAGAGTTGTCAGCCTTTGTCACCATCTTGACAAATCTACTCTCCCTGTACAATCTCCTCTCCTGGCCACCAAAAACTGGGATAGTGGCATATGTTAAATCCATTTTAATTGATCCGCCAATTTTTGTTCCCCCGGACCTTGATAGAAACATACCAAAGCGAGCTGGAATGTCATCCACCACTATGTCCATTACCACACTTTTTGTTGGGATTTGGGCCAAATTAACCACCAAATCCTTGATCATCCCCAAGCATTCAACTATTTTGGAATCAAATGAGTAGAGGTCTTTATATGGTAGTGTGATTTGTAAACCTAGTTGTTCCATGACTGAAAAAGGCATAAGATTATGGGAAGCTACAGAATCTAACATGCAGTTATGTAATAGCAGGTCACGGATTACTAGAGACGCATAGAAGGGAGGAGTAGAGGGATCTATCTCCTCAACATGTGGGCCAAAAACTACCATGGGTCTCTCTTCTTGAAGGTTGAGACTATCTAGGGTGATTGGTGCTTCTGGAGGGAGCATGAAAGAGGTGACTTGAGATTGATATGTTGGCTGTTTCAACAGTTCAGTCAAGGGGACTGGGATTTTGACCTTTCAAGTTCCTTTTGCAAACTGAAAGCAGGGGAGGAATTTTCTATCACAACCTCTTTTGACTCTTTATTTTCAGCTGGGGGCTTGACTTCTTGTGACACAGCTTTGGCATTAGGGGAAGTGACTACTTTTGAAGAAGAAGGAATTTGATCATTAGACTGCAAAGGTTTGTTTAGACGTTGCTTACCTTTGTTTGTAGCTTTCTGCATTGTTGATTCCTCTTGAGCATGTGTTTCCTTCTGGGGTAGCTCTTCTTCTTGCTCTTGGGTACGAGTCCTCTTCCTATAAAATCTGAGATCATATCTCCTATTGAAATGTGCTTGCATGAAATCATCAAACTGTTTACAATAATGATCAAATTCTGATTCTTCTGCGTCTCTGACCTTTTCTTCTTTTTTCAATAAGCACCCAGCTTCATCATTCCCTTGTAAAGGGAATTCTTCTCCATCACTATTTTAAAAGGCAAGATTTGCATCCTCCAGTCCATAGGTAGCATCTTCAATGGAGTCATCTATTGGACCTTCCAAGTACAATGGGTGTGGTACTTGATCTTGTTGTTCTTTTGATTCCCTTGGTAATATTTGCAGGGGTGGTTTCCTATACTGAGGATTGTAACCTATGTTTGGAGAATTCTGGAAATTTTTGAAGGTTGAATTCTTGGCTTCCAATTCAAGCTTGAACATTTTCTTAATCAATTTTCTCATTTCCTCCATTTTGTCTGAGTCTCTGTCCTGACTAGAAGTGGATGCTTCCTCTTTGCCCCTTCTTCTGGTATCTTTCTCAGCTCTTCCTTTTGATTTGCCAGTGGAGGCAAAGTTTGCTTCCAACTCTAGTACATCTGCCTGAGAATCATCCAAAGTAGCAGGATTTCTTTCTCTGAGAGAGAAACCAAATTCTGAATCAAAGGCTGCTACAAAAACAACTTTAGCAGCAGTTTGATGGGGTTTCATATCAACAGGGAGACTCAGATACAATTTATTAAATCTCTTGATAAATTCTGACACTCCTTCATTGTGTCTTTTCTTTAATGTATTGAATTCAATGAGGCAATTTCCATGATCTTTCTTCTCTCCCCATTTCCTGAGAAAAGTGTCTTCCATGTTATCCCAAGTGGTAATAGAATGGCCAGCCAATGTCTTAAACCATTTATGAGCTTCACCATCTAGAGATTGCACAAACAGTCTTAAGACCACATCCAAATGTTCAACATTAAAGTTCTCTGCAAAGGAGCAGAAAGTCTCAAGATGTTTTTGAGCATCAATCTTGTTTTCCCCATTGAATCTGGGAAAGATCTTCAGATAATCTTGGGGCATATCATTTAACACCTGGGGTAATGCCAGGGGAGCATATTTATTCATCAAGAAGGCCGGAACATTAGCCATTGGAGGAGGTGGAGGTAGTGCAATAGTTTTATGAGTAAGAGGAGGAAGAGGAAGAGGAAGTGGAGTATGAATAATAATAGGAATATATTCAACTGCAGCTTGAGGGGTTGAGGGGAACAAAGGTATGTTAATAGCAGATACTTCAGTTACTTCCTTTACCTCTTCAACCTCAGGAGTAGGATGAAGACTGTTTTTATTTCTGATACCCTCTCAGGGTGGACTATATGAATAATAATAATCAGTATCTCCCACAATGGAGTTGGGATCTGGCACTTGAGTTTCTTGAGAAGAAGAGGATAGAAAGTCTTCTATAGATACTTCAGGAATTTCAGAACAAGCTAATTTCCTTTCCCTCCAATTTCTTCTATGTATAATCTGGTCAGGGTCAGACACTGAAGGTGTCTTTGGCTTAGACGTATCTGACCTCAGGTGTGGCTTACGAGGAGCCAGGACTGCAAATAGATTTATCAAATAAACAAATGTGGGTTCGCCAAGGTGAGGGATCTACAACTACCAACTCTCCATGCTCACCTACTTGAAGAGTGAATAAAATTTTGTCGAGGCCCAGGGATTCTGATTTTCTTAAATTCGTCCCCCGCAATGGTGCCAGAAAGATGTTGTAGCTCCTAGAGACAACCTAGAGTTGTGATAGACCAGTGCCTAGGAAATATTAGCATAGCAAGGAGCGTATAATATAATGTATGAAGTTGTCATCTTCAGCTCACATGATATCTCCTGTAAACAGGGAAATAAAATAGAATGGGACCAAAATCTCAGAAACTGACACAGGAAAAGAGATACTGCAGAGGCAAAATGCAGAACTCTGATACAAAAGCAACAGACAATTCAGAGACAATTTACTGCAAAGTGGGCCGATTCAGAAATACTTCACAGACATAAATTATCAGAAGGTGTATGTAGTGAAAGAAATATTGAGAAGATATTGGTTAACATTGAGCTGATACCCAGATATACAATACCACCATGCATGGGCTTACCAATCTAAGAATCCATACATAATAATAGCATTTTAAAAGCACCCTCCCAAAGCAAATAATATAGCAGAAGTATGGTTAGCTAAATAATGGAACAGAATATCATGCATGAGCTATATTTAAAGCGCTTGACTGGTCCAAGCATGGGCATCAACTAGGATGAATCCATACTAAAAATCAGTGAGCCACTCGCATTCCAAAACATGATACAAGAAAGATGGATGAAATGAAGTGTTCTATTAATATAACACAAATAAAGAAAGTTACAGACTGTGAAATACCAAAGACCAGAATCCTCTTTGACAGATAGAACTCCTCCTCATTGAGACCCTATGGGCTCTGAGCCTTCATACAAGAATTTTACAAAATGTATGCAAAAAGCCTTTCACTGCATAATTTTTCTGATAAAATCTGGAACCCTTACAATGCGTTTCTTCCTGGTTTTTATAGGAGAAACCAAAAACATAGTGAAAGAGGTAGGTGATGAACATTTAATTTGCATAATTAAAGCAAAATGGCGGAAACATTCGAGCCCATACTGCTGAATGACTATGTTGTGCCGCTTGTACTCTGTGGCCTGCTAACTGAAATAAATGCACTGGGTAGAAATCTCTTCAGGGACACGGCAAAGCAGTAAAATCACACAAATATTCGTCCTTTCCTGGAAAGAAAAATCTGTTGAAATAAAGCCTTGAGGACATTTTTTTCTGTGTATATATCTTTCGAATGATGTGCAGGATCTTCAATTTGGTACTCTGCTTCAAAAGGCTAGAACCAGGCTCCCAAAATATTCAACTACCTATATTTAATTCTCTACTGATCACTGATATTCTTTCTCTGCCCCATTGATATCTTCATTTGTGAAATCGGCACCTTGAATGTCCCTGCAGGGTTTGACAAATTTGAACCCTGCTTCCTTTAATTGAAGTCTTGTCGATTTGGCTTCCGAGGACTTACTTCATAATTCTGCTCTGAAATTGGTCCTTTGATGTGTGTTCTATCATAGTAATTAATACTGTGAGTCATAATAGTTCTCCGTCGCTGTACACCTGCAAAATCCGCAAACTCGTTAAAGAAAACCATGCACGGGAAGGTGAACACAGTGGGGATAATGGCGGGGTTAATGGAAACGGTTGTGTAGACTGGAAAAATGGTGAAACGATGTCGGGTGGTGGAAAAATGCAGAGGAAAAATGGTGAATGGATTGGCCAAAGTTATTACGCAAAAAATTAAAATATGTCATATGAATGGAACACATAAGTGACGAAGGAAAAGTGCGATGAACACGTGGGATGGTGATGTGGAGGAACGGAATCAATGGTGGAGTATGCAGATGATCTGGATTGTTCGATCTCCAAGCGATATCGACGTTTAAAAACACATCGGAAGGAAATGAGATGGTGGGCCAGGGGCACGCTGCGCTTGGACTAAATACCGTGCAGCTTCAGAGCGCAATGACCGTCGGATGGATCGCACTGGATCGAACAACCATGATGAATATCGCTGCGTGACCTTGGTCAAACATTAACGCGCGATGGAGGGCGGTATTCGGGCCGTACATGGAGACACGTGGCGGGGAATGAGTGGAATCGCTCAGTTTTGAAGAATACCGCCTGCCGCTGAAAAGCGGTGCGATATAAACCACCGGTTTTAGAAGGTGCTGTTGGGCGCGAGGTCCACCAAGGCGAATGGGCAGCGAACCGTTGATCTATAATTTGATCGGACGACTCAGAATGCACCCGATAGCCTTATGCGGTGAACGCCTTCGGGGCTAGCATTTGGTTTCGGCTTCCAGTCACATGGGAGAGAAGGTGGAGAGGGCTTGAACGAAAGGGGCTACGACCTGATAACTCTTCGATTGCGGTGTTTTTTCCGGCCTCTTAGTGCATTTTGGTTTCAAAGGAGGGGAACGATAGATGGGAAATGGATTTCTCAGGCAAAACCAAGGGGATTCGCAGGATTTTAAAGGGGATTAATTGCCAAAAATTAACATGGGATGATATGATCAACAGGGGCGATGCTTGTGCAGGAAGTTTGGCTTGAGTCTATACAAACCTATTTATTCTATAATTGCTATGAAAAACCTTATGTCTGAAAGGGTCAACCGAACTTAATAAAGTAGACATCAGAAAGGTTAACATCAATAATACAAACACAAGGTTGATACTTCCTCTAAGAAAGTGGAAGCTCATGTTGTGGCATTCACTATAAACCTAGATTGTGTAGACCTATTGGTCTTCCAAGCACCCTTGTCAAGGATTTGGGGTAGTTTTTTAATGTTCATTATTGATGGGTATTCTATCATATATATATGAGTTCAACATTAGAGAATGTGTAATAATCACCTCTCAAAAGTTTAGCATAATGCTCTTAGCGATATACATCGGCCATATACATCTTGTTTTGTCAAATAATGTTTTTTTCACTATTAATATATTCCATGACATACCGCTTCTTCTGTATGATTTTCCCTGACCGCTTCTCTCACAGTCTATAGTCCAACCACCAAGCATATTAATATATTCCATGACATACTACTTCTTCTGTATGATTTTACCTGACCGCTTCTCTCACAGTCTATAGTCCACTGACCGCTTCTCTCAAAGTCTATAGTCCAACCACCAAGCATATCCCTGAGCCTACTAATGTAGTCAACAAAAGATGAAGTATAGTGATAGCTACAAACATTATACTTCTCTAGAATTCAGATTGAAATCATTATTTAAAATATATGTATATACAGTGGCCCTGCATTTAGGCCTGCATTTAGAGGACATTTTTTTCTGCTATTTAATAGTCTAATTGTTAAACACTGCATGGAGGTTAGGGAAATGACTTTACATTTGCTAGATGTCATATCAGAGAGCCTGGCACTAAAACCAGCTTTTTGAATAAAGTGAATAAAGCTCACCTATGACAACACAACCAATATATGACAATAAATTACTACCCTCGCTTCCTGAACCAATAGCTCACCTATGGCTTACCAAGTCATACAAATCCTGGTTCTTCTCCAGGATCAGGTGTCCCGGACACAAGTGCTTAACAATGGAAGTTGGATTGTTGTTTAGCCCATTCCAAGGGAAGTTGGATTGTTGCTTCAACCTATTTTTGTTGTTGCAAGCTTCGATCAGTGAAGCCCCTGCGTAAAATTGGTATCAGAGCCAAAAAGGTTATCTGGTTCGAGAAAGGTTAGTACTCAAGATCATCTAATATTTATTTAAGAAAAATGGACTCTTTCATGAAATCTATTTCTTTCCGAGAATTAGATGAAAAAGAAAAAGCTGAAGAAAATCCCCTTCGGAATATGTTTGCTACTGCATCAAGTAGAGTTTTGAATTCATATGAATTAGTTTATGAGAAAACTGAGCCATTTGCAAGATGGAAGCTCCCAAGTATATCCGCCTCATAATTTTATTCAGATGTGCCAGCTTTTCATCTAGTAGCCGCCACTAGAATATCTATAAAGGAATCTATTAGTTCTATTCAAGAAAATTCAGACTGTGTCCAGTCTATTCCCCTTCTTGACCCAAAGCAGCTTCAGGAAGAAGCAAGAAAATTAAAAACAGTATTTTCATTTGGGATGCATCAGAGTAGGAATCAGTGCTTTAACACATCAAGGGTTAGACACATATGTCCTAGCTACTGTGCAAGATCTAACTCACAATAAATATACTGGTTCTATCATTGGAGGAATTGTGGCTCCATTGTCAAATGGTCCTGTTTGGTTTGATTGTTATCCAAATTTTTCAGTCTATGTATTTGATGAAACCATAGATAAAATTCTACAACTTCAAATACAGACTTCAGGGTTTGACATGTTGAAGAAAAGAAATAATATTTCCATCTAGACCAGAGGTTGTTTCAGACATACAAACACCCTCTATCCGGCTATCCTCCATACACCTAGTCAAGATTAAAAAACAAGTGTGGTTGTTCTAACCTATTCAAAGAATCAAAAGGTAGAACATCAAGCAATCAAGTGGGAAGATCTGAACTTCCCAGAACATTGGGTCATCCCAAATCCCAAACCCATTTATGCAAAATGCATTACTTCTGCCAATATCCGTGAAAATCAATCCTCTGTTGTTCTGTCTTTTCCCAGACAGTCAACCATTGACATACGTAGGATTGAATAAGTATGCAAAAAGTATCCCTTGTATAAAGATCCACAAATTGTAGATACCACTTGCTCAAGTTTAGTTTCAAGTACTTGTAAACATATTTCTTTATTTGAATTTTCCCAACTTGTAAATTTTAATCCCATTGATGTTTCTTGTCCAGAATGCAAAGTCCTGGTCAATATCAGTAGCCTTGCCTATTTGGTCATTCATGAAAATCATCATCCTAGGATAGGTGAAGCCCCAGCTTCCACTTTTGCTAATCCTTTTCCTAATCCTAAATGCTCTGACATTCCCTTTCCCCATGAGTCAGACCATGTGTTAATGATGCATGAATTACCTTCTCTGGAGAATGAATATCAAAGATTGACTGAGATGTTCAGCAAGATGAGACCACCGAATATGCCTAAATTTGGTCTCGGATATCTTGAGAAGATGAATGACTTGATCCCTGAATCCAGATTCAAGGATCTACGAGCCGATTGTAAAAAACCTTTAGTCATGGAAATGCATAAATTATTCACTATTATGGATGGATGCAAAAAGCATAAAGTTTCTACCCAGTGGATGAAATAAATGCTAAACTGGGATATTTACACTCATCCTGAGGCTGAATCTTTTGGCCTCACTCATTCAAGTGAAGAGAAAATCATATTATCAGAAAAATGGAAAGAATATATGGACACAAAAAATAGTTGGATATCTTTCTATTCATGGAAGAAAAATAAACAATCTGAAATTGTTTTGATGACTGATGCCACAACATCTTCCTCTCAACATTCCTGGTCAGCTTTAGATGGTAGTAGAATTGAGACTGCTACTACCTTCCCTCCTTACAAAGGAATCATCCTAGGAGAAGCTCCGAACACTGCAAAGGCCATTCCTTTGGTGTTAAAGGATGATAATGCTCTTGGCATTGATGGCAGAATTCAGAAGGCCAGTGAACAACTAAACTGGTCAAACACTGCTATAAGAGGGCTTGAAAGAAATGTTGCCAAGACCGTCTTTGTTAAGGAACAGTTTGATAAATTACAAGTCTCTGTAAATGATGTAAATAGTGCCTTAAACAATGTACAGTTTGATTCTTCTTTGTTAAATTCCTATTCCAAAGAATCTTTGAACAAGTTAGAAGAAGTAGAAAGTAAAATTATAAGTGAAGCATATTCTACTAGAGGCCTTATATCTGTTCTGTCTGATAAGTTTGATAAGCTAAATCCTTCTAAGACAGACAAACCAATTCCATCTTCTTTCTTGCACAAAATACATGTACATATTCAGAACCCTGTCAATCCCATTGACAAGTTCCCCCATTTATTTCCAAAAGAAGTTGGACAGTCCTCCCAGAAATCTTCAGAAGAAAAAATCACCCTTTCCTCCTTAATGAAAGAATCTGACAAAGAATCAGAAACCCAAGTCCTCCCTGTCTATGAACCCCTGGAAAGCCAATTTACTAGATATTCTGCTCCCAACCTTAGTGGGATGGGTAAACTTCCAGAACCTCATGGTTTTTATCCTGACTGCCATAGAGAATGGAATATTGATAATTTTAGTATGGGGAAAATCAGACAAATGATTGATTTAATGATGACTGAGTACAAACTCATGTGTGTCAGAGGAAAACCTGAAGTTGAAGCATGCAAAACCCTTATTTAATGCTTCACGGGAACTTTGGCAAGATGGTGGGAAGTAGAGACATCTCCAGCCCTGATTAAAAAAAATGGAAGAATAAATTTTGAAAGATGAAGTAGGAGATGTAATTTTTCATCCTGACGGCACACCCACAAATAATATGATTGGAGCTGTAACCTCCATGATCATTGAGCATTGGTGTGGCACTGAGTCTGTTGTATCAGACAAAAATGAAATTATTTTAATGAATTTAAAGTGTATGAAAATGAGCCAATATGAAGATTTCCATTGAGATTGGATGCAGAGAATATTCCTTGTAAAGGATCCTAAAAATCTCTTATGGAAACAAATATATCTTGTAGCCTTGCCTTCCAAATTGGTAGATTTTATTAAACTGCAAGAATTATTCTAGTTGACTTTCAAAACCTACACTTGGGGAGAAATTTATTCAATCATTACAAAATCACTAGTCACTCTGTGCACTAGCACCAAGATGAATAAATCTTTAGAGAAGCTTTCTAGATTACCAGACAGCAAATCCATTTGTAGTAAGTATGGCATTACCATTGATGATCCTCTGGTAAAAAGAAGAAAGTCTAAAAGAAAGGCTAAAAAGGCTCGAAAACAAGAAAAGCTTACCAACAAAAATGGTAGGAGAAGAATCTCCTCCAAGCCATCTCAGAGAAAGGGATATTATAAATTTGTCCCTAAAACACATTATTATAAACCATCAGATATTCATCTGAAAAGTCACAAGCATGAAAAGTTAAACCAACTCACATGCTAGTTGTGTGGTAAACCTGGCCATACTGCAAACAGAGGCCCTGATGGAGATGAATCGAAGAAAAACAGAGGCAAGAAATCTCAGCCTCCTAATAAAGGTAAGATAGTAGTAAAGACATCTAATTGGAAAATCCAGATTGATAGCCACATCTGGATGATTATGCAGTCATCCAGTTGATTTAATCGATGAAACAAATCGAGAATAATAATATCCATATCCATATATAGAGCCCCTAGATCCATATACAAAACCTTATTTATACTTAATCAAAATAAATTTAACTCATACTCAATAACAGTGCCCTTAGACCCATATACAAAACTTTATTTACTGCTCATATAGTATATATTTCTCACACTTTGGTATACAAAAATATTTAGACTCTGACATGGCAAAACAACAATAAACTTAATATAAAGCCGATTAACTTTTATGTACTAAAAAAAAAGTCAAAACAAACCTACACAAAATTGCAAAACATACTTCATATCAAGCAAATTAACGTTTATGTGCTTCAAAAATCTCAAAACAAACTTATGGAGAGTCAGAGACTCCCGAATGCATGCAGTCCTTGTTTTCTATACCTCATTTTCAATAACATTGAATCTTGAGTTCCCTGTGACACGTAATAAGGTCAACACAACCCTCGTTTAAAATAAAACATAAATAAAACTTCAAGAGAAGTACAACATAGTGAAGGAATATTTCTACGTTAAATATAATCTAATATGCTAATACATGCCAGTTCAAAGTTTTTTTAAAAAGCAGGTTTAATATATATATATATATATGAATTTTTAATATTTTTCTATATTTAATAAGTTTGAAATAAAAATATTAAGATCGTTTAATTAATTTATTATTTTAAATTATATTAATTCTAAAAAAATATATTTAGTATTTTTAAATAAATTAGTTTAGTCATATAAATTAAGTGGTTTATAACTAATTTATGAATTCAAATAGATTTAAAATACTAATATAACAAGAAAGATAACTATGATTATATAATTAATAATAATTTAAATTTTATGATGGATTTTAACTTAAAAAAAACTTTTAATATTGTAAATAATCATAAATTTCTATTTATACAATATAACGTAATAAATTTAATCACAACTTTTATTTTGTTGGACTAAATATTCAAGATACTCATTATAGTTATAATAAAAACTTGACACTTCTCTCCCATATAAATCGGTTCTTATTAAATCATTTTTAAAAATATAATATTAATTTTATAAAAAAAGAAATTTTTATAAGTATTTGAATTATTTATAATGATATATTTGTATTAAATCAGCGTATATATATATATATATATATATATATATATATATATATATATATATATATATATAAGATTTACGTTAATAAATCTAGATTATTTACAATTATTTACAATTTGATTCAACAATTTGATTTATTTATTTATTTATTTTATTTTATTTTTTCGGTCGGTTAACAAGCTTTCATTATATTACTAGGAAAAGAGTAGATACAAAATGCATTTTCTAGTTCATGTAGCCTAGAGGGCAGCACTAACAACCCATGTCAATAGTTATTTCTGGATGGCCCGTGGAAAAGTCATCCAAAATTGTGTGTCTAATTTAATTTTCCCTTAATTAAATTGGACAATAAATTGTAATCTTATCTCATAATCACTTATAATAGTTAACTAAGTGTGATAGACTCAGTTACCTCATGAAATTCGAGTTGAGGGTGGTTGGTGAGGCATGTAGAGTGATTCTATTTGTTTTAGAGTCCAAGTTGTAGTTAGTGTATTAGGTTAATGCATGAGAAATAAATTAACTCAATTAAGTGAGTTAAAGTCCGTCTAACTGGTTTTAATTGATTGTTGTACTAGTGAGAGGTCAAGTGAATTAAATCAGATTTAATTCACATGGAGTGATATTTCAAGTGGCTAATTATTTACTATTAATAGCTGCATGCATATTAGTTCTGATGACGACCATGTTGAGACAAAGGTTAAAGGGATGTTATCTATCAGTTGTATTATTAATAAATTTCCGGTGCGCAATTAGACAACCATAGATTTCCCATGATGTATTGTGCAACTTTGGAAGGTTGAATTTCCTAATTAATAGGGGTCAATTGTTCTTAGAATTGCGCAAGCAAGGCAGGCTGTGCAGAGGCAGGAAATTGGCTAAGTGTTGGTTGATTTTGTCAGGATCAATGTGAGACTGTTGGTAGAGTGTAGCAGACTCTTGTGAGAAGAGTGCATTGTAATTGTTCCATGATTCCTTGGTTTTATACAATACAAATAGAGGGGTTTTGAGAAGATTTCTTTCCCTAGAAAATTTCATGTGTTGTGGATTTGATTCTTTCTCTTACTTGGTGTGATTGTGCGATCATGTTTAATCTCCGAAAATTAATTGTAGAAGGATTCAGTATCTTTCTCTAGAATATTGCATGATCGGATTGAATCCATTGGTATACATATTTTTTGTATAATGTCTACATGGTATTAGAGCACCCGAAATCACTATATTGGAGAAGAAATTGAGTTTGTGCTGAACAACATTCGAATCTGCAAAAATATTCTTTGGTGCAGTAGGCGGATCAAGATGGCTTTCAATGGATTAAGATTGGAATATGAACTCGAGAGCAGTTTTAATTATATTGCATGGAAAGAAAGAATGGAGGTGGTTCTGGAGGACAACGAGTTGAAATAATTTATTGACACTGATATTCCAAGGCTCGTAGCAGCAGACGCCGCTCTTCTTGATTCTTGGAAAAAGAAGGTTGCAAAGGTGATGATAATCTTGTTAGAGGGAGTTAGAGATCACATTGTCTCAAATATCCATGGCAAGGCGACTCCATATGCAATGTGGAAGGGCTTGACAGATCCGTTTCAGAACAATAGTGAGCACAGAAAATTGGCACTGAAGGACAAGCTCAGGAAGATCAAAATGGAGAAAGGTGACAATATTCCAAAATACTTGACCAAGTTCATCCAACGTCGAGATGAGCTTGGAAGTGTCGGGATTACTGTAACGCATGATGACTTGGTGAGCCTAGCACTTCTAGGCCTTCCCAAGAGCTGGCATAGTTATCAAGACTCTGTCAATGGGAGGGATAAGCTACCATATCGGGAGCAACTTTTGTCACATTTGGTATAAGAAGAATTCAAGTGGAATACCAGGGATGGATCCTCATCCAAGACGGATGATAAGGAAAATTGTGCCTTGGCTCGTAAGCCAAAGAAGGGGAAGGGAAAGAAATCCTATTCCAAATCTGAGACTGACAAAGAAGGCAAGAAGCGTGACATGTCGAGAGTGAAATGTTTTCACTGTCACGAGCATGGAAATTATGCCACTAATTGTCCATAGAAGAAGAAGGAAAATAATAAGGCTTCAGTATATGCAACGGGTGATGCTTTTTCTTCATAGTTCGAGTTGTACTTCTCACTCATCGCATGCATGGTGTCTAGTGCAATGGGATCAGTGTGGTACTTGGATAGTGGTGCATCTTTCCACATGACGGGAGACAGAAAACTCTTTAGTAGCTTGGAGGAGAAGGATCTACATATGCACATCGAGATGGCTAATGACGGAAGGTATAATGCTACCGAGATTGGTACAATTACTTTCCAGAGACAATCAGGTAAACCATTCTTATTAAAACATGCCATGCATGTACCAGGCTTGAAAAAGAATTTAGTTTTAGTTGCTATGTTGGAAGATAGAGGATATAATGTGGTTTTCAGTGAAGGGAAAGAATTCCTTCATCACAAAGCCATAGGACGGGTTAAGAAGATTTGGGTTCATGTGAAGAACCTCTACAAGCTTGATGTAGATGGCTGCACAATATTGATGAGTAAAGCAAACAGAGTGGTGAGCTAGGATGAGGGTGACTGATGGCACAGGAGATTGGGCCATTTACACCATAGTGCTTTGAAGTTCATGCAACATATTTATATGGGGCTTCCAAAGGTTACTCTTGCGTAGATGGACACATGCAAGGGATGTACCATGGGGAAGTATACAAAGGCCACTTTTCACGAGAAGGAGAACTGAGCAGCGGAAATCCTTGAGAGAGTTCACTCAGATGTGTGTGGACCATTCTCTACAACATCTACATCAAATCACAGGTATTATGTGATTTTTGTTGATGATTTTTCTAGAAAGTGTTGGATCTACTTCATGCAGAAGAAAGATCAGACATTCTAAAATTTTTGTGAGTTCGAAGCACTGGTTGAGAAAGATACAAGGAAGCAAGTGAAGGCTCTAAGGAGAGAAAATGGTGGTGAGTACATCTCCAATGAATTCAAGAACTTTTGTGCCAAATAAGGAATTCAGAGAGAGTTGATAGTGCCTCATAACCCACAACAGAATGGGGTAGCAGAAAGAAAGAACTTAACAATTGTGGGTGCGGCACGAGCTATGTTACATGATCAGGGCCTAAAATTACATCTATGGGAAGAGGCATGCAACACAATGGTATTTGTGCAAAACCATAGTCCTCATCGGATACTTGGCATGAGTACACGAGAGGAGGCTTTTTTTGGTAAGAAACCTGATGTTTCATATTTTAAATTTTTTGGCTCATCTGTCTATGCCACAGTGACCAAATATTCCAAAAAGAACCTAGAACCAACAATATAGATTGGGATATTTGTGGGGTACATTGATACTCCCCACAACTATCAGGTGTATTTGCTGAACATCAAGATGACAGTTGTCAGACGTGATGTCAAATTTGATTAGGAGAAAGCTATGCAATTGTCCCTTGAGAGGGAGCTTGATTTGCATGTAGATGAGGAACTCTTGGTTCCAAAGGATGAACCTCAAGATGTGGAGCAGCCACATGAGGAGGATCATGGAGTGGAAGAAACCACTCTTGCAGAGCCATCCACCAAACGTGGTAGGAGGCACACCACAGAGGTTGACAGATTGAGACTTGATGCGGCAGAACATGTAGGAGCACCCACATCACAGCGCATACAGAGACAACCACTAGACATGTATACTGGATACATGGCTCTTATGAGCAAGTGTATTGTGACAGAACCATCATCTTTTGAGAAATAAATGCAACAACCAACTTGGGTTGATGCCATGGTTGAGGAGTATAACTCCATCATCAGGAACAGTGCATGGTATGTTGTCCCAAGACTAGTCGGGAAGTTAGTGGTTGGATCTAGATGGATCTATAAGGTGAAGCAGACAACAAATGGGAGTGTGGAGAAGTACAAGGCTAGATTTGTAGCCTGGGGATTCTCATAGGTTGAGGGGATTAACTATGAGGAGACTTTTGAACCAGTTGCACGATACTCATCGTTAGATATATCCTTGTACTCTCAGCGTAGATGGGCTGGTAGATACATCTAATGGATGTGAAGACTGCATTTCGCAATGGAGTTATTGAGGAAGAAGTGTAAATTGAGCAGCCAGAAGGTTTTGAGACCTTTGACAAGGAGTCACATGTGTGCAGACTCAAGAGAGCATTGTATGGGCTGAAGCAAGCACCTTGTGCTTGGTACACCAAGATTTCTAGCTATTTCACTGGGTTGGGCTTCACAAAGAGTGAAACAAATGCGAACCTGTACCAGATTGTGGTTGATGGTAAGCTTTTGATTATCGTACTTTATGTTGATGATGTTATCTTGACAGGTGATGAGAAGCTCATAACTTCTTGCAAAGAAGATCTTGCAAGAGAGTTTGATATGAAGGACATGGGACTCCTTCACTTTTTCTTTGGTTTGGAGATATGGCAGTGGGATGGGGAGCTATTTGTTTCTCAAGGCAAGTATGCCAAATAGATACTAAGGAAGTTCCACATGGAGAGATGTAAACCCATGGAGACTCCTCTTGTAGGAAAATGGAAGAAGGAGGATGCTACTTCAGATGAGGTAGTGGACGCTACTGTTTACAGGAAACTTATGGGTTCACTCATGTACTTGGTGAACACACGTTTAGACATATGCTACGCAGTTAACGAGCTTAGTCAAGGTATGGTTAAGCTGACCAAGATCTTTTGGAAGGCGGGGAAGCATGTCTTGAGATATCTCAGGAGCACTACAGAGTATGGATTATAGTACAAATGGAAAAAGGGAGTCAAGCTTCAAGGCTTCACCGATGCAGATTGGGCAGGCAATCCATCAGACAAGAAGAGCACATCAGGAGGGATCTTCAACATAGGATCGATAAAATTTTCTTGGTACAGCAGGAAGGAGAGACCAGTTGCACTCAGTTTAGCCGAGGCAGAGTACATGGCAGCTAGTCAGGCAACATGTGAGGCCATCTCGATGAGAAAGATATTTTTTGGCTTGTTTGGTCATCAAATGGATCCGACGGTGATACATTGTGATGCCTAGAGTTGCATAAAACTCTCGGTTAATCCAATATTCCATGACAGGTCCAAGCATATTGACATCTAATACCACCATCTCAGAGATTGTGTTCAGAGACACATTATGTTACTTCAATAAATTCCCATAGAGGATCAGGATGCAGATATTCTGACGAAGGTGCTCTCCAAGAGAAAATTCGAATACCAAAGAGGCAGGATCAGGTAGATGATAATCCCTTTCTTGTTGAGAGGGAGTGTTGAAAAGTCAACAAGAAATGTGGGTCTAATTTAATTTTCCCTGAATTAAATTGGACAATAAATTGTAATCTTATGTCATAATCACTTGTAATAGTTAACTGGGTGTGATAGACTCAGTTACCTCATGAAATTCGAGTTGAGGGTGGTTGGTGAGGCATGTAGAGTGATTCTATTTGTTTGAGTCCAAGTTGCAGTTAGTGTATTAGTTTAATGCATGAGAAATCAGTGAACCCAATTAAGTGAGTTAAATTCAATCTAAATAGTTGTAATTGATTGTTGTACTAGAATTAAGAGGTTAAGTGAATTAAATCAGATTTAATTCACATGGAGTGATATGTCAAGTGACTAATTATTTACTATTAATAGCTGCATGCATGTCAGTTCTGATGAAGACCTAGTTGAGACAGAGGTTAAAGGTGTAGAAATTTGCTGAATAATGAAGATTTATCCACCGAGATTATCCTGATCACATATCAATTCGAATTCATATGCAACACATAATCTCTTCCACTCAGATCATCACACATGCGGAAATAAAACAAGCGGTATGTGATCAAAAGATCATCAAAACATCACACACATTACACAGTATGTATGGGGAAAGCTTATAGCTGAAAACCCCGCAGCTATTGTGTATATTATAATGGATAAAACATGTAACAAACTCAGTACAATACTCCTCACAAGTACTCGGTACTATCTCATGAAGTTACACACAAACTAGCTTGGTTTTGAACAAGTCACAGGTTCAAAACACATCCACTAATTGCCTGCCTCTATTGCGCAATCAAGGCTGGTCTAATGAGAGATCCAAGGTTCGAATCTCCTTGGCTTGACAGTGCAATCATCATTGGAAATTCCTCCAAGTGTGGTGCAAATCTCATGCACAACTGATGTCACAACTGATAGCTATCTCAACCCTTTCATCTACCTCTTTCACTAGTCTCCACTGAACTGTCCATGCACTGTAGTGAACTGATGTGTTCTTGAGTTGAATAATGAGTTACTAATTGATGAATTAAATAATATTTAATTCACTCCACTCATTACTAGTTGATTAGCTAGTTAAACTAATCTCAACTAGTTCAACTAAGTTAAACCGAACACAACTCCACCATCTGTCTCATCAACTCCACCAAACTTCTGCCACTGAA
The DNA here is from genome assembly GCA_034641835.2 of Pinus albicaulis. Lineage (NCBI taxonomy): Eukaryota > Viridiplantae > Streptophyta > Pinopsida > Pinales > Pinaceae > Pinus > Pinus albicaulis. The sequence continues at coordinate 825,567,436 of CM076575.1, forward strand.
GTCCTAACTGAAGTCAACCATGCATGAGCTCACCAAACCCCTAGGAATAGCGTAATTCCTCTATCAGATGCATGAGCCACTTCCAAGGCTCGAACTGAAGTGCTCCAAGAGAGTAAACTGAATTTTAGAGTCCAAATATTATTAAGGGTAAATAATATTTGACTTCCCTATTTTTAGGATAGGCAGTCTAAAAATAGACTTCGACCTAAATGTCTAAAAAATAGAGGTCCATCTATTTTTACCAACATGACCAATACTCCAAGAATAACATACTGCAACCCCTGGACCATGCTCCATATGTCTAAAAATAGACATAGTCTAAAAATAGACTTTGCGCCAGAATTTGCCTGCGGGCCCACTTAGTGAAGGCGACTTCATTTCAATAAGCTCCATAATCTTGCTGCATTTTCAACACTCCCTCTCAGCAAGATATGGATTATCTGCAACCCCTATCCTGCCTCTGTGGAATTCGAACTTGCTCCTGGTGAGCGCCTTCGTCAGGATGTCGGCATCCTGATCCTCTGTGGGAACATATGAAAGCATCATGATTCTTCGCTGAACACAATCTCTGATATGATGGTACCTGATGTCGATGTGTTTGGATCTATCATGAAATACTGGATTAGCCGAGAGTTTAATGCAACTCTGGTTATCACAATAAATCACAGTAGGCTCCAAGTGCGACCCGAACAATCTGACGAGGATCTTCCTCATCCAAATAGCCTCGCATGCAGCCAAGCTAGCTGCCATGTACTCGGCCTCTGCTGAACTGAGTGCCACGGATCTCTGCTTCCTGCTGTACCAGGAAACTGCTGTCGACCCAATGTTGAAAACTCCTCCAGAAGTGCTCTTCCGGTCCGTTGGACTCCCTGCCCAATCTGCATCAGTGAAGCCAGAAAGCTTCGCTCCATCCTCCTGTCTGTACCATAGACCATATCCCGATGTGCCTCTGATATAGCGCAATACATGCTTACCTGCCTTCCAAAAGAGCTTGGTAGGCTTAACCATAGCTTGCGAAAGCTGGTTAACTGCATAGCATATATCGGGTCGTGTATTGACCAGATACATAAGCGACCCCACCAACGGTCGATAGATAGTGGCATCCACTACCTCCGCTGAAGTAGCATCCTCCTTCCTCCAACCACCAGGAAGAGGAGTGTCAACAGGCTTGCAGCCATGCATGTTGAACCTCTCCAGAATCTCCCGGGCATACTTGCCCTGAGAAACAAACAGTCCTCCACTGCGCTGCCAAATCTCCAATCCCAAGAAATAATGAAGGATGCCCAGGTCCTTCATCTCAAACTCTCGTGCAAGATCCTCCTTGCATGAAAGTATCAACTGCTCGTCGCCAGTCAAAATCAGATCATCTACATACAGTACGATGATCAACGGCTTCCCCTCCACCACAATCTGGTACAGGTTTGGATCCGCCTCACTCTTGGAGAATCCAAGCCCGGTGAAGTAGCTGTCTATCCGAGTGTACCAAGCACGAGGTGCTTGCTTCATCCCATACAGTGCTCTCTTGAGTCGGCACACATGCGACTCACTGCTGAAGATCTCAAAACCTTCAGGCTGCTCTATGTACACCTCCTCCTCAATAACTCCATTGAGGAACGCAGTCTTCACATCCATCTGATGAATGTGCCACCCCATCTGCGCTGAGAGAGCAAGGATCGTCCGTATGGAAGAGTGCCTTGCGACAGGTGCAAAAGTCTCCTCATAGTCAATCCCCTCGATCTGTGAGAAGCCACGGGCGACAAATCTCGCCTTGTACTTCTCCACACTCCCGTCAGCCGCCTGCTTCACTTTGTAGATCCATCGCGAACCTACAACTGATTTCCCAACCGGTCTTGGGACAATCTCCCATGCACTGTTCCTGATGATCGAATCATATTCTTCGATCGTGGCATCAACCCATGCGGGTTCCTCCACAGCTTCCTCAAAAGAGGATGGCTCCGTCACAACACATTGACTCACAAGAGCCATGTATCCAGTGTACCGATCCGGTGACTGTCTCTGTCTGCGCTGTGCTGTAAGTGGTCCTACAACCTTCTCTGCATCCCGAGCCAGTCGCTCAGCTTCTGTAGTGCGCATGCGCCCTCTGATGGTTGGCGCTGCCTGGGTGGTTTCTTCCACCTCCTGAACCTCCTCTTGTGGCTGATCCACATCCGGAGGCTCCTCCTTAGGAACTAACAGCTCCTCATCTGCATGCAAGTGTAGCTCCCTCTCAAGCGAACACTGCATGGCTTTCTCCTCCTGAAATTTTATATCCCGTCGCACAACAGTCTTTCGACTGTCTGAAAAATACACCCGATAGTTGTGAGGTGTATCGGTGTACCCCACAAATATTCCAACCTCAGCAGTTGGATCCAGCTTCCTTCTCGCATCCTTCGTCACATGCATGTAGACAGGAGAACCAAAAATCCGCAAATGGGAAATATCAGGCCTCTTGCCAGAATAAGCCTCCTTCGGTGTACTCATGCCAAGAACCTTGTGAGGACAACGGTTCTGCACATACACTGCTATATTGCATGCCTCAGCCCACAAGTGAAGGGGTAGGCCCTGATCATGCAACATCGCCCGTGCAGCACCCACGATCGTTCTGTTCTTCCGCTCAGCCACCCCGTTCTGCTGTGGGTTATGGGGTGCGATGAGCTCCCTCCGAATCCCTTCTGCGCTGCAGAACTCCTTGAATTCAGCCGAGATGAATTCACCACCGTTATCACTCCTTTCCTAGGCAACTACATACTTCACGTTGCCTCTACCGGCGCCTTGAATTCACAGAACTTTGAAAATGTCATCTCTTCTTACGCATGAAGAAGATCCGACACCAGAGAGAAATCATCAACAAAGGTCACATAGTACTTGTGCTTTCTTTGTCGAAGCTACGAGAGAAAAGGACCACACACGTCTGTGTGAACTCTCTCGAGGATCGTCGTGGCGCGACTATCCTTCTCGTGGTGGCTCACATGTGCACCCCAAAGAGTCACCCCTTACAACGATACGGCTGCCTTGGTGCCCTTAGGAAGCCCAATAGAAATCTGTTGCAGTATCTTCAAAGCTCCATGGTGAAGGTGGCCCAATCTCCGATGCCACAGCTCGTCATCATCCCGGCTCACCACTCCCTCTGCCTTGCATGCCATTGCTGCGCAGCCATCTACTTGCAATTGATAAAGTTTATTGACTCGAACCCCTATCTTAGGGTCTCACCGGTAGTCTTCTTGCGCGGGGAAAGCTTTCATCGGCTGCATTTCTGTCTCCCATGTCTTCCAACATTGCCACGAGAGAGATCGGGTTCTTCATCAATCCTGGAACATGCAAGCTTCCTTCAATATGAAAGGTTTACCGGACTCCCTCTCAAAGGAAATGGTACCGATACCGGGTGCACTGTATCTACCATCATCGCCCATCTCGATGTGCACTCCAATATCTTTCTCATCCAGATCAGTAAACAAATCTCGATCTCCTGTCATGTGAAAAGACGCACCATTGTCCAGAAACCACACTGATCCCACCACAATTGAAACCAAGCATGCGATCGGTGAAAAATATAGCTCAAACTGCGAGGCTAAAGCCTCTCACATTGAGATCCGGCGACCTTCTTGACCACAGAACACGGACGATTTGTGGCATAGTGTGCATCTTTGGTGACGGTGAAAACACTTCACCTTGTGTGACCTGTCTTGCTTCTTGCCTTTCGCACCCGGTGAGAAGCCTTCTTGCTCTTCCCCTTCTTCCTTTGGCGGCCAGGCGCAATTTCTTCATCGAGATACCTTTGATGAAGATCCTTCCCCAGTACTCCTCACTTATCTCCTCACACGCAAGGATACGCGAAAGGCGCTCCCATCTGAGCAACTTCTCCAGGCCATTGACACTATCTTGATATGAATGCCAAGCCTTCGGAAGACCAGGAGAACCGAGATCCACCCATATCTCTTCTTCGACGAGTCACAATCCACCCCCACACTTCCCAGCTCATCTCTGCATTGAGTGAACTTCGTGAGGTATTTGGCGATACTGTCGCCTTTCTCCATTTTGATGTTTCTGAGCTTATCTTTGAGCGCCAGCTTCCTTTGGTTGCTCTTACTCTAGAATATATCTGTCAACGCTTTCCACATCAAATATGGAGAAGCTTTCCCATGCAGGTTGGATACAATATGATCCTTGACGCCCTCCAACAGAATCCTTCGACATTTCGCCATCTTCTTTTGCCAAGCCTCGACTTCAGCAGGATCAGTGGGCTTTTGGACATCCGTATCTACGAACTCCTTCAGTCCATTATCTTCTAATACTTCCTCCATGCGATCATTCCATGCAACATAATTCGAACTGCCTTCAAGAGCATATTCGAGTCGCAAACCGTTGAAAGACATTTTCAACTCCGGCACCAAGAAAACAAAACTGTTGCAAAATTTGAATTCCAAGCTCAAAGCTCAACCGCTCTTGATTTGTGAGAAAAAATTATTTCTAGCACAGATCGGCTAACGGGGGCATTTACTGGATGTATCACCTTTCGAAGGAAAGGATGGATCCAGAGGCTACCTGGCCCGCATGTAGACTCTGTCTACCAAAATAAGTTTGTAATTACTGTGATGATCAATCTCTGCTCCGATAGCTTCGATACCATGTAGAAATTTGTTGAATAATGAAGATTTATCCACCAAGATTATCCTGATCACATATCAATTCGAATTCATATGCAACACATAATATCTTCCACTCAGATCATCACACATGTGGAAATAAAACAAGCAGTATGCGATCAAAATATCATCAAAACATCACACACATTACACAGTATGTATGGGGAAAGCTTATAGCTGAAAACCCCCAGCTATAGTATATTATAATGGAGAGAACATGTAACGGTACATAGTACAATACTCCTCACAAGTACTCGATGCTATCTCATAAAGTTACACACGAAACTAAACGACGGTTTTGAACGAGTCACGGGTTCAAAAGGTTCAAAACTCATCCCATAATTACTGCCTCTATTGCGCAATCAAGGCTGGTCTAATGAGAGATCAAGGTTCGAATCTCCTTGGCTTAATGACCGCAATCCTCATAGGGGAAATTCCTCCAAGTGTGGTGCAAATCTCATGCACAACTAATGTCACAACCGATAGCTATCTCAACCCTTTCATCTACCTCTTTCACTGGTCTCCACTGAACTATCCATGCACTGTAGTGAACTGATGTGTTCTTGAGTTGAATAATAAGTTAATAATTAGTGAATTAAATAATATTTAATTCGCTCCACTCATTACTAGTTGATTAGCTAGTTAAAATAATCACAACTAGTTCAATTAAGTTAAACCGAACACAACTCCACCAACTGTCTCATCAACTCCACCAAACTTCTGCCATTGAAGTCCTAACTGAAGTCAACCATGCATGAGCTCACCAAACCCCTAGGAATAGCGTAATTCCTCTGTCAGATGCATGAGCCACTTCTGTAGCTCGAACTGAAGTGCTCCAAGAGAGTAAACTGAAGTTTAGAGTTCAAATATTATTAAGGGTAAATAATATTTGACTTTTCTATTTTTAGGATAGGCAGTCTAAAAATAGACTTCGACCTAAATGTCTAAAAATAGAGGTCCATCTATTTTTACCAACATGACCAATACTCCAAGAATAGCATAGTGCAACTCCCAGACCATGCTCCATATGTCTAAAAATAGACATAGTCTAAAAATAGACATAGTCTAAAAATAAACTTTGCGACAAAAATAGCCTGCGGGCCCACTTAGTGAAGGCGACTTCATTTCACTAAGCTCCATCATCTTGCTGCATTTTCAACAAAAGGGATGTTATCTAAGTTGTATTATTAGTAAATTGTCGGCGCACAATTAGACAACCATAGGATTTCCCATGATGTATTTGCGTAGTTTTGGAAGGTTGAATTTCGAAATTAATAGGGATCAATTGTTCTTAGAATTGTGCAAGCAAGGCAGATTTTGTAGAGGGAGGAAATTGGATAAGTGTTGGTCGATTTTGTTTGGATAAATGTAAGACAGTTGGTAGAGTGCACCAGACTCTTGTGAGAAGACTACATTGTAAATGTTTCATGATTCCTTGGTTTTATACAATATAAATAGAGGGGTTTTGAGCATATTGCTTTCCCAAGAAAATTTCATGTTTTGTGGATTTGATTCTTTCTCTGACTTTGTGTGATTGTGCGATCGTGTTTAATTTCCGCAAATTAATTGTAGAAGGATTCACTATATTTCTCTAGAATATTGCATGATTGGATTGAATCCATTGGTATACATATTGTTTTTATAATTTCTACAAGGCCTACAAGCCAATACATACATAACCAAAAAGAGACAAAATACCATATAGTGAGTAGCTCTGTCAGGGAGTCGGATTAAGTGGAAGGGCAGGAGGGGCAATAAAGAGACTAGTGTGTTCATGCATGTGGAAGTATATATGCTCCACCCTTGCCTCCAATGTGCATAGGTGGTAATTTTTTCACTGGTGTTGATGTCAGAGACTTTCCACATTGTCCAGAATCTCATTCTGAGTGTGTTGAATGTCATTGATGTAGGCGACTAGTTCATTTTGATCATCATAGTGTTTCTCCCTTAAGGTGTCGATGTTTAGCTGAATATTCTGAAGTTTACTTGTAATTGATTCAAGGTGGCGAGAACCTCAACTTGACCCGATGAACAAGCTAGAGGCACCTTATTCTGAGTCTCTGTTGTCCAAAGAGGTAGAGGATGAATTACTGCCCTCCCCCTATTGTTGCTGCCCAACAAGACAGGGAGTAGCTCCCCCCCGTTGTGTCTAACCCTCTGAAGTGGCATTACAACCAGATAATTCCAATTGACAAAGAAACAACCGGGCCACCCTACCACAACCAAATAACAAGCGAAACCAAATTGCACATGAGTAATAAAAAAACAGTAGATAATACCATACCAGACGTCGACAAGGCGAGAAGAAGGAAAATACTTATGAGGTCGAGCACCAAGGTTTTCCTCTTGTAGACACCAACACCACTCGATGACGATGAAGGAAAGGGAGGCCATTGGGAAGATTGGGGAACCTGTAGACACCAACACCACATGATATTTACCATCACCCACAATCCCAAAGAGAGGCAAGCCTCCAATCTCGACCACTTTGGAGCCTCGCCTCAAGCGAAGCGGGAAAAAATACCATACACATAAGCCAATCCATGTCACTGAGAGTTGTTGCTGAAAGCTTATGCTGCCTTCCAAATTTTGAAGTGGGAGCTCCACCATCCGAGAAGAGTAGTCTAATGCCTAGAGCATCGCCCATGTCCGCACCAAGGTACTTGGATCCCACGGGTATGCCTGAGCTTTATAGCCTTACCTCCACAGGTTGTGCCAGAAAATGTTAACTTCTTCTTCCACCCCTAGGCATATCCAAAGCCGGGAAGACCTCCATTCCGAACCACTACGCTTCAGACTATCCCTCCTCATCGCCCAATGAAATCGAATGTCGCTCGATGGATTCCTCTGCATGTATTTAAGCCTGCCACGAGTGAATAGCCATGTCAACTGATGGGTATTGATTACAGCCCACGCCAAATCAATTCTTTTGTGGGGCATGTGGAGGCTCATCGGGCAGCGTACACCACCACTCTTCCATTTGTAACGACTTTCCTTCACCCCCATCGGGGAATAATATTATTCAGCTTATATATATATATATATATATATATATATATATATATATAAACTTAAAATTATAGTTTTACTTATGGTTAAAATATTTATATCTTCATAATAATAATATTTACTGTTAAACACACACATGGTGTGAGAGAAAGATAAACACACACACAACAAGAAACTCAACACACAATGAAGGATAAGCGTGTAGCTCTCTTATTTTTCCATTATACATGATGTACATTTATAGTACAATGGTGTGACTCTTGGTTTCACATTCCAAGGTCACTTGGACTCCATTGTGACTTTTCGCATTCCACACCTACCCATAGAGGATTAGGTGTTCCAACATTCCCCCCTTTAATCTGAAGGGGTATGTGTGAGTCCAAGAATAGAGTTGTAATACAAATCTGAAAAGTATACATGGTAGCACTTGGGCTGAATCAACTCTCTGAAATGTTGACAAAAAGAGGTGGTTTAAGGATGGCCACCAACAATGGAACACAATACTTGTTGCAGTTCCCGGAAATCTTCCAAAACTGGCAAGAAGCTGAAAGCTTATGCTAGAGGAATTGTCCCTCATAAAAAAGGGAGACCTTAAACCTAAAAGAAGGGAGGTCTACAACCTGTGATGGTTTAAGGATTACCAACAACACTGGAATGCTTGAAGCATTTCCTAGAACTCAACCAAAGCTGGCAAGAAGCTGAAGGCTTATGCTAGAGGAATTGTCCCTCATATATGAAAGGGAGACCTTCAACCTAAAAGAAGGGAGGTCTACAACCTATGATGGTTTAAGGCTGTCCACCAACCAAATGCATGCTCATGGGCATCCGTGTCTCTGGATACATCTCTGACTCTGGAATGATGAATTGTGGCTCAGGCTCGCTTGAACTGTTGTGTCTCTGCCTACAACTCTGAATATGGAATGAGAGATTGTGGCTCAAGTTCGCTTGATCTGACGTCGAAGCTTGTATATGACCACCATTTTCCCCCTGTCAGGGACAAGGTGAGATTATGGCGAAAACTCAACTGCAAGTTTGCTCAATATTCTAGAACATTTTCTGACATGCGACTTAAAAATCTTCTTGGTTGTTGATGCCCATTGCCAAGAAGCGATCCATCCAAGATGAATCTTTGTTCTTGTAGGAGGCTTGTTTCTGAAGCATCTGTGTGAATAATGGATGTGCCGACCACAGTGGTTGCATGGATGAAGATCAAAACAATGATCTTTCATATGGCCAACTCGATCACAGTGTTGGCATTTTTCAATCTGTTGTTGTTGTGGAAGTGGAGCAGTATCTGAAACAGCCGCAGGTGAACTGTCATACAGGAATCCGACACTCTGAAATATGTTGGGCTTGGTGTAGTCTGGAATATGAAAGGACACATCCTTGTCATATCCAAGACCAGTTCTGTGCTTGTTATGGAAAAGCTCTTCCCAAGGTCTGATGATGGGCTTGAAAAGTGCAGGTTGAACTGCTGCATCTGCATGTAAATCTGCTCTAGTACAAGGAACTGAATGTGGATCAACTGCAAATTTATTGACTTGCTGTTGATAGGAGTCTTTCATAATGTTCTGAACAGAAACAGGTTCAAAATGGTGATTCTTTTGTTGAAGTTCATCTTGCTGAAGCTGAGATTCCAACTGCAAAAACTCAATCTTTTCTCGTGCATCTTGCAAACAACTTTGAATATTACAAAGAGCATTCTTGCTCATTTTTATCATATCATCAACATTGGAATGAATGAGGTTATTCAACAACTCTAATGCCTCATTGATTTTAGCCATTTTCCAACAACTTAGGCTCAAAATAAAGGGTGTCGGCTTCAACCGAAAACACACCCGTTTACAATGTGATTCAACTTTCTTTCAAGAAATACAAATGACTTCAAAGAACTTCCAGCTATAGAAATCTCAAAGTACAAAATCTGCTCCTCAAATTATGGAGGACATCAAGGTATAGACTTTGATGTCTAACCGGCAAGCAACAATGACTTACATCAACAATTTTTCCAACAACTCAAATTTACACTTCAAGTCTTGATTGCAACTATGAATGAAGATGCAAATTCCACTCACTATACAATGTAAGTTCAATACAACATCTTTGCAAACTATTTGTATGAATGTGCAACAAAAACACTTGTGCAAGAAGCCTTTAAGGCAGCTGATTTTTTTTCTTCAAAGAGCTGTTTTTCACCAATAACAACTCATCTTCACATGTCAATCACTCTTAGAGAAAGTCACCCTTCTATGCTACATAAAATTCAATGTAAATTTCACTTTTCTGTTATGTATAAAATCCATCTGCTTCATATGCCATTTTTGCTGTTTACTTCCTTTCTTCCTCTCTCTCTGTTTTTTTTTTTTAAATTTATTATAAAAAGGGAGGGAATTTTTAATAAAAAAAAAAAAAAAAGAATTTAAAAGGGGGGGGGGGAAAATAAAGGAAATTTAAAATTCGAGTGGGATGGTAGGTCTTAAAAAAAAATTTAAAATTAAAAAAAATGAATTTAAAATTTGTGGGTGGGCTGAGCGATGGGAAGAGGGGTTTGGTAGGGCGAGCGGCCGTGAGGGCCGAGGGAGGGAGTTGACTGTTTGAGAGGGGGTGGTAGGGTTGGGCCGGCAGAGTGGAGTGAGGGGAAGGGTGGGATGAGGGCCGCGTAGGGGGCGTGATGGAGTTGTGGGTAAAGGGGAGTGGGGAGTCAGGTAGAGTAGGGCCGAGGTGAGAGGGTTGTGTCCGCAGCGAGGGAGGAGTTTAGGGGGAGGGCATAGTAGGGTAATGGCTGTGTGCAGGGTGCGCGAGAGTTGTGAGGGGGTAGGGGGAGCGTATGGCGAGGAGGAGGGATTGAGCGGCCATGTGAGGGGGGGTTGTTGTATAACAGGTAGGCCGGGTTAGGGAGGGGTAACGAGAGGGGTAGGCGTGTAGGGAGTCGATGCAGGGAGGGGTCTGCGCAGGGAGGGGTTTGCGTAGAGAGGGTAGGAAGGTGAGTTTAGGGGTGGGTAAGGCATATGGGTAACGCAGGTTGGGTAGGCGGGTGGGGGAAGCCGGGGGTTGGGGAGATGTCGTAGGGAGGAGCGGCAGATTGCAGAGGGGATGGGTAGGCGGATAGGTAGCGTAGGGATAGGGGAGAGGAGGGCGGGATAGGGATATGAGAGTGTGCAACGTATATTTGAGAGTTGCAGGGGCTGAGGGGAAGGCCATAAGCCAAGAACAATATTTTTTATTTTTTATTTTTATTTTTTTTAAATTTAAAACAACAGATATGAGTTAAATAGAGACTTTAAAACAGGCATACTGCAGGTAAAAACCTCGGAAATTTCCCAGAGAATTTCAGAGTAGTTTTTGGATAGTAAAATTCAGCAGCATAGGTTTGTAGAAATTGCAGAAATGAGGAAATTATCAGCAGAAAAACCCATAAATTTCTTCAGAAACCCAATTTAAATAGTATTTTCAGCAGCTCTCCAAAATGGTGCAGAAATTAAAATGCAGAAATTGCAGAATAATGTGTAGTGAGAAAACCTGCAGAATGCCCCTCAAATGCTTCTCTTCTTCAGAACGAAATTTCTGAATGCTGCCAATTTCTGAATGCTACAGAAAATATTTGACTGCTGCAAAAATATCAGGAATTTTTTTTGCAGATATGCATAGGCCATAAACACAAATGGCTCACTCAAGGTTGAGCTGGTTATGAACTTATCAGCTCTGATACCATGTTAAACACACACATGATGTGAGAGAAAGATAAACACACACACAACAAGAAACTCAACACACAATGAAGGATAAGCATGTAGCTCTCTTATTTTTGCATTATACATGATGTACATTTATAGTACAATGGTGTGACTCTTGGTTTCACCTTCCAAGGTCACTTGGACTCCATTGTGACTTTTCACATTCCACACCTACCCATAGAGGATTAGGTGTTCCAACATTTAGTTATCTTAAATTTAATAATATATAATTGTCTATGGGTCACAATAATTGGAAAAAAGCATGTTGGCAATTTTTTGTGTTTCCAAGTGATTGGAAGTTCAATATCCTGGAAATGTCTCACCAATAGAACTAATTTTTTTTAATAATATATAATTAATATTAATTAATTTAAATTTATTAATAAATAATATATTAACTATGTTGAGCAATATTAAAATACATTAATATAGTAATGCATATATTAATGAATAATATTTGGGCATCCTACAATGTAATAGGACTTGAATGTGCAACTACAATGTAAGGATCCATATCCAGATAGAAGCGAAGCTTGCATTCATGATTCATATAACGCGTTACATCAAACATGAAGCTTGAATAAGATAGTGAAAGGGTTAGACAAGTTTGGGGTAGATAAGTCTCCACTGTGAGACAAAAAATTAATGGGAAGAGACCTTAACTAAGGATGAAGCCAGAAGTATAGGTATAGCTCTCACTTTATATTCAATATGTATTTTGAGGACTTCTTCCATCAATAGGAATACTTTTGTATTATCTTAAATCTAACCAATAATAAGAAATCTATGATTACAAAAAATGAAATGTTAAATTTAATTAAATATTAAAAAATAATTAAAATTTCAAATTAAAATATTAGATTATTAAATTTTATTTAAAAAATTAATAGAGTAAATATAGCTACACACCAAACAAAAGTGTTATTATATTTTATTGATCAAAAAATGGTTATATCATTTACTAGACTCAATAGTAGTGGATTTGATTTACTAAAAATAACTAACCTAGTATCTCACAATAATTAACAACTTGTAACACATATGTAAGCATTAATTTTAAGTCCCTCCCTTAATGCTTACATTACAAAGTTTAAATCACAAATTATAATATTGTAATAACAACATTAATATTTGTCTAATTCGGTCATCATTACCACTTTCACTCGCTCTGCCATTTTATAGACTATGATCTTTCTCCATCACAACTTCGAGCTTACCACCTCACCCATTTAAGATAAAAGTGATCTGAACATCATTCACATACTTATAGAATTGACAACATTAACATACATGGATTGTTGGGGCTTCTGCAAGAAAAATTGTCAAGCAATTGGACCATTTTATGGACACACATGCATTTTTCGAATACATAGGTTTCGACTATCTATTAGTTTCTAAGAAGGAAATATTGATACTAAATGTATTCAAAATTCAATCATACAATTTTTTATCTTAAACACACAATCATAAGAAATGATTCTCCTAAAATTGAGGCTTCAACATATATAATGGACTACTAGCTCTTCTTGACAGGCACACAAAAAATAATCTCTAACCGGGGCTACCAACTTATAATAGACTATAGTTATAAATAAATCAACGTTGTGTTGATGAGTCTTCCAGAACTACCAATTTAATTATGTTACTATGTTCATTGAATGGTTTTTCATTTCATCTTTGTGTGCTTCAATAATAATAATAACATACTACAACATAATAAAATTGCAACTCACACGACACAATAAACCTGAATATAGATATTGCAAAACATTCTTATACTCAAATCTAACACGCAGGAATTAGATCTAGAAAATGGAGATCCACACAAGAAAACCACACATAGATCCCAGACACATGTTCAACTTAGATGTCGGATCGAGCCTATTAAATCTATGACATTGCAACTATTTTACACCACCTCGACGACCATTAGATGAACATGGTCCACTCTCTTATAAGCTCCCACAACGAATCATAACCCAACGTCTGTCAAAACTGCTTCCTTTGTGCACTATTCTCCACAATGATTTGTGTTTCTCCCATAACACGTCACAATAGCCAAGTGTATTTTCAACCTAGATCTCTCCTACAAGATTCACTCATGCACCATTCGTAATAGCACAAAAAAAAAGACAAACTAGTCACACAGAATAATCACAAAATATATTTTGTCTACTCTCACACACCTATTTATTCACGAAGGATTAATGATCATGGCTCTCATATCCTCTTAACCCTACCGTGAGGGAGTTTAGCTAGAACATGATACCAATTAGATACCAACTTAAAGAAACAAGAAAAAAAAACATAGTTACACATCAAACACAAATTTCACTATATTTTATTGATGAAAAAATAGTTATATATATATATAAATAAGTGAGTGACTAGATCCAATTAAAAAAAAATAACTAACCTAAAAACTTACAACAATTATCAACCTGTGATACATCTATAAACATTAATTATAAGTATTTTTAGTAGATGAAAAAGATATCACATAAATAAATTGAATCATATTTTATTATTACCAAAAAAAATCTGGTTAATGTTAAATAAGTTATTTTTTTACCTAATGGGATTAGAAACATTTATGCCACCAATAAGTTGTGGGTTCAATTTGAAAGCAAATGTGTGATGGTTTGTAATAAGAATTGAAAAGTTAGCAATCTATGGTTAGATTTCACTTTGGAGAATGTCTCGAATACTCATATCACTGTTGGATACAGTGAAACATATCTTGTTTGTAAGTTGTTACAACTTACATATGCTCGTGTCTTATAGTGACAGCTACCAACAACAAAACGGATAATTTATGGTTCGAATAAGGCATGCGTGACTTTTCGGAATTATTGGCAAAGTAATTTCACAAACAGGGCAAAATGGTAAATCCAAAACGACTTTGGATAAAATCAAAGACATGGAAAAATACCAATGATGGCCGAAAATAGTTTGCCATTACACTGAACCAACAACAGCTGTAGTGTTACTATCAGCGGCATTACCCTCCTTTACAGCGAAGAAGATAAGAATAATTAAGAGCGGGTAGCTGATTGTGGTCAGAGTCCAGTTGATTATGAGCTCTCCCATAAGAGAAACATTGTGCTTGTCTATCTGCCAGGCCACCACTGCTCCTGTACTCTGCACGCCTTTGTAGAATCCACTATATCTGCTCAGAGTCTGGGAATCATCTGCCAAAGCTCCAATCGTCCAATAACAGATAGTCTGGAACATCGAATCCAGTAATCCATAGCTGAAATATAGAACAAATGGCCCTGCAAAAGCACCGCCGGAGTCTTTGAAATCGATCTTCTTCAAGGGCTTATCCCTGGTATATCTCAGTTGATTGACAAGCCCGCCTCCCCAGATTGCTGTCCCCAGTATTGCAACGATGGCCACGCCCAGAAACCCCCTTTTCTTCCTGTCCTGGAAGCTGAAATCGAGAACGTACCCAATTGCCACAGACCCTATCATCTGTGCGCCCCAGTAAAACACATTGTTGAATCCTTTGGTTCTCACCGTGAAGATCTTTCCATTCACGTTATTGAATTGGTAAGGGTAAAAGAAGTTGCTGGCCCATGAAGCAGGGACGAGCAGTAGCATCTTCCAGTTGGAGAATAGCTTGAGAATCTCCATGGCCTCGGTTTTCACATTAGAGTACTTAATCATACTAGCCCTGCTACCATCGTCCCTAACCACTTTGTTGGGTGGAAGCAAAGCCAACGACAGAAAAGCCCCCAAGGCCATGAAGCACATGAAGGCTATATAAGTTCCGTCGCTTACAGACCCGGCCGTGCTGTGATAATTCAATATAAAGGGAATGAAACCTCCTATGACTCCTCCCAAATTGAATATACTCCAGAAGAGAGAAATATACCTGCCCTTTTTGTCCTCGGTGGGATAGGAGGTCATAATCGACCCCTGGCCAGCCCAGAGTAATGCTGCTCCCACTCCCAAAATCGCTCCTGCAATAACAGCAAATGTCTCGTTGTGGTGGTGATTGTAATAGAGAAAGGAACCAGCATAGAGGACATAAGTGGAGCACGCTACGAAGAGGGTCACGTGAGGGCCGAGGACGTTGTAAATCCCGCCGCCCAATATCGCCAACACTGCAAACGACGACAGGGCAGTGTTAGCGTCGTTCGCAGCCTTGTCGTCCTCCTGCCCACCTCCCCCCATTCCCGAGAGGGCGTTGAACATGCCCGGGCAGCAGAAGCACACCAGTGCAATCAGGCACACCTGTGTCGCAGGGGAATTGTAGCGGAACGGTCTGGGAGGATGAACCTGAGTACGTCCCTCTTCTTCATCGTGATTTCCCAATTTTTCATGTAAAGGCATGGCCGATATCACTTTTCGGCAGATTTCTAAGAGGCCTGCGAGAATCCCTGTTCGATCCAATCCAATTTTCAGGGTTTTGTGGATGCCCAATAATTACAGAGTTACATTTAACCATACAAATGGCAACGGAAAGCTCTGATTTCCGAGCGTGCGGCCTCACAATCGATTAAAACGCCTTGCCACTGGGCATTTTTCTCCTTTTTCTGCGACTCTTCTTGCAATTCTGGATTGCGGAAGATACAATTTCGTCTACAAATTCATGGAAACCTAAATTAGCGAATTTTAAACATTATACAGATTTATGGTAATTATAAATTAAATTTTAGTATGTTATCCGACTAAAAAAATGTAATATATATATATAGAGGTAAATGTTCAATTTAAAGTTAAAGGACAATAACTTCAGGTTTATTTTTTTTTTTCTTTGAGACATGTTAGTTTGTTTGAAAAAAAAATTAAAAAAAAATAAGGGTTTATTTCAATTGGTTGAGTTTTGTTAAAATATTTTTGTTATTAAGAGATTTTTTTGACACTCTTAACATTATGCTTTATGCTTTATGGTATTAAGGGGTCATCTTATTAGATAGACATAATATTCACTATTTACTAGTTAGCTCAATTTATTCACTCAAGTTTAAACACATTTATTATTAATTTTTTTTTTTTACAAATTCAAAATTAAATTCTGTGAATGGAAATGATCCCTTGAGATAGATCTACTTAATACAAATATTCTGTCACTCAGCTCCAAGTCCATAAACTACATAATTAAAAAATAAAATGTAAATCAACCAGGATCGTGGTGGTTGTTCGTTTTCTCCTTCGGTTTGAAGTTGTTTGAACGCTAGTTATCACTTGTCAGTACTCGAGTGAGAAGAGTAGTTGCGATGAAGTAGGTTAAGCTTATTAATATTTATGCTAACCTGCCGTATGCCTATTGACGAATGAAATCGATGGAGCAGTAGGTAACAGTCAATTTCAGCTCATATGATCAGGGATTGAATATCATTGTTCACTGTGGTCACTGCAAGGTGTCTTGCCGCAAATTTTGAAAAATACCTCTGTCGATCGTTGTCGAGTAATTACGAGGAGTACTTAATACGGCGATGCATAATTCACACAACTTAATAAAAAAATTAAAAAAAAAAAATTATATATATTTTTGTAAAATTATATTTTCAAAATATTTATAAAATATAAAATTTATTATTTTTATAAAATTATAATTTCAAAATATTTATTTATAAAATATCAATATTTTCAATAAAATATTTTAAACCTATACAAACCCACAATATCATGATGTGATTATTACTTAAAAAATTATATAATTCTATATAATATAAAAACATTTCTTATACCAAAAAAGGGGCACTCTAAAAGTGAGTTTAGTAAACTATGCATGCTTTTCTCATATGCCTAGGGCAAACTTCCATCAAAAGTAAACCTGTGAGTTGCGTGCAGTGTGGATAGCCAAGTTTGGTTATTATCAGAATCAAAATGAAGCGGATAGCCAAATTTGTTTTATTATCAGAATCAAAATGAAGCGGAGGCCAGCATAAAATGATATGTAAGATTAATATCCATGTATACTATGATGCTTTAAAATTAGTATTGAAGTTAAAATCGATTCACATATAATATATATTGCTATTTTACGTAGGTTATTAAGTTGTATTTAGGTTGGTTCAAAGTATATATTTAATGGAAAAACAATATTAAGATGTTATTCTTAAAATTGTATATGATTTTTTTAATATATATTATATAACTGAAAAAAAAAAACATTAATCACTATACATATAAAATAAATTTTTTTTTTTTCTTAAATTTTTAATCATACTAATTCTACCACATTTCCAAATTTTCAATCATAAACTCAATCTATCCAATCTCACCATTTTATCTTGGGCTGAGTTAGGAATCCATGCTCTAGGCATAGTCTATTTGCTTTTGTTTTATATATAAGTAATGAAAATATTTACATATTTTATTAGAAGAAAAGGTTATTTTTTAATGTTGAAACAACTCAATAAATAAAGAAAATATTATATATATATATATATATATATATATATTCTTGGGTTTAGTTTGAGTGGTAGGGAGGAGTTACTTTTATTTTCTCTAGCGTTTTTGTCTCACCTAGATTGACATGCTTATTTCTTGGGAGTAATTTTTATATAGAAGATATATAGAAGATAATTGGCTCACCTACACACAATTGAGATTTCCATGGATATAGCTAGCTTATCAACTATATATATATATATATATATATATATATATATATAGTAAATTAAATGTTGTATTGTGTAAGAAATAATTTGTTTTTAATTGAGTTTGTTCTTGTAAGATTATTTGGAAATATTAGTTATAAATTTAAATTGAGTATGGATATGTCTTTTTATAGAAGAAGAAAAGTGAGGAGCTTATCCATGTGGCAATAGCTTAACAACTAAGTGGGAAGTTCAAAAGAAAGTACCAAAAGTCTAAGGAAAACCCTTCCCAAAGGGTCAAAGAAAGGTTGCATGAAAGGAAATAAAAACACGATTACAACATTGTAATTATAAAGGATTTTGATAGTGAAATTTGGAAAAATAGGTTGCGAAAATCATATCACCAAATATGATGTGTTGGGCATGTGTTATACACTTTCCACAACTAGGCACACACATTGTTACATTTTGCTAGACACAATGGGGGTATTTGCATGGGGGTGGTAGCCCCCTTACACGAGGTTCATGGCAACACCCCAGATTTTTTTTTATGCAACCCAATAATCGTTGGGCAGACCCAACCATGGTTTTGTGCATGGTTTTTTCACTTGGTTTTGGGCATGATGGTTTTTCTCATGGTATTTTGTAGATCCAGTCAAGGGAACTACGATTATGTTCCAATACAAGGTTAATGGATTAGGGTTTATGAATGTTTCAACATGTATATAATACACTCTAACACTGAAAGGAATATAATAAAAAATCAATCTGGTTTTTCCAGTTTCAGGTTGTAGAAGAAAATATCTGTGTATATTTTTCTATTTTTGGAATTCACGTCAGTGCATATTTTCTGTTTTTAGAATTCATTTGTAGGTAATTTTTGTATAAGGTTAAAACCTACATCTAGTATCAAAGTTATTTAAGCTTCAAGAGGATGCCTCTGCTACTTAGGGGTTTGTTTCTCAAGCCTGTGGTAGACCTTGTTATAGTGGGAGATCTACGAGATTGATCCTTGAAATGAAAGGAGATGAAGAATAATGGAAAGATAGAAATCAAGAAATTCAATGGACAAATATTTGAGCTATGGAAGCTCAAGATGAAGGATCTACTAGTGGACAAAGATTAGTGGATCACAGTAGATCCAGGTATTAAACCGATGACAATGTCGATAGAACATTGGACCAAGTTGCATCAGAAGGCAAAGAGAAAAACACTATTGTGTCTCTCAGATTCTGTATTGTTGAATGTGTTAGGGGAAGCTACAACAAAGGCTTTGTGGGACAAGTTAGGGACTTTGTATCAATCTAAGACCCTAGTGAACAAACTCTTGTTGTGGAGAAAGTTGTATAACCCGAGGATGAGGGATGAAGACTCAATAATAGAGCATCTGAATGCCTTCAATTTTGTGGTAAGCCAGTTGGTATCCATTGATCATATTAAAATTTTAGACGCAGTTAAGTGCATCATTATGTTGTGTTCTCTACTATACTCTTGGGATAGTTTGGTTGTTGCTATAAGTAGCAATACAACTACCTTGAATTTTGATGAAATAGTCTCATGCTTGTTGTCAGAGGAGATGAGATGGAAAAATATGGAGATCTAGAATGAAGATTCCTTTTTTGGAAGAGGATGGTCTCAGAACATAAATAGAAATAAGTCATCAAGTAGGAGATCTAAATATAGATGTAGATATAAATATATAGGAAAATATGTAAAGGTATGTTGGAAATGTGGAAAAGTAGGGTACTCAAAAAAGGATTGTTGATCAAAATCTCTTGAGAAAGGAAAGGGATTTGATGATGCTCCTTCTTAGGAGGTGAAAACCACCTCGAATGAAGGTGGGGATGTGTACTTGGCTTCTTCTTCAAGTACAAATGTAGATCATGAGCCATGGTTGATTGACTCGGGTGCATCCTTCCACATGACTCCCCTTAAGGAGTGATTATGCAAGTATGAGAAATATGATGGTGGTGATGTCTTCCTAGGTGATGACAGGAAGACAAAAATCATAGGATGTGGAAACACCAAGCCGAAGTTGCAAGGTGGAAGGATTAGAACACTTCCTAGTGTTGTACACATTCTAAGATTAGCCAGAAATTTAATTTCTGTAAGAAAGATGGATGATCGAGGTGTAAAATCAGTGTTTGAGAAAGATATCTACAAGATGGTTCGAGGAGCACTACTATTGATGAGGGGAGTTCATAACGAAACTCTATACAAGTTGTTAGGAAATGTTGTTATTGATGAATGCAACAGTTATGTGGTTCCCAAAAGTGGAGTAGAAAATCTTGTACTCTCTAGTGAAAAGATTATGTTGTGGAATCAAAGACTAAGACACATTGGAGAGAAGGACATTTGAATAATATGTGGTAATGGTATGATAGAAGGTAGGTCCAATTTCTCTTTGAATTTTTATGTTTGTGAACATTTTGTATATGGGAAGAAGAATTAGGTGAATTTATCCTCTGGTGCTAGGAGGGAAAAATATATATTAGAGCTTGTGCATATTTATGTGTTTAGATCTATACCAATTCCATCACTTGGTAGATTTTTTTACTATGTCTCATTTATAGTTTAATTCTCGAGGAATACATGGATACATTTCCCTAGGAAGAAATTTGAAGTCTTTGATAGGTTTAAAGAATTTAAGGCTATGGTGGAAATTAAGATAGAGAATAAGATTACTTGATATTGAGGAAAAAAATGATGGAGTGTTATGGAAGAAGGAATTCAAAAATTTCTGTAAGAAGTGTGGTATAGCACGGCCGAAGACTACTCCATACACACCTCAACAAAATGGAGTGACGGAAATAATGAACAAGATGTTGATGTAAAAGGAAAGAAACATGCTCAGTGGCATTAGATTAGGGTAGGAATTATGGGCAAAGACAATGGATATTACATGTCACTTGTTTAACAAATTACCTTCTTCAACGTTGGAGGATAAGACCCCACATGAGGTATGGACTGGTAAGAAACCCTCTCTCTCACATCTCACGGTATTTGGCTCCAATGAATATGTATATGTTCCAAAGGAGAAAAAAACAAAGTTGGATAGTAAATATGAAAGGTGTATCTTTATTAGGTATAAGGATTTTTTAAAAGGTTAGAAGCTTTGAAACCTAGAAACAAGGAAGGTTTTGTATAGTCGAGATGTTGTGTTTAAAGAAGTAAAATATTTTATTAAGCATGAAGTCATACCAAACGTAAAGGAACTAGAGAAGATAGAATTTGAACTAAAGGAGAAAGAATTAAACTCTATAGAAGAACAAGAATAAGAAGAGGAAGAATCCAACACTCCAGTTTTTAGGAGATTAGTTCAAGAGAGAAGGAATTCATAGAGGTATAATCCATCTAACTTATTTTCAATTTCTTCTTTATCTATTATTGATGGTGATCCCATAACTATCAAGGAGGTAGTGGATTTAGAGGATGGAAAACTCTCGAAGAAGGCCATTGTTGGAGAAATGGAAACTTTAGACATAAATGAGGCTTAGGATTTGGTGGAGTTGTTGGATGGAAGGACACCAATTGGCAGTGAATGGGTGTTTAAAAAGAATATATATGCAAAAGGAAAGGTGGAGAAATACAAAGCTTGGTTTGTAAAAAAAGGTTATTGTGAGGTGTTTCCAAATTGATTTTAGTGATATTTTTCTCATGTTGTCAAGTTTTCTTATATTAGATTACTTTAATATATTGTTATTTCTTTTGATTTTGCAGTAGAACAGATGCATTTGAAGACACCATTTCTTCACGGGGATTTAGAAGAAAAGATCTATATTACATTACTTCTGATTTTCAGGTAGATCAACAGATGGATCTGAAAACAACATGTATTCATGGAGATCTATAAGAAGAGATGTACATGAAGCAAAAATAAGGCTTTGCAGTGAAGGGTAAGAAATAACTGGTATGTAGGTTACAAAATTCTGTGTATGGGGTAAAGCAGTTATCAAGTATGTGGTATCAAAATTTTGATACATATATGCAGGAACCTAGCTTCATAAGGATAAAAGTGGATCATTGTGTGTATTTTAAATTAATTAGTGACCATGTTATTTATTTGGTCTTGCATGTGGATGATATTCTATTGATTGGAAATGATGTAGAAATTATCTAGGATCTAAAGATCCAATTTTCCTCTAAATACAACATGAAGGATCTTGGTGTTGCAAACTATATTTTTGGCATGGAAATTAAACGAGATCCAAAGAGGAAGCTCTAGTTAAACTAGAGAAAGTATGTTGAGAGAATATTGTAGAGGTTTAATATGTAGGATAGTAAACCACTAACTGTTCATTATTGTAGGTGCAAAGTTATTTGATGAAAAATGTCCTAACACATGGGAAGAGGAAGAGGACATGTCTCATGTTCCATATGCGAGTGCAGTGGGTAGCTTGATGTATGCAATGGTCTGTATCAAACCATACAATGCACATGTAACGGGAGTATTGAAAAGTTTTATGTCAAAACCAAGGAAGGAGAATTAGATAAGAGTGAAGTGGGTTTTCATTTATCTGCATGTCACTATTGATTATGGTTTGTGCTACCAAGGAAGACCAGGATTGAATAAAGTGTTGGACATATGTGGCTTTGTTATTGGAGATTTTGATGGAGATCTTGATCAAGGAATATCTACAAGTGGGTATGTGTTTGACCTATTTTGAGGACCAATCAGTTAGATGAGCAAGATACATTTTTCCGTGACACTTTTGACTACATAGGTTGAATACAAGGAAACCACTCTTGCAAGAAAGGAAAAATTTTAGTTACAACATTTTTGTTCAGGTATGGGGTTGGTATAATGAGCTATAAGGATAGTCTCTGATATCCAAAGTGTAGTTTTCTTGGCAAATAATCTTGCTTATCATTCGAAGAAAAAACATATTGATGTTCAGTATCACTTTGTGATGGATATGGTTGAAAACAAAAAGGTGTTGTTGGTAAAGGTGGACATTTTGAAGAATGTTGCAAATGCATTGACAAAGTTTGTCAACATTGAGAATTTTTCTTGGTGTAGAGAAACAATTGGCATTATAGCCCTAGGAAAATGATTGTACACTCCCATGGCTCCATTTTTGGAAAGGAAACAACAAGTGGGAGGATGTTGGGTATGTGTTTTCCACAACCAGGCACATGAGTTGTTACATTGCGTCAGGCACAATAGGGGGTCGGGGCCGGGGGGGGGGGCGCGCGGGGGGAGGCAAGTGGTAGCCCTTGCTCCCAGGGGGGTTGTAGAGGGGCAGTAGCCCCTTTGTATGGAGTCCAAGGAAGTGGCCTAGGAAAATGAATTTTATGTAGACCTAATAATGGTTGGGCAGACCCAAGGATGGTTGTTGGACAGGGTCTAGAAAACACACAAATTAAATATACAACTAATTAGATAAATTATGAAATTTATAATCAACACACAACTATTCAACTAATTAACATAGAATTTTGAAAAATATTAGCAGAGACAACTTACATGTAGCGACGACTACCACCAAGGAATCATTTGTCTCACAAAACATTTCTCCCAAGAGAATGGATGAATCACATCCTCCTCATTATCCATTAAATAGAACAAAAAATGGATAGACGTCTCCATGCACACATTCCATGTGTCAAAATGCAATTTTTATTTCTTTATTTTAAGTTTAACTTAATTTAATATTTCTCTTAATTTAACTCTTTCTTATTTTATTATTTTTTAATTTTTTTAAAATTTATTTATTCTTACTATTTTTATAGTTTACTTTTATATATAGTTATTTAAAAGTCGAATTTATTATTCACTATTTTATTTATTATTATTATCTTCTCTTCATTATTTATTATTTATTTATTATTATTATCTTGTCTTTACTATTTACTATTATTATCTTTTCTTTATTGTTTATTATTTATTTACTTACATTTTAATATTATATTATATTATTTATTTATTAATATTATTTTTATTATTATTAGGGGCATTACATGCTCCCCTTTTTAAGGAACTTCATCGCAATACCATATGTAATAACCCACGTTTTAAATATACAACTAATTAGATAAATTATGCAATTTATAATCAATACGCAACTATTCAACTAATTAGCATAGAATTTCAAAAAATGTGAGGAGATACAGCTTACATGTAGCAATGATATTCCTTACTTGTAATTTCAAAGTTGAACTCTATTTGAATTCTGCTAACTGCAACAAATTTTTGGGGATGAAACTCCACCCAGCGGTAGGCTCAGTTGCACATAATCTTTCTACAACTTGCCACCCCTGAGCCCTCAATCAATATACTACTGCGAGGGAATATTTTGTCTCACAACATTTTTCTCCAAAGAAAATGGATAAAGGAATAAATGAATCGCATCCTCCTCATCGTCCATTAAATATACCAAAAAATGGAAAATGGTACGCATGACACATTCCATGTGTCAACATGCAATTTTTATTTCTTTATTTTATGTTTTACTTAGTTTAATATTTCTCTTAATTTAACTCTTTCTTATTTTATGCATTTTTACTTTTTGTTAACTTTACTTATTCTTACTATTTTTATAGTTTACTTTTATATATAGCTATTTAAACTCGAGTTTATTACTTACTATTTTATTTATTTATTATTAATTCTCTTCATTTTTTATTATTTATTTACTATTATTAAATTTTCTTTATTATTTACTATTATAGTAATACCCTAATAATAATAGTAATAATAAATAAATAAATAAATAAAATAATTAGGATATTTTATTGAGTTGACTAATTCATGGTTGTTACCACTCAAATGAAGATAATAATAGTAAATAAATAAGATAATAATAGTAAGAGTTGACTAATTCATGGATGTCCTAATTACTATAGTTATGTTCTAATTCATGGTTAATGGATTGGGGTTTATGAATGCTTTGACATGTATATAATGTATTGTAACAATTAAAGGAATATAATGAAAAACCACACGATTCTGGGTTTTGGGAAAAAATATATTTGTATATTTTTTTATTCTCATCGTTGTATATATATATTTTTTAAGAAGTTGTTTGCAAGTAATTTATGTACAGTGTTAAAACCTACATGATGGAGGTTGAATATGGCTGGCTATGTTCTCTTTAGTGAATGAGGTTGCACTTGCATGTGATTAGGATATGAGGGTTATGTGTGGATTTGTGCTCCTTTGAATCTTCTTTATATTAGTTCCTCGAAGGAGTCCTCAATGATATCTACTTCAACAACCCATGTAACATATCAATCCTAGGATTTACAACATTTAAACAATATAATATCTCTAACAAGTCCAAAGATAACAAAAATCACCCCTAATACAAGTTAACTCATCTTAATATTTTGTAATTGATGTTATTTTCAAATATGGGGCTGAAGTGAAGAATGGTAGTAGAATTATAGAGACTTATCAAAGATATAAGTTAAATATATGGATCTAGGTATTGAGGTTGCTAAATCGTATCCTCCTTCTAATGTTAAACAAGTGTTTTTATAACAAATTCCAAATCAAATATTCATATAAATTCGAAAATAAGGGAATGTATATTGCTCTCTATTCTTGTACCTAAAGATGATCCATGAGATGCAGATACGTGAAATATTTTTTATTTGTCCTAAACCACATTGCCTAGATTTAGAGATGAGGCATAGGAAAAGTTTCCTTTTGCAATCATCTCAAAGAATTATTAAATGTTGTGGTTCAACCAATTTCTGTGAATTTTGAACCCAATAAATCTACAAATATTCTTGACTCTTTCTAAGAAATCTCATAATAGGAACTTGAAAAAATGGTTGATCTAGATGAGCTCTTGAAAGTGATGAACCACAATGAGAACAAGGGTGAATTATCAAAAGTAGATACCCAAATTTTTTTATTCGCCTTATTATTACTCTTGGTAATTGGAGTAGTTGACTATTTAGGATATCCTATTGCGTTGTAATATTTCTTCTATCCCACCTATAAAATACTTGTAGCATGAGAGTTTTAATGATAGGATGCTCCAATATCCTATTTTATATGAAAGTGAATAACTTCACCTTGATGATATAAATTACAAAGAACATGGTCAATTACAACAATTTGATTTAGATAGCTTTGAGTATTCCAAGAATCAAGTTGTAAAATAATATGTCATATTAAATCATAGATATCCTTTACATCCCAAGGTTCTATATGATCTTAATTTCACCTCACTCCCATATCCATATAACAATCAAGTCTAGCAAATTGAAGATATTAAAAAAAGGAAAGTTTTGTCTTCATAGCCAATGTTGACTAGTGGCTTTCGACACATGCATAATCCTACGATATTTGAATATATCTTCTTTAATTATGATTATATAGATATTCTTTTGTATATTCATACATAATACTTACAACTAGGTGAACATTGTCAATATCTATACTTCATATTTGTTGAGGTAAGTTGGATAAGTTGTGGCTATGAGTAACCATGTCACCTTGTGGGTATAAATAATTATTTGATGTATATAGTTAAATCTCTTCTACACCAAAGGACCCATTTCTTATTATTTTTAAGTTGTTATTTCTTTTTGTTACAAAAATAGTTAAAAATATGAGCGAAAGGAAAATATCATGATTCTTTTGATTAAAAATACTCTATTTATAGCTTAAATTTTTCTTTATTGAAATTGTGGACAAATATTTCAAGTTTAATTTAGTTTGTATCACTTAATTGAATTTATCAAATACTATTTCACACCACAGTGCAGAAGAGGGTCTATAAAATTACCATCAACAATTCATAACAAAACTACTTTACAAACAATCAAAAGAATACAAATAAATGATACATGAGTAACTTATTTTCTTTCTGCACATGTATCTAATTATTTCCCCCATTTGGTAGGCCTTATGTTTGAAATGCATAACATGTCTTGATATTGTGTAGTTTTATGTCATGTCAACCACTGCAATCATTTTTTATTGTTTTAGGCTATCCTAAATAGTTGAATGTTTCAAGTGTTAAAATGTTGTATATTCTTTTAGAAAGTGAAATTGATGCCAACTCTTTGACCTCTCCAATACATTGTTAAAATTCTCAACAACTTGAATACCACTTGGGTCGATAGATAACTATTCTTTATATACAAGGCAATAATGTATTACAAATTTGCATCCTCAATATTTTGGATGATGGTTGGAAACATTATATCAATATATTTGCATGAGTCATTTTCTCAACATTGTTTTGTTAGTGTGTAAAATTTATGGGCTCGTCAATCTTAACTACTTTTTCTAGGTATTCCTAAATTGATTAATGTTGCATCTTTTTTTGCCACGTGAAGATTACAATCATATGGCCGAGAGTGTGTAGTTATTTTAATTGACATTATTTTTCAATTATGATTTTCGATGTAGCCATCTCATGATATCTAGTGTTGTGATTTTAGCAACCTAAGTAGTTGTTTCTCTTAACACTTTCTTGACAACTTGCTAGTATGGTTAATGTTACACTTGGAAATACTTATGGTGATAAAAACTTCTCTATTTCATTGCCTTGAATTATTGGTATTAACAAGTACTTTCAATTATATTCTTCTATTCTAGAGTGATTCCTCTAGTGGGAAAAATGTTTTGGACTAATTTGGTAGCATGGATCAGTTTTTTGGTTAATGTTTCTCTTCAAGTGGAAAAATACACTATAAATTAAATATAAGTGCCATGAAGCACATAAATTTTACATTGTGTATAATTATGGAAAGTATTGTTGATGTTTTATCATAATCTATATGTTGTAATTTGTATGTCATGCTAACTAACTTTATTATTTGAAAAACAATGATTTCCTAGATAATATTCCTTTTAGAATCAACATAATTTAACTTCAATCCATTCAATAAGTATAATGGAAATTTTATATTAAAACAAAATGTAATTTTCGTAAGATGTGGATATGTAAACCAATTCTGATAAGATATAAGAATATTTTTTTATAACATGTTTCCTCTAAAATATCATCAATAAAGGATACAATCCAATTAGAAAATGAACTAGGTTTTGTAAAGTAAGAATGGAGGGAATATATCTCCAAGGAATTTGTTGGATATTGTGAAGATAGTGACATTATGAGAAAATTAAAAAATTCCATATAATACTCTAACAACATTGTTTATTTGAGAAAATGAATAAAATATTAGCATATAGTAATATATCAATGGTAGAAGATTAAAAAAAAATTAAGATATTTTTGTGAAATTGTGTATATCTAACGCACGATGATGCAATGAACAAATTCACATGTTAATATTTAATGTAGCAAGAAATTATATTATACATCAACCAAAATTTCAAACTCTCCATATGTGATGGAGTTCATACCCTCTGCACTTGTCTCATAAATATTTTATACAACTGTTACTTTCCTTTTGTTTTTAGTGCACAACTCTGATTCTCGAACAACATAAAACATAGAGACTGCAATCTATATTGGTTGAGATCTATATCTCTGATTCATAATTTTCATTTGTAACTTCATACTGCCTCTGTATTCAATCCACAACATTTGATTTCCTCCTGCATCAGAATCCCGGGGAAGAAAAAGAGAACTGATCTTGCAATGCTTCAAGATATACTCCAAACTTCTATAGCTCTGCTGCAGTCATCCAACTGGCGTCTTCTACCAGTTGTCTTTTCCATTTGACTAAATACTAATAATAGGTTTGACCCTTGGTTTTTTTTATACTCTTTTCTCCAAAATGGCTTCGACTTCCTTCTTTCTTGTTTTGGGCATCTGCTCTTCCCAATTTATTGTCGGGCTTTCTTCTACTGTGGAGTCCCCTTGTGGTTTTTCTTCTGGTTCTCAGTATAGATATAAATCTGCAACATTAAAGATTGGCGATATTCCAATTCCTGTTGGAAATTTAACTTCATATGCATTTGAAGAAAATTTTCTTACAATTTTACATGGTCCTATCTTCTTCATTTTAAATTTGTTATACGTTTTAACAAGAAATATTTATTTTCTTAGATATACCATGACTAAGTCACCCACTTGGAATTCCTTTTATCGCCTCCTCATATCTGCTCTCTTCTTGTATTTTCTACTACTTTCCTGCAATCTGTTTTTGACATCTTCCTGTAGTTCCTGCATCTGTTCTGCAAACTCTTCATCATTTGTGCTCCTTACCTCTTGTTTTCCCATATCTCTTGAGTTCATACACACCTCTTGGATGCATTCCAAAAACAATCTGGAATGGACTCATACCAGTACTTCGATTTGGGGTATCATTGTAAGCAAACTCAGCTTAACCAAGGGCTAAATCCCACTGTTTAGGATTTTTATACACCAAGCTTCTCAATATTTTTCCCAAACTTCTATTCACTACCTTTGTCTATCCATCCATTTGAGGATCATATGCTAAACTGAAACTAAGGTTGGTACCCAGTTTCTTCCACAGAGTTCTCCAGAAATGTCCCACAAACTTGGTATCCTTGTCAAACACAATGATTACAAGTAATCCATGTAATCTTACAATTTTTGAAAAAAACAGATTAGCAATATGCGTTGCATCACTTGTTTTCTTGCATGCAATAAAATGAGCCATTTTAGAAAATCTATCCATAACAACATAAATAGATTCATTTCCCCTTTGATTTTTTTCCAAACCCAAAACAAAATCCATACTAACTGCATCCCATGGTCGGTCGAGTATTGGTAATGGTTGATACAATCCTGTATTCTGACTTTTCCCCTTAGCATGCTGACAAATCCTGCATTTTTCCACAAACTGTTTAACATCAGCTTGCATCTTTGGTTAGTAATAAAAAGTATTTACTTGAGCAAAGGTTTTGTCCTTTCCAAATTGTCTGGATAGGCCTCCAATATGTTTCTCCTTGATTATTTTTTCCCTCATAGGACATTTAGGAATACATAATTTATTACTTTTGAATAGTAATCCTCCTTGGATAAGATAATCCAACCACTGGCTTCTATTATGGACTGTTGGATTTTCTACAACTGCATCAATTTCTTTGAACTCTGCATCATACTTATACATGTCAACCATTTCCTCGAATCTTACAACACCAACATGTAATTCCTGCATAATTAAGTTCACCCTGCTCAAAGCATCAACAACTTTGTTCAATTTACCACTCGTATGTTTGATTACAAAAGTAAAACTCTGCAAATATTCTACCCATTTGGCATGTTTTTGGTTTAATTTTTGTTGGTTGTTTATAAACTATAATGCATGATTATCAAAATATAACACAAACTCTTTTGGCAACAAATAATGTCTCCATTTTTTAAAGCCTATACAACAGCACAACTCTTTGTCATAAGATGAATATTTCTTCTTTTCTTCATTTAGTTTTTTGCCGAAGTATGCTATTGGTTTCTTCTCTTGACTCAAAACTACTCCAATCACAATTCCAATAGCATCGGTTTCAACCTGGAAAACCTTCTAAAAAATTGGTAAAGCTAAAACTAGTTTTTCAATAATTTTTTTCTTCAACAATTTAAAGTTTCGATCTGCTACTTCTGTCCATTTGAATGGCTGATTAGTTTCTCTGATTGTTTCAATAATGGGTGCAAAAATTTGACTAAAGCTTCGGATAAATTTTCTGTAGAAACTTGCAAGACCATGAAAGCTTCTTACCTCAAATATGCTTCTAGGAGTTGGCCAATTCACGATTGCTTGGATTTTCTCCGGATCCATTTTCAACCCTTCCTTAGAGACTACAAATCCCAAATAAATTAGTTCTTCCTTCATCAAGTTGCACTTCTTCAAATTTATTAGTATTTTTTATTTCTAAAAAGTTTTTAAAACTAATTTAAGGTGTTCCAGATGCTCTTCTTTACTTCGACTGAAAATGAGAATATCATCAAGATAAAAAATTACAAACTTGCCTACATATTCCTTCAAAACTTCATTCATTAACCTCATGAAGGTATTGGGTGCATTAGTAAGCCCAAAAGGCATTACTAACCATTCATACAAACCACTGTTTGTTTTGAATGCGGTTTTCCACACATCCCCTTCTCGAATTCTTATCTGATGATACCCACTCTTCAAATCTATCTTAGAAAAATATGTCGTCCCACTCAAACAATCCATTAAATTGACCATTCATGGTAAAGAAAAATGATACCTGATGATGATTTTATTTATGGCTCTAGAATCTGTGCACATGCGCCATTCACCCCTTTCTTTGGACTGATTATTGTTGGTACAACACATGGACTGAGACTTTCTCGGATTAATCCTTTATCCATTAACTCTTGCACTTGTCTTCCAACTTCAGCATTTTCTTGCAGCGTTAACCTGTAGGCTACTTTATTCAGCAAACTTGCTCCAGGGACTAAATCAATGTGGTGACTAATACTCCTGATTGGCAGTAATGCATTTGGCAACTCATCCACAATAATATCAGCAAAAACATTCAACAGATTTTGAATTACTTTAGGTAAATATTCTAAATTTGTGGAAGTTAAAATTACCTTGGGTCTCCCTACAATAGAAAAATGCATCTCCTCACCTTTCTCGACTTCTTGCAACAGGGTTTTACCACTCATCAACATAACGTTGTTTCTAGGCGCTTCCTTTTCAACTTCATCTTTCAATGGTAGCAGTGTATGTTTGTTCCCATCTTTCTCGAGAGTATAAGTGTTTCTTCTGCCATCATGTATGGCTTTCCGATCAAACTGCCAAGGTATTCCTAACAATATTGACATACATCCATCGGCATTACATCACATAAAATAACATCCTTATAAGTACCAATCTCGATTTTGACCTTACATTGTTCAGTTACAATAATTTGATGGCCTTTTTGGAGCCATGATACTTTATAAGGAGTGGGGTGTACTGTTTTCTCTAAATTCAATTTGTCCACCATTTCTGTAGAAACAAGTTTATCAGTACTTCCACTATCAATTACCAATTTGCAACACTTACCTTTTGACTTACATATAGTTCTGAACAAATTATTTCTCTGAGCTAGTTCCCCGGCTTCCTTAGCTGCTTTAAGCAATATCCTCTTCAATAACAAGGATTCTTCAGCTTCATGTGGTTCCTCGTTGGCTGCAATCTGAGGAATTTCTTCTTTTGTTTCAATAACATTCACATTTCACTGGGTTGTTGTTTTATTGTGAGGACAATCCCATGACCCATGTCCCCACTCACCACATGTAAAGCACTGAATATCTCTTCCTCGCCTTCTACCTCTGGGCACAAACCTTTCGCGACCAGAGTCTCCTCTCCGTGGTGATCTATTACTCGAACTCCCTGCTTCATTCTAGGAGTGTTGAAATCAGGACTTAAATGTTCCTCTTGCTCTTGCCGGACTCTTGCCTCTATTCCTCTGATTTTGTTTGCGCAACATTTTCTCCTCTGCCCTCAAAGATTCTTGATAGGCATCCTCGATCGTCTTCAAATTTAATAAGTTGATTTCATCCTGTATTTCATATCTTAAACCATTTATATATCTAGCTACTTTTTCTATGTCATCTTCAATATGTCCCGCTCCAATACTCAGCTTATAAAATTCTTCAGTATATTCTTTGATAGCCATCCCTTTCTTCTTTAAGTTTTGCAATTGTCTAAAAAGATTTAATTGATAATCTTTCAGCATGAACTTACCTTTCATTTTACTCACCATCTTATCCCATTGCTTGATTTTTGGTTTCCATTTTCTTTCTCCGAACAATTGTAGTTCATCCCACCACATGGCTGCATGACCCTTCAATCTCGTGGCTGCAAACTTCACTTTCTTCTTGTCATCGACTTCTTCGTAGTCAAAATATTTTTATAATGAACTGATCCAGTCCATTAGTACTTCCACACTAAGTTTTCCATCATATAAAGGTACTTCTACCCTTGGTCTGCTACTGGCCTTTGCTAGCATCTTCATAAATTTAGCTACCTTACTTTCTTCCTCTATTTCTTCTTCGGTGGTTTTTTCTTCATCTGCACTGGAAATTCCATCATCTGTTGCCCTCCTCTGAGTAGTTTCTATTGTGGCCATCCTTGTACGCAGGTGCCAGATTTATTCTAGCAGAACTACATTTTCTATAGGTCTCCCTCGACCTATTCCAACTCCCATTCTGTGCGGCATTCTATGCAATTCTCAAGAACAACTCAACGACTCTGATACCAAAATTGATGCAGTGAAAAAATGCGCACATTAATATTTAATGTAGCAAGAAATTATATTATACATAAACCAAAATTTTGAACTCTCCATATGTGATGGAGTTCATACCCTCTACACTTGTCTCATAAATATTTTATACAACTGTTACTTTCCTTTTGTTTTTAGTGCGCAACTCTGATTCTCAAACAACATAAAACATAGAGACTGCAATCTATATTGGCTGAGATCTATATCTCCGATTCACAATTTGCATTTGTAACTTCATACTTCATCAACATAAATGGAATTCTGATACAAATGTAAATACAATAGTTAATGGAATTATTACCATACAAGAGACATTGGCACAAGAGAGCGAATGTTGTATTGGAATTTCTCTGCGTTACTACTAACACAATCGGGCATTTGTAACCACTGTTAGAAACCACATATTTCACAATGCATTTTCCACAGAAATTTACCAATGTCGATGCCGGTTGCAGTATTCAATACCCAATTGGCTAATGTTATAAACCACGTAATTCACAATGTGTTTTCTATAGAAATGTTTTATAAATATCGATGCCATTTGCAGTCTTCAATTCCCAATTGGCCTTTACAGCATTATCCCTAGCGTTCTCCAATGTCCGCGTTCAACATTCTACTGCCTCCATATTCAGTCCAAATCACATTGCTGGCTAAGTCCATATTCTCCTGCATCACATGATTACATTAAAGTTGTTTTCATTGATGTCAACAAGGTCATGGTCATGGTCATACTTGTCATATGTATGTGTGATAGGTGTTGACTTTTTGGTCCTATTAGTTGACATGATGTATTAACAGTGATATGGTTGTCTTGGCATTGATGTAAAAACTTGAGGTCATGCAATTATGTCAAACACATGATGTTGTAGATTGATAGGCCATGGTATGCATTGGAATTGATGTTGGTCTTCTTGATGGCACACTCATGTGATGGCATTTATGGAGCCATGATGGTCTTATGATGGTATTGGAGGAGTTTTCATGTGCATTGGTGTACATGTCATGATGGCTTATTGATGCTTCTATAGGTAGATCAGGATGCTACAGGTGATGATCAGGGATCCATTTGATAAAGATGGTTCATGTCACACTAGTTGAGTTGTCAATTAGGTCCTCATTAAGTCTTCATGTCCATACCTACGAGGATGAATTGTAGTAGTGATTTGATGGCTTCATGATATGATACAAAGGTTGTAGAGGTGTTTTAGATGTGTTACATCTTGGACATAGGTCTGATGGAGAGTGAATGACTTGGCACACTTTCCAACCTTGTTTGTTGGACCTTCTAGGTAAACTTGGAAATGAAACTTGGGAGGCTTGTTTGGTCTAATATCAGAGGTGTTAGAGGCCATGTTAGAGGTCTAGAGGTCAATACAAATCCAAGGGAAGGTGATCCAATAGATGGCAGAGGCACCAAGCTGAAGGGTTGATGGTTTCCCTCATTTCTAGCTATAGTTGCATGCACATAAGCCTATGGGAGTGGTTGTAATCCTATAGTCACATGTAGGCAGTTCTAAGGGAGTGGTTATGGCTCCAGGGTTCCAAATTCACATGCAAAGAGTGTTAAGGGAGTGACTATGGGATTTATCGATATTTTCTCCACATTCCTCACATTATTCTGAAGTAAATTATCTTGGAAATTCCTAGAGGCTTTCAAAAAAAATTGAAAAAGGTCGTAAATGGTTTTAAAGTGTCCTGTCATGATGTGAATGCATTTAGTGCACTAGTAGTGACCTTAGTGGATTGATTTGGTCCAACTTTTGCACCTTTTATCCTAGCCCCTTGCTCAATTTCTCCCTACATGTTTTATACTCTTGCATTGTGAGATTTGTGGTTTTTGATGAGGTTTGAGGTTGAGAGTATGTGTGGAGAGAAGTTTGAATAGTGTGTTGATTCTTTAGACTTATTAGAGAGCCTAGATTCTTTAGTCCATGAGTGTTCATGAGTAAATAGTGAGTAGATCTGAAGCATTATTCAAATTACATCATATTTGATGTTGTTGGAGTTGATATTGTTTGAGGAAGAGTTTTTGTATGCTGCTGGAGTATATGTTGGTGATCCTCTCATACTTTTTTTTCAGAAGGTGTTAATTCATGAAGCACATATCCATGTGTCTTATGATGTTATATGTAGTATGAAGCATTATTTTGTTGTGGGGGTTTGATATTCAAATTTGTGTTGACACAATTTTACTATTAGAGAACATATATTTTGTGCATTGTTTTTATTTTCTATTTGGTGATGAGATATTGCTTCTGAGAGCATGTATGTAGATTTCATTTCTGGTTGAGCATATTGTCTCGGGATCTAGCTTGAAAATACATGAAAGGATGTTTTCATGGTGGTGAGGAGCATTGACTTCATTAATATGGAGTAGCGATAGCAAATCTTCAATTAAAGGAAGAAGTTTCTGAATCCAATGGTGGTTGGATAGTCCAATGGTAGTTTTTCGAGGATCGACTAGTCATGGTGGCCTTCAATGGATGGTAGTACGTAGATATCCATAGAGAACAAAGTATTCCAAGTTGATCCAGTTGTATCGAGTCTCCTAGATGATGGGTGTTGGTGTTATGTATATGAGGTCGGGTCTTCATGCTGATGGGACTCAACACACTACATATAATATCATTGCTTGATATAATAAAAATTCAGAGAAGAGCAACAGCAACAAGGGTGGTTTTTCTCCTGGAATGGTTTCCACCAGAAATATTGTCTGATGTGTGATTGATGTGATGTGCATGTTTATTATTTTGTATCTTCTTATGGTTTTTAGTAATTTTTATGTGATGCACATACTATGATGCTTAATGAATTATTTCTAACATATGTGTGATCCACTAAGAATTTAATAACATGAAAAAATTGATAAAAAAATCACATTACTGATTCATTCCCCCCCACCCCCCTCTTAGTAGTTCTCAAAGGTTTCCAACAATTGGTATCAAACAAGATCTCTTCATTGCAGCTTGATCACTAGAGAGTAGATCTGGGGTTTGTTGGAGAAATTTGATTTTTTTTACTTTTAATTTTTAATTTTTAATTTTTATTTATTTATTATTATTATTATTATTATTATTATAATATTTTCAGAATGGGAAAGAATAAGAGGAATCAAGTTCAAAAAAACGATGGCCTTTAAAATAAGGAATCTCAGCCACAAGTATCTCATCTTCCTAGTGCAAGTGGTTCAACAGATAAAGTGCAAAAATCAAAAGTTCAAGAACCAAAAGTATTGCAACAAAATGAATCCAAAGGTATAAATGTTAATGATTCTATTTTGAGTTATAATTTTGAGGATTCAGATTTTGATGAAGATGGGAAATTGGAATGTTGTTAAGAGTCTTAGATCTGATATTTCTAGAATAACAGTTTCATGCAAGGATCAAGAAAAATTGTTGTAGGTTTGTGATGATAGGGAGGCCAAGCTCAAAGAAGATATTGTGAGCTTAAAATTTAAGATGGAATAATTTGAAATATTTGAGGAAGCCATGAGGAAGTAGTACAAAGAGAAGGAGGATGAATGTGAGAAGTTAGAAGCTGAATTGGTTTCCTTGAGAAAGCAGTGAAAGATGGAGAAGAGCACTCTAGCCTTGTATAATTTGATTGAGATCCAAATATCACCAGTAGATAAATCTGGTCTTGGATTTAAAAAAGGTGAATTTTGTTTGCCTGCAGGTAAGAATAGAAAAGAATAACCCAACAAAATTGTAGAAGCAATACCAACAACAAAAGTGAGATCTAAAGAAACAAGAAGGAGATCCAACAACTAAGTAGCAAACAAAAGAACTAGTAGCAGAAAAACAAGCAAAACCAGTAGTCGATCAAGCAACAAAACCAGCAACAGAGAAGAAAATCTCAAGGAGCACCTACATTTAGAAGATGTTTTGGTCCTAGATATAATCATGATAGATCTGTAATATTTCAAAGGAATCAAAGCCTTTTTGTTCCTTATGTGCATAATGTAGAATGTTACAATTGTCACAAGTTTGGGCATGTTGCAACAAATTGTTGAAGAATATCATATAGACCATATCAACAGAGATTCGAACAATCCCAGTAGCCAAGGAGAATGGCCAATAGGTATACTTGTGATTTTTATGGTTATTGTTACTCATATCATTTTTTTGGCCATCAGGAAATAGATTGAAGATCTAACAGTTGGAGGAGAGACACATTTCATGCACAATTTAGACATGGAATGAGGAGTAGGCGATATAGTCCTCTCACTTCATATCTTGGCCATGTGGAGTGACTTATGTGCCATAGATTTGGACATATGGAAAGAGATTGTTTGTTGCCTCGTTACTCAATCCAAAACCGTCAAAGGAAACAAAAACATAGATGATCTAGCTAAAAAGTAGTAAAGAAAGAGAAGAAGCAGTTGAAGGAGGATAAGAAGAAGATCAAAGATGAGAAGAAGAAGCATAAAAACATGTGGATAAAGAAGCAGAAACAACTCTTCAACCGGTGAAGAGAATTTCCTCCTGAAGTCCATTATTATTCATGCATTCTCATTGAGGACTGCAGTTCATGAGGGGTGCATAACCTCAGGGGGAGCATATGATGGAGTTTGCAACAACATATGATGAGTTCATTTTAGCCTCATGCACATTCAGGTCCACATGATCAACCTGTTTATTGGAGGTATATTTAGCTTAGGGAGAGCTATGCATGGTATGGATTTGCAAAAATGAGCACATCTGTCAGCCATGTATATTTTTCTGGTTTCCGTTAACAAATGGTTGAAAAGATGTGCAGTCATGCATATATTATGATCATGAATCCTGGATGTATTGAGATGACTTATGACATAGACGAGATATGTATGAGTTGTTGTATGACAATTACTACAACCATTTACTTGTTATTATTTCATCATTTTATGATGGTATTGGGTCCAATTAATATTTTTAAAGTCATCATGGTGATAGGATTGTTATGAATTCATATTAAGGCCACATGTATGCACTAATGATGATGTAATTTGAATGATGTATCATGTATTTGAGTCATTGTTTCAAAGGATATGATCACAGAAACCATTTAATTCATTGATAAATCATGTAAAATTCTCATGGAGCCATGTACTTGTATTGTACTATCATTTGGGTCATATAGCCATGAGTCATGAGTCATGTAATAATCATGTATGAGGTCTTATGTCGTTGCTACAACCATGTATTTATCATTATATATGTCACTTGAGTCATGTTCATGTGGAGCCTTGGTCCATAAGGTGCTTCTATTTTCCAAAGGAAGCATTGTTTCTGAGTGGAAGTGGTTGTTTTAGCCCAACAGTTGGTACCTATACAGTTTGGAGATGGCATGTTTTCAGGGGGGAATTATTTTTTCCTATTTACTTCATCCATACATTGTTGGCATTGTCATATGCTTGGAGGAGGTGTTCATGCTATGCCTCATACTATCCTATGATAGTGGGGTTCTTGGCCTCATGTGATGAGATATTTTAATAGTTACTGCTACTTTTTCATGGGGGATATTGTGTGTGGTTTCCTCATGTGCTATTGCTACATATCATTTGATGATCTGCATTTATGTTGATTCTATGAGGAAGAGTGTTGGATGATGCATATGATTGGTTGATGCTATACATGATGTTTATCATAGTTGTTATTATGATGTTGTTGCATATGTTGATTATGGTTCCATTATGTAGCATATGTTTCTTGCTGCTAGTAGTTGTTGGTTGGTATTCTACTTTGAATAGTGATTGGATATTATGCATCTTTTTGCTTATATGGAGGCAGGTATCATCTTTCATGCTTTATATTTAAGCCATGTTTAGATATATTACTCCAGTGCTTATGCTTCAGTTCTGATTTCCTATTCATATGGAGTTGACCCTTTGGCATTGATTTCAAAGGGGGAGATAATTTGGATGGATGGAGATCAACCTCACATGTTGATGAGGTTGAAATCAATTCCAATAGGGGATTCTTTTGGCATTTGTTTTTTTGAATTGATGTCAACAAGGTCATGGTCATGGTAAAACTTGTCATATGTATGTGTGATGGGTGTTGACTTGGTGGTCCTATTGGTTGTCATGATGTATTGAAAGTGATATGGTCTTTTTTGCATTGATGTCAACTCTTGAGGTCATGCACTTATGTCAACCTCATGATGTTCCAAATTGAAGTACCATGGAATGTATTGGCATCGAAGTTGGTCTTTGATGGAACACTCATGTGATGGCATTGATGGAGCCTTGATGGTAGAATGATGGTCTTGGAGGAGTTAGCATGTGCGTTGATGGACATGTCATGATGGTTTACTAACGCTGCTACAGGTAGAGGAGGCTACTACATGTGATGATCAGGGATCCATGTGATGGAGGTGGTTCATGGCACACTAGTTGAGTTGTCAACTAGGTCCTCATTAAGTATTCAAGGCTATACATATGAGGATGACTTGTAGTAGTGATGTGATGGCTTCATGATGTGACACAAAGGATGCATAGGTGTTTCAAATGTGTTGCATCTTGGTCAGAGGTCTGATGGAGAGTGGAGGAATTGTTGGCACACTTTCCAACCTTGTTTGTTGGCCCTTCTAGGTCAACTTAGTAGTGAAACTTGGGAGGCTTTTTCGATCTACTTGTAGAGGTGTGAGAGGCCATGTGTAACATCCTCTTCCCACATCTACCCAAGTAACTAACCAACTAGGTAAACATGTGATGAGAGGCTAGTAATATGAGATTCAACCTTTTAGATGACCTTAATGAAGTAGAACCGACAGAAACACCAAAAAAACACATTACATTGCAGCATTAACATCCCTAGGAGGTAACCCAACCTCCCAAGGCCATGTTTCCTAAGGGGGGACTGGTTTTTTCCCCTTTGAGGATGAGACACGGGCTTGTAATGGAAAGGGAGCAACTATAGAACCTAAAGCCATGGGTTATCCTTGGTAAGGTAGCGGCTTAGGCCCAAACAGTGAATTTTCTGCATGTAGCTCCGAGATTTGTGCCACATTTTTAGCCCTTGAGCATAGGCCACTGCCCAGAACTTCCTGTAACTTCAGGATAGGGTAAATAACATTAAAGAAAACATATGGAAGAAATAATATCAACCATACCTCATTTGACCCCACCCATCCATGACAAGAATTTCGTCAAACATGTCACAAACATAGCATCTACATGTATGAACAATAGATTTAAAAAAATGGGTCCCTTTCATATCTGAGAATGGTTAAGAAGCATTGATGCCCTACATCATAATCGATTATACAATCAATTTTACCATAGATACATTGGATATTCATTTACCAGAAAAAAATAGATAGAGTCATACCTCAGCACTGATTGAATACATGCTTATAACCAACATATTAAAAACATAAATACCATGAATACAATAGCAATGACATCCATACATAAACTAGTATATTTTCATACCGAATACCGAATAACTAAGCTCTTCATTACTGAATGTAAAAACCAACCAGAGATGGGACTTCCACATTCCACCCAACCATAGATAGGCCGAGCCAAACATACTTCACCCAATCACCCCCATGCCATATTCCAAGCATGAATGTGGGACTTAAACCACCTCACCCTCATCAAATAGAAATCAGACTTTACCATGATCCAACCCGGATAACTAGGACAAAACTATAAACATGTCATAACTGGCTTTACCGTGATCTAACCCTGATCACTAGGCCAACACAGGCATGGATATCATCATATTATCTCTGCCTAAACCATGAGGAATTTTCATGTCTCCTGGTCTCTCAGGATTTAATGTAGCCCACAGTCTGAATCAAGGGTCATTAGGCCCTAAACCAAGACATAATCTCCAGGCTTTACCACAATCCAAAACCCAGGATTCCTATGCCTGAAAACCTCTCAGGATTTACCACAATGAACAGTTCGAATCAGGGGGTACTAGGCCCTAAATCGAGGCAAAAAATGAACTAGTTCTATATAATTCATAGATCCACCTCACTCAACTTTGAGTCCATCCAGTGATCCAGCTAAACCAAAACATGACAACACCAAAACACCATGGCTATCCAGAAATGGAAAGGCTAGGCTGAATAGATTGTCACCCTTGGCAAAACTCATGCCAAGACAGCAAAGAACCACATGCAATGCAATGCATGTCAAATATAGCAAGACAAATACACATTCAAATTGATACCTGCAAAGAATCCAGATGTAGCTGCCTAATCCTGCCTTTCCCTGCTTGATCTTTGCCTTCTAGCTCCAAATCTCCAAGTATGCCACAGTCACCAATATTTCTCCAAGAATACTCTAAGTGTCCAAGAGTATGAGAGAGAGATAATAGAGAGAAAAAAATTGTCAACTAATCCTCAACATATGTTTTATAATTGATGACTCTAATTACTTCATTTTCCATAATTTTCATTCATTTTACTCCTCACACGCAACATGTGACCTTTCATCTCCCTTTTCTCCTATTTTCCATTATTTTCATAAATAAATGTGCCTAAAATTCCATTTTTCCTTTCCAAAGCCTTTTCCTTATCTTTTCCAATTTCCTTGGCCATAATAAACCAAATCAACACCCCATAGGATGTTTTTCCTAACATTCAACTTGGAACAAGTGTTCCATGAACCGTGCTTATTATTTTTTACTTTCATTACATGGAATTTTCTCCAGGGCTATTACAAAACCCTACCCCTTGGGGGACACCGTCATCATTGTTCAACCACACATATACCTCAACAAAACTATTGAAAATAAAATGTAATTCCTATGGATCTTTACAAAACAACTCGCTGCAGGTTTTACATTGAATAACCTACTCAAAAGCAAAAAATTATCATGAAAATCATATTGTGTACTAGATCTTTATAACACAACTCATTATGGTATTTACAATAACAACCACATATATACATATGCACATTTTCCCAACCGGAAAATAAAGGATACGATGTATGTATCTGCAACAAGGGAATCCAAAGGCTTGTGCCTCCACCCTTAAAGTAATAACAGGATTCACCTCCTTTCCAAGAAGTCCAGAATCCATTATCAAAGTCAAAGTTTCATCCAATGTCTAGCGATAGAATCCTACACCACTTGTCCTCTCAGTGAATAGCTACCATCTCATTGTTCCACAAAACACTCCCATGTGCATTTGATTCCATCTGGAAATGCTAATGACAAAAAAAAAAATCCACCCTGCCCTTCCCTTCTAGGTTATGCAGTCCCTTGGGAAATCTGGTAATCCCCTTCTGTGCAGTCACTAACCTTCCAAGTTACCCTGCATCTCCTATCCTGGGCAATCCATCCCTTGGAAAGGCTTCCTTGCATTAGAAGATACAAAAACCAAGGCATATTCCTACCTTAAAACCATCATACCGGTCATAGCATGGTCATGGAAATCAATGGACACTATTGGGTACCAGTGTCCCACAATGGCCCTGCTCCTAAAGTGCTTTACCAGCACATTGCTGCATGTTTCAATTCCTTTTGCTAACACTGGCAGTTCTTGTGGTAGTTTTCAATAATCTCAAACTGAGCATTACATGATTTCCTGTACCAATAACATAAATTCCATTAGATTCAAAATAATTTGAAACAAACTCAAATCATACCTCATTGGTAGCTCGTCAACAAGGTAAAATTGCACTTCTATTTACTTCCTGTCACACAAGTCAAACTAACTATTTTTCACATCATCATGTATAAATATATCACATCCAGTTAGCTCAAAACACAACCATCATAAATTAAAATCGTGAATCACATGAAATCACCATAAACCATAATCATAAATAACATATATAATAGAACGGAAGTAAAATATTGATACTTATCCTTCATCAGTCCTTACTTCAGCCTTTGTTCTTTCTGTACACACACCGGATCAATTGCCACATCCGGAAAACACCAGTTCCTTCTCTTAAACTACGTACACATACACATATTGTACACCATGACACATACATCCACATATGATGTACAACATCATACAATACATACACCCACACCCAGTGTACAAAAAGAAACAATACATACACCTATACTCGGTGTACAACACACTACATATGCATACACATACAGCCGGTGTACAACACAACACAATACATATGCCTACACCAACATACACTACATACACCTACACCCGGTGTACAATAAAACCCAATACATATACATATACAGAGTAAAACACAACGAATACATATGTCACGAAACCACGACTACACCATGCACATACATAGTACTGCATTCCCGCAACACAACATGTACGACATGCACACAATAACACATGTATATCAGTACCATATGCACAACATGTACACAGTACCACCTATACACAACACTACCTGCATAATGTGTGCATTGCATCACATGTACACGACACCACCTACACAACGTGTACATAATGCCAAATGTACACTGCACCACCTGTACAATGTGTAGAAAATACCACATGTACACAACAACACATGCACAACATGTACATGACACCATATGTACATAGTACCGCATGCACGAGAGGTACAAAACACCACCTTCATACAACACCACATGTACAACTTGTACACACAACCACATCCACACAACATCATGTGTACAATCATGCACACAACACCCAGTGCACATAACACCATATGTACATCATTCACACAACACCATATGTACATATCACTACATATTCAACATGTACATAGCACCATACGTACACAACACTACATATTCAACATGTACATAGCACCATACGTACACAACACTACATATCCAACCTGCGCACAACACCA
Organism: Pinus albicaulis; assembly: GCA_034641835.2. Classification (NCBI taxonomy): domain Eukaryota; kingdom Viridiplantae; phylum Streptophyta; class Pinopsida; order Pinales; family Pinaceae; genus Pinus; species Pinus albicaulis. Next base: position 825,611,268 of record CM076575.1, read on the forward strand.
TATGCACACAACACCGCATATCCAACATGTACATAGTACCATACGTACACAACACTGCATATCCAACATGTGCACATCATCATATGAACACAACATCACATATCCAACATGTACATAGTACCATCTATACCTGACATTCCATAGGCAACATCATATATATAACATCTATACAACATCATATGTACACAATATTACATATGAAACATTACACATCACCATAGGTACACTCATTGAATATACAACATGCACAACATATACATAACAATAGCACTATATATCCATAGACCACACACTGACCCCTTAAGAAATTATGCTTCTAGTGTCTTTCCATTATCTATGCTTATCCTATCATGTCACAGATCATACTACTTTCACTTCGTTGATGTATCCATCAACATTACCTGTCCATAACATAAACATAGGCATAATAAAAACATATATAATGATTCATGTCCACATTATACTAACCTCATAGCTTTGTCAGAGTTACTCTTTCCACTTGATTCCCCATAAGACCAAGAACCTCTTCACGCCATTCACCTACGTGAGAAATCATTCCCCCACAAGAATGATCCTTGAGAACCCTATCACAGATTGACATAGATACATAGATAAATACATATATATATACTCATTAGTATGGAACAATCGTTATCCTCTTATACAATGACACACATATAGACATATATGCATGTATAGACATTATCATAATCATGATCACAACATAATTACCCGATATCATAAGGTCTAGGTTAAGAGAACTCCCTTTAAGTGTGCATAGTATGCACAACATTGAGAATAATGGTTCCTATCATTGCCAAGGCATTCGTTATCTCAGATCCATTCAGTTTACCTTTTCCTACTACTTTTCTCATGATTGTCCTATCACCGTCCATTTACCACAATGGACCCAACCAGTCCAACCGATTGTCATTTATTCCCTTCCGTTGCGCTTACTCATGCACTGAGCTCCATTCAAGTCTTACATCATGTATTGGGTACCATACAACTCTCCCCAAGCTCCATTAACTTTCCCAACCAATTCCCAAGGCTCTCAAAACAAAAGGCAAGAACAAGAAACCAACCAAAAGAAAACCATGAAAACAAAAAGTAATATGACACCACAACAAAGTGGCATATATATGCACCAGACATAAAAAATACCATAGATCAAGCTCAAACAAATCAAAAATATCGAAAGCACAAGACTAACAACATACACCATGACCCAATCCCCATGGTTCCCAACACTTCCAAAAGATAGCTCAACCTGAACCTTATTCAATATTTCATGCAAGTCTCTTTTTCCATGCAGTCCCATGCATCATAATACCATAAACACATAACTTTCAGTGCATAAATAAACATAACAACAAGTTAGTTACCTTACCTTGTTTTTCTATGAAAGCACATGTGTCAGCCATATGTATCAAAATCAAGACAACATATCTATCAATTAGAAATAAACTTTTACCAATACTAAAAACCATGTCATAATCAATAATCAACTCACATTCATTTGTTAGAATACATAATGCTACAACTATCACCTACTTACAGTCAAGTACATATCATTTGTCCCAAAACATATGTGTTAATATAACCATCTTAAAACAATACCATTTCTTCATGCAATCTTACATACACATATACTCATATCATGCAATTAATAACACATTCAAACAAATTGAAAACATGTCATGCTAAATAGATCAACTAGATGACATAAACACTCAAAAAAATCAAGCACCAAGTATACTACATAAGAAAACTCATACCTTAACGTACTTTAGGGGAGGTCATCTTGTCTGCACAATCAATCTAGACTAGCACAATATAACTTCACAACATATCAACCCAATCATGAATAAGATCATGATATCCATAACAGTATCTAGCTAACAAGTTCACATAATAAACCCATAAGAAAATGGCATTCATGCATACAATCACACATCCATGGTTAGTTTAGACATAATACAACAAAATATCATAATTAGGTCGACTCATGCCTGAATTTCATAACCCTAACCATCTGCATGGGCCAATCAAAATTAGCATAATACATATAACATCAATAGGTTAATGAAATAAACCTAATCATCAATTCACTAGCATGTAACTACAAAAAAAATTATATATCATGCTCATCAACAACATGTAACATAATCATCAAGCTACTATCATACAAAAGAAACAAGTTAACTTATAACATGCTCATCAACAACATATAACATAATCCTCAAGTTATCTAACATAAAACAACAATAGAAATGCACATAACCACAGGTTACTATCATTCATGACTATTTGACACATGCGCATATAACTACACTAATCAACTAGCATCTATCATGCATACAACCATAACATCCATAGAATAAAAGACATACACATAACCAAAATGGCCATGACTACACTGATCAACTAGAATTTATCACACATGTAACCACAATAACAATAAAATTAAAAGCATGTATGTAACCCAAATTCATATAGCAATCCATTAACTAACATACTGGTATGGCGATCTACTCTTACCCCAAAGTCTAGTGCTGCAACTTCACCTTGATAATCTTCATCTCCTCCTCTATCTCAACCAACACATCAACATCATAACATACAAAAACATCATGATGACCTAATTTTGTACAATGGCCTTATGCACAATATCCATAATCAAACCAATGAAAACTTGACCATATGCACCCACTTGACATGTATAACCAATCATGAACGACCAATTCATGTTCAACATATGACATCACACAAGAAAGGATACGTGGATAACACCAAAGCATGACGAATATGTAACCCTAGCATAAGCAAGCAGTACATGTACAATATGTAACAATATGTAAGCAATTGTGCACGGACAATACATAAGTGTGAAAAAAACATAACCAACCATACACTCATGAAAACACATGTCCCAACAACACCAACAACTTTCCCATGGTGACATCATTGTAGCCATGGAAAACACCATGCATACACAACAAGCACACATAGACCATAAGCATACTAAACACACATGCAAGCAACATAAACGCATGATCCACACACCACCCATCTATTCTAAAAGTTGAACCATGCTTTGATACCACTCTGTTATATCAGACATCACAAAAAGAGAACATAAAACAAACACCATCATCAAGCATACACAACAAGCACATAGAGCATAAGCATGAGGAACATATATGCAATTGACATGTATGCATGACAAACACACACAACCCAAGTAGAGCACAACCACCCTCTGATACCACTCTGTGACACCCTCTTCCCACATCTACCCAAGTAACCCACCAACCAGGGTAAACATGTGATGAGAGTCTACTAATATGAGATTTAACCTCATATATGACCTTAAGGAAGTGGAACTGGCAGAAACACCAAAAACACACCTAACACTGCAACATTAACATCCCAGGAGGTAATACAACCTCCTAGGGCTTTGTTCCCTAAGGGAGGATTGATTTTTAGCCCCTTTGAGGATGATCCATAGGCTTGTAATGGAAAGGGAGCGAATTTATAACCTAAATCTGTGGGCTAGCCTTGGCAAGGTAGTGGCTCAAGCCCAAACAGGAAATTTTCTGCCTGTAGCTCTGAGGTTTGTGCCACATTTTCAGCCCCTAAGCCCAGTTCACCGCCCAAAACTTCCTATAACTTTAGGAGAGGGTAAATAACATTAAAAAAAACATATGGAACCTATCACATCAATTAGAAGTAATTCGACCCCACCCAACCATGAAAGACATTTCGTCAAACATGTCTAAAACATAACATATAAAGGTATGAAAAACAGATTTAAACAAACATGTCTCTTTATTATTTGAGAATGGTTAAGAAACATTTCTCCCCTACATTATAAGCTATTATACAATCAATTTTACCATAGATACATTGGATATTAATTTACCGACAAAAAAATAGATAGAGCCATACCTCGTCAATAATCGAATACATGCTTATAACTAGCATATTAACAACAGAAATACCATGAATACAATAGAAATGAAATCCATACATAAACTAGTGCATTTTCATATTGAATACCAGATAAATGAGTTCTTCATTGCTGAATGTAAAAACCAACCGAAGATGAAACTTCCACGTTCCACCCGACTATAGATAGGCTAAGAAAAATCTACTTCATCCAATCACCCCCATGCCATATTCCAAGCATGAATGTGGGACTTAAACCAAAAGAACCAACGAGGGCATCTCAAGGCTAAACCACCTCACCGTCATCAAATAGAAATCAAGCTTTACCATGATCCAACCCGGATCACTAGGCCAACACCATAAACATGTCATAACCAGATTTACCTTGATCTAACCCCGATGGTTATACCAACACAAGCATGTATATCACCAGATTTTCTCTTCCTAAACTGTAAGAAATTTTCTTGTCTCCTAGTCTCTCAGGCTTTACCACAACCCATAGTCTGAATCAGGGGTCACTAGGCCCTAAACCGAGACGTGCTCTTTAGGATTTACCACAATCCCAAACACGAGATTCCCAGGCCTGAAATGGAGAGTAAACCACCACCTCTTAGGCTTTATCGTGACCCACAGTCTGAATCAGCAGTTAATGGGCCCTAAACCGAGGCAAACACTACAAGAAAAAAGCATATTGGTGAGGGGCGAAAATGGTCACCATAAGCTCATTGTTGAGGGTCAAAAGAGCCTTCGCTACGACCTCGACAGCCGCTGTGCTGGTGGCGTCACGAAAGTATAGGTGTTGTGGTGACATTCAAGGTCCACGCTCAATAATTTATAGTGCACTAGTAGTGATCAAGCAACAATTTCATATGATAAAATGGTGACGATAACAGCCTGGCTACCAAAAAATTGAATGCCATCACAAAGGTAGCGCGCTACAGTATAGGTGTTGTAGTGACATTCAAGGTCCATCACCAATAATGATTTATAGTGACGAATAGTGACTGGCTACTATCAGTGACAATGGTGATGTATAAGCATTTCCTGCTACTAAAAATCCAACGTCCACAAAGGTGGCGCGCTGTAGGCAAGAGTGTGTTAAAGGATATCTAAGGTCTGGCTACGGACATTAATTATGTTTTGACAGATAGTGACCGTCACCATTTCATATGAACAACAACGATTTTTTGTGATGGACCTTCATGGCCGTCACTATTGGTGCATATATATGGCGATGTTCATTGACCGTCACCATAAACGCATTGGTGACATCAAGGTCCGTCACGAATAATGACTATAATGACAAACAATGACCCTCACCATTTCATATAAACAACAACGATTTATGGTGACGGACCTTTAATGGTCGTCACTATTGATGCATATATATGGTGGCATTCGTTGACCGTCACCATTTCATATTTTGGTGAGGGTCGAAAAGTCTCACCATAAACTCATTGGTGATGGTCGAAAGAGCATCCGTCACCAAAAACTGATCTTCGTCATTCCCTATATATGAATATCAGGGCACGATGGAATCGAACCACCAACCTCCTGCTTGTAAAGCAGGTGCTCTTCCATTGAGCTAGCACCCTTTAAAGAATTAGACTTTAAACTAGCAATTGCCCCTAAAGTTGCAAATATACACCAAAGGAATAAGAACCAGGAAAACCGAAAGAACTCAGTGTCCTTGCTCCTATTTTTATTCTACGACACTCTACAAAGTATGATCTTGATCTATGATGTATTTGTGCTGAGTGGTTATAATTTAATAGTAAATGTTATATTAGATAAAACAAATGAATAACTGAGAGGCCTTACGAGCTAATTTTTAATCCTTACACCAAAATCTCTTAATATTCAAGTCTATGGAACAACTCGTTCAAAGTTCAAACTAAAGTAGATTTTAAATGGAAAGCCTAAAACTAGCTAAGTAGTTTACAAGTTAACATTTTGGATATAAATTATGTTCAATTTATATGACAAGTTATGCCATAACCTTGAAACTAGTTTCTTAGCTAAAAGAATTTCTTAAGTTAACAATGACAAAGAAACTTAGTCATGGCAAGCAAAATTCTCTTGTTTTTTCGAATGAGGGTGCATGTAACTTGATAAAGGTTGTATGACAGTATCAAACCATAAACAGTTTCACTAAAACATGGAAATGACAAAGTCTTGTTAAACAAGAAAGGTTTAGTTAAATATATGGAAAGCATCGAGCTAAATGATATAATTAAACTAAAAGTAACTGTAAAAAAATGAAATTGCCATCATATACATCGCACCAACGTATGAATTTGCATCAATGTACTGAATTAATATGACTTCAAATTTTGAAATTTTCCTGCAAGATAACATTTATCATTAAAAAAATCTGATCAAACATGAAGTAATCTCATGAATCTTTTAGATTTATATTGCAATATCCATCTCAGATCAATAGATCCAGAATCTTAAATATTCTTATAACTAGCAATTGCACCAAGAGGTGCAAAGGAACGTCGGAACATGGATAAGAAAAGTGGGGAGATTGTATAAAGAAATAATCAAGCGAAATATACTAAAAATGAAATACAACCCATGTGAGGCTAATTTAAATTCAATTGTTGTGAATTTTCAAGTGAAAGAAAGTTTGTAACTAGTGTCCGGCAAGCAAGACTCACAAAAATTGTTATAGAGAAAAACTTGGAAGGGAAATTGAGGTTTGAGGTTTGATGATGTTTATGAAGCACATATTCTACTTGGTGAAAGTGGCCACTGCAAGGATTATTGGGGTTCAGGCTTCTATAGGCAGGATAATACTTTTGAGCTTGAAAAAACTTTGCACAATATAGCTTTCAGTTCAAATGGGTGAAAATACATATAAATCAAGCAATTTGAGACCTTTAAATGTATGGTCAGAAGCAACAACTCCAGAATCTGTGCAAATGCTTCTAAACTCTATTTGAAAAGAGGAAATTATTTTGATCCTTGAAGGAAACTTGTTTGGACCAGACATTGGTGAGTTGATAAGCAGCTCAAACAATTGGGCAGAGATTATTATGTGGTGTATTTTCAAAGGGCTCAAAGAGTCATTACCTTCTAAATGGCTATATATTTTGGGAGATGGTTTTGAAAATACAGGTAAGAAGAATCAGCCAACGTCTGAACAGTCGGGTGAATTTGAGAAAAAACACCAAAGATCTGCCAATTTTGTTGAATGCCTCTGAGCAATGTGGTTTATTGTTTGCTGTCAATTCCTCCTCGGTCATGGATTGCAGGCCTGCACAAAATAAGAATATTCTTATGATTGGTCTCTGTTCTGAAGTGAATAATTTAAAACAATATACTCGTAACCTAGCACAAAATACAGATTCAACAGAAGTAAATACAGGAAACAAGAATAGTGGAAATGATGATTTTGGATTTCAAACTGAAGGAGAATATAAGGGCGAGGATGAAGTGCTTTTGAAATTTCAGTGGGCAGAGGAGACAGAAAGGATGGACTGCAGCAAGTTTTTGGAGTCTCGGGATAGAAGAGAAGGGAAAAGAGGCAAACTTCAAGTTCAAAGCACAGAGTAATGACCCCCGGAAGGAGAGATTTTGATTCTCTTGTTCAATCTCAGCAGGAAGTAAGCAATGCCTTTGGTCAAGTCGACATTCAATTGTCAGATTCTCTATGGGATGTAGGTGATGGCATTAGCCAAGAGAAGCAGCTGGACATGGTTTCACATGAATATATCCTTTCTTCATGAATGCAATGATTATCGGAATTATGTTCAAATAAAAGAGATGAGAACAGTGTGCAAGAGGCTTTATAATGTTTGATATGCAAAGAATAGAATATTCAAAATAGTACATCATATGAGGAGGAGACCTTTAAATCAAGCAATTTGAGACCTGTAAATGGGTGCAAATACATATAAATCAAGCAATTTGAGACCTTTAAATGGATGCAAATACATATAAATCAAGAAATTTGAGACCTTTAAATGTATGGTCAGAAGCAACAACTCCAGAATCTGTTCAAATGCTTCTAAAATCTATTTGAAAAGAGGAAATTAATTTGATCCTTGAAGGAAACTTGTTTGGACCAGACATTGGTGAGTTGATAAGCAGCTCAAACAATTGGGCAGAGATTATTATGTGGTGTATTTTCAAAGGGCTCAAAGAGTCATTACCTCCTAGATGGCTATATATTTTGGGAGATGCGTTTGAACATACAGGTAAGAAGAATCAGCCAACGTCTGAACATTCGGGTGAATTTGAGAAAAAACACCAAAAATATGCCAATTTTGTTGAATGCCTCTGAGCAATGTGGTTTATTGTTTGCTGTCAATTCCTCCTCAGTCATGGATTGCAGGCCTGCACAAAATAAGAATATTCTTATGATTGGTCTCTGTTATGAAGTGAATAATTTAAAACAATATGTTCTGAAGTGAATAATTTAGGTGCTACCTCCTCCTCAGCAGATCTGTAATTTGCTAGGTAGTAAATTGCCAGGTTGCTGGGTTCAAGGAAATTTGAACACGAGTTTTCTCCAATTGACAGTCTATGCAGAATTTGTAGCCATGTTATTTCCCATTAAATAATTCCATGCAGAAATTGTAGCTCATAGAACCTCCCTAGAAAGCATTATTCTCATAGATAAAAGGGCATCCATTCAAGACACCCTAATTGAAAGGACCACGTCAATTGAAGACATTATTATTAAGGAGAATGAGATGGTGAATGTACAAGACATCATTATTGCAACTGATAAAACAACCATACAAGGTGTCATAAGTGCAACAATTAATATTTGTCAAAGCCATCATAATTTTAACAAGAGAACATCTGTACAGGAAGTCTCATTTACAGGCTACACCAATGCCAAGAAGGGCATCAATACAGGAGGGCACTTATACCGAAGAACATCACCTAAGACATTAACTGTGACATCATTCTCAGCTACATAACCAGTACATTTCATGTCGACGACAGCATCTCCGACATTATCCATTGTCACATAGAAGTTAGAACATCCATTTTTCTACCAATATAATTTAATTTCACAAGTTGCCCATTCCATGAAACTAGCCTCATCTAAATCAACTTCTTCTGCAGTGTACATCTGTATTACAGTACCCTGTAATATGCATGAGTTTTTCTCCTAATGGAATTTGTGAATTTGTGATAGCACCGAAGAAGGATACCTCAGTGAAGTTTCTCATCAATGTGACCAATCACCAAACTAGGTATTAACTATTAAATAATTTATTTGAGGTACCAAAACTCTCCCAAAGGTTGTAGATCCAATCAATAAAACTAAAAGAAAACCACAATCAGGACCCAGAAGATGAGGCAGTTGACTGGGATTAAACAGTACAACGCAGAAAGTATGAGACACTCGTGGAGAACCTTAGGAACTCATGGCGAACTGTGGAGATTCCTATCATCCGTGACATCATCTAACACTATCTGCTATTAAACAAATAACCTAGCAGGAAATATTAACAGAAATTGACAAACAATAGTTGGGACCTGGAAAATCAGAACTGCAAATGGTTGAATGGATGGCATTCATTAAAGCACGTAGACAATGGCAACCTAAAAGGAAATTTCTAGAAAAAATGCAAATCCCTTGCATAAAAAAAAAACATAAAGTTAGGCAGCAAAGTACAAGAATACTTCAAAGTCAAGACTTCATACTTCTGTATATGAATCCTTAGCAAAAACACCAGACCGGGTGTTTGGCAAGATAATCCTTAGCAATTCCAAAGGACGTGTCCCTTCATTCCAGTGTCGAATTCATATAAATGCAAGCACCGTCTGTCATTTATCTCACCAAATTTCGGTCAAGGGACAGCACAACGAGGACAAGAATATTTTGGTTTGGGTTAAGGACAGGATTATTTGTCAATTGAAGCAGGCTGCTGTAGGACACCTCCGCAGGCAGCAACATAACTTCTTTTCAACTATAAAAAGCCTAGGATAATTGTTAAAAAGGCACAAGACTATGTGAACTAGCTCGAACTTGGTGTTGAAGGCAGTGAAGTGTCATATTAGCTCGTGTCTTCGGCTCGGACTTTTGATAACTTGTGAACAATAAGATCTGATTAGCTGTCTTGATACCTTGACCTGTGTGTTAAAATACCAGAAATTGCAGCTTGGAGGCTCAGACCATAGTCCTGTAGCTGCTTCTTACAAGAGCTCAGACCTGTGTTAGTCACTTGTGAAGGATAATCTCAAGACTGGTGGGCAGTGTGTTATATCATATTTGTAAGACCTTGGACTTGAAAAGGGACAGTCTTTTGTAGCATTGTAAAGGCTAGAAACAGAGATAAACACCTTAGAAACAACACAACTCAGATCTCTTGGAATCTTAACAAGCTCGAACTTACTACTGTGACTGTGCTAAGTGTGATAGTGAAGGCTCTTCATGTCCTAGCATAAACAACAATCTCAGACTCGGTAAATTGATGGAAGACTTGAGATAATTCACCTGTTAGATATACTTGTGATACAAATGTATATCGTTGACCCAGCTTTACATCAAGGTTTGAAGGCTCAAGTCCACTTTAGGCTCGGACATCAAAATAGGGACCACATGCTTGGATTTTAGTCCTATGAAGAATAATGAATGAGCATTAATGAACAGTGAACTTGAAAGGGTGTACAAGTGAAGAAGATCTTGATAGTGGGCATATTAGAGCAGATTGTTGACCAAATATTGAAGTATTTGGAGCACCATGTGAAGACACTCTTGAAGCACCTTGTGAACACTTTCTTGGAGAGTTCTTGAAGAAGCCTTTGAAGAGGCTTAGAGTAGGTGTAGAACTTGGGATGCCAATTGAAGACACCTTGAAGGTCGTGGAGATAATGTTGAAGACCATGACGCATTGGTCATCATGAAGTAACCTTGGAGATCTTTGTTTTGGGTACCATGAAGAACAATGGAGACACCTTCTTAGGAGCAACTCTTCCCTCAGAAGTGTGTGACAGTTAGCATAGAGGTTTGCTACATTAGAAAAGGTTCCATTCTGGGCACTTTTCTTAGTAGTAGAGGACATCCTGGACGTGAAAGGGTCCATTCTAGGCACTTTTCTTGGCAGCAGAGGACATCCTGGAAATGAAGCTATTTATCAAGATATTCCCTTTGTTATATTCATGAGTATGGAACATAAAGAAGTATCAAGACCTTTAGGATGGAGCACCTACTTCTCTTTAAGGGTATTCATTATTTTTCATGTTAGATGAAATGATACTTGGGAGCACTTTGGCAAAGGATCATAGAACCAATACTGCTCTGAGAGTATGACTGGATTGTTAAGGAGAAAAAACACTTGAATTGCAACATGGTGTGACTCGTGTCTTTGGATAAGAATCAAGTGCAAATTCTTTTGAAAGCCACTGGAGAAACTTCAACCCTTACACTAGTCCAGCTCATTTGTACCAAATAAGAATAACTGAACACTGAAGGATAATATAATCTGAGAGCAAAGGAAACCAACAATATAAATTCTGGAGCAAACTGGGCATTTGCACACAAAGATATACCTGCGAGATTGCCACATCTCCAATGGAAAAAGAACTTCTACTCAAACCATTTCTTTTGGTAGTTATCTCTAGTGAAGCCCCTGTACATGGAGAATCTAAATTCAGTAGATTAGGAATGCTATAATAATTCACAAAAGTTGGGAATGACTTTTGTAAGGATAAACCACAAAAAAGGGGGTTCTCATCTCCTTAGAACTCCTAAAATATGTACATGTGGACCATGCCAAAGGGCTTCACACACTACTTGTCTTCATAGTGGAGCACTCGAAATAAGGCTAACAAACTCCATCAAACTTGTAATAGATACACAACTCAAAGTGGGAGTACTGCTAAAAGATACTCATGTAGATATGTGCAAGGTAGAGCAAGAGTTGTTAAGACAACTGCATTTTTTGGTAGGGAGTCCATGGCTTGTCTACAACCACAAGTTAAGTGGACATCATCTATAGCTAGCTGGTAAGGAAGGTCAGGAGAGAGATACACAACTCGTGTAGATATGTGCAAAAAAGATCAAGGGTTGTTAGACAACTCCATTTTTTGGTGGGGAGTTTCCTCAAAGTATGATCTTATCTTTCAAACTCTATAAACCACACAAAGATTTTAGAAAACCTACCTTAATAACGCACTCTTTTTCCACCTTAAAATCTGTCATTGATTGTGTCATGTTGCCTGAAATAACTTGCATAGTAAGAGAGTTCATCCTAGGGTTTGTGTGATGGATGAGTTAAGGGGTCCTTAGATCTCTCAATCTGGAATGTTTTCTTGATTTTTTTATTTTAAACAAACCTTATTCCAGGCAAGGCATTCTCCAAGATGGAAAAAGAATTTAGTTTTATAGATATAAAAGCATACCTTTCAGCTATTGTTTTGATGATCAAGACAATCTATAGGATCTTCCCACAAATTGATCTGCAAATTGTAGCCACATCATCATATCCCTATAGTCTCCTGCATTTTGAATTTTAATGTTGTCTCAGTAAATTGTTGTTGCTATATGTCTCCCAATCGTGCTACAAGTCTAATCTTCATAGCAAATGCATCGTTTTTCTGCTAGAAAATCTAGCCTATAAAGAGTTGAGTGTCCCAAAGTAATACAGTTACTATTCATGCTTTCTTTGCTGCCAAACAGCCACAACGACTAGAGTCCTCCCTAGTGGAAATTGTTGAAAAGTGTAACAAGGTCGGTCTTCATATTGACTATGTAATTATGTATTTTATGTAAAGAAGACAAAGGTAATAAAATGTATTTTGTACTTGCTCCATGGGTTTCATGAGAAAGATTTTATTATAAGTTAAATAGACTTATTCTTGATGTCTATCTAGGGCTTTGTCTTCTAGATAAGAATGTAATTAAGTGTCATTTATATATGAAGGATCTAGTCAAAGAGATGCTCCAAGACCTTGCAAAATAATTTGTAAAAGGATGGCTTGAAACTGACTCAACTCAATGCTGGAGATGGATGATAAAAGTCAGCTTATATGCAGCTACACGTCGGCCTAAAAATCAGTTGAGAAGTCGGCCTTCTAGCTGACTGTATGGTTGGCCTAGAAGACTTGACAAGTGCACTATATATATACACACATCTGCGGTTTATTTGAGTAAGATTTTTGGTGAATCTCAAAAATAGAAATGTGGGCTTTTCAGAGATACAGTGTGGACTACATATGTGACTAAGTGCGGATTTTCTTAGTAATATAGTGCGGATATATCTGAGCTCGAATGCGAACCTTTGACATCATCTAATGGAGATTTAAGTTTGAAAAGGATGCGTATATACTTGATGACCAGAAATATAATAAAGAGTTGCGGTCTCTAGAACAGAAATGCCACCATTGACTGAAGCAAAAGTGCAGATAACCTGAAGCAAATTGCGGATAACTTCAGGAGTGATATATATGCAGATTTAAGGAGATATAAAATGCGGATTTACTGAAGTTATAAAAACAGATTTCTGAAGCTGAAGTTTGCGGATTCCTCTGTTTAAAAGTGCAGTATATAAGTGTCGTTTTCTCTGAAATGGAAGAGTGTTAAGTTCAGCAGATCACCATGATGTATGTGGATTACCATGATGCGGATGAATGTATGTATGTTGCTATCAAGTCTGGAATAAGAGATTCAGGAAATCTCACTAATATGCACCTACTGTCTATGAAAGAATCAGGTCTGCAGTATGAAGGTCTGAAGTGGATGTGAAAATTAAGGGTCACTGCTGGATAAGAAAAGGGAGGAAGGATGATTTACCTTCCCTCTCACAGTTAATAAAAGAAAGGACAATACATACTGGTGCAAGAAAGAAAGATCAGCATGGAAGATCGACAAAGAAGAAGTAACAAGGTATTGGAAGCATCCATAGGTCAAGGGTCTAAGTCTGGGTCATGGTACTTGTCATTTGAAGATCTATAAGAAGAATTTCTTGTGGATTTTCCTCACCAAGAGGGAGAGGTTTTTCCCTGGCTCTAGGAGCCTAATTTGTGTGTCTCGTGTATTTTGATAATTGACTTGATGAAATATTAAATAAGCTAAAGAAGAGAAGACATAAATAACTTAAGTAAGCTCACAAGTAATTATCAAGAAGAGATTTTGAATTAATCTCTAGCCCTCCAAATTCTCAACATGGTTTCAGAGCTAAGGTGCTGAACACAAGGATGGCTTGACAAAGAGACACTCGAGGAAGAAAAAATCAAAGTTTGGGTGAAAAGTCAAATCAAGGAAATCCTCAAACCATCTCAAGAAGACTTTCAAATAATCCACACAGCAAGGAGGATCCAAGATCACCTACTTTGAAATCAGTTTAAGAGGGAGCTCCTGCCATCATCTTCAACAAGAAAGTTGATAGAAGAAGAAAAGCATCTACTCAAGTAAGTATCTTTATGACTTCATATGAATCTATAAAAATGTCTTCTTTGCAAAGAAAGCAACAAACTGGTTAGGGTTTCAAACTTTCCTACATAGAAGACAAGGACAATGAAGTCATGCCAAATACATGAAAGGACATATAAGAGCCCAAAGGATTTTTACAGAATCCATAAAATAATCTCTCATCTCTAATGTACCAAATCTAGAATCATCAAAAGGAATATATGAGAAATTGGTGGAGCTATTCTATGTGAGTACTACAGGAGAAGCAATCTCTTTGAGATCAACTACAGGAACTGGGAGAAGTAATGTCTGACACTGAGATGACTACATTGGTGCTGAATGCTCTACTAGAAGAATAGGGAAACTTCACTTCAGGCTTATTCTGGAAGAAAGAAGCCACACCATTCCACAATTTAGGGTCTCTATGTAAAATAGAGGAAATAAGACTGAAAGCCAAAGCTGATACAGAATCAAGTGAAGGGAATCAAGCCTTTGCAGCCATGTCCGGGAAGAAAGGAAGATTCAGTAAGTTTGGTCCTCAGAGTAGAAGAAGAAATATGGACAAAGCACGATGCTTTGGATGTGATAAACTTGGGCATTATAATAGAAATTGTCCTTAATCTGAAAAGGACAAGAGAAATAGGGAAGAATCCCATGTCTCTGAAATGAGGGAAGAACCTGATGCAAAGTAATCTAAGAAAGAAGAAGCAAGGGATATCCACTATGATTGAGATCATCTTCTCCTTTAAGTGATTTATGTTGGTTGTAAGATAGGAAGCAGTGTAGCATCATGATCGAAGCATGGTAGGAGCTCTTGGTGAAACAGCTCCAGGAAATCCTCTCTAATAACATTACTAATGGAAGGTAGTCATCAAGATCAAGGGTCATCATGGAAACAAAATTCAGATGACATATTGATGGAGCAAGTCAAGGGAATGAATCTCTTCATTCTAGAAAACCTGCTACAGGATGACTCAAGAAAAAAAAAAGTATGAGGTATGTACATATTTATATGCTGACACTGGATACTGTGAATTCATGTCATATGGTTGCAGGTAATGGACTTCTGTATTTAGAAGTATGATCTACAAAGGAGTATCTCTTGATGCACTAACAGATGAAATCAACATATATATATCCTCATGGAATATGAGGTGGTTGTACATGAACGAGGAACTAGAAAATTTGTAAGTTCTTGGGAATGAAGAATGTGCAGAAAGGAAGAGATCATGAAATGCAACCATGTCTAAAGGCAGTTATCATCCGGAAGCCAAGAAGATGCGACTAGGAGATCTCCTGGGAAGATATGTAGACTCTAACAGAAGTCTGGTAAAGAAGAAGACCCTTGACAGAACATATCATTAGGATATGTGTCAATCTGAATAAAGGATGTTGACGTTGACAGGAACATGTCATGGTGAAAGGTCATCACTGAGGTAACTTTGGTTTTAAAAGTTCATATGTCTATGTTTATCGGGATGAATTTGTGTAGGGTTGCTAATCATGAGAAAGGATGTATGATCCTTGGAGATGATTCGAAGGAAAGCAGTATGAAATAACGATGGACCAGATGATAAATATTGATGAATCACTTTCTGATAGTGGGCATGACTCGTGACTAAAAGTGATGGATGATCTATGCCCTATGAAGCCAAAAGTTGAAGATTCCTCAATATCGAAATCCATGACATCGAGGGGAGGAATTATTCATGAGTAGTTGGATTACTGCTGTAGGACCCTGGTTGATAGGGAGCCTGGTGGTAAGTTTCTTGCTTGGAAGAAACTTGAAGTATGTCCTTTCTATGTTAAGAGGGAGTGACGTATGTAATTCTCTATTACATGTGTCATGCACTATACCAAGACTAACAGCCGTAAGTCTTAGTGAATGCCATGTGAAGAGAATGGATAGACACATCATTTTGGTCTTCACCTGGAAGACAAAATAGAGGATTGGGTAATCATCTGGCATTCGATACTCTTTGAGAATGAGGTCGGGAATTCAATATAAGAGTAGTCAAGGACCGATATTCTTTGAGGGCTGGCTACCCAAGAGAAGAATAATCCAAGAAGGTGATACTCTAGGAACACCTAGGTGGGGTATGTACCTAGGAGAGACAATGACTTTGGTGTCTATAAGTCATGTGTCTTGCCAACATTGTAGCCCATTGTCTCGTTGAGAGATGGGGTTGTTAGTCAAGGCCTTACACTAGGAAAATGTTAGTTGATATGATGCTATATATATGCGATTGCCAATCCGATTCTTCTTATGAGATTCTTCAGTTTGAAAGTGACCATGTACATGTATGAATACCTCCCTAGTTAAGAGGGAGTGTTGAAAAGTGTAACTAGGTCAGTCTTCATATTGACTATGTAATTATGTATTTTATGTAAAGAAGAAGACAAAGGTAATAAAATGTATTTTGTACTTGCTTCATGGGTTTCATGAGCAAGATTTTATTATAAGTTAAATAGACTTCTTCTTGATGTTTATCTAAGGCTTTGTCTTCTAGATAAAAATGTAATTAAGTATCATCTATATATGAAGGATCTAGTCAAAAGAGATGCTCCAAGGCCTTGCAAAAGAATTCGCAAAAGGATGGCTTGAAACTGACTCAACTCAACGCTGGAGATGGATGATAAAAGTCAGCTTATATGCAGCTACACGTCGACCTAATTATCAGTTGAGAAGTCGGCCTTCTAGCTGACTGTATGGTCGGCCTAAAAGACTTGACAAGTGCACTATATATATATATATATATACACACACCTCTGCGGTTTATTTGAGTAAGATTTTTGGTGAATCTTAGAAATAGAAATGCGGCCTTTTCAAAGATACAATGCAAACTACATATGTGACTAAGTGCATATTTTCTTAGTAATACAGTGCAGATATATGTGAGCTGGAATGCGAACCTTTGACAGCATCTAATGGAGAATTAAGTTTGAAAAGGAGGCATATATACTTGATAACCAGAAATATAATAAAGAGTTGCAGTCTCTAGAACAGAAATGCCACCATTGACTGAAGCAGAAGTGCGGCTAACCTGAAGCAAATTGCGGATAACTTCAGGAGTGATATATATGCAGATTTAAGGAGAAATAAAATGTGGATTTCTTTAAGTTATAAAAATGGATTTCTAAAGCTGAATTTTTCGGATTCCTCTGTTTAAAAGTGCAGTATATAAGTGTCATTTTCTCTGAAATGGAACAGTGTTAAGTTCAACAGATCACCATGATGTGTGTGGATTACCATGATGCGGATGAATGTATGTATGTTGTTGTCAAGTCTGGAATAAGATATTCGGGCAATCTCACTAATATGCACCTACTTTCTATGACAGAATCAGGTCTGCAGTATGAAGGTCTTAAGTGGATGTGAAAATTAAGGGTCACTGCTGGATAAGAAAAGAGAGGAAGGTAAATCTCTGCAGTTAATAAAAGAAAGGACAATACAGACTGGTGCAAGAAAGAAAGATCAGCATGGAAGATCGACAAAGAATAAGTAACAAGGTCTTGGAAGCATCCATAGGTCAAGGGTCTAAGTCTGGGTCATGGTACTTGTCATTTGAATATCTATAAAAAGAATTTCTCATGGGTTTTCCTCTCGAAGAGGGAGAGATTTTTCCCTGATTCTAGGAGCATAATTTGTGTGTCTCGTGTATTTTGATAATTGACTTGATGAAAGATTAAATAAGCTAAAGAAGAGAAGACATAAATAACTCAAGTAAGCTCATAAGTAATTATCAAGAAGAGAACTTGAATTAATCTCCAGCCCTCCAAATTCTCAACAGAAACAAGTATGCAATAGCTGGCACTACAGAAACAAGAGATATGGATCTGATAAGGGCTAACTTTCTACCACATGTGCCTACAGGAATGAGGGTTTACCCATTGTGCCTCCTATGTAGATTCCATGGAAAATATTTGACAGTGTCATTACAAACTCAGTCATACCATAATGCTTCTAGAGCTAATGCCTATTGATGCTTCCTCATTGCTCTATAATAGGATAAGGATGAGCATATTAGCCACATATCATTAGATGCCACTGATGTGCAGATGATGCAGCCACCTTTCAAAAGTCTGGATCCATCACACAGATATTGCATTTTCAGACTTGTTTCCAGCAATAGGGTATCATTCACACCTCTATTTCTATATTTTGGCATGAAGTCAATTACAGTACCAACCTACAGAGGTGTAAGTAAAGCATTAAATAAATATGAATATGATGCAATGGAAGGATATACAAATGAAAATTAGCAAATGTATATTCCCAGGCTTCAACCATCATTTTGATCTGTGCACCCATGTTGTAATGGGTATCCAAAAAATCTGTTGATTTGTGCTACATGATTGCTTCTATATCCAAAACCCTTATCTAGGGTCCACAAACACAAATAGTATTTTCTTACTCTGTGCTAACATCACTAACAGATAGATATGCTCATGCACATTGTCTTAGTCCAACCTAGGATCTCGAAACAACATCCTTTTAGAATGGATTAAAAAAATAATTTTCATGTTTATATATTACTATATTTAGAAACATTTTGGAGAATGCATGCTTCTAATTGCTGATTTTGTCCTCCTAATTGTTACACCAATCTCCTTTTTGCTTCCTTGATCTAAGATTAGATGAACTACTCGAAAGAATATGCATTTTGAGGGGTAACAGGTTGCTTGTAAGGGCTAAGGCTTAATTTCCTTTGCTTTCAATTTCATTTTGTTTCTTTGGGCGTTAGCACTAGAACTGGGAAATGCATCTCTTATGGATCTTTGGCAATCGGTTGAGCAGTGAGTATCCAACTAGGTAAGCAGGTGGCTCTTGGCCAGTGAAAGGCCCACCACAAGTACCTCTACGCCAAGTAGATCCCTGTAGAGCATGCAATTGGTGACACCTGAATGCATTCACCAATTTTCGATAGCTTTCATAGGCAGGCATCGGCCTATGTAGAGCATCTAGCTCGTTGGGCTTCACTGTTTTTGAGAAAGAGTGAACAGATCACACAGTATTTATTTGTTTCACTCATTGCAGAATATCTACAATTGTTTTTAAGTAATTTCTACTTGTGAATCATACATTTTCTACTTATTTTCAAGAATTAAGGGTTTCCAACAATCTAAAAATAAAGAATAAATAAATGGAACAAGAACTCACTGATGGTGGCATCGCTGTCCGGGCTCTTCAGCATCTTTTCTATTCCCTTGAGGCCGAGGTGCGGAGATTCTCGCAACGCCCTGGTGGTCGCAATGTTGGCCTTTTGAGCATATAAGCCTCGCATTCGGGTATTCTGCTACTGCTCCTTTATTTTGATAAATGGTCTCTCGGACTCATCAGATGCCAATTCCATCCCTGCGAATAGTAATAATATCAAGCACAAAGATTAATTTCTAAACATACAAGAGTTGGATGCAAAAATACAGAGGATTTTGAACATGGAACGTACCTTGGCGCTGTCGAAAAACCGGTGGTGGGGTTCGATATCGGGTCTGCTACTGTAAAACCATAAGTCGCAACTCTCTTCAATCCCATTTTGGCGCCCTCCTTATGAAAAGCCAGCAGATACAAAAAATGGGGTTCGGAGGGAATTTCGCTTCTTGAAAAACAATAATTACAATATTTTTTATTTTCACTTACATAGTAAGATCTTTTTTGTATTTGAGGAACTCACATAGTGCATGATTTTGGTTGTGGTGAGTGCATGATTTTGGTTGTGGTGGAAAGGGTGGGATTATTTATTATAATAATAATGATTTAATTTATTTTGTATTTTCACTTACATATCTTTGTTGTATTTGAGGAACTAACAAACTAGTGTATGATTTTGGTTGTGATGGAAAGGGTAGGATTATTTATTATAATAATAATGATTTAATTTTAAGATTATTAATTTTATGTAATGTTTTTGTTGTTAAGGTTTACTGTTGTATTTTTGGAATTTGAATGTAAGAGTGTTTTTAACTTGGTTGTGTTGAAAACATTTAAGTGTATAGAGGAAATATGTGTTTTTAACTTGGTTGCATTGAAAAAAATTATTTTTTCTTGTATATTAGGTGGGTGTACAAAAAAGAGAGTATATAGTAAGTGGATTTGATAGTTAAAACACAAAGTATTAGTTTCTTGAAAGTCGCATGACAAATTTGAAAGGACTAGCATATGTACCATTTTCTAGGTTAAATATATTCAAATTGTTGTGTGAATGGGGTTGTAAGACCATGTGTTTTTATCTTGAGAAACTGAAGTCATCTCGAAGTCACTTGCATAGTTTAGGTTGTCATAAGCAAAGTAGGTGTTTTGCCTTAAGTTGTGAACATTTCATTTTAAGCAATGTGATAATGTGGTTCCAGCGAGGCATTAAAAGATGAAACGAGCATGCACATTTTGGATGCTAGTGTTAAGTTTTGTTTGAGGCATGTGTGCATGTCTAAGAATACACTAACAAGGGTTGAAGAGGTGGAATTTTTAGAGAGGTTGGGGGGTTGTAGTCTCACTTACAGGTACAAACAAGCAAGTTAAGCACCGTGAGAAGTTATGAAGCAAACTTAAGAAAAACAAGTGGTTGCTTTAGAAAAACAAGTGTCCAGTCTGCAATATTTCCGTCATTTCATAGCAGGAAAATTCTGGTTTGCTGCATTTTTTTTCTGTTTCTGTTAGGCAAATCTTAGGATCAGTGCTTTGATGAAGCATCAAGCCCTTCCCTTGATTTTCTTTCCTTGGGCTGGTGTTTAAACTTCTAGAAAATCCTGTACATGTAGATATCCTCTGTGCAACCTGCATTCTCATGACTATTCCTTTGATAATGTTCTTTTGTTTTTCTAGTAAATTATGCTTATAATATTCCTTCTACAGATATGACTAGTGTTAACCATGTGCAACTTCCCCTTTGTTAGGAGCTTTGTCAAACTATTAACCATATGCAACTTTGTCAGAATGTGGTCCAACACTACCAACTCCCTAATGAACTTGGAATCTTAGGAAATTGTATTGAATATCAATCTGTTTGAAATGGTTATCACACATTGTATTTTCATAGAGCTTGATTTAACTTTGATTCTCACAAGAGACAATATTGGGCTTCAACAAGTGATTGGTTGACTCTACAATCAAGTTGCAAATCTAGATAGCTTCATAATAAGAATATGAAACTGCCATATACTTTGCTTCAGTGGAACTGAATGCAATTGTTGCTTGCTTCTTGTTGATTTGATAAAAATGATTTATAAAATGATAATAATGATGTTTAAAATGAGCCTTATGATGGTCTACCTATACACATTGATTGTTCACGAGGTGTTAGGGGTATGTTTATAACATCACTGCCCTTGAAAGCTTTGTCTTCAAAGCACAGTAATTAGAATTTTCTTTAGTTAAGCACATTTTTGTGGTGGAATGAAGTTTATCAGATATCTATTTATACTTTGTAGAGGTTTGAATTTGTTTGTCCTTTGAGTGTTGGTGAGGTTTCTTTGTATTTTTTTCATCATAGTCTAAAGTATTTTGACGTGATTGTTTAACATGAAAGCTTTATGCTTATTGGCAATATATTTGAAATACTTGCATGATCAAGAAACTGTTATGGTTAATTAAATTACTAATTAGGTACTACAGAAAGAGGATGATGCTGAGAGGGCTTGCTTGGGTGACTCTGGGAGCAACCCAAAGGTGGTCAGACAAAGCTCTTCTAAGTCACAAATCTGAAGAGAAAAAACTGGTGATGTATATGTGGTTGCTCAACCTAGGCTGTATGGAAAATCTTGGCAGAGAGTGTTTACCTTTCCGTGTCTTCTCGAAAGTAGGTTGTCTGCTCACAGACTAAGATCACTACATGTAGGTGATGGTTCTATAGTAAGTTATCAGCCTTATCTTCAGAATGGCTAACATAGAGGATCAGGTTTGAATACAGGATATAATTTGATGAATTTGGAGATTTAGAGTTAAAGAAAATTTTCACATTCCCTAGGTCTAACCCCATTAGGTCACCTAGGGCAACAATTTCCTAAGAATCTAGCTAGAGGAAAACTTCTATCTCCTAGAGGCAGTTGCATTGTTGGGTACCCTCACTCTCCTCAAAACTTGGGCCAATTCCGATGGTGGAATATTCAGATACCTCAAGCCCTAGCTCTAGGATCAAGTTTTGCCTAGGTGGTCCCAAGGATAGAACCTAGTAGGATCAATTTGACCTATCGAAGTAGAAACTTTTGTCTAATCCTTTCCCCTAACCTTTCCAGTATAGGAACATCATTGGTTGCTAAATTCCATCCCCGAACCTGGGTTGGGTCCACTTGGCCCCGTGTGGTCCCATTTGGTGTCAAAGGCCTTTCATCAAGGACCATTTGGGAATCCAAGTTCCCAAAGGATTTTAGGGATTGAGAACTTCCTTTATAAGTCTTTTTCTTCTCCCTCAACCCTTCAATCCCCATCTTCTCTCCCTAGAAGATAAATTCACTTGCTTAGAAGGAAAGCAAGTCCCACTCTTTATTTTATCTTAGAGAAAGGGTTTCGAGGGTCACTTCCCACCTATTCATTGACCAATACTCTACAAGTGACTTCCTAAACTACCGAGACTCCACCCATCAGTGAAATTCCGTGAAGAGCACGGAGCCTTAGTTGTGGTGACAATGGGTTAAGCCTCCATCGTTTCCCTTGTCCTAGCAATTGCCCTCTTAGGAACACCTTTTAGGTCCACTACTAGTTTGAGTGGTAACAAGTTGTTCACAATTCCATTTGTGAACAACTCTTTCGTATGCCCACTTTTGCCATATTACAACTCCAAGATGAGAAGTCCAGGGCTATGGAGGTTGCCCTTCTTCTCTCTTAATCAATCCTCTACAATATAGTGAACTAGGGCTAGTTGGTTCGCCCACTTGACTATTACTTTAGTCCTCGAAAGTCTGCACATCCTAGTTAGGCCCTATACACCTACGCTTCTACCAATTTTGTTGTCCTTCACCAGAACAAGAGTCAGGGCTCTTCTTTGACAGTAATCTAACAACCCTCCAACTATACTTGGACTACCATCAATCTGCCCAACCACAATCAATTCTTTTTACCGATCTAGGGCCCCACAATATTGTCTTCATCTAGGGCTCTTCAAATCTGCCACCTAACAAGGGTTTGAGTCCTCTCAAGATCATTGTTCTTGTGTATCGACAATTTGATCTTTGTTGTCCAATCTACGAACAGATATGAATTACTCCTCTTATCATACTTCTAACAATCTCTAGATGACTGAACTGGGGTCACAAATCAGCCACTAATAGTCCATTTACTAATTTTTTATAGGTTTCTTCATATATTTGTCTAAAACTCTATGGAAAGTCCACCAAAATCAACTCCTTTGCATGTCAATCCATTCTCCATATGGCACATTTCTTCTGCATGCTCAATCTTCTGCTCAGGTTCCACCCTCCTTTGGATCTATTGTCTCCACACATACTGAATCTGCAAACCATCTTCCAGATCTGTGGTCTTTATTGCAAAAATAAACCTCGCTCTAAGGGTCACAACCTGTCTTCTTCTACGCAAATTTGTCACAGTCTTAAGGGCATACCTTATGAACTAAACATGCTAGGAAATTGTCCTAACTAGGGCATTATACTTATGTACTTCTAATTGTTGTAGAACAAACCCTATCCACACATAGAAAAAACACGACTCTTGTCTCCATAAGAGACTCGACCTAGCTCATATGGATCCATAGATTCTGGGCATTTCTTTGACTGAATCTTGACATGAACTTCAGATCTCAATGTCGAACCTCAAACTAGGGTTAAATCAGTCAATATTACACCCGTGTCAACTTCTGTTATGGCTCTAATTTACAGTGCAAGCCCTCCTCCATTTATGATGGTCTTTATCATAGACCTTGCGACCTACTAACCACCACAAGGCAAGATGGTATCAACCCTCTCTTCTATTTCATGTAGAAAATCTAACCAACGGGATTCAATCTAATCTTGTAATGTACTAAAACAAGATATTGAATCCTTCCTACAATTTGTGGAAACAACACACGATCACACAATCACATATAAGTAAGAGAAACAAGTTATCAATCGCACAACACAAGATGTATCTGGGGAAGCAACTGCTCAAAACCCTCTATCTCTATTTTGTATTAAGTTAAGGAATCATGAAACAATACAATGCTTAATCTCTCTTGAGATTCTCAAACACTCTGCCAATTGTCTCCTGCTGATCTAGGAAAAATCGGTCTAATACTTAGCCAATTCTCAGCCTGCCTTGCTCACACAATTCCTATGGAATTATCTCCATATTAATTAGGAAAAGCAACCTTCCTTGATTGCACAATCCATCATGGCATCCCAATGACTTTATAATTGCACATGGGAAATTTTCTATAAATACAACTGATAGTTATGTTCCTCTGAACTGTGTTACAATAAGGATGAAGGGTATTTTTTATTATTTAAAAATAAGATAAAATCCTAAACAATCAAAACCCTAACCCTAGGAGATGTAACACCAAGAGTTTATGGGCCCCGTTGGGGTTAGTTGGGCAGCCAACTTTCCGGGGTCGTAACTTGGTCATATGATCTTCGTTTGATGCACATGATACCTTGTTAGAAAGATCTCTTCGAGGACTACAACTGCTAATGCGATTTCTATGAAATCGCTAAACTTTTCTTGCACAAAAAACGTCGTTTGGGGCCTCAAAATGGCTCCGGAAGTTCAGAACCTGAAAAACTGACAAAAATAGTAAACTGTGCTATAATTAAGGAAATTGAAAAATTGAAAGAGACAATGGCGAGGGCCCAAGTGGAATAGGCGGGTGGCTACCAATATCCACCTCGATCACCTTAAATCGAATTTCTTGAGCTAACTCAATCATCATGACTTAGTTAACTGCCACAAGTTGTTATGAGACGAAATTACAATTTATTTAAGGGAAAAATAAATTAGACACCTCACATTCCTCACTCCTGGTACATCAAAATTCCTCACTAGTGTGGGTGCATTTTTTTTGTCCTTTCTAGTTTCCAATTTCACTATTTCTTGTTGCAAATTTCAATACTCCCTCTCAACAAGAAAGGAATTCAATCTATCTCCATTCGGTACTTTTGGAATGTTCTGCATGCTACACGTCTCTAGTGTTGTTTGCACCTACAAGTCCTAAAACTGAATAGCCTCCGAACAACTTACTGAGTATAATGCATCTGTCATCAGAAT
The DNA here is from genome assembly GCA_034641835.2 of Pinus albicaulis. Lineage (NCBI taxonomy): Eukaryota > Viridiplantae > Streptophyta > Pinopsida > Pinales > Pinaceae > Pinus > Pinus albicaulis. The sequence continues at coordinate 825,636,791 of CM076575.1, forward strand.
CTTCTGACTGCTGCTAGCTACTGCATCTGTCTAGTACTGGATTCTCTGCGCTGCTGCTGACATCTGCATCCGTGCCCTTTGAACTATTGCTAACTCTAATTTGTGATCCAGTACTATTTGACATCTGACTCTAATTTCTGTCTTGCTAACATCTGACTACATCAATTTAACCGATCCTTCCTACTACTATTGTACTGTGGCTCCTCGTAGCCAGGTTTGATCCATGAGATCACACGCCATCTCAATGGACCTTGCCCAAATTTCTTATCTTGGGATTATGTCTACACATCACCCCACCAGCTTACATCTCCAGGTATGGCTGCTCCCTCTTCCCATCTGGCTCGAAATTTCACCCTCATGGAGGTCTCTGCTTGAGTGGATGCTTCCACTCAGTCTCCTCTCTGCTTCTCCAATTGTGGAAACTACTCCACAACCTTCTGAGACCGCTTCTCATGAAGATTCATGTTAAGAGGTATTTATGCTCCCTTTAAACCACCAAGTCTCTAACTTATGCCTTTCTCCTCAAAGCTTTACATGCATCTGGTACCTCAATTACATATAGGTTCTTGACTCGCGCACAGTGTAATTGTCCCGACGTTACAAAAAGTTTCTAAAAAAGAGTTGATTTTAAATCGATGATATCTCCCTCATCCGAGCTCCGATTCGACCGATTTTTTTTTTCTATTTCGATAGATTTTCGCAAGGAATCCAAATAGCCTATTTGTTTTTGAAAATTTTACACCAAAATATTCAAATATTCTATGCAAACTCGCCGCCCAAAAAAATTCTTCTCTAATACCATGTAAAAAATCTAACCAACGAGATTCAATCTAATCTTGTAATATACTAAAACAAGATATTGAATCCTTCCTACAATTTGCGGAAACAAAACATGATCGCACAATCACATATAAGTAAGAGAAATAAATTATCAATCGCACAACAACATGATGTATTTGGGGAAAGAAACTGCTTAAAGGCCCTCTATCTCTATTATATATTAAGTCAAGGAATCATGAAACAAAACATTAATGCTTAATCTCTCATGAGATTCTCCGACACTCTGTCAATTGTCTCTCATTGATCTAGGCAAACTCGGTCTAGTACTTAGCCAATTTTGATCCTTACTTCAGTCTGCCTTGCTCATACAATCCTAGCTAGGGAATTAACTGCTTGTTAATTAGGAAAATCAATCTTCCTTGATTGCACAATCCATTATGGAATCCCAATGACTTTATAATTTCACATGGGAAATTTTCTCTGAATACAACTGATAGTTATGTTCCCTTTAACCTCTGTCTCAACTGGGTATCCCTCGAAACTGACATGCATACAACTATTAATAGCGAATTATCAGTTATATGATTGATCACTCATTGTGAATTAAATCTAATTTAATTCACTGGACCTCTCGCTAGCTCATAACTTAGTTAGAACCAGTTAAACTAATTTTAACGCATTTAATTGAGTTAATTACACTTGCACCCCACTAATGCATCAATTTCAACTGGACCCAAAAATATTAGAATCCCTCTAGATGCCTCATCTTAGACCCTCAAGTACTTGAATTTCTTGAGCTAACTCGGTCATCATGACTTAATTAACTAACACAAGTTGTTATGAGATGAAATTATAATTTATTGTCCAATTTATTTAAGGGAAAAATAAATTAGACGCCCCACATTCCTCACTCCTGGTGCATCAAAATTCCTCACCAGTGTGGGTGCATTTTTTTTGTCCTTTCTGGTTTCCAATCTCACTGTTTCTTGTTGCGCCAAATTTCAACATTTCAGAATTTGATGCAGCCTTCACACAAAGACACCATTGAAATCACATGCCCAGATTCTCATGAGAAACCTCTCTTAAGCTCGATCTGCCAGAAGAGAACCAACAATATGCCATCCTACTTCCTAGCGCAAACCGACCCTTAAGGTATGTAACATTCTTCTGAACACTCACATGATGATCTTGCTCTTGGAGGATGATCATGACCTCCCTTTAGCAACCCTTACTCGCCCTCGTACTCAACCTACTTGAGGACTACATCTCTCTTCACCCCCTTTATGTGCCAGATAGTGGGAATACATGTCAAACATGCTAATATGTGCTAAGTGATAAGGCATGCCAAGATGTGCAAGGGTGTGTCAATGCATGTCAGGGAATGTCAAGACAACAAAAGGGAGAAAAAAGTTAAACTACAAGGAAATGAACACATAAAAGGGTTAATAAGTCATCAATTTACCTTTTCCAAGAGGGGCATGCTAGGCACACCAACACTAGGCAACAATAGGTGCCAAGTGCAAAGTCTTAGTGCATTCTAAGTGCCAAGTATTCCTTTGTTTCTTCTCATCTACTTTCCAACAACTGATAATCACAAATAAATTTAATATTAAACCATGCCAACTCATACCAAGGCATCTCAACGTATTCCACACATGCTAAGACTTTCCAAGCACCAACACGTGCCAAGCGCCAATATGTGTTAGGAACTAGTGTTATGCATGTTATGAAGTGAAAGGGAATGTTGAAGAGTGCTAAAGTGTGCTAGAGAGTGATAATGCATGTTCATGAGTGTTAAGGATTACTAGGAAAAAGCATTAAGGGAGCACTAAGTAAAAATTCATGAAAGTTAATGAATATGAGGAACGTGCGCCAGAGACTAGTGTGAATGAGTGTTAGTTGTAATGCCAAGGAGGGACTGACAAGGTATGCTAAGCATTGGTAAGGCATGCTAGGGAATATCAAGGCATGTCAAGAATTCCCAAAGTGTGCTTGGGAGTTCCAGGGTGTGCTAATTATATCATGTGCCAATTAATAGTGCCAAGACATGCCAATACATGCTGGGTGCTAAGGATGTGGTGCAGGGGACCAGGGTATGTCAATATGTGTCAAGGCAACAAAAGGAAGAACCAATAAGAGGGTTAATAAGTCAGGACTTTATCTTTTTGAAAAGGGGCATGCTAGGCACACTAATAATAGGTCCAATACATGCCAAGTGGCATTGTGTGCCAAGTTCTAATGTATGTCAATGCATTAAACCAAGGTGTTCCAGGGCATGCTAGGGACTATATGCAGCATGCCAACACATGTTAGCAGAGTTCGATGTTGTGCTAGCGCATGTCACCATGTGCTTGGGTGTAAGTGTCATCACAAGATGTTCTAGGTACAAAGATGTTCCAATACATGTGGGGTGCTAAGAAATGTTAGTGTGTGCCAAAGCATTAATTTAAGGCGTGCCCAGATTGGTGAGGATCGTTAGGTATTTCTCATTAATAGAATTGTCAAAGCTTGATTATGTATTAAATAATATATTTCCTACACACAATAGTGGAACTTTATCTAAAGGGAATTTTCTAGATAATAAACTTAATATATATGAATCATTTGTTGACTCATAGAAAATCTCTATTCGACTAGTTATTACTTGAGGGAAAGGATACACACTAATTACTTCTAAAAAATTCACTGACCCTAACCACTATGGCTTTGGACATATTATAAAAAATACTCCACAATAATGGTATTAAATCGTTAACTTTTGACAAAAAAATATATTAATAGGTACATAGCGTCATCAAAAACTCACTGGAATGATCAATGATGATGGCCATTTTTTGACCGTCACCAAAAGTAACAAAACGAGCATTGGTGAGGGTCATTAAAACTTCGTCACTAGAAGTGTCACCAAAGAGAGAATTAGTGATGGGCCTTTAACGACCCTCACCAAAAGTGTCATTCAAAATGTCTTTGGTGACGAACCATAAAGGACCATCACTATATACACTTACAGTGACAGTTTTTTAATGATCAATGATGACGGACATTTTTTGACCATCACCAAAAGTAACAAAAAGAGCATTGGTGAGGGTCATTAAAAGTTCGTCACTAGAAGTGTCACCTAGTGACGGGCCTTTAACAACCCTCACCAAAAGTGTCATTGAAAATGTCTTTGGTGACGGACCATAAAGGACCATCACTATATACACTTACAGTGACGGTTTTTTAAAGGCCGTCACCATATGTGACATTGGTGACGGACCTTAAAGGTCCGTCACAAGCATGACCCTCACCAATGTGATTTTTTCTTGTAGTGAAAAAATGAACCAGTTCTACATCATTAGGAGATTCACCTCACTGAGCTTCGAATCCATCTGGTGATCCATGTAAACCAAAACATGATAACACCACAACACCATGGCTTTCCGAAAATGGAAAGGATAGGCTGAATAGACTATCACCCCTGGAAAACCCATGCCAAGATAGAAAAGAACCACATGCAGTGCCATGCATGTCAAATCTAGTAAGGAAAATACACATGAAAATCAACACCTACAAAGAATCTCAATGTAGCTGCCTGATCCTTCATTTCCCTACTTGATCTTTGCCTTATTGCTTCAAATATCCAAGTATGCCACACTCACCAAGAGTGCTCCAAGAATACTGTAAGTGTCCAAGAGTATGAGAGAGATAGAATAGAGAACAAAAGCTTTCCAACTGATCCTCAACATCCTTTTTATCATTGATGCCTCTAATTTCTTCATTTTTCATAACTTTCCTTCATTTTCCTCCTCACATGAAACATGTGACCTCTCATCTCCCTTTTCTCCTAATTTTCATTATTTTCATAAATAAACATTCCAAAAATACCATTTTGCATTTCCAAATCCTTTTCCTTTTCCTTTTCCAAATTACTTAGCCATAATAAACCAAATCAACACCCCCTAGGATGTTTTTGCCAACATTCAGCTTGGAATAAGTGTCCCATCAACCATGGTTATTATTTGTTACTTTTATTACATGGAATTTTCACTAGGGCTGTTACACCATGTCATAGGCATGGATGCCAACACATATGTAGGGGAAGGTGATCTAACATATGGCATGGGTCCTGAGCTGAAGGTTTAATGATTTCCCTCCGTTCTCGGCATAGTCGCATGCACATAAGCCTATGGAAGCGGCTCGAATCCTATAGTTGCATGGAGGAAGTGCTAAGGGATAGATTATGGCTCCAGGATGCCAAAGTCACTTGCAAAGAGTGTTAAGGGAGTGAATATGATATTTCTCGAGATTTCCTCCACATTCCTTGCACTATTTAGAAGTAAATTAGCTTGGAAATTCTAGAGGCTTCCAGCCAAAAAAAAAAAAGTTTGAGAAGGTCCTCTGATGATGTGAATTCATTCAATGCATTAGTAGTAACCTTAGTGGATTGATCTGGTCCTATTTGTGCACCTTTGATCCTAGCCCCAAGCTCAATTTTTCCCTACAAGTTTTATATTCTTGCATTGTGAGCTCTATGGTTGTTGATGAGGTTATATGTTGAGTGTATCTGTGGAGAAGGTTGAATACTATGATTATGCTTGAGATTTATTGGAGAGCCTAGATTCTGCAATACATTAGTGTTCATGAATGAATAATGAGCATATGTGAAGCATGATTAAGAGTAGATTAGATTTGATGTTGTTGGAGTAGAGATTGTTTGAGGAAGAGTTGTTTTATGTTGTTGGAGTATATGTTGGTGATCCTCTCAGATTTGTTTTGTAGGATTTGTTGATGCATGTAGCACATATCCATGTGTCTTATGATGTTACATGTAGTATGCAACATTATTTTGTTGTGAGGGTCTGATATTTAGATTCATGTTGACACATTTTTTCTATTATAGAGCACATACTTTTTGCATTGTTTTTATCTTCTATTTGGTGATGATATCTTGCTACTGAGAGCATGCATGGAGAGATGATTTTTGGTTGAGCATAATGTCTTGGGATCTAGTTTGAAAATACATGAAAGGAGGTTGGCATGGTGGTGTGGATCAGTTATTCATGGAGGTGGAGATGTGATAGTGAAGCTTTAGTGAAAGGAATAAGTTTCTCAATCCAATGTTTGTTGGATAGTCCAATGGTAGTTAGGCGAGGATCGAATCATATTTATGGCCTTCAGTTGATGGTATTCCGTAGAGATCCATAGAAAACAGAGTATTCCGAGCTGATCCAGTAGTATCGAGTTTCATGGCTGCTGGGTGCTGGGGTTATGTATATGGGGTCGAGTCTCCATGATGATGGGAGTCAACACACTATGAAAAAGATCATTTCTTAACATAATAGAAACACCGAGCAGAGCAACAACAAGGGTGGTTTTCCTCATAGAATGGTTTCCACCAGAAATCTTCTGTCTCATGTGTAATTGATGTGATGTGCATGTTAATTGTTTTGCAACTGCTTATGGTTTTGATTTATGTTTATGTGATGCATGTAATATGATGGTTAATGAATTGCTTCTAACATTTGTGTGATTTAGTAAGAAGTTACTAAAAGACAAAAATTGATAAGAAGATCGCACTAATGATTCACCCCCAGTAGTGCTCAAAGGTTTCCAACAAAAATAGCTAACAAACTTATCAATAAGAATTTAGAAGATTAAGGACAAAACAAATATTAGACATTTAATGATTTTTTATTGTAAATTTTTTTAATGAAATAAGCTAAAAAATTAAAAATAAAAACATGATTAATGAACATCTAATAACATACCTTATTTTTAATAAATAAATAAAATAAAATAAAAACTTTAGTCAATTATAAAAAACCTAATAAATTTTTTATTAATAAAATAAAAAAATTATAAATTAAAATAATATCTTAAGCTAAATAATTAAATATTACTTATATAAACCTTTTGATTAACAATTTACAATCATATATAATAACAAACAACTTATGAGTTAGATTAATTTCTTTTAACATACACATTAATTTTCCTTGGAAATTATTTTTTAAAGTGATTAAAGTCTATTAGATAGGAAAAAAGACACATGCTTCTCTCATCTCCTTAAGTCCTTATCTAAAATGCAACTTGATGATCACATCATAAATATTCAAGTGATTAGTGTCTACTCGATAGGAAATATTCAAGTGATGAGTGTCTACTTGATACGAAAGAAGAGATATGCCTCTCTCATTTCCTTAATTCCTTATTTAAGAATGAAATTTGATAATAGTATCATAAAATTTCTTTTCATAATCAAGTCCTCTTTTCCCTTCACAGTGAAGTCTTTCTTTATTAATTTTTTTATTTTCATGTTTTTAATATTTAACTTATTTTTTAGACTTTATTTTCAATAATTTTTAATTTTCATTATAGGAAAATTGAAGTCTAAAATAAGCTTACTAAAGAATATTATAAAATAATAGTAGAAATAATAAAATAATATTAGATTACTTCATCACATTTTGAAGGAAAACAAGAAGAACTATTTTTTCAACTCATATTTTTAACTTATCACCTTATGATTTTACTCAAATTTCAAGTGGAAGCATTCATTAGTTGTAGAATTTAAATTTGAATCCAAAGAGTACCCATGTTGTATACTTTTGATGGTCCCAACTATATGAAAAATGTGATCGCAATCATGTTTTTTCAGGTATTTCATGTTTTTTGTGAAGTCAGGGCCATTGAAATTATGTAACACAGGTACTTCTTGGATGAAAATTTATTTTTTGCATCCAACGAGTGCTCCCCTTGAAATTTGAGTAAAATTGTAGGGATTTAAGTTGAAGATACGAGTTGGAAAAACAAATTTTTATTTTTTTAATATTTTTACCTTTTTACTCCATAAATGATGAATCATACCCCATGGTTGACATTATCATATTGAATCCTATTAGTTCTTATAAAGTTGAATTTTGTTGTACATTTTTGTTTTGAGCCCTGTAATTCTTAGTGATCTTATACATATATATAACTTATATAAACCTTTTTTATTCAGAATTTAAAATTATTGAACCTGGAGGCTCATTTTACAACCTAGTATGAGGGGATGTGTAAATTTGTTTGTCTGCCCATTCCCCTTTAAAATTAAAAAAAAAAAAAGTTAAATATTATGTTCTAAATAGAAAAATAATGTCGACTATAATTAAAAAAAATGAATATGTTGTAAAAAATATTATAATTTGGTTATTGATAAAATATTTTAATATAAATTAATATTGACATATACTTGAAAATATGTTAATAATAAAAAAACATTTTAAATTGTGTGATAAAATGTCTCAATATACATGTTATGTAAAATATTTTAATGTAAATTGTGTATATTATATATCATTTAAAAAAATTATATATATATATATATATATATATATATATATATATATATATATTCAAGTTTTTATGATTAAAATGTTTATTTGGTCTTATATATATTTTATTTAGTATTCATAAATACAATTTAAACAATAAAAAATAAGACATTGTATTTTACATTTTAAAAAAGTTTACACCTCAAAAAATTTGATCTCTAAATTATATTAGCTCCGTATTTAAAATAGATCTCTAATAATATATATTAACCAACAACTTTAATCACTCAAATCATATTAGATCAGATAAATTTATAATAATATATATTAACCAACAACTTATTAATTGATTTTATCTAATATACATCTTACTTTTTACTTGCAAATTAATTTACAAAATGATTAATTTCTCTTCGATAAGGAAAAATGACATTTGCTCTCTCATCTCAAGTCCCTATCTAACAATCCAACTTGATAATAGCACCATATGCCTGTCTCAACTGCTTCAGTCCCTATCTAACAATGCAACTTGACTTAGATTATAGCATCATAAAATTTCCCTTGAAAGTCAAGCCCTCCTTTCTTGACCTTTTGATATGCACGTCTTTAATATCTTTTTTTTTTTTTTTAACCTTATTTTCAATAACACTGAATCTTGACTTTGCTGACACGTAATAAGGCCAACACAGCCCCTGCTTTACATAAAACATAAATAAAACTCCAAGAGAAGTTCTAAATAATGAACGGATATTTCTGACTTAAATATAATCTAATACGGGAATATATGAGCAGGGTTGGGCGATTGAGCTGTATAGGTGTGACTTAAATATAATCTAATACGGCAATATTTGAGCAGGGTTGGGCGATATATTTATTATTTAAAAATATATATATTATTAGTATTTGCATTGACAAGTGCAAAGTAATGCCAGGGAGTAGGGAATGTTAAAAATAATAATTCACTGAAATATATGGAAATTTTAGTTTCTATATATCTTTCAAAGAATGTAATAGAAAATTAAATTTAAAAAGAAAGTTACACTAACATAAAGTAACACTAACACAATTGTCTCAGTGATGGCATAGTAATGATGGTATCCTTCCTCTTGAATCAACAAATGACAAATATGAAGAGAGAAAATGAATGAAAGGAAACTCTTTGTACTCAAGAAGCAACTCCATCAGAATTGGATCAAATAAAAAAATCATGGAGCTCCTTGCCAATAATGAGAAAGACAATAAATTTGGGGAAAAAAAACTTGAGAAAGAGATGCTCATTTGAATATAACAATAGGCCCAGAAGCATGTCTCAAATTTGGCTACTAGGCTCAGAAGCATCTCTTGCTAAATTTGGCTACTCTATGTGAAATTCCATTGAAATTAAAGTATCTTTTTTCATTATGCAAAGACAATTTATCAAGCAATAGTTAACACCTCTATTTATTAAGCAAGTTTTTGCTAGTTAACACCTTTATTTCTCCTTCAATTTGGTTATGTTGCAGAGAGGGCTTTGGTGGGAGAATGAGGAAGAGTAGTGGCTCTCCTTAGTGTTGGATGAATGGTTTAGGTGGGCTGCACCGGGGCATAGACAAGAGGGACCCCGAGTTTTCGTTTATTAATTTGCAAACTCTATTCCTGACAGCTTTGGAGAGGATTAACCCTAATTAAATAATTGAACCAGCTACATCATATGATCCGCTTCTGCAACATAATATAGTATTTATATATTGGTCTCATTATATATCATTAGTTAAAAGTGTTTTGTTCAAGAGTCTCTTGGGCATCCGTTAGTATAAGAAAGTTCATTTGCTACCATCTTTTCTAGGTTAGTCATTGCTTATTATATTAAAAACGCTGATCAATGGATCTCAAGAACAATAGAACCTCCCATCCAGTTGGAGCAAAATCATCCATCTAAGATGGACATCAGCTTATTGAGATAAAAATTCAATTGCTGGATTTAAACACTAGTAGTGCGGTAGTGTCCTTCCATAAGGAATAGACATGGTAAAATTTGGTAGCTAGTGCTTATAATTTTATAAATATGTAGTGTAAATATTTTTTTCTTGTACTAAAAAATAACAATGGTGTAAAAGTATTAATTACCAGATAAATTTGATCATTTATTATATTTATTATTGATAAATTATATTAACCAAAGTGAGGGATTGAACATCTATAGAAATTGAAACTATTAAGTATTAATTATGATCGATGATTAATTTGAAGATTGAATTCAAAAAAAAGTATCAATTATTAAATATTAAATATTAATTAAAATTGATGTTGTATTTTATATGGTTGGAGAAACAAAAACATGTGTATGTTGGCTAGGATATGTTGTTAGTGTTCTCTATAATTTTTTTCTTCCAAGCAAAAGAAAAACAACTATCTTTTAATATTTTTTAATATATATTTTTTACACACTTAATAAATACCAACATTTTAAAGCTTTTATTCCATTCATATATAAAAACAATAATAATTTAATATTTAAAGTGTATTATGTAGCTTAATCCTACTCTCAATTATTGGGAAATAAGAAATCAATTAATCTATTTAATAATGATAATTTCATATTTAATTATAAAATTATTTTTAAACTTATATTTTATATAATATTTTAAAAATAAATGAAAAAATTAGATAAAGAATAATATTATTTTGCTCCATTATATATATTTTAATTAATAATTTTCAAATATCTAAACTAAATTTAATTAACAAATATATATTCTGAAATTAATGTTTGAATTAATGTTTTTTTTAAGAATATATGAATATAATATTGATAAAATTCCAGTAGCGAGGTGCCAATGACTTGCCAGTCAGTAATGAGATGTCCATGTGTGCAAATTGATCTCATTATTGTTGAATGGCCTGCCATGAAATAGCCATGAATAGCCATAGAGAAGAAAAACCAATATATCATTCATAAAACTCAGATATTTATATATAATTTTGCATGTATTGTAAAGACAATAGTGAAGTAAGAGACAAACACGAGGCAATTAACAATTTGAAGGGAGAGTGAACTGGTGAGGCCAGACAGACAAGAGGTTTAGTTTTTACACGTGGAAGATTCATACCAAGTGGTCGAATTCATGCTTATTTGTCTATCATCTCAACCTAAACTCACACACATTACTGTAACGAAGCATCAGATACTTCTCCACACACATTATTGTAAATGTATTGTAGCATAGCAGGAATCCTCAAGGGAAAATACACAGATTCATGCGAAGACTGTAAGTAGTTTTCTCTTTTTCGATAATTTTGGTTTGGCTACATTGGGATTTTTATATTGATAGAGGTATTCACAAGTAACAGTAAACCCCATTGATTTTTTGGTTTGGCTGCATTGGTATTTTTACCCCATTTATTTTCTGGTTTGGATGCATTGGGATTTTTATATTGATAGTGGTATTCACAAATACCAGTAAACCATAAACCCCATTGTAAAATCATCTGTCTATTTTATAGATCATTCGTGTGTATATATATCAGATCATTCTTATGTGTATATGTCTTGTGTATATTGTTCTGTGTGATGAATATATCATCATACATCCTATTTCTCTATATATGTTATTAGATTTTTGCATGCCATTGGATTTATGAGTTGAAGCAAGATTATATATGTTATTATATTTTTGCATGCCATTGGGTTTATGAGTTGAAGCAATATGGTGGTCAAGATGTTTGAGACTGTAAATCATCATTGTGTATAGAGCATCCATTCCTGTGTACTGTATAGTGCATACTTTGTGTGTATATAGCATCATGGGTTGTGAATATATAATCCCTTGGCTATGTTTATGTAATCAGGTCATGGCATGCATTTGTGTTTGTTTGTGGGTGGAAGCAAGGTGATGGCCATGATGGGTGGGCTGAATTTGGGAGGAACCTACTTGGCAAGGCATGAGCAGAGCTCAATATTCAGTTCAAAGACACAGCAGATCATGTCTAGATACCAGCCAATTGCTCCAAAGCCCACTACAAATCTAGGTGAGGGAAATTCTAATTCAATTGTTGTGAATTCTCTGTCTGAATTAAAGGTTAATGGCGCTAAGGGAATTTATCTCCATACTAGAACTAGCCAGAGAACCTCAAATTCTTCTCATGGTCTATAAATCCTGGTGGGTTAGGCTCTGAGAAAATTGGGGATATAGTAGCTAATAGGAGTAGGCCTCATACTGCGTATTAAATAGACATGTTTTTTAGTATGGAAGGTTACTATGAATAGCGGTAAAATTGGGCTTGTTAATCGCATGGATGTTGTGCATATACAAGAAATGTGTGGCCCTTCAGACATGCAATGCAGTTCTGGGTCTGGGAAATCCATGGTTTTCCCAAGCGTGAGTACTATGCAACACGAGGTTAGGTCTCAAAAAGAGGAGAAAAATTGGAAAAATCAGGTTGCCCTTCCATTGCTTCTAGAGACACCATCATCAAAAATTTCAACTTATCAGGAATCTGGCGATGAAGCCCAATCAAGATTGTTTGGCAGAGATTTGGGTCAGGAAGAGGAAGGACACTGCCAAATCGAGAACAGTGACTGGAGCCCGAAGCCTGCAACTGGTGTGCAAAGTATCGATTTATCGGTTTGGTATCTGATGTATTCAGGCTCCCCTGATCTTGTTATGCTACTGTTGGAGAGTGGCCCTCAGGCTGTTTTGTGGTCTACTCCAACATATAAGAAGATGGCTAAGGCTTCTGGTTCCAATGTACAACATTCCCATGTCTTTAATCCCACACTTCTTGCCTGTTTTGGTTGCAAGTCACCATATCCGGGCATGGTTAACTCCAATGGTACCCTGTGGGGTTTACCTGTCCTCCAATTGTAAAGACATCCAAACATCCAAACATGAATTTATGAAACAATGGATGCAAATTTATGAAAATATCAGTAGATGATGCAATAACCAGCATTGAAAAAAGCTCAAGCACAATCAAGAAAGGTGTTATAATCACACAGCCAGTTAGGCCAGTGGGTTCTAGTGTTACCATTGAATATAGCAAGGACACCAATATCCAAGCTTCTCCTGTTTGCAAACGTATAGATCAAATTCGAGTCCTTATATCTGATTTTAAAAACAGAGTAAAATGGCTGCATAGAGGGAAATGGTGGGCGAACGAGAGTGCTCATGTCTGAAATAAACAAGTTGCCATTGCAGTAGATCACAAGGGCACTCAAATTCATTTCCATCTGCAGGAAAGAGGATCAATGGAAAAGTTGTACTAATAAACCAAGTATGTATCAGTTTGATCATGTCATTCCTTTGCCGCTGCCTCTGAACGGTTCCTTCTCCCGTTATTTGGAGCTGAACTACTGGAAGCTGAACCGCTGGAATCTGAAGAAGAAGCATTTTAAGGAAGTGGCGTAGGTCGTGCCATTCTAATGGCATTCATCCCGATCCACAGGGCCAGAGAATATCGCCCCCTCCTCTTCGATGGCCTCTGAATTCCCCATGCTGAGAGCGACAACCTACCATTCTGATGGCATTCATCTCGGTCCACATGGCCATATAATATCGCCCCCTCCTCTTCGATGGCCTCCGAATTCCCCATGCTCAGAGGTTGCTCCAGCTATTCTTTCTCCTCCTTTGTCAACATCTCCTCATAACCCTCATTACCCACCGACTGAACCACAAACATTCACCGACTCATCCACAAACATATCATTTTCTACTGCAAAAAGTTCCTCGTCGGTCATCGCCCCAGGGACCCTTCGGGACTTGACACTGAGCATCACATGCAGCATACCTTGAAATATATCAGTTGCTTGCTGCTACCAACTGTGGAATGAAGAAGGACAGGGGCATAGTTTGAGAAACAAGGACAGGGGCATAGCTTGAGAAACTGAAAGTAAGCGGACAAGACATGGCAAAAATTAATCTGTCAGCGGAAAAAACGTGGGCAAAAAGTACGCTGACAGATGAATAGTAATCGACCATGAAATTAAGGACAGATACACGCAAATTTTCTCACCTATCTCATCATCGTCCTTGCTGCAGAAGTACATGCAGGTTTTAGCAGGGTAGCATTTACACTGGCGTGTATAGTGAACTTGCAAGCAAGTTCCCAGGACGGAAGTACATGCAGGTTTTAGCATTTATAGATGGCATGTATATTGAAACTGCAAGTAGGGTAGCGTAAAATGCAAGCAGGTTCACTGGAGAGAGAAATGAATAGAAACCAGACCAATTAGAAATAAGCACGTGTCCATTTTTTATAGGCTAGAAGGACGAAATTAAAACTCTTTGATTGGCTGGGGTGAACAGTGCTTGCACACCCCAAGCCAAAGTAATCTGTCAGCGGACAAAACGTGGGCAAAAAATAAGCTAACAGATGAATAGTAATCGACCATGCAATTAAGGACAGATACACGCAAATTTTCTCACTTGTCTCGTCATCGTCCTTGCTGCGAAAGTACATGCAGGTTTTAGCAGGGTAGCGTTTACACTGGCGTGTATAGTGAAACTGCAAGCAAGTTCCCAAGACGGAAGTACATGCAGTTTTTAGCGTTTATAGATGGCATGTATATTGAAACTGCAAGCAGGGTAGCGTAAAATGCAAGCAGGTTCACTGAAGAGAGAAATGAATAGAAACCAGACCAATTAGAAATAAGCACGTGTCCATTTTTTATAGGCTAGAAGGACGAAATTAAAACTCTTTGATTGGCTGGGGTGAATAGTGCTTGCACACCCCAAGCAAACAAAAAGAACGCCTCCGGTGTAATTATGGTTATATATATATATATATATATATATATATATATATATATATATATATATTTAATAAGTTTGAAATGAATAATATTACCATGTAAATTTGTACAAATATTTAGTATTTTTTAAATAAACTTATTTAGTTATATAAGTGAAGTGTTCTATGAACTCAACTAGATTTAGGACACTAATATAAAATGAAAAACGACTATGATTAGAGCTTAAATCTTGGGATTTGTACATCAAAAAAATCTTTTAATAATGTAAATAATCCTAAATATCCATTTATATAATGCAACTTAATGACTTTAATTATAATTGTTCATTATTATCAAATATTTAAGATAGTTGTTATATTTGTAATAATAAAAAAATCTAGTATCTCTTTTCAATATAAACACGTCTAGTTAAAAAGCTTTTATACATGAGATAATTTTTTATATAAATACAAATTTTTTATAAATTTAAATATTTATTTTAAACAAATTTATATTATTTATAATTTTTTTCAACTCTCCACACACATACAGTTTATGTAAATATAAAATATATAATTTATGTAAATATAAATACTTAAAATTAAAATGTTAATTATTATTAAAATATTTGTATTTTCATAATAATAATATTTAGTTATTTTAAATTTATATATTATAGGTTTGTATATTTATTTTAAATAAATTTATATTATTTATAATTTTATTTAACTTTCTACAAATTATGTCAATATAAATATTTAAAATTAAAATGTTAATTATTGTTAAAATATTTATATTTTCATAATAATAATATTTAGTTATTTTAAATTTAATAATATATAATTAATATTAATTATTTTAAGTATATATAAATAACATATTAAATATTTTCAACAATATTTTTACAATTTAATATAGTAATGAATAATGATTAGACATTGTATGATGTAATACGATTTGAGTATGCAAATACAATGTAAAGAACCATATCTAGATAGAAGTTAAGCTTATATTAATGATCCATATAACACGCTACATCAAATAGGAAACATCATTAATACGGTGAAAGCGTTGATTTTCATAATAATAATATTTAGTTATTTTAAATTTAATAATATATAATTAATATTAATTATTTTAAGTATATATATAAATAACATATTAAATATTTTCAACAATATTTTTACAATTTAATATAGTAATGAATAATGATTAGACATTGTATGATGTAATACGATTTAAGTAAGTAAATACAATGTAAAGAACCATATCTATATAACACACTACATCAAATAGGAAACATCATTAATATTGTGAAAGGGTTGGATAACTTTGGGCTAGATAAGTCTTCGCTCTGACACTAGGTTAATTAATAAGCAAAGTCATGAGCTAAGGATGAACCCAAGGGTATAGGTATAACCCTCGTGTTATTAGTCTTTACCTCGCTAGGGACTATAACAATCACCTCTCATAAAAAGAAGTGTGTGTTTTTTGCAACTTTAACCAAAGTTTCAAGAAAATGCTTAATAATTCTATTTTCCTGTAAATTCAAAAATAATTTTCTAATTTTCTAGAAATATTTTTTTCTAATTTTCAATTGTTTGAGGGAGCTCTGATGGGACATAATTTCCCTATTGGAGGGCTTTTTATTTTCGGTACTATTTTTGTGAGTGGCCATGCCATGAGTAAGCTCTCTAAAACTGATACTGACAGTGACACTATTATGCTATTACTTTGCCCAGTGATGTCAAAATTGACATGGTTGTAGGTCCTCTATGTTGGTTGGTGAGTGCTGAACAAAGAACTTGAAGCCAAGTACTATATGAACAATGTGAAATTATGAATGTCATGAGAGCTTAAGCTACACCTTGATTGCAATGACTCATTCCTCTTATATTTCATCAACAACCACTAACATATTTTATCTTAATAAAATCATAAAATAATGTGGAAATATGTTGATGATTGGATTACTAGAAAATCCCAAGAAGAGGAATGAAAGATTATATAAGCCATATATTCTTTGCTTCAAAATACTCACAACTTATTTGTATGACTTTTTCCTACATTAAAAAAAAATGACTATCACATTTATTAAATTATTAGATAATATGAAAAGCTGAATAAATTAAGTTTTTAAATGCCTATTCTCATCATGCTTCAAGCCTAAGCCATTTTCTCTCTCCAATATTGTGAAACCAATGCCTCTTTTTTATGATAAACTAAAAACTCTATTCTGCGTGGTCACTTTGAATTAAAAATAAATTCATAAAAACCAAAAATTCTCCTTCAACAAAGTACACCTCCAACTCCTCCCTCTTCATTTTCTATTGTAATTATAAGTTGGATTTGAATGATTGATTTACCATCACTTAAGACTACAACTAAATGATGAATTTTTAATTGTGAAAATACAATCTGAAGAGAAATTAAGAACAAAAGGCTTGATAGCAATGTTTTAATAATTAATGACATTTACAAAATTTGTAATTTTTGGTGAAATCAAACAGGTCATAGGGTAACCACACCATTGTGCTAGCAAAGCCCCACACCCTCGTTTCTTCCTCCGCACTTACACTTCCACACATTCATGTCCCACCTCCTTCTTGGTAGAATGTGGTAGCCAAATAACTTCTACCTCCACATTCCGCACTTATGCACAACCATACTTTCATGCATTTAGGCCCCGCCTCTTTGGTTGGTAGAATGTGATCGCCAAATAGCTTCTACCTCCACACCCTGCACTTCCCCACAATAATAATTCCACACATTCAGTCCCCAACTCCTTCCACAAAAAAATATTTCCACACATTCTTACCCCACAATAATAGAATTTTCAATGCTTATTTCCCTAAAAAATCAGGCAACATTAATGAATGTTCAATCTATACCCTATGAAAATCTATTGAGACTGGGTTATGATGTGAGTCTATTTCAAAATAGGGTGATATTTTTACGTGGATATAGGCTAGTTATCAGAAGCATTCAATTCCAAACAGTGGAGACCATTTTACATGGAACTGAGATAGTTATCAGAAGTAGCGTGAGGGATTTATTAATACAATTTATCATTTTAGCAGTTTGTAGAGTGTGGCCACAATGACCTAAAACATGGGTATAAGTGTAAGATGGATTGTGCAAGATGAACTGTTCCTGTCACCAATGCCAAGTGTGGCTGCAATTACCTACACCGTGGGCAGAAGCGCATGAGGTCTCATGGAATCTGGGCATGTCAGAAATATTTGATAGACCCTTTCTTTCTAGATAGCTTAGTCATTTGTGACTACGAAAATTTATGTAACTACGATGGATAGATAAATTGGTTGGTGCACGGGAAGTGTGGAGGGAATTTTATGTTTTAGGAATGGGATTTTAACAAATATTCTCAAGGAGGCTCACATGATGTCAGTCATTCATCCATCTATTTGTTTCAGGGATGATAGTCCAATCAGATACCAAGGATACAAGAGTAAAACAAGATGGTGTTATTTTATCAATGTAATAGTATATCCCACCCTCACTAGCTCATTATATGGAGTTTAATTTAGGATCCAATTCTTTCTTCTTAGTCACAATTCTCCTAATAAGATGAAAACCAGTGATGACAGGGCCAAAGGCCAATAGCTAACCAAGAAATTCTACAAATTGTGAGTTTCAAACTTGAAGTGCTCAAGAATCATAAGCTATGATTCCATGCTTGGTAGATCCCTCTCCCTAGCATGGCAGGGTACATGGGCAGGCTGACGATGGTCATGATCACTCTCAAGTGCCCAAATATTGAAGTGGTGGTGGTGGACATATTTGTATCGCGCATTGCCTGAAAAAATGATCATTCGTCGATATTCAAAGCTAGGTTTCCCAGGGTTTTCAGAGCCTGTTGTGGTATTAATCTTGGTCGTAGTTTAAAAAACCCACAAAATAACATAGAAATTCTGGTAAGATTATGAAAAATTCTGGCAAAGATTTTTGAAAAGTCGGGTTACAGTCATTAAACTTCAGTGTTTTGGGTGCCCTAAGGATTTTTGATGGTGCTGAATCCATTTCTACCATCAAATGTGCAATTCAAACACTCCAACTACCTAATTTTTTGAAAAAAAAATTACCAGATTCCAGCAAAAAACTATTGTTCTGACTATTCTATTGCGTCCGTAGAGAACTCCTTAATCTTGTACTATCTGTCTCATGTGAATAACAGTGAGATGACTGAAGGATTTCAATTCAATGAAGAGGAAAGAAATAATCCAAGGCATATAGAGCTCAACCTTCAAGTACTACCGACATCCCTATGGATTCGAAAATGAGGGCTTTCCAACTTCCCGTGGAGAAGGAAGTTTGACTATTTCTTTCCATGGGCTTCCACAATGGATACGGGCCTCCACTTCTCAAGGGCTTCCATGGTAAAGCAGTGGCCTTGGTATGGACAATCATTATCGTGGGAGAGTTGGAAAATAAGGCATTGAGTTTTGCACTAAAATTGATCAATGAAGTGAAAAGGGCACCGCAATTACTTATTGATGGGAACTTTCATACCAAACACTTATCTCTACATTGGTGTTTTTTGTCAATGTAATAGCATAGTACATCGTTACTATTTCATTATCTAGAATCAAATTTAGGATCCAATTATTTCTTCTCAGTTGCAATTTTCCATGATTGAATGCTCCAAATTAGTTGAAAACCAATGATGACAGGGCCAAAGGCCAACAACTATGTTATGTCCTTTGTTTTTTTGGGTAAGCAATTTTGGAAAATTTTTGTCTGAAAATGGTTGCATAAGAGATCATTAGAAGAAGAGAAATGAATGGATGAAACAACTATAAACTTAGAATGCTTAGAAAGAGGTGTGTAGGGAAATAAAAGAGCAGCTACAACGAAATTTGCAGAGACCGCCAAAGAAGGATATGTGTGCTATCGATTGAAGGAATCTGAGGCGATAAGGACCAGATCAAGTGAGTGAGATCATGGGAAGAAAATATATAAAAGATAAGGGAAGACGGCAGGAGAGAGGATCGAGAGCATATGTCGATATGTTGTCACTGTGTTGATCAAAGCATTTCTTGGTTTTTCTTATCTCTCTCTCTGAATTATATTATGTAATATGATCAAATAACGATACACACTCTATCTTCTAATGAAGATCCTTTCTAGGATTTAATGATCTAGTTGTTAATGAAAGAGGATTTGTGGGAAATATCATTGTTTGAATGATGATTGGATTTTTTAATCCCTTTTAAAAAATTTAATTATACTGTAGGGTGTTTTTTGTTATTTATGCTATGTTGTGTTTTTGTTCTCTTTTGAATATGTTATCTCTCTAGATATAAGAGCTTATAAGGTGGTTTCATGTTATGCTTTGTGTGATGGGGTATTTTTTACGCTATTCCTTGATACCACCCTGTAAATCCCTTATTTTTTTAGGTCTCAACATGCCTTAGGTGAGCCGCCTCTCACCTAAGGGAGGTGAAAATGTCAGAGAATTGATAGAATATGACAGACTATTTTGTTGGTAGCCTTTTTTTGAACCCAGTGTCTACCTTTGTTTAAATTTTAAGCCAAGAAATGGTTCTATGGTCGGGACCCCGAGTATTTTGAAGGGATCTGGACCATGGTATTGAGGATCCTTAGAGGAGATCTTCAGGATTGGTGGCATGAGCTTGTTGATCCATTTATTTCCTAGTAAAAATAGTTACGCTAGAAAAATTTAGAGTGGGTGAAAGAGGAGGTTTTGTATGCTGAACCTGCCTATGATTAATACAAAATATTTTAGTGTAGGTTCCCTGAAGAACTTCATAACTAGTTGTGTTGGTTAAAGAAAAAAGGGGGAGCTATAAATTGCCTTAGATCTCCTTGTACCTATACTACTGCCGATTTAGCTGAGTTGCATATGCTAGATATAGAGTTGATGAGAATTGTTGATTTTAGGGTACAATCAAACCTAGAGAGTTATATTATTGATTTTTATCCAAAAGATCATTTATCTTTTTCCAAAGTTGAAGTTGTGTTCAGATATGGGTTGCAGAGAAGGTTTTTGAAGGAAATCCCCCTCTCAATTAAGGTTTTGATGGTGGAAGAAAATTTATTACCATTTTAAGGACAAAATATGGCAACCTAAACTATTAAGTATTCGGGGTAGGACTTAGGAGAGTAATGTTTATTGGTTTCATAAGATGAATATGTTATTATGATGGATGAAAATTAATTATGGAGGGTTTGATATTTGAGAGCACAAAAGAGGGCACATATAGATGAGGAATAGTGGAAGAAACCTTTGTGTGAGATCCAAAGCTGATAAAGGGAATTGCACAAAATATGAGACATGTTGAGTAGCCCAAGGTTGTGGGTAGGAGGATCAAACAATTTGGAGTTGTGACAGATGGAGGGTAGTGAAAGTTTGGGTTCTGGAAAAATTTGAGGTGCCAGAAACATTTTCATGAGACATATGGAAGGAAATAGGAGAGATATCCATGTATCAGAAGGAGTAAATATTCCTGACGAATTGGAATCTAAAATTGGAAGGGTGAACAATAATATACCCCTCGATGAAGAAATTCATTTTGTAATGAGGAAACTATTTTTCAAAGATGATGTATCCCCTATAAGTAATACTTTATTTCCCAGTACCATAGGTAGCACCTTCTCTAACCTCCTCGTGATACCTTATTAAGATCTTACTCATTTTATTTCAAAGATGGTTAAAGTTATATAATTTTGGAAGGTTTATAATACATATACAACTAGTACTTATAGTTGTGGTGGTATTAGTTTCAATCAGGTTCTTTCGGGTCTTATCAACCTAGTTCACAAGGGTTTATACTCATATCACTTGGTAAATCTAAAATGGTTGGTAACATACTAGGTCCATTCACTTGATACCTTGAATTTTCTGGACGAGGGAATGAAGATGTTGAATAACACTAGTATTTGTGCAAAGAAATATGGTGGGATAGAAAAAGGAACGATGCTACTAAAATTATTTAGTTTCATACTACCCTAAGAGAGAGAGAACTTAGGTGATTTATTAAATGTTCCACTATGCATCAAAATCCTAACATTGATGAGGTTCAGCGAGAATTTGTTCCAAGAGTTCCACTTTCACAAAAAAATAAACAAGGATTGTATGAATTGTTGGATATTAAACAACGTGAAGGAGAAACTATATAGGATATGATGCAACGATTTAAGGATGATATTGGTTAGCTAATTTATTGTATGATCCAAACCATCAACACAAATGGTTTATTAAATCCTTATTACTGCTAACTCAAACACCTTTAACTCAGCAGAAGATTGATACATTGCAAGATGCATTATTATAAGCAACTAATTTAGTCGTATATTCATTTTATTTGCGTTAATTAATAAACATAAACTATTAATTTAGTAGTTTTAGATTGATTTTATTTGTTCGTTATAAATCAACATAAATTAATTAGTATGATTTTGCAACTAAATTAAAAAAAAATTGGCATACAATGTACATGCTCATCTAATATGAAAATGAAAAGTTACATATGTTAATTACAATACTAAATAATATCAAGTGCAACTATAAATAATTTCAACCAAAGAAATTATATTATATAAAATATCAAGTATTACAATATGAGTTTCCAACTTAATATTGGTTGGAGTACAATTTACATATGAAATATTGTTTCATCACTTCAAAATATTATCATTGTGTTGCCAAGGCATTGGAGGTCAATTCACCAACTCTGAAGACTTGACCATCAATCTCTATGTGTGTCTCTTATGTGGGATATTGACTCTACATATACCACTAGACCAATTCTCTTCTCTCTCTCTTTAATTTTCATTTTGTCACTTTATTGTTATTGTTCTCCTCTTTCTTCAATTCCTGCTTCTTACCATTCAATACTCTGTTATTTTTCTGAAAAAAGAAGAAGATAAAATGTAGTGTATAAGACATGAAATATGATGAACATTGGAATATAAACTAAAGTATACTATAAATGATTTATACATTATATACCTCAACATCAACAATATTGTCAATCCCATTTTACCCCATAAAAGCAAGAAACTCGAACTAGTTTTCTTCAGTTGGGCAATAATGGCTACTATGTGGCCAAATGAGCTGTATAAACATAGAAAATAAAACATCACCATAAAAAATAACAGCTTAGTAAAATTAGTATTCAACATTCAAGGAAAGATTAGGTACAATCATGACAACTAAGTTACATACTAAAAATATCAAATTGTATATTACTTATACAATGTGGGAGTGCAAACAAAAATCATAGAAAATGCCAAAGCTAAGTCTAGAATAAAATGAAATGAAGTAAAAATTATACATTAATAGGATAGCCTCGTATACATGTATATAATCGGATAATGTAGAATGCTAAGTGAATAATTCCAGGGCTAGAGGTCGATGATGTTAAGAATGCCCAAGTATGATAAGCATTTCTTCAGATAAGAACTATTATTTGGGTCCATTATCACTATGAATACGCCAACTAGTATATATCAAATTATTAATTTTTTTCTTATATTTATGGATCACTACAATATAAGTGGATAAATTGAAAAGACAATTCTCTTCCCATTATGTTCCTCACCTGTGGTACAATATATTAGCTATGATTTGGAGCAAATTTACAACATCGAAATATGTAGCAATCACCACTACCAATCCCCCAAAAAGGTTTATTTTGGAATGTAACTTTTAGATTCCAGTTGCTATATGATTCTTGAATGGAAAATCCACACTGAATTCCAACACCACAATTCCAATTTGAGGGAACACCTGTGGCCATCCTCAATCACACATACTCAAAAAATCAGTGATCATTATAATAAAAAGATAAAATAAGAGTAGTTTTGATATGTTTTGTAGATTTACATGTAAAGCACCAACAATTTTCCCATATTTACCATACTTGTAATTTCTAGTATATAACACATTGATTGATATTTTACAACAAATACTTGATTCAATACAAAAAAAATAATTTAACATATTACAAAAATACCACTAATGTTTGATCCTAAATTTCACTACAAGAGAAAATGACATTGGTGAGGGTCGAAAAATGTCACCATAAGCTCATTGGTGATGGTCAAAAGAGCCTTTGCCACCAAAATTGAACGTCACAAAAGGTGGCATCACCAAAAGTATAGGTGTTTTGGTGACATTCAAGGTCCATCACCAATAATGGTTTATAACGACGGATAGTGATCATCACCATTTCATATGAGAAATGGTGATAGAACTTAACCTCCGTCGTCAAAAAATTGAACGTCACCAAATGTGGCATCACCAAGAGTATAAGTGTTGTGGTGACAATCAAGGTCCATCATGAATAATGATTATAATGATGGATAGTGATTGTCACCATTTCATATGAACAACATCGATTTATGATGATGGAACTTTCATGGTCATCACTATTGATGCATATATATGGTGGTGTTCATTTACCGTCACCATTTCATATTTTTGTGAGGGTCGAAAAATGTCATCATCATCTCATTGGGGATGGTCAAAAGAGTCTATGTCAATAAATATTGATCGTATCCATTCCATATAAATATCAAGGCATGATGGAATCAAATCGCCAACCTTATTCTTGTAAAGTAGGTGTTGTTCCATTGAACTAACACCCTTTAAAGAATTAGACTTAAAAAAATAGATCTTGAAACTTTATAAATTTTAAATTCTACAACTTTCAATAAATTATAAAACTTTATAAATTCTTGGATAATATTTTACTAAACAAACAAAATAGGATCAAAGTTTGTACCTAATGGTTATAGAAGTTATGAAAAGTGGGTGGAGGGAAAAATAGTCATGTATAATATACTCAATATTTTTTGTTGAATACTCAATTAGAAGTGAAACTTTAAATAAATTGATAGCCTATAAATGACCTACAATTTTCAAATTTAAAATATGAAATTATACCAAAGATTGATTTCTCACCTTTTGATTCATGTAAATATGTTGTGACATCATAAAAATATGTCTCCAAAAGATTGATTTCAATGCCAAAAAGCCAAAAACAATGAGTATATATGATGAAATTATAAATAATGAGCTACATGCTTGAATACTACTGGCTATGGGGTCTAGAAAACTAATTGGGAGTGGTTCTCACTATTAATTAATTAATGATGTCAAAATATAATAATCAATAAACATGATCCTGAAACGTAACCACTAAACAAATGTTAAAAAATTTAAGTACAAAGTTTGGCTAATATATGTTACACCAAAAAAAATATCAAAGGGGAATTCAAACACTTCCAAATCCACACTAAGCGTATGTATCCAAAGATTTAATTGTATGGATACAAGGAAAACACTCTCTACCTCGCAATGATAACTCTGTCCTCCCACAAGGACTCCAACTAGCAAAGGGGTTTGAAGACAAGTACCTCAAATCAAAAAAATATACACATTACAAAAACGCACTTCATCGCCCCTCTACCTTTATAGAATAGATCTAGGGGAACAAAAAAAATGATCCATAGAGAATAGGATTAGAGTGGGAAAAACAAATATGATAAGGAAAAAATAACCAACAACGAAAATCTACAGATTTGAACACGTTTAAAGTACATTAAACAAAGATGGCATCCATAGTACATTAAAGCGACATTGGTCAATTTTCAACTATCCATAGTTCCACCAATCTAATAAAATGTGATAGGATATTTTCCCATTAATGGACCAACATGTTTAAATCTCACATTTTTTCTTGATAACCATTGTCTTTAACTGACAACCATGCATAGTTCTAGCACATAACTGCAAAACATGGACAAAAAAAGGGAACATAGAGTCCAGAAGTCCAATCTACCTTAATGGAGAAAAACAAGAAATAAAAACTTACGTACAATGTACCAATCATTAAAATGATAGAAACATGAAATAAAATGTCATGATACTTCTCATCAAGGATAGACAAAATCATACCACCTACAGTTACGATTAATTTATAAACCTTTTTTTGGAAAATGGTGTTAATACACTAACTATAATTGGTTGGCAAAAATAAGTCAAGGATATATGTAGTTGGTTGGAAAAACTTCATCCTTGATGAAACCAAGCCTATACTAAAAAGCTTAACCATTAGAGAGTGCCATTTAGATATGGGTTTTGTCATGTGGTGGGTTACTTGCACTAAGCCCAATATTTGAGGAAATAATCAACCAATTGAGGGCACAAAATTGTTTTTTATCTAACTATATTAAATAGGTCATCCCATAACTTAAATAATTTCCTTCATCCAACCCATGTATCTTTTCCAATAGTTATTGAACCTTAAAATCATCAAGAAAATAAGCCAATATGATAAAACAAGAATTTTTTTAATAACCTACCTCATTGGGGGTATAAATGGGAAACCAATGCTGCATAAAAAAGACCATTATTCTTGAAGAATCATGGAACCCCTTTGTACTCATTTAAGATACTCCTGTAGTTGAAATTTCAAGATGAAAATTCCTTTCTCTTTATGTTCAAAGAGAAATCTTCCCTTTTTAACTCTTTTTTGAGGTAGATATGTATCTCATCATTCCATCACATAAGGCAGAATGGCTACTCCATTGAACTTTCCAATTAATGTTCTTGCATGTGCATACATTCAAATAGTATCTCCTCAACCAAGACCTCCAACATGATTAACACACTAAGGTCATATATTTTCCTAGGGAGACTTGATAGCTTATCCTAGTTGATACAAGATTGTTTTAGAAGATTCATAGGAGATCGAACTGGATCTTTTATTGGCAACTTTATAGAAACAAATAATTACTTCAGGGCTTAGGGAATATTGACCTCTTTTTTTCAAGTAATCCAATTCCTGTTGTCTATTACAGATCTTCACCTGCTAGCATGCACCTACGTCCTAAATAGATCTATTATTATGATGAGTTTATTAGAAAAATAAAATTAAGCTGAAAATAAAGAATTTGAGATTACTCCACATCCCCCCATCCCCCACCCAGTCACATAACAAAACTAAAGCATAAGAAAAACATAAACAATTATGTGCCACATATATGTGGTTCTAACTTACAAATTTTTTATATTTAATTTAACTTGAATGAATCTTTAAAAAACCCTTAAGATATTATATATTATGCGTTGAGAAAACCTCTTGAACAACTTCTAGAAAATATAATACAAATATTCTTTCAATTTTCCTTTTACTACAAAAACAAGGGATATGAAGGGAGACCATAGCTTTCGAATTTATACTAAATCTCTGCAAAATATTATAGATGTTCCCCTCATTATTTGTTTCAGGAAACCTACTAGTCAAGCATTACCAAAAACAATAGTTTCAAGCATTTTAACTATATACTTCTTTGAAGTAAATTTCAAAAGTATAGATGTTAATCATTCTATTAGATGGGTGAAAAACAAATTTAGTAGTATTTTATCTATACTTTAGCATATGTTCTTCTAATTTTTAACAATGCATTCATACAATATTTCCATCACTGAAAATTTAGAGATGCTCCCAAGTTTCCTACCAATGTAGAGAAACAAGTATTTTCATGGATAAAGTTGTTTTATTTGGGCTTCCATATCATGAGTGAATGATTGTGGCATGGTTTACAGTCTCAAGGTTCAAGAATAATAGTATATGTGTTAGCTTGTTCAGTTGAAGAGAACTCCTCAATCATACATGTCATGTTGTAGGAAAATAAATTCCATTACTTAAAAGAATAGGCTTATATGTCTCCACAAAAGGAAACGTACAAAAGTTCTTAAAAACCAAACTACAAAAAGGTTATAAGCCACAAGTCTCTTTGTATATTCAATTGAAAGAAATGAAATATTTTTAAATCCTGGAATCTCATTATATTTTGTGTATTTGAGAAGAATACACAAAGAATACAAATTGTAAACTATGGTATTATGCTCCTAATTAGAAGTAAACCCACAAAAAAACAATAAGAAATACATTGAGGGTTTAATGCTCATGGAAAAATACTTAACAAACCATGGGCCATCAATGCATCACTAAAGTGATATATCTCCAAATGTGATCAAATGCTTACAATATGTTGGTTGCATGCAGTGATTTCTCAATAGTTTCCAAGACAGACGTATAAACCATTGTTATGGTCTATGGATTTGGGGTGAGAAATCAACCATACTATAAAATAAACTTAATGTTCAAATGATGATATCTTCAGCAAGGTAAATTTCCTTCTTGTATAATGTCGAAAAAATATTTTCTGTGTGAATATTTTCCTTTCCTTCAAAAAATTATGTTGCTCAAGAATTTGGGTAAAGATATTTGTAAAAATAATCAAACTCAACGCTTCACTTTAACTGGAAAATAACACTAGTAAAAAATGATGAAATTAATGACTAGGTGACTAAAAATGTTAGTCACTGCAATTATTTCAAGTGAGTTACTACTAAATTTGAGCAATTTTAAGTGACCAAACTAAAAATGAAAAACTTAAATGACTAATTTAGTCTTGGAATAAAATATATGACTAGATAATAAGTGACTAAACTAAAAGCAGCTAACTTATAGGACTAATTTAGTCTAGGGATAAAATAAATGACTAGATAATAAGTGACTAAAGTAAAAGTGACTAACTTAAATGACTAATTTAGTCTAGGATTAAAATATATGACTAGATAATGAGTGACAAAATTAATAATGATTAATGTAAATGACTATTATAGTCCAAGAATAAAAATATAGCCAAATAACAAGTACAACAACTATATGAATTAGTCATTTATGTCAATAATTTTTAATTGTGTCACTCCATATATGGAAAATTTCACTTTTGGTACTGAAGTGTTACATTTCACTATAGGTGTCTCTGAATCCATTTGCAGTGTTAAAATTTAGAGACAAAGGGGTCTTTGAATTTACGGTGTTAAAATTATGAATACCCTTTTGTCTCTAAAGTTTAACAGTGTAGATGGATTTATCTACAATTAACGTAATTGCATATATCATCTATCAACTTTACACTAATGCCTTCATTATAATTTTAGTAAAGTTAATATTAATTAGATAGCCAAATTAATATTTATATTTATATTTAATATTTGGCCATAAAGTTTAATTTTTGAACTTCATTGATTTATGTTAAAAGTGTCTTGTTTTAAATCTAGGGTTAAATATTCATATTTACATTTAATAAATAGATAAATATAGAATTTCTTATGTTAAACATGTGATTTCATTTAAATCTAGTATTAAATCGTCATATTTACATTTGATAAATATTAAATAGATAAAACTAAAATATATATTTATAGACCTATTTAGTAAATAGGTATGAAAATTTATTAATTTAAGTATGAAACTTAATTAATTTTTTAATGATGTATGAACCTTTGTTTTTTTGTAAGTAAATTTTATATTCATGTAGGAAAAGAGGAGTACATATAGCCAGTTACAAAAGCAAATGGTCTCACCTCGACTAGGTTTGTTGACAAAAATTTGCACTAGATGCAAAAAAATACAAAAGAGGGACTAGGGAAATTTTCCATAAACGGTTGGGCAGAGGCACAAAAACACATATAAAACACAAAGAACACCAAATAACATACTATTCGTCCTACATGGTGGATGCAGGGTTGTCCATGGTTGTTCCTAGATGTGGTGGAGGACAAAAGTCACACTAAACGTGCCCTTCAAAGTGCACCAACCAAGTCTCTAGCTTTTATACTTTCTCAGTGAGTTGATTTTGGCTTCGCCAACCACTACCAGTCTCTCCCAGACTTCACACTGTAAATAGTGCATTCCGTCCAATGTTTCTGTCTGCTTTGCATGTCCCTCATGACAAAATCTCTCAGTTGTGTCCACTCTTTCCATCAGGTTATTGATAAGTGCACGACAGTTCTCTATGCAACAATGTTGGATAACCTGCCCCTCATTTACCTAAAATCAATCAAACCCATGATTCCCCTTGCCACTACGGCCTACTTCGCCCTGACGACTCTACTTTTGAACCCTCAAACCCCCACCTCAGCTATCTCCCCGCTTACCTCCTCCACAGCCTCCATGTGCACCCACACTAGCAAGTCACGCACACCCCTGCAGTCTTTCCACCCTAGTGTGGAGTTTCCATGACTATTTTTTAGTCTGCCACCCTAACAGGGCCATCGACAACATGGGAGGGAGAACAACCAAACCACACCAGGGGCTTCATAATTCACCAAGGTCGAGGAACCTCACTGTGTGCAGAGTCCAGAGACCAGACCCCCCACTATATAAAATAATCACCACCAACGAAGGAGACAAATGTCGTCTACCACCACCACAGGGAAGCACAGAGACATCTCCCACTAACCCCTAAACCCATAACCCCTAAAATCCTAAACTTCTAAATCCCCTAACCCTCTAAACCTCTAAAACCCTAACCCATTTAACCCCCTAAACCATAAACCTCTAACCCCTTAAACCCTACTTCCCAACCCCTAACCCATTTAACCCCTATAACCCTAAACCCCTAACACATTTAACCACCTAAACCGTAAACCTCTAAAACCCTAACCCATTTAACCCCTAAACCCTTAACTCCTAACCTATTTAACCCCCTAAACCCTTAACCCATTTAACCCCCTAAACCCTAAACCTCTAAAACCTTAACCCCTAACCCCTTAAACCTTAATTCCCGACCCCTAACACATTTAACCCCATAAAAACCTAACCCATTTAACTCCCTCCCCTAACCCCATTAACCCTTAACCCCTAACCCCTAAAATCCTTAACTGCTAAATTCCTCAACCCCTAAACCTCTAAACCCCTAACCCATTTAACCCTCAAAACCCTAAAACTCTAACCCCTTAACCCCTAACCCCTAACCCCTAAAATCCTTAACTAATAAATCCCCTAACCCCCTAAACCTCTAAACCCCTAACTCATTTAAAGCCTTAAACCCTAAACCTCTAATCCTTAACCCCTAACCCATTTAACCCCCTAAACCCCTAAAACCCTAACCCATTTAACCCCATAAACCCTACCCCATTAATGCCTAACGACCCCTAACCCCTAGAACCCTTAACTACTAAATCCCCTAACCCCCTAAACCTCTATAACCCTAACCCATTTAACCCCCTAAACCCTAAACATCTAACCCCTTAACCCATAATTCCCAACCCCTAACCCATTTAAACCCCTATACCCCTAAACCCCTAACCCATTTAACCACCTAAATCCCAAACCTATAAACCCTTAACCCCTAACCCCTAACCCCTTAAAACAAAATTCCCAACCCCTAACCAATTTAACCCCCTAAATCTTAACCTCTAAAACCTTAAACCCCTAAACCACTAACACCTAAACCCCTAACCCCTTAACCCCTAAACCCATAAACCGTTAACACTTAACCCATAACCCATTAACCCCTCACCCCTAACCCCTAAAATCCTTAACTGTTAAATCCCCTAACCCCTAAGCCCCTAATCCCTAATCCCTTAACCACTAACTCATTATTCACCTAACCCCTAACTGTGCCTAAATCCCCTAACCTCTAACCCCTACGCCCCCAATCCCTAATCCCTTAACCACTAACTCATTATTCTGCTAACCCCTAAATTTGCATAAATCCCCTAACCCCTAACCCCCCAATCCCTAACCCCTTAACCAATAACTGATTATTCCCCTAACCCCGATCCCTAATCCCTTAACCACTAACTCATTATTCCCCTAATCCTTAAATGCAACTAAATCCCCTAACCGCTAAGCCCCCAATCCCTAACCCCTTAACCCCTAAGCCCCCAATCCCTAACCCCTTGACCACTAACTCATTATTCCCCTAACCCCTAAACCCCAAACCTCTAACCCCTAAGCCCCTATTCCCCTAACCCCTAAGCCCCTAATCCCTAATCCCTTAACCACTAACTCATTATTCCTCTCACCCTTATAACAATCTTGAAAACCCATTGGGATTAGCCATTCCAAACAAGAGCAGGTCTAGTTGGGAGCTACGATCAGGTTAATTCCCCCTTGTTGGCAAGGTGGAATACCATGAGAAAAACCATGGGTTGCAAAAACCTGGAACCCAAAAACCTCTCCTAAATTTACTATTTTATCTCAATTTTATTTTAATAAATAATTAATTAATTTCTTTAAAAACTCTTATGGATAAATAACATAAATTTTTTAAGGTCGAAACCTTTCAAACCACTCATTATGTGGTTCATCGTCAATGTTTTTAAAATAAATTTATTAGAATGAAATTGAATTGATTTTTGAAGCTTCCTTTTAAATCAATTGTTGAACTTACAGGAAATCATGGTGTGCGCTCAAAATCCATCAAAACAACAATGGGTATGATATTAAAAATGATGTTTGTAAAAATGGAGGGAGGGAGTATTCATTTTTATTTTAAATTTTAGACCTTTTACGAGTTAAAATAATATTTCTCCCGGCATAGACACATCACTTTGTTTTGGTCATCTCCCACTGCTTTTTTACCAGCAACGAAGCAGCTCTCATATTGAAATAGAGTGGTAGGGAGTGAAAATCGAAGCCTCTTTCCCACACGGATCTTTACTTCGGTAGGTAAGATGTTTCTTATTTTGGATCTAACTTCCTGTGCCCATTATTTTCGTTTCCACATTGAAGTGAAGCTCTTTATATGTCCATTTAGATTATTAGTGCTCTAGATATTTATTTTGAAAAATGTTTCTGCTTCGAAATCACCCCAAGAAAACCGACCACAATAACTATTTGTAACAGAGTCCCTTGTCTTGTATTTCACCTTGGCTCACATGTTTTCTGGCAATTGATATGTATGATAATAATCTTAGATGTTTCATTACAAGGTGGACTAGCTGTCATATTCATCAGTTTTGATTTGCTTGTAAGATTCTCATTTCTGCAATGGAATTGATTTTACTTGATGTTCTATGCATGATTTCTGGTTTATGTCAATGCAAGAGATTGAATCATTGGGTTTCTATATTCATGATATAAAATTTCAAGAGGAAAAATGGCCCTTTTTCCAACTCAGAAAATAAGGAGGAGTCCTCGATTAGGCATTGGTAGTTGTAGAAAGACTAGGTCATCAAACTTTGTTGGTGAAGTAAACTGCAAACAACTTCATGATCATCCTTCAACTCCAATCGCAAAGAAGAAGCTTTCATTTCCTAGAAATGAAATCCTTAATAATCAGAGAGTTCAAGAGAAGAACACCTTGAAGAATGGAATGTTATTGCAAGTGTTGTAACCAGTTGCAATGAAGTAAAGGCCGAGGACAAAAGGAGCCCATTTAAGGAAACTCATGGCACCAAATGCAGTGAGGGTGAAACTGTGACGAGTCCAAATCAAACCCTTTAAAAGGAATTTGTATCTCATCTCAAATGTGACAAAGATCATGACTTAAGAAAACATACGTCAATAACAGCAAAACTATCCTCCCCAAGAAGCTCTTCCAAAAAAAAAATCATCACAAAAGAGATGAAAATGCCAACTCAAAGGGTTTGAGGTTTGATCCCAATAAGTACTTACATGCATATAACAAAGATAAAATGTCTTCTCACCGAGCAGGCAATTCCAAAAATAAAGTTCAGCTTCGAATGGGGCGTAGAAGCAGACAAAGTCTCCAGGAGTGCATGTTATTGGAGGGAGAATTTATGATTCTGAAAATGGAAACACTTGCCACTAGGTGTGTGTGGGGATATTTCTCTCTCTCTCTCTTGATATGCATTCCTCATTTTATGCTTTCACAAGGATTTTTAATTCCGATCACATCACTTGAGATTGTAGCAATGTCGGCAAAAGACATTGGAATTCATGGCATCTTGCAAGAATGTTGTTGGCAAGAAATCATGCACACAAAACTTTTTCCCTAAGTGTTTTCTTAATAGGTTATTTTACTATACCACCTTCTTCGCAGTGGTTTACATCCATAAACTCGGCCATTACAATAATATTGCCTAGTTTCTATCCTCTCATGTACATAAGTGTTTTATTTTTGATAGTTTCTTCTGTCCTGACACGAGAACATGTTAATTCTTTGAATGTTTCCACAATAAACTGTCTCTTTGAATCTATTCATTCTGGAAATGTTGATGTGAAAGAAATTGTCAAGAAATTGAAGCATGTTCATAGTTCCTTAGCTTTTGTAGAAGCAACTGAAAGTTTTCCTATAAAGGAGAAAAATAGTTCACCTCTAGTGTCTCCATCAAAGGCTAGGAAATCTGAAAAATTCATTGGTCAATTCTTCCACTCCTTCAAAAGTTCACAAGTTGCAAAAGCCATTAGATGAATCCTCTGCTCTTCCAAGGGTTGTTTCATAGCGTAAAAAAGAAAAAAAATTATGTATTGTCTCTAAAACCATAAGTGACAAAGGTCTTGATTCACATAGAGAGTCTGTTCCAGTTCTGAGGGTGGGGAAGAATCATAACAAAATTAATATGGTAAAAATGGAGGTCAATTTGAATGCGAGAAATATGGATTGTAATATTGACAATGATGGGAAGAGGATATCTGATGCACGTGCTCTGAATGGAAAATCAACAAATACCAAAAGTAATTCCAAGAGAAAAATCAAGGTCAAGGTTGAGAAAGATCTTCCAATAAAGGGTCTTTGTGAAGAGGGACAGTTGGCAAGTAACATTGTAAATGACAAAGAGACAAAGTCAGATACAAAAAAATCCCCTTGCATTATGAAAAATGAAAATGATAACGTTGAAGATAAAGTTGTGACTGCAAGTAAAGACATACAAAATTTTCTAGCTATTCATGAAATCATAGGGCCTCTCGAGGGGAAAAAGGAGCTAAAATAAACCCAAAAAAAAAACATTCCTCTGAAATTAATTGTAAAGCTAGAAATCTAATGCCAACAGAAAGCGAACATGTCCTAAAGGTCGATGTGAAGCAAATAAAGAAAAGAAAATCAGATAATATAGACAAACCTCGAAAGAAATATGTTATCAAGGGGATCAATGATCAGTATATTTCTGTATCTAATTTTCAGTTAGAGGTTGTTGAAGAAAAAGTAAATTTGAAGAAGAAGAAATGCAAAGACAAGAAAGAGTTGGATGAAATAATTTTGCCTCAAGGGAAGCCAATGTAGTTGATTGTGGGCATAGAATTTTCGTCAAATGATGTTGGATCAACGTTCGAGTCTCTGGAATTTTTCTTAGCATTTGAACAAGTATGTACTTTCTTATCCAAAATGTGTTTTAAGTTGATATCTATGGTTCAAACTAAAATTTTTGCACTGTGGATATTTTGTTTTACATTGTTGTAGTTATACCTTCAACAGTACCAATTTTTTGCTACAAACACACGAGTGTGACGGTATGAAGTGGAAAAAGTGTAATACTGGTCAGTTTACACCATGATTTGGGCTAACATCACTTCCTACCTATTCAGTTCTTGATTTATGCATGTTAGATATAGCCCACAACACCTTTCCATTATTTCAGAGCCTTGTTTTTACACTAGTCAACAATAATTGTTATAGAAGTTCTTTGATTGTTAAAATAAAAGTAATCTTTCCAAGGTAGACTTTTGGAAATTTCTGTAAATGAGGTCTTATATATGTACCTTACCGATAGATGATAGTACATGCTATGATGAGTGCAAGTGAAATACCAAATCCTCTCTGATCATCAAGAAAATATGGTTTTGTAAGGTCTTTGTATTATAATTAATTTCCACTGTGTTGTTGTCCACATGCTTATATTGCAACTATGAAAGTTGAGTCACAATTGTCAGGCCTTGGCCTTGATTCTATCTGAAGCAGCTCCTCTTGTTATAGGGCTTTGACAAATTCTTACCATTCAACATAGCAATCTATGATAAAATTTGTATTCATAAACAAATGAGTAATTATGACTTAGAAATGCCACTAAATGAATGAAAAAACCACTTTTCTATGGGAATGTGTCCCTTAGGGTGGGAGGGGGCACCTCCATGTTTCCCATGTTCCCAAGGTTTCCTTTTCTTGTAGGATTCTCCAAGAAACATTTTTCCACATATCTCTTTTGGGAAATGCGGTGAAACATAGAGGGAAATTCATTTTCCTAAAAGGGTTTTATATTTATCCCTTTTTTGGGACGATTGAAGAAACATTTATCTACATATCTCTGTCGTAAATTTAGATGGAAAATTTTCCCTAATGTGAATGATGCATTTTCCAAAAGGAGTACTTTAAGCTTTTCCCTATAACAAAAATGCGCATTTGGATGTCTCTTAGAAAAAATGAGTTGCCAATTTTTATTGTGTCCCAAATGCTTCTACTTGCTTGTTTGACCATCCCTATATGTGCAACTAGGACTACGATTCCTTGTATTCCTTCTCCAAGTGACTCTTTATTCACATTGTGTTCACTCTTTCTAGTGCCATTGCAACCCTCGCCTAGTCCAATATACCATCATTTTGACACGAGTCATTGATCCCAATTGTATTTTTGACTATTCAATGCTCATTAAACTGTACTTTGTCAATTTTGGATTTTTCACTATGTTATTAGAACCCCCTTGATGAGGTTCCTAGTGTAGTCAATGTTCTTTATCCATGTTGTGTTCACCCTTTTAAATGCAAGTGTAACCCACACCTAATCCAATATACCATCATTTCGACATGAGTAATTGATCCACATGGTAAATTTGACTAATCAATACTCATTAAATTGTGCTTTGTCAATTTTGGATCTTTGGTGATGTTATTAGAACCCCATTATCAAGGTTCTTAGTATGCATGATGTTCAAGGTGATCAATGGTTATAGAGCTTTTGCCACTTTTAATGGTATGTAGAAGTAATGGATTGATTTCTAGTAATAAAAGTTTGTTCCAATTATACATTGTGCGAGCTTTTAAAAGCCTAAAAAAATATCTATCACTTTTTGGATAATATCATTGTATTATTTACATATATAATCAAAAAATGGTCTGCCTTTGTCGATGCATTGGTGAGAAACTAGTCCTCATTCTCTGTATTTCAGGATTGTTCCTCGAATCCCTATTTATTGGTGAGACACCAATCCTCATTCTCTGCTCAAATTATGCTTCCTTATTTTCCAGTGCATTCTTCAAGCTAGCAATCTACAACATCAAAGATCAGGAAACCTTTGAGTCCTCTAGAGGACACCATTCATTATCAATATTCTTCAACTACTCATAGGTCCTCAAGAAAACATACAAAAATATCCCTTGTTTTTAGTCCTTTCGGTCCATGGAGAACAAATAAGACTATCATTTAGAAAGAAAAATATTTTTCAAGAAGAATTCTAACACAAATATGTTCTTTCAGCTCCCTAACCCCACCACTTTCCTTTTTGGAATGTGCGGCACCAAGTTCAACAGTTGCAACCCTCTCTGCAAATTTTAGAATGCTTATTGTCTCCCCATGTGCATCTAATTCAATACTTATGTGTACAAAAATGAGACTTTTTGCCTGTCCATGTTAGGAACAAAGTCCAACATCATTACCACCCCAGACTAGAGAAAAGTGGTGGTTTACTTCCATAACTATTCATTAAGGAAAAGATTGAATTTGTTACCTAAAGAATCCTGAAACAGTTGTGTGAGCTTGTTATTTAGGTAAGGAACATGGGAACTATTTTTTGCAAGAGAAGAAATCACATCTCCTAAAGCTGAAAGTGATCTATCTCTGGTGGCCTCTGATTTGTTAGCTCTCTCACTTCCAACAAGGTCAATAAGATGAAGACACCCTTGAAGAATTGTTCCAGAAGTAAGATATCTACCCTGAACATGCACTGTCAAAACAATGCAAACAAAACAATGTTTTTATTTTTTGAACAAAGGTTTCAAGAGAGACCAGTATTATTGAAATTCTTCAAAGATTGTGTTTCAAACCTGTGCAAACAGTTTCTCCGAACATTCAGAGCATTTTCTCCCACAACACGGTTCTTGTGTCCAAGGTTCATTAACTCCATCATAGAATATGTAGATGCAACAAGTATTAGATTTGCATCTGGCACATTGAGTCCATTCTTCTATGAATTTTTGCAGATTTACAATGTGCTATGAGTTAAGGATTATTTTATTCTGAGAAACTCAGATCCAAATATTTAAAAACAATAAAGACAACTCCATATGATCAAGAAGTATATCTTTTATTGGAACTGTCTGAAACAAGAATATCTTGGACTTGTTCATTGTATATTTCAATCATTTGAACAACAAACTCAAATATAAGGGTAACCTTTCTTTGTTTTGATATATGAAATAAGTCATTAAAGACTCTATATTTCACACCCCAACTCTCCTCTGTAATCACCTTAGGACCATTCCAGACAGGCAACGCACAAAAATTAGAGAAAAGTATTTCTAGGCAAGAATTTCTTCAGCAGTGAACTCATTCCCTTATTAGTTTTGCAAGACAGTGCTTCAAACTACAATTGACTAAGTAGAAGAGGGTTGTTATTACTATTGTTTATGTCTTTCCAGAACTTGATTTCCCATATGAAAAAATGAAAACATTGTAACCATATAGAACATATATGATCAATGGCCTGGTCTCCAAAAACACTTCCTCTGCAATTCAACATGAATAATGTTATGATTTAAGATATTGTACCTTAAAATCATGTAAAATGTTTTCAACACTCTAAAAAGAGATCCAAACTTGAGTAGTAGATGCTCCAAATAATTTGTTGAATGTGAATGATTTACGTATATCCTTTCCTTGCTTTGCAAGATTTTCAATCATAATTTGACCATCCTCCCCAATATATCCACTGTACTCTGACAGTTGGATTGGCCATGAAAGAATGGTCTAAATCAGAAATACACCCTTATGCTTCCTAATAAGAATAAGAAACACAGACTCAATATGAAGTTCGATATACAAAATAGCATAAATTTGTTGTCCTATCAAATGACATCTGTTGTGCTTTCACTACCAGCTTGGTCAAGCAATTATGCCCTGCCTCAGCTTATAAGTTTATGTTTTATAAGCAGAATAAGATAACACAGCACCATGTAAGAAGAGCCTAGAGTCAAATCATATTACATAATTTGACATTCTCTCCCAGAATTACTAATGCTCATCTTCCAGGCCCAAGGCAAGGTCGAACACTCAGTTCAAACACAAAGCTCACAGTCATAGGAAGATGCAGCATAGATAAGTTGCTCATACATCTGCACATGTCTGGAAGAAATCCTACCCAGTTCATTCATCCATCTCCTACTCTATTGAACCAATCTCGTTGCCAACTTCCCAATTAGTGGGAGCACAAGCTTCTTTAAATGCACGGTAAACTACCATTTTCTAGTATTTTTTTTCCTTTTATGTTCCTACTGCAAGCTGTGGATATGTTCCCCCCACATAGAATTAGCTAAAACTATTCATTCGCATTGAATTTGGAATAAATATGCAACAGATTTGATATATAAAATTTAAAGAGTCTCCTAACTCCTAGTCCGTTATAATATTTTTGAGACATGTCAGTTAAACTATAACACTATGACAGACGAATAGGAAGCACACCTTTCAGATCCTGAACTTGATTGTATAGCTGTCGATTTTCCTCTAGAACTTTGTGGTAGCCTACTGCAGTCTGCGCTCGTCCACACATATGCTTTCCTATGCAGAAAATAAATACAGTCAAAATTTAAGAATGTAGAAAAGCATGGTTCAAATAATAACAAATGTTTTTGCAAAGCTCACCAAGATTGTACAATCATTTATTCCCTTCCATTTGCATTGACTGAACACCTTCCTTCATGTTATGTAGCATCCATTTCATTTCCTACTGATTTTATGGAAAAATCAGAACAATCCCTATGTTTGAATCACAATCTCACACACTCTTATAAGATTTAAAATACTTACTCCAATTCCCCTTTGTTAGAGATCAAAACGTGTTTGAAGATTTGGAACAGTTTTTTCATCCTCATCTGCATCACTTGACCTATTAGAGAAGGATTCCTCATGATGTCCTCCTCTAACACCATAAATTTCCTCTTTTCCCTCATCTTCGATGACATCAACCTTTAGCTTGATGTTTCAGTCTTAGATGTTAATTAAAAATAGACATCTATTACAATTATTTAGTGATGAACACAACAATATTTCAGCTCAAGCTCAGTTCTATATTTCTCAAAGTCCATTTCAGTCAACATCTATAGTCAGATCCATTTTAGGAATTGAATTTTAGCTTTTATGTAGCATATGCATTAACATTTTCTGTATTCCCAGATAACTATATCCTAGCAACTTGAAACTAAAGTAACTTTTACATATGTTGTAGTAAGGATTTTGACCAAACCTTGGGCTCTCTTGAAGCTTTTGTTAGTGCTGCCAAAATTTTTGACTTTGGGAAAGACTTTCCATCCCCATTAACAACAAGGTCTTGTACTACCTTCTCAACTGCAGGACAAAATAACACAACATATGAGAATTCACTTATTAAGTTATTTTTCATCTATTTATATGCATTTCCAAAGAGCCTCTCTTGTTAAATTTTCACATAGAGAAAAAGAATTGATGTGGAAACATGATATTGTCGATTTAGTAATAAGAACACACTTGCTCTATGTTAGAATTCAACTAGTTCCATCTTCACAGAAGATTTTGCCACTAAAAATCTTATACCTGATTAGCGAATATGTTCATTAGAATAACCTGACCCTTTAGCCCCTTGACTCCTATGGTCTAGGTTAGGTAATTTTTTAAATCATGTGTAATCAATCATAAAATGAATTATGTTCTTTTCTATTTTTTATATGCAGACAATCTTCCAATTTAACCAAGTATTTCAGGTGTGCTCAATATTTCCCATTTATAATGGAAAAGATATGATAATGAGCCAGCACGGGACAAAGTTAGGTTATAAAATGAAATATTCCCAGAGCGACACAGTAAAATGTGAGAAATGTATAATGATGAGTCAAAACATGATAAGGTTACGTTATAAAAAGCAAGAATCCCTGAGTTACACTACAAAATCCTGTCACCAGTCCATTACAACACCCTCCAAAACTGAGGTGTAATCATAGAACCCAGGATAAATACAAGTTAAACATGTAAAATTATCATTTGATAAAATCATATTTCCCTGATACAAAGCTCCAAAGAGAAAAAATCCTCAAAATTATACAGAAGACTCAGTGGTCTACCTGCTCACCCTGCATGGCTAGACAACACTCAAACTCTTCCATTACTTTTGATAACATAGATTATACAAGCTGATAGAAAACCATAGGAGTATTAAAGGATATCAGTGAACATCACAGATATGCAGAGGCAATAAAATTGAACAACTTGTTATTTTCGAAGAAAAAATTGAAGAGCTTACTGTAGCCACTTCTGGTTTTTTGTCAGAAAAATTGACAGAATGAGCCAATTAAATGGTTGTGATGAAGGATCCTGCTCAAAATAATTCCCAAAAAGTTTCTCAGTGCGAACACAAATAATTGTGCGCATCATTACAGATCATCTTAATTGAACAAAATAACAAAGATGAATTAAATAAGGGGTTCTCTTAAATACCATCCTATTTGAATTCAAGGATTGATCTTGATTCAAATTCTCCCTGGAAATATATCCTTCTGGTAAGTTTAAACCAGGGTTGCTTAGTAGAGTGCTTGAATCTACAACTAGATGATAATTCTTCAATATAGAATGGGTGAATGGATCAGAGTTTCTCCCCAGTTCAATGGGAAATTTTGCCACACTGGGTGGCTTCAAGTTACCCCCATACTTCCAAAAATCATTTCCATCATTTTGCTTCCAATCACTGTATGATTTCAAAGCTAAAATGCAGTTCACAACTTTCACCTATGATCCTCCCTAAAATAAAGCTCATGTAAAATAAGCATACAAAGGATAAACCGAGGCAATCGATTCATTGCTTGCAAGATTTAGGGCTTCTTCCAGTGGACTGTTTAAGGTAAAATCACAGTAAAGGTGTGTGTTGTGATTGATTTGATAAAATTTTCCCCTTAACATTATGGTGTGCAGAACACACTTGCAAGTCATGTAGGATAGGTTGATGCATTAGCAAGCAATGCAAGAGGACTTGACATGCAATTGAGTGTGAATTATCTACTTGAACGTTGTGGGACAAATATGGATAGTTTATATGATGATAGATGGGCGAAGCCGATGGGATTCTTTTGTTGATGGCTATTATATGCGAATGGATGTGTATCTTAGTGGTTCCTCTATTGTGTTTTGACCTGGTGATGCAGGAGCATCTAACGCCCCTCAGTCAAAGAAGAATCCAAAGCAGAGCGTGGAGGACGTGGACAGCAAAGCTGAATGAAGGGAGAAAAATAGGGAAGATATGCTCTTAAATTGATTTAAAATGAGAGATTTAAGTAATTTGAGTGATTTCCGGAGAGATTTTGTTGATTTTAACTGATTCATGCCTTTGAAAATGCTTTATAAGCACGTTTGTAAGTGTGAGATGGGCGGCGCGAGTGAGAATACAATGTAAATCGTGTGGATTTAGTGACTAAGG
Organism: Pinus albicaulis; assembly: GCA_034641835.2. Taxonomy (NCBI): domain Eukaryota; kingdom Viridiplantae; phylum Streptophyta; class Pinopsida; order Pinales; family Pinaceae; genus Pinus; species Pinus albicaulis. The sequence continues at coordinate 825,678,984 of CM076575.1, forward strand.
CTGCAATGCCTTAGTTATATTGTGTTTTGTATATAATAAAAAATATATATATTGTCGATTTCTACATGTTGAGTGATGGATTTTTATGGTTTTAATTTCTGAATGAAATCCTGTGTTGTGAGCTTATTGATCGACCATCGATCACTTCAGGATCGATGGCGATCTAAAATATCTTTTAAACGTTTATATATATGAAGTCTAATTTTAATTGACAGAGATTGTGAACAGCGAGAAACGCTGGGTTATGTAATTGCGTAGTGAACCCAATGTGTGAAGGCGTTAGTTATAGGAGAATGAAATCTTAAAGTTTGCAGAGGAATGTTTTTAGAATTGTGGAAAGGCGTTTATTATTAGCATAGCAGATTCAAATTTGGTGTAATATATTGATCGAGTTACAGTATTGAGAAGTGGATAAGGTATTGATGCACAGGATCCATAGATCACTGTGATCAATGGAGCGTATAACATCAAATCGGAACTATGTAGTAATCGACAGTTTTTGGCATTTAACCATTCCGACTTCCGATTTCCAATTAATCGGATTTGAGCGCGAATTTTTTTGATAGTTGGAATTGTAATCATGTCGATTACCGATGCAATTGTAATCACATCAGAGGTGTTTCATAATTGCATCAGATCGGATTTAGGTGGACTGTGGAACCGCCGATCTTTATAGAAGCGGGTTTAATATGATTTGAATTCCATATGTGTGGATTGGAGCAGAATTCATATGTTATCTTTGTAATGTAATTATGTGTGGCTCAGGGGTTTAAAAAACCCTACTGGTATCTTGCTGCCGCTTCGGAGTGGAAGCAGTGGGGCCATAACCCACGGGCCCAGGATCGAAATCTTACCATGAGTTTTAGTGACTCTTGGGATCTCTTTCCTGTCAGTGAATCACGACGGCAAGGATTTCTGAGGGGGAGAAATGTTGCAAGTAGAAGGGGAAGAAGATACGAGGATATGGGCTTTAGAAGTTTATGGGTCTTCTTTGGTGCATATGGCGGCAACAAAAGGTGAGAGAAAGATTTATGCCGACAACCTAGAAGCGGAATTGTGCTCAATTGGCTGCAAGACTGAAAACCCGAGGAAGGATGCCAAAAGACCGAGTGTGGAGGGCTTGGTGAGGTATCGTGTAACAAAAGGAGACTGTTACTGCAGAGGTTGGTTGCAGCTCACAGAAGATCATGAAGGCAGTTCCACTGAAGAAATGTAGTGGGTCGAATTGCTAAGGACAAGGAGAAGCATATGACCAGGAGGTCATAAAATTTTTGTACCTCGGGAGTCTGATGCAGGAGCATTTAACGCCCCTTAGTCAAAGAAGAATCCAAAGCAGAGCGTGGAGGACGTCGACAGCAAAGCTGAATGAAGGGAGAAAAATAGGGAAGATCTGCTCTTAAATTGATTTAAAACGAGAGATTTAAGTAAGTTGAGTGATTTCCGGAGAGATTTTGTTGATTTTAACTGATTCATGCCTTTGAAAATGCTTTATAAGCACGTTTGTAAGTGTGATATGGGCGGCGCAAGTGAGAATACAATGTAAATCGTGTGGATTTAGTGACTAAGGCTGCAATGCCTTAGTTATATTGTGTTTTGTATATAATCAAAAATATATATATTGTCGATTTCTGCATGTTGAGTGATGGATTTTTATGGTTTTAATTTCTGAATGAAATCTTGTGTTGTGAGCTTATTGATCGACCATCGATCACTTCAGGATCGATGGCGATCTAAAATATCTTTTAAATGTTTATATATATGAAGTCTAATTTTAATTGACAGAGATTGTGAACAGCGTGAAACGCTGGGTTATGTAATTGCGTAGTGAACCCAATGTGTGAAGGCGTTAGTCATAGGAGAATGAAATCTTAAGGCGCAGAGAAGGTGCTGTTAAATTGTGTGGAAAGGCGTTGTGTCGCATAGCAGATTCAAATCTGGTGTAATAGATTGATCGAGTTACAGAATTGAGAAGCGGATAAGATATCTGATGCACAGGATCCATAGATCACTGTGATCAATGGAGCGTATAACATCGAATCGGAACTATGTAGTAATCGACAGTTTTTGGCATTCAACCATTCCGACTTCCGATTTCCAATTAATCGGATTTGAGCGCGAATTTTTTGATGGTTGGAATTGTAATCCTGTCGATTACCGATGCGATTGTAATCACATCGGAGGTGTTTCATAATTGCATCGGATCGGAGTTAGGTGGACTGTGGAACCGCCAATATTTATAGAAGCGGGTTTAATATGATTTGAATTCCATATGTGTGGATTGGAGCAGAATTCATATGTTTTCTTTGTAATTGAATTATGTGTGGCTGCGAGGGTTTAAAAAAAATCCTAACACTATACTGCACGCTTCTGAGTAGGCTTAGTGGGCCATAACCCACAGGCCCAGGATCGAAATCTTTACATGAAAAGGGATTTTGGTAATACCCCAGGATCTCTTTTCATCACTTGGCCAAAGTTATAATACTAGCTTTGCCAAAAATACATGTGCAACACAAATGAGTATGAATGTCATCCTTCCTAGAGGGCCTTATGTGCAAGCAGCACTTCTACAAGTTGGACTAGTGAGAAATAATTATGATGCTAATAGGTGGCAGCGTGCTTCTGGTTCACAAAAGGTTTTGATTACTCCTCCATAGCCTTCTCTTCCCACAATTCATATATCAGAGAATCGATATTAAGTGGGCAAGTTTTCTGATGAGGAACAGTTGAAACAAAGACAAATTAAATACATCCTTAATAAATTAACACCCCAAAACTTTGAGAAACTTTTTGAACAGGTCAAATAAGTGAAAATTGACTCTGCATCATGTCTTCATGGTATATTAATATCTCAAATATTTGACAAAGCCTTGATGGAGCTAGATTTTTGTGAAATGTATCCAAAATTCTCTTTTTAGTTTGTTGCAGGAATACCAGAATTTTATGAAGATAATGAGAAGGTTTTTTTGAAGTGATTTATTTTGAACAAATGTCACGAATAATTTGAAAAATATGAAAGAGCTGAGGTTGAGGCTAAGAAAGCAGAAGAGCATGGTGAAAAATCCTTTCAGTAGAAGAAAGATGGGAGAAGAACACTGCAACATGAAGACAAATGCTAGGAAATATAGGGTTTATTAGTGAGATTTAAAAATAAAGTATGTTGACTGAAAGAATTATGCATGCATGCATCAAGAAATTAATTGGTGAATTTCAGCATCCAGAGGAGGAAAATGTTGAAGATTTTTGCAAACTGATGAGCACTATCTATCATATGATTGACCATTCAAAGGCCAAGGAACATATTGATGCTTACTTCGATAGGATGACAAAAATTTCCAATAAACAAGGGCTTCCATCTAGGTCGAGGTTCATGTTGAAGGATCTGATTGATCTGAGGAGGAATGGATGGAAATGAAGGAGGAAATTTGATGGAAACAAGAAAATAGAAGAAGTGCATTGGGATGATATGAAATAACTACATGGAAAAGGAGGCTACTCTCAAGGTACCAATATGGGACATTCATGTTGGAGACTTGTGACACCACTTGATCATGGTGTGAGAGGACTTGCGATGCCACCTTACATGGAAAGTGCACATACGGGTCCACTTCCACATATGGGTGGGATTTAAAGGGCCACAACCCCATATGGGACCACGTGACTATGGATTCACCAGTCAATATGCTCAGATTGTGGATAGGGCTCAATTTGAAGATGAGTCTATGCCAAGCCCTTCAACACATAGAGCTTTTGATGATGGCCACTTGACTCTTGGTCATAAGGGAGGTCTTGGAAAGGGAATAGGAAGGAGGGCTTAGCCTCTGCCATATGCTAAGAGTGCTCTATCATATATTCCACCATTCACATCTCTGAGTAATAGACGAACAGGTGCAGGTCCGATTCCAGGTTGCAGTTCTAATCGGATGCAAATTCGTATGAGAGATGAAATTTTGACAAGGACTTATGCTACAGAAAATCCTTTATTTGCAAAATCATGTGTCTAGGAAAGAAATGTTTTGGCTAATGACATAAGAGAGTTTAAGAATTCATACTCATTAGGTGACAGAGGTGGGAAGACTACAAATGCTAAATTTTAATTGTAAGAACATTCTTCTCAAAGAACTTTGAGTTCACAACTCATTGAGTTTCAACTTAGGAAAAAGGCTTAAATGGAAATCAAAGAATATTATAGGTGAATTCCTTTACAAAGCTTCCATGCATTTTCATTATGTCTTTTAGAGAAGTCGACAAGTTTCCCTGAATTTTTCGTAATTTTTCATGGAGGAAACCTTTTGTGTAGATGACCTTAAAGCACCATTGTTCCATTCAACTATGGTTTTTCTTTCGATTATAGATTCTTTTTTCATGAAATATGTTGAAATTGATCTTTTGGGGAATCTACTTACACATTTATGAAAGTCTAATCCTTTCTTTCTAAATCAAGGAAAACTTATTGAAGGATAGTGTGAAATTTTGTGTATGTTCTTATTCAAGTTTGAATTTATTTAAGGACTGCTACAGTATATGGTCATTTGCGATTATGAATTATAACTATATATAATTTTGATGTTTCCAGGTTGGAGACTATACTATTTTCATTGGAGTATGCTACTGTTGATGCGCCCAAGGCTCCTGACTTCATTGGTCCTGTAGGGTCAAAATCCACTAAGCTAATTCCATGTCATTCTAACAATTTTGCATCCTTTCTGGGAAACAAATCCATTACAGAATAGGAGTTTCCCAAGAAGGAATTTATAACGTGAAACCAAAAAATTACAAGAAATTTTAGTGAGTTTGTCTTTACAAGGCATATGATAGAGAAAAATGGCTTTATTTAGGGCTACTCATCCATATATGGTTCAATGTGCAATTGGTTAACTAGATAATGAATTGTCTTTCCTCAATATATGTGCAATTCTAATTAATAGTTTAGCCTATTATTCTATCATTCCTACAAGATACCATGGGTAGGTATGACTAATGGCTCATCTACCATTTTTTACTATAGAGTAGGTGGTCTCAACAAAGTTATAACAAAGTCAAAAAGAACTATAAGCTTGACAACTATATAGATAGGAATTTCCCTAAACTTGACATATTTACTCTTTTTTTATTATGTTTTGCTTTTGGGTGATAGGACCAAGTCAGATGCAATTATGCTGAAGGACCCCACCCTTGAAGAACTAAAATTCCTACCTTAAAAACTACCAACAACTGAGTAGCTACAAGAATCGACACCATCTTTGATTTGAACCAAAATAGTGTTATTATCTCCTAGTATTTCCCTAATCACAATGACCCGTAGATTCTCCTCATGGATTATTTATCTCATTCCATTTATTAGTAAAATCAACAAAATGTGTCCCTACGTTTGAATCTTGGGGAAAAAACATATAATTTTTATCGTTTAAATTATCCATATCTCTTGGAGCCCAAAAATCAATTTTCTTTGGATAAGCTTTATCTATAACTGCAAAAACAACCCTATTATAAGTTGAAGGACCATTATGTCCTCTTGAGTATTGAGAAAGTATGATGGAATGAAATTGGGTGAAGACCAGATCCAGGTTTACCATGTCAAAACCTAGGTTCATTTAGATGACGACCTTGGTTTGAATATATTGACCATACAAACTAGGAACACCCATACTTATCGTTGTCATCTCTCTTTCATCATCAATATTAACATACTAAGGACATATCACCCATGGAGGTCCATGGTAGTCATTGCAATGTAATTTATTAGAATACATTCCATTTCTTATTATTAGATTTACCACATCCAAAAATGGCATCATTCACATAATTTTGAAGAAGTCTACAAATTAGGTCAACATAATTTTTTTCACATTTACGACTTCCCTCACATTTGTTGTTTCTTGAAGCTCGAGCACTTTCATAACAAAAATAGGCAAAGTAAAACAAAAAACATGGTCCACTCTCTTTTCATTTTCTAATATTATAATGGAGTTTTATTAGAGACATTGTTTGTTTGTTTGTTTTGGTTAGAAAAGGGTTTGCTCTTGGTTTTATGTGACTTTAAATTTATCATATGTAGCATGTTGAGAAATGGGAAAGAATAATGTGTGAAATTTATCTTGCAGAAATTGATTCTGAATGAAAGGATACATAGTTTAACCAAGCTACAATTCACTTTTGTAAAGGCGGAGGTACATCTTAAAAAACTTCTTAAGAATACACCATATACAAAGTTTGACCATAAGTAATATATGTGTTTCTCTTTTACATATATGTTATTTTTCTACCCAAGATATCATAACAAGAAAAATATTGATATTGTAGAAATTGTTTGAGGACGTCATTGAGGTCAATTTTTCTGATGTCCTATTTGATTGATACTTTCTCATATGTCAGGAAGGCTTTAAATATGAATTAATATGTTCATGAAACAAATCATATTCAAAATTTTTAGATATAAAATATTAAAAAAATGTCTATGTATTTGTTTGATTTTTACTTGAATCTGTTGTGGGCAAGTTATAGGAAATGTGATTGGAAAAATCATGGGGAGACGATACATATCACGTCTTGGATATGGTTCTTTCATTGTTAGAGATCGCTTAGACACCTAAGCCGTCGACTTTGGAAATTTTTCTAGTGGGAATTCCTATGGTTTTTAATGTTGTGATTATTTCACCTCATGGTTATTTTGGGCAAACAAATGTTTTAGGAATGCCAGACATGACATTAGTGGACAGGAAAACAATTTTTTTATAATTGCAATTTCCTTTCCATGATATCCTCTCTTTATTGTTTGATTGTATTTCAAACGTTTATTTTGCTTTTGTTTTGTATTTTAACTATGAAATTGAAAATACTTAGTACCAGATCCATTTAAACAACAACCAATGCTTCAAGATGAAATTAGTATTACCCTGTATTGATTGGAATCCTTATAGTTATTTTTTGTTAAAATAATTTCATGATTATCAGAAAAAGTTACTTTCATGTTGTTATTTGAGTACATGTTGTTTATATACTTGACTAAGTTCATGCATTAGAAAATGAAATGTTTTTGTGAATAAAATGACAAGGATTTTAAACATCAGACCTCAGAATATTTATTTTCACAAGTTATCTATAGCTTGAAGTTTTTAGCATATAATTTAGTTAACATGATTGTTCTTGAGCTTTCCTTGAAAGTTGAATACTAAGTTACTAAGGTGTTAGTTTCTATATATGGTGACATTTTATTTTCTTTGTTTATACAGGTTAACTAGCCACATTATAGTGGCAATTATTGCCCCAATGAAGAAAATTTGTTCGATTTTCTTGTATGGAGAAAAATGGCTTTAACATTTATGATGTTGAGGTATATGTCGTATAAACTATTTATATTATAATTTATTTTATATTCTAGCATTCATTGTCTTTAATGTTTTACACTCTGCATTGCATCTTCTTTTGTTTTCAAAAAAAGAGCTTAGTATTGATGGTAAGAAGTAGGAATTGAAAAAAGAGGGGAGCAATAACATTGGGGCGACTAATGCAAAAAGAGAGAGAGGAGAATTGGTATCGGGATACTCTTAGAGCCAATATGTCGCATAAGACACACATATAAAGACTGATGGTCAAGTCTTCAGAGTTGGTGAATTCACATGCAATGCCTTGAAAATACAACGATAATGTTTTGAAGCGATGAAACACCATTTCATGTGTAAATTGTAGTCCGACCAATATTAAGTTGGAAAATCAAGTTTTAATACTTTAACATTTCATATAATATAATTTATGTGGTTGAAATTATTTATAGTTGCACTTGATATTGTTTAGTATTATAATTAAAATATGCGATTTTGTGTTTTCATGTTAGATGAACATGCACATTGTATGATATTTTTTAAATCATACAAATTAATTTATGTTGATTAATAATGAACACAAAATCAATTTAAAACTACTAAATTAGTGGTTTATATTGATTAATGATGAACACAAATAAAATGAATATACGATTAAATTAGTCACTTAGAATAATTATTAATGAAAGTAAATGAAATGAATATAAATTACTAAATTAGTCATTTATATAATCAATAAATGACTACTGCAAATGATAAATTTGTGATTACAAATGACAACTAAATTTTGCATATATACAAATACTAATAGTTAATTTACAGTATCTTATAACACGACTAAAATTTTTTCTGTTTCTTCAGTCATTAATTGGTTTCAAACGATGACTAAAATTTGCATATATGTGACTATTAGTAGTTAATTTACAATATGTTATAACACAACCAACATTTTGGTCATTTATTGGTTTTCTCGGGTGATCATATAGTAATATATTTTGTTGTATATTTGGTCATTAATTGTGAGAATTAATGACCAAATAAAAGATTAAATCAATGACTAAATCAATGACCAAATTAATGATTAAATTAATGACTAAATCAATGACTAAATTAATGACCAAATATACTACTAGACAACAAAATTGAGATAACCAATTAATAACTAAGCTAAAAACGACCAAAAGTTGGTCGTGTTATGAGATACTGTAAATTAGTTACTGTAGAGCTATAAAAAGGGTCTCTTTCACCTCTAATTACCTCACATTAATATGTCAATCCGAGAGCGTTTTGTTATTACAAAGAGTGACTCAATCCGAGGCTATCATTTGTCAGAGTAATGCTAGTAGTACAGTGCTTAAGAAATACAAGAGTAAACGGATGCTTGTTGAGGTTCACAAATTCTATTAAAAAGCCACTGAAATAATGATCAAAAGCATACCTTTTTAGTACTCCACAGTTACTATTGGTCAGCGACCGAAAAATAGTCATTTATATGCAAATTTTAGTCATTTTTTAGTAACTAATTAGCCATTTTGTGCTAGTGTAAGGTTCACAAGGAAAAAACCAAATCAAATTTGTATTCATGGAAACCAAGCAGAATTAGGTTTTAATGAAGGAAACTAAGCAAAATTAATATTTCAATGAGGACAAACTGAGGAAAAAATAAATTAGGGTTTTTTTTACTCACCACAAAATAATTATTTTATAGAAATTATGTAATAAAATTATCTGCAAGTAAAAAAATCCAAGATGTAGGGTCTGTGAAGGAAACCTCGGTGGGGATATCAAATTGCAATCCAAGATGTAGGGTTTGTTCATGAACCTCAGTGGGGATATCAACTTGAAAAAGGTTCTCTGGATCAAAATCTCACATTGCCATTGTAGCAGTCTTGATGTCTCGTTTCTTTCAATCTTTTTACTTATATATAAAAAAAGACATATGACTCTCTCGTATCCTTAAGTCCCTATCTAACAATGCAACTTGATGATAACATCATAAAAATTCGAGTAATGTCTACTCAATAGGAAAAAAGACGTATGTCGCACTCATCTCCTTAAGTCCCTATTTAACAATGCAACTTGATGATAGCATCATAAAAAAATTCCTATTAAAATTCAAGCCCTCCTTTCTTGACCTTTTGATCACCATGTCTTTAATATCTCACTTACTTTTTAGATTTATTTTCAATGGAGTTGTCTTTAATGCGATTTTTTGGAGTTTCTCGTGGATTTTCAGGATGGAATTTGGTGGAAACATTTGAGGTGAAATCTTCTTTTGTGTTATTTAAAGTAGTTTTTTTACTGCATATATGGATTAAAAATTTTTAAAAACCCCTAGGGCACTTTTCTTGTGCTGATTTTACCCATCAAACTTTGATTTCAATGAATTCCTATCGAATTTTAGACAACTTATAAATTAGATTGGGAAAATAAATCGGAAAACTTTTCAAAAAGGCACATTAAAGACAACTCAATTTTAAATTAATTAATAATATCTTATTAACTGAGGTATATTTTATATTAAATATGGATCTATGAATTACCAAGAGGGATGAAATATTTCTAAGTGCAAAACTCTTTTATTGTGAAAAACTTGAAGAAAATTTTTCAATTTGAGAAATATGATTTGTCTTGACCCTTTTACAATTTCTCTTCCTATGTGTTTGTGTTTGTATTTTGTATCTACTACACCATAAAAATAGAAGGAATCATGCATCTCTATTATTTTGAGAAATGCACTAATAAAATAATTTAACTATTATTTTTTTATTAATTTTTAAATATGTGGTTGCTACCAACATTAAAAATTCAATGAATTACATTTTTTTTTCATATTTTTTGTTTTCAATTAATTTTTTAAATACGACATTTATAAAAAATATTTTATTTATAAATAAACATTGTTATCACAGGAAAATCGTACAAGCAAAGGTGGCATTATTTAATGTTATGAAGAAGGATTTATAGGGCTGAGAGACATTAGAGAATCTGAAAGTATTTAAAAATCTCTAAGGTTTGAGGAAAAATCAAATTGCGTACAAGAAGAACCAGTCAAAAGTGCCTTTACGCACAAAAATCTTCAATAAACGCGCCTTTGCACGTCTTTTGTTCAAAAATGCGCGCAATCTTGGGAATGGTGGAAGTCACTTTCCAAGACCATAAGGCACACTCCAGGACATTGATTCCACACTCGAAGTCGCCCAAGGACAACTGCCCAAGCCTCCTTAGGACATCAAGGGAGCACACAATGGAATCACCCTCCTCTCTTGGGTCACTATCCACAATGTACCAAGAGAGGGAAGGAGGGTTTGAATTCTCCTATAAAAGGCCACCAAGAGATGAACAACATGAGAGCACATTGTTATGCCAGCCAAAATTTCCCCAAGCAATACCAGCAGTGTGTGATCCAGAGCAGAGATAAAGGGGACTCAGTTGTTGGCCATCCAACAACTCTAGTCCACCAGAGTAGAGAGAGGGAGACTTTGTGCCAAGGTAGCTCAGAATTAAAGACATCCTTGCATCGGGACTTAGAACCCCTAGTTCTAAGGGCCCCTTGGCAAGTGGGTTAAAGTTTCATCCTCATTCCTACCAGAACTCAATAAGAGGGGATGTAAGAGCCACCGTTTGGATTATTGAATTTTTTTGACTCTATTTAGAGCTTTTATTTTATTTGTTTTAGTTTTAGTTTAATTTTATGTTTGAATATGCATGCTATTTCTATATCTAGTATTTTTATGTTTGAGCATGTTCCACTAACTTGCTTGACTCCATATATTTACTTCCTCTGACCAATAACTTAAGAGGGAAAACCACACCCCTTAAGTTGGTGTGATTTCGTACATAGGTGCACCAAAAACACTAACACAATATTGGCGACTCCACTAACGTTTATTTCCAAGTTTATGTGGTTGTGCCTTTTTGCAGAGACCTTCGTATTTGCTGTGGAGTTGGGCTGGAATTGCCCCCTTTCTCTCCTTCACTACCTAGTTCATCCCAAGTGATAGGCTGAAGCTGAAGAGCTCCAAAAAATTACGTTGCAGAAATTTGCGTGGTTTTCTTAGATACAGGCGCACCCCAAGGCGCACGTTCAGAGCTGACCTATGTGCAGACATCGCACCTGTTGTAACCTTTTGCGCCCAAAAAACAAAATGAGAATTTTCTCCAACAATTCCATCTTTTCCTGCTTGTAAAAGAGTGGCTAGTAGCCCATAATACATCTGCTAGCACTGGGTGAGGTGCCCCGCAGCTTGCTAAAGCTCACTCTTAGTTTCTTTTAGTAGGCTAGATGTTGGTTTTATTTCAAGTTGATTTTTGCAAAGTTAACACATAGTTTAAGTAGGAGGCAAATTAACTTCCATTCCGAAATTATTTATGTTTTGCAAATTTAGGTACCAAAACACCTAGGTAATTATCCAAAGTAAGTGGCCCAAGTCCACGCATGCTAGCTAGTTCTTTTCCTAGTGTAAAATTCATTAGTATACTTCTATTTTTGCACTAGGATTTCGGGACCAGGATCGAATTGTCGATAGAAGAGCAAGTAATCTCTATTGCCTTTGCACCCTCCGGTGATCCTAGGCAAGAATATGAATACTCTCTATTCACATCTCACCATCTCCCTATATTTGATCACATAGATTAACTAGGAAAAATTGAAAGCAGCCCATATCTATGCATGTTTTTCTTTTTGAGAAAGGAACAATAGAACATAGTTTAAATAGGGGATTTTGAAAAGGAACATCGCATATCCACACATTCAAACTATGTTCTTGTTCACCTTTTTATCACACAAATCCACACACTAAGCAAAGCAAAGACACCTAAAACTAACTTAATAAAACTCACTAAATTCTCCCCACAGGGGCCACAAAATAATTTATAGTCTAAGTTAGGATCAAGGGGGTAGGCATCCAATAAGCCGTCTTGATCATTCTTCATCTTGAAACATAGAAGTTGACAGTTTAGGGAGCTTTCAAATCCACCTATCATCCCACTGAAAAGAAAATCAGAGCACGGCAGAGACCCGATTCAGAGGAGGTTAGGCTTAGGTGCAGTGCGTGTGGTATCAGTTGGGGTTACCTGACCTGGCTGATAATCGGTACTGTTAACTGAACTACCAAGAAGCCCAAGGCTTGAATGCTCACGTGGGATGGTGGTACTTAGTGGTCAAAATTAGGGCATCCTTTCCCTATAGGTGACGGTGTATTCAAGCACTAGATCCTCTAGCCTTACCTTCGTGGATTTTCTTCGGCTAACTGGGGGCGTCACCAGCTCTTACGAGACGTTGTGCCAGCACTCGCAAGATATCTTCTCGAGGTCCAGTTACATTTGAGTGTGTGAGGATGATTAGGTCTTCTAGGATTTGAGTATCATATGAAAACAAACAAAAACCATATTTTTTGATTGATTGATCACATAGGATTAATCCAAAGGGAAAATTTATTTTATTTGCGCTTTGTTTTATGTATGCAATCAGAATTTTTCTTTGATTATAATCTCTATCATCTCAAATATTTCCAAATCCATACCTAGTCGACGCCAGAACGGGCCCAATGGGACCTCGTCGATCTCAAACCATCCTTCGTCCATATCTCGAACCATCTCCATGAATGGCGGCGACATCATAGTTTGTGTAAAGCCAAACTCGACGATCGAGTGTTGTTAGACCTATTTCTGAAAACTCTCACCGCAAAGATTTTGAAGGATGTGGCGCAAAAAAAACCCATATCCGAAGAGAACTCCATTAGTAAGGCCCATTAACTCGAGCTGATCTATACGCAGTTAGGGTATATTTACAATATCCTATCGAACTCCCCACGCATACAAACTTACAAAGAATTTCCAGGTGCGTCGAACTCTGCAGGCGGTTTAATTGGGTCATTAACCCAAAGTCACCCAAGCAGTAGCATTGAATACCCCGTTTACACATATTATTCTACCCAAAATGTACCACAACCTGGCTACCAAATTCATCACATGCCTCCGCAAAATTTTACCAGTAGCGCGTCATCATATCACCATCAGCATGGAGGACGCTATCCTTCGGCTCAGGGGACCCAATACGCAGATAGACATGCTGACGAAAGAGCTCCCCCCCAACAACCATTTACAAACCAGGGACCGCATTATAAGCAGTCCCCAGCCGAAGACCCGCACATGCAGAATAATGCACAGGTGAAATTTGTGCAACCCTCCCAAATCCAACTATGCCAACCATATAACCAGGAGAACTATCCTCCTAACATGGTTAATAAAAAAGGAAAAAACAAGCCTAAAAAAAATCCTGGACAGGGGGGCAACAATCAGCAATGACCTCGGCGATCTCAGGCTAGAGGCAACTCCAACTAAAATCAAAACTAGGAGCCAAGCAACTCCCAAAGGAAGAAAAAAAGGGCACCTCTTCAAACAAACCACTCTTGTTCGATCTGTGGTGAGTACGACCATTACACTCACCACTTTCCTAACCTCCCTGAGCTGAAGAAGCGGCAGAGTAACCATGGACAAGGGGGATCCTCCCAGCAGACAACAGTCATGGAGGAACCTTTCCCCCATCAAGGGAAAATTAGCATGCAGCAACAAACTCTTGACGAATCTGGAAAGAACAACCACAAAATCTACATGACTAGCGAGGAAATGTTTTTTCAAACACGGAATCGAAATTATGACACCCCACCAGACACCAACGCATCATGGGCGAGTACTAGTGCATCTACAACACCTTTGACCATATCAAAGATGCATATTGAACCTTTGCCAAATATGGATAAGGGACCAACTAGGAGAGTAGGAAACTATTCCAAGGTAGCCCATAAGTATAGCATTGTTGATAATCTAGCTCAATCTCTTGCCGCTATGTCAACTTTGGAGGTATTACAGTCATGCCCAAATCAGAGGAAAGCCTTACTTTTTGCGTTAGGCACTATTGACCCTGCCGATACATGCCTAATGGCTTTTGATCTAGACAAATCCACCCCTAGGCTTCCTTTAATGGTCGCCTTCCAAATACCAGTGTCAGTTCAAAAAATTACCATCCATTGATGTATCATTGATGAAGGTGCATCCACATGCATCATGTCGAAGAACATTTGGCAGAAGTTAGGATCACCCAAACTAAAGCCATCAGACATCATGCTTAGAGAATACGACGGTTTCCCTTCGGCCCCCATCGGTATCTACAAAAATGTCCCGATATGCTTAGCCAGAAAGACGGTCCTTATAGACATTGAAGTCTTGGACGCCTAGTTGGACTACAATATACTCCTTGGGTGGAGTTATAAGTACGCCATGTCAGCCATCGCCTCCTTTGTCTTCCAAACTATGGTGTTCCCCCATAAGGACTGCATCGTTACTTTCGACCAATTGACACATAGAGAAAAGCATCCCCTAAAAAATACCGATGTCATTCTACCCTATGTAAACAGATCTACGAATGTGCTTTCACGGTACCAAGAATGTGGCCCTGGCCAGTTCAAACTGTCGTCCATCCTAGGATCATTCCTAGGAGATCCCCATGTTATACCTAACTCATCACCTGATTTCACAGGAGCTCTGGTATGCATGATGTCAACATCAAGCACCAAAGCTAGTCAAGACACAGACACGAGCAGTAATGACACCGTTTCCTTGACCACGACAGCCTCTCTAGCCTACGCCGCTTCCCAGACCCCATTCCTTTACCCCCCAACTGGTTTCGTATCCTAGCAGGTCTTGGCCATAGTGGTGTTACCAAACATATCTTTTGCAACACCAGTTTGGTACCTCATTCCCCCTACTGGGACGAGAGACACACACATCAGCTCCATAGGGTTAAAGCCCCTCATCCCCGAGGAGGCCCCAACCATTTAGGAAACTTTCAAAAACATCCCTGCAAAGGAAATTCCCATTGCAAAACTGATGATTATGACCAAGAAAACCAAGTGAGGAAAAAGGGTGGAGACTCCCGGCACACAACGGGAATCACCAGGTTGCACCATATGTGACGTAGTAGGTCACCCTACCCACATCTTCCCAAAGCTGGATGAATTAAAACCACTACTTAGCTGTGAGGCAGACATCATGACACTACATTCCTGTAAAAAGGAACCTACCACCAAAATTAAAGGAAAATCATTGCGTACCAATCACGCATGCGCTATCTGCAGCAATTATGGGCACTATACCCACCATTTCCTAGAAATCCCACAATATAGGGACACATTATGCGCCATCGAGAGATCCTACCAAGAGGATCCCTCCACCCAGTTATCTGGAGATGAACCTCGTACCATCCTGTACTTGCAGGAGGAACGAGCACCCCACCCGAAACCCTAGCCAACCCCCCCGCCCTCCCATTGAGCATTGTGTACTCTGCAATGAGCTCAATAATTTCATCATTGATTGCCCAGATTTGGAAATGATCCAACGATGGTACCCATTTCATATAGTATATCGCAATAACATGAACATCCACTATTCAAGGAAAATTTTAAGAACCCCCCTAAATTTATATGTATAATAAATGGGTGAATCCCCATGATACATAGGAAAAATGGAAGGTGATTTTATTAATAATATAATATGTATATATAATTTTTTTGGAAAATCTCTCATGAGATTATATTATCCTGTAAAATCATGGTGAATCACCAGTACAAATGGCAAATCACTAGTACAAAATGGTGAATCGTTGTCTACTGGAGTTCAGGGTGTTGGTTCCAATCAAGATATGGTAGTTGAACCAGGAGTTGAAGGAAGCGAACCACCGAGACCAAGCATGGCACATGGTGACTCGTGAGGGAAGTATTTCTCGTTCAGTTTGGAAAACATGTTCTTCTAGTTCTGCTAACTGTGGTGTTGTTGCTCATGCTACTACTAGCACTGATATTGAGGTTGGAGACGAGTTTGAGGAGTCCTCAGACATTGAGCCAAATGATGTTTATGTAGCTCCTGGTGATGATCCCATGTGTAGTAGTGGTGATAAGTTTTATTAGTGATCATGAAGGCAGTAGAATATTCAAATTTAAACATACCCATTACACAAAATCCATGAAGAGAAAACTCTAGCAAAAATATTGTCGTGCAAATCTAGATTCTACAGCATTATTAGAACTCCCTGCTACTCTGCAAATAGATCCATGAGATGAAGAATATGGCGAAAAAAATGGGAATCGATATTTTTTATGGGAAGGAAAACTATTCCTTTCCAAATTATTTCAAATGCAGAGACTTCATAGTTTTCAATGAAGGAAATATTTCTGAGCTTAGGGATTTCTCGGAACCTTTTTTAGTGAGAGCACCACAATGTATGAATTTATATTAGAATTTTATAGGTTATATGCATTGTATATTTCAATGTTAGAAGTGGAAGAAACCACTTCAAATATTAGCAAAATATATCACTACAAAGTTTTGCACTGTACAAAGGTTTTATCTAATATGCAGGCAATAGAGGCTTCCTTATATGAAATCAACAATAGTATCACTAGCAACAATAGATTTTATGTTATGTTGAATAAAGAAGCTTTGATGTTGTAAATTCATCCAGTTAGGGCACAATTCGACTTATCAGATTTTCCACCCACAACAGACTCAAATGAAGGAGCCTTAGAATAACTCCCATCAATCCACACAACAGGATGATCACCTCCCTCCTTTGTAGAGCTCACACACAGAAGCAATAAGTTACAGGAAGAGAGTAGCGCCACCTCAGTATGCAGATTCATGAGATCTCAAGGAGACCCCTTACCTCCACCCATGAGACCCTTGAAATAGTGTCTCTGTCTAGGCCCTTTTTATAATCACATAAGACACCCTCGTTCCCATTGATCCAGGTCTCTACAAAGAGAAGACTATATGCACAAGATCAGATCTTCCAATTTATCCAAATTTCTCCATCAGGGGATTATTCACTTTAGCTTCAGATGGTAGGAGATATTCACCCACTGGTAATACATTTTTAGAGGCCAACAGTTTCTCCTAGTCCTCCCTAATTAGTAGGTGATAGCAAATTTTGACTTTTAGGATATCTTGAATAAATTTGAAACTTATAACAGATATCGTACAATAAAATCTATTGCCTCGTGAGGGGGTAAAGAGTTGAATAAAGAAGAAAACCAATTAGAGGAATGTATTGAAACTAACTAGCTAAGTTGACAACCTAATTTCAACTAGAAAAAACAAAAAGAAATAGAGAAAACTAAGCCTTCACACACACACATGAACATGAATCCACCACCAAAAGAGTTCAAGTCCTTCAATTGATGAAAATAATTGTAGAGCAGTGTCTAGTCAATATAATTTATACAGTTACACTATAACAAATCTTGAAATCAGTTTGCTATATCAAAGTGAGCTATAATCATAGCCACAATATTCATATGCACCTACAGTGTGGGATCAGTCTCATGCAACAATAAACATAAAAACAGAATGCCAAAGACAGAATTATGAGAAAATATAGGAAGAAGGATGAAAAATGCTAAAGCTCCTTCCAATGATCAAACGTGTTATAGTATTTACAAGCACATTTTTCATTGAGATTTGGAATCAGTACCATTCTCAAGCTTAGAAGAGTATGAGTAACTCCCTGGAGTCAGCCCCACATGCTGCCATAACAGCATCCTGCGATGAATCATTGTAACTCCTTATTGAGCATCTTTGTTACGTAATAACCTATGCATGTGCCATCCTTTGGATAACACATAACCTTCCAAACAAATGCACCTCCCTCAGAATAGTTGGTGCAACTTCCAGTTTAACGTTGCTCAAGAATCTCATCGACAGACTTGTTTTCTGTAACTCCCACTTGAGCACCCTCACACAAGTATTAAGTGCTTGATGTGACTGCCACTCAGCATGATATAAATATGCCCTCACTCCACTGGAAATATCTCCTTTATTTCCATCAAAACAGGTCTGTAGATGGCAACATTCTTCTCTGTTGTCATACAGTAATTGAAATCCCCAAAACAACTTTCGTAAATCCTAACTGCTATGCTCATTTTCACCATGAATAGGATGTGTAATAACTATCACATTTAATATCAATCTGGATATTCCCTACAGGTGTCAACCTCATGTGTAAAACAGAGCCTTCAACAGTCATAAAATTATCCTAAATAGAGCTCGTTATGCCTACTTCACTTCGTCAAAAGTGTGCATTTTCTAGTTAAATGAATAGCACAGTTGCACATCTCAGGTCTGGACATGAACTAATCACATGGAAAACTAGGTATAAATATTTGGATGAATGGTAGTGTTCTCACTATCTATACCCTCCATTGTCTATCTAGTATCGAGTTATCATTACAAGTGTAGGCAACATCATTGTATGCTATGTATCATAACTCCATCTTCGGGGATTACATCTATATATGTACATATGACTATGACTTGAATAAACGATTTAATGAAATTTCCTATCATGCCATCACTGTTGGGATTTTTCAATATTTTTCTCTTATTTATTATCTTGTGGCACATATTGTTTATTTTTTGACTCTAACTCGCTTTCATTTCCAAGCTTGTAACTTTCAATGTATTCATACTAAACATTTGGTATAATCACGAGTCTAAAATTCTATAAGGAAGACTCCTGATGTGGTTGATGATGGAAAAACCCAATCTGGCTGGTGATGGCAATTGAGGAGAGACAAACTAAACGAGGAAGTGAAGGCATGATGAAGATGTGTGTTTGATGGATTTTGGACCTGACGAGATGAGTCGCGTACAAAGTAAGTAATACAGTTACCTAAACCAATATTGAGTGTGTGTGATGTAGAGGTTATTAGGGGACACCAAACATGGTTGCAAAGCATAGTGATCATTCAAGTTTATTAAAATGATGGTTTTAACTTTTAATGGTGATGTTTATTTGCTGATTGTATTTCTAGATAAGATTAATATCACAAGGAAAAATTCCCAATGAGACAAGAAGTCGAGAAATGTATTATTAACACTAGATTACAAAAACAAGCACAAAGAAATGAAACAAAGTAGTGCTTGCATTCATAGGATGAAAATGTTTTTCCCCATTGGATACATCAAAATATATACTAATCCTAGTGATAGACCAATGGCCTTCCAACTACTCGAATCCTTGATCTTTCCTCAACTAACTCTCTATTTTTATGTGTATTTAGTCATCTGAAACAATGTTTTATAGACTATAAAACATGTGTACATGAGACGTATGCATGTTCAGATACTTTTTTCATAAATTAAGGAAAATTCAACCTCATATAAACTGTCCTGAGTCCTGAAAATTGGTTGGTCTACATTCAACATTAGGCCAATAGGACAAGACTTGAACATTTCTCCTAGAACAAACTTGTCATTTTTTCTACTTGCCCCATTTACTAGACAGGACCCTTAAAGGGGCTAGAAATCTTGTTGATCAGTATCAATCTTAAAATTTCCTCACCAAGATATCATTGCCATAGGCTTTAAACTGGTTAAAATTCTCACCAGTCATTACATATTCTGGAGCAACATAACCATATGTTCCCATTACTCGAGTTGAAACATGGGTGTTGTCTCCCTCAGATCCATCTTTTTCTAGTCGAAAATTAGATAGCTTCGCATTGTATTCCTACACCAAGTACATATCTCTCCATAAATAATTAAGAGAATCAAAAGTGTAACATTGAGCCATCTCATAATTTTTAAGTTGTAGGTACAAACCGAATCTAGCATAATATTGGATGTTTTAAAATCCTAATAAATCACTGGTCTTTCAGCCCCTCCATGAAGAAATGCCAGACCTTTTGCTGCACCCAATGCAATTTTCATCCTGATAGACCAGGGGAGTGGCAGGGACCCCTCTGAATGCATAAGGGAAGTACCATTGGACATCAAAGATCTAAATATATTTTTCAAAAAACAAATTTACAAATTGGGATTAAGACTCTCTAGAAGGAATTACAAATTGGGATTAAAACATTCCAAAGAGTAATGTTTTGAATGGATTAAGGATAATCAAAAGATATGTAAGGTGTGCAATCCAAGTTTTGAGGTGATAATTGGGGTGCTACAATTTAAGGCCATAGTTAGCTTTCTTATCCAGTAAGACCATTTATGTATGATGACTCTTCGAAGGTGAAAAATATAGAAAGCAATAATTGATGGCAAAATACTACATCTATACAATGATCCAAATTTGGAGGCCTTTTTCTTGCTGCAAAGGGAAAAACTTTGACATGTAATGTCTCTAAGACAATGCATATGCATGACTACTCAAATTACTTTCTCTGAGCTAAGCCATAACAATGATCTGTGGGTTAAGCTTGAAAAGACAAACTACTAAGAAGAGTATAATATTATACATCCAACAAGAGTATATCTCTCCTCAAGAGAACCTCACATACCTCAGATGAGCAGAACTAAACAGGAACAAAAGTAAGAACGAGGTTTTTGTCTTTGTCATTTTTTGTATTGGTTTGGCACAGGTTAGAGGCAAAGCATCTGAGTTGAGAGCCTAATAGTTGGACCAAGAAGTCGAGTTTGTATCTCTTATATGAAATGATGAAAAGTATCATAAGGCCAAGTTGTTAGGTCATCCTTATCTCTGTTCCTTGAATAAATTTAGGTCTGAAAGTCTAGAGAATGGTTTAGAAGGTAAAATTCTAAGCATATCCAAGTGATATTAATGGAGGAGATGACCCAAAAGAAACCACACTCCTCTTCAACATAATAAGTTAGTGTTGAACCTGAAACCTCCCAAATAGAGGAGGTATGGCCAGTATACATTCCATAAATTTTCTCAGTGTAAATAAAAACAGGAGGACTAACTATGAGATGACCAAATAAAATATTCAGGAAATAATAAATTACAAATTTATAATCCACCAAAATATATTATTAATTCTCATGAGAGCCATCAAGTATTATAGAAATAACTAAACCTAATCAAATAGCCAACGAATTGGACATCAGAGAAAAACAGAGAGAGTTGTTGAAAAGGAACATGAGAGTTTGCAAAGGCAAACAGGATGGAGAGCTGACCTAACTTGTATGGGGGTAATGGCCTAATCCTATAATGATGGGAATGGGTATAAACCCCTAAAGGGGGCTCTTTGTGTACTTAGGCAATTTCCTAAGTACACAGGAACAAAGTGATGGGGGCCCTAGACGTAGGGTGGCACATAGAAGGCATCATAGGATGTCACATACTTGACCTCCTGAGGATTGGGGGAATACAACCAGTGACCTAACTTGAGGGCATCGCTGAGAAGTGGTCAAGATACTTGATGATGGTGACCTCCTGAGGGGCATCTTAGACTTCAGAGCTAATCTAACTTGTATGGGCCCTGGGGGTAATGGCCTAATCCTATAATGATGGGAATGGGGTATAAACCCCTAAAGAGTGCTCTTTGTTCCTGTGTACTTCAGGATAACGTAGAATCTAGTTTAAATAATATTCATACTGATCATAAAGACATGATACACATCACCTTTAAAGTGAAAAAATAACAATGATTTGATTCAAAGAAAACAACATTAGAGAAGTCCAAATTATCATAAACATATAGCAGTAGGTTACGCTTAGATTACTGTGAGCTTATCCCCAAGGTTTCTGAATGTCTTTCCCCTTAATAGTCTTTCTTTATTTTTTCTTGTTTTCACTTTTCGTTGTTTAACTCATATGCTCAGTTATAGCAGCTAGATATGTTCAACAAAGGCATCCTAGGGTGATATATCAAATTTGAATTATCCATATTTTTAACATAAATGTTTACATTCATAACAGGTATTAGGCTCAAAATATTTTTCAAAATAAAATCAGATTACATCTATTACAGCTTTAGGCAGAGCCTTTTTGCTCTATTTTTGACACATCGAACTACCTAAATGGCGATTTCTTAATGCATTTGATTCATCTGATCTTAGATTCAAATGGAAATGGAAACCACTCATAAGATAAATTATATCAATCAAGTGAGAATGAATAGAGATTATATAAATAAACTGTATATCCCATTCAAACTAAAAGATTATATTGCATGCTAAAATTCAGTCTCTTCCTCTTAGTCTTAAGATAAACTACCCTGAGGAACAAGCATAAAGTAATTAGACAATGCAATATCCCCACATACAACTGTAAATAGTGCATGCCCAAACCAATACCAATGGCTGCCAAATATCACAACAACACTAGGTTTAGAGGTTGACTTGGAGTGTATAGCATAAACCCATTTGCCAACGCCTCCTGCAGAAGAAATAATCACAACTCAAATAATAGAGCAAATCAATTGACAGAACTGACTATAGAAGAAAAGTTTCTAAAGTGTGGAAAAACACCTCTTAAGATTAGTACTTGGAAAACATGGCTTTTACCAGTGTCAGAATTGACCAAAGCTCTGGTTAGGAACTCTCCATAATATATTCTCTCATTGCCCTTATTTGTACCAAAAATCTAGAGGACCATCCACGAACCAACCATGTAGTATAAGGTTGGCTAATTCTTGTGTGAAGCTTAACACTATTGAGGAGGCAATGTTGTTTTATAATACTTATATGATCCTTAGTCCCTGCTTTGAGCCATGTGATTATCTAGGCCATCTGAAGTCATGAATCTAATGCATCAGCCTTGATTATATTCAGATATGCAAGATATAATCAATGGCTTTGTCCAGTAACTATTTACTGCATTCCAGAATGTGACTTCCCTACACAAAACTTCTAAACCTAATCTCTTAGATTTGAATGAAGTTGAGAAAATTTTACACATACCACATATGTACCAATTTCACCAATTTTACACACAGCGCATATTCACCCATATGCATTCTTAAAATCTCAAATCAATTTTACAATTTTCACAAAGAATATATGTACCAATTTCTCAGTTTACCCAAACCAAGCCTTGAAGAATACCATATTTCCATCTCCCAAAATAATTTATACCCAAATTTTCTGCTACTGTGTAGCCTGATACAATGCATACTATCTCCAAAGAATAAGAGGTTTGGTTCTCTTTGACAATGAAATCTACCCAAATTTTAATGAAAGGCTTCCATACCCAAACTAATAACAATGGCTTCCATTATCACAACAACTCTTGATTTAGAGGGTGGGATGGGGTGTATATACTAAACCATTTCAATAAGCACAACCCAACCAATAGAGCTAATCAAGTTGACACAACCTACTAAACTACAAGGTTCTGAGCCCTAGAAGAGTACCTCTTAAAGTCATCACATGCCAATCATCGGTGTTATGGCTATTATATTTGACCAAAGTTCTGGTAGAAGCACATGGCAGCAAACACATTTCCTTTACTATCCACAACATCATCTCTTATTCCCCTTCTTCCTACCAGAGGGTCAGAGAAACCATCTTGTCCACTCTGAACCAGAAAGTTAGCACAAGTTTGAGAAATATTTTTCTGAACCTGGGTACTATTAAGGAGGCACTATCATATTCTGATCCATTCATCGTCGGATATTCACCATGTAGTTTTGCAGGTCATCCTAAGCCATGACTCTTACTCCTCCGAATCAGTAATATTTAGCCCTGAAAGATCTGATCAACAACTTTGTCCAATCAACTTAGCTCAAATTCTAGAATAGATTAGATCTCATGCTACATTCTTAGATCTTGGTTTTGAGTGCATAGGACTCTGAATAAAGGCATTGTAATAGGATGGAGCCCAAATCCCTACTTGAAGTCGTCCCCTCACTAAAATTTTAATCAAAACTGACAGATTGCATGAAAATTAAACAACATGTTAACATTTCAATTAATCCAAGTATTGCTAAAAGGAAGACTACACAACCATCCCAATTAGCCAACCAGGCTTAAAATCAATAACTGAATCTTGTATGGGTCTCCATGCCAATCCTTAAATACGCACATTCTGAAAAAACCTATAGTTTAAATGCACAGATTTCCTCTACATGTGATTCCTAGTGCAACAGGAAAATTAAGGGAATCTGTTACTGTTTCAAGTAATTCTCGCCGTGCTGAAAGTTCCGACCCGAAGTTGCAGAATATTCCATACCCACACATTGAAGCCCCAACCAATAAAGCCCCAAAGCCCCAACCAGTAAAACATGGAGCGAATGTAAATCCAATGCCCCTCCTACCCAGTAAATCATGGGCGAATGCCATTCAATCTGATCCAAACCAGAAAATCAGGAGGCGAATCCATCCTTTAATGTTTATGCGCATTTATTTTTTTGGGATAACAGGGAATAATTAATTATTTTTAAAATAATTATAGGGCTAACTATTTAAAACTATATAAAATGGGTTTTATACAAAAAAATTTCCCCTCCAGAATCTAAAGCCACTTAAAATTCGCCCTTGGGCTAAAATTCGCCCCTAAAATTTTCCCTGCTAGTATTCATATTAGATATGTGGTGACAATCACCCGGTGCGCCATTGTCACTACATACCTAGATTTCGCGTAGCACTAGCTTGTATGCAATCAACCATAGTCTGCCTTTCCCAAGAATATGGCACATACTCAGAATCCATGAACAGCTCAACAACCTAAGAAGATGTGACGAGCAGATCCATCCTCTTCCTGTCAACTGAAAAGTGACCAATTAGGGGACCCTTAGTTTCCCCCAACCGCTCTCTACAGAGAAGACCAACATGTGTGTTATGTAAAACGCCCAATCATGTGGTTGCCACATGCCCTAATTTCGCAGCGCTACGTAGCTGGTATCCCATTAGGCCACCGACTAAGCACAATAGCACCTCCGTATCTAGGCTATTCTACCTAGTTTGTCAAGGAAATCACTGTGGGCAGCATTGTACTTATATTCCACAAGTTCGTCCTCTCATTGATACGATGCATACATTAGAGAAGAAAGAATGTGATCTCCTCAAACAGTATAGAAAGTATATCACCCCCAGACCAACAACCCCACACCCACATCAACGTGATGGGAAAGCTGGGAAGGCACACCAGCCAAGCATGACCCAGGCCCAACCTAGGATAACATGTGGACTATGTGATTTGATTGGCCATCGGATCAATCAGTGAAAAGAACTGAAGCCCCTTGCAAATAGTTTTCGCACAGTCTCATCTCACCCACAAAAGCTTCTCTCTAACTAGGAGAAGATCACGTTTACTTATTGCCGGATTTGTTCACACTTTCATCATACAATTAAATGTGAGCATCTCCCCAAGCTA
Organism: Pinus albicaulis; assembly: GCA_034641835.2. Lineage (NCBI taxonomy): Eukaryota > Viridiplantae > Streptophyta > Pinopsida > Pinales > Pinaceae > Pinus > Pinus albicaulis. The sequence goes on from CM076575.1 coordinate 825,704,421, forward strand.
ACAGTAGCAAGAGCAGCATTAAGTCTACACTCCCCCAAAGAGCTAGACGCACCCAAGCCAATGACATGGAAATGGAAGAAAACCTCATCTTCTACAACAGACCCTTTCCAGGCGTCCACATCTGGGGTGAACAGTAGTGTTGATTCCCACACTATCTAATCAGTTGGCACAGTGGTACCATGCACCATTTCCACGAGCCATAATCATGAACCAGAGGCATGCCTATTAATGGAAACATTCAGGCACCTCTGCACCAGGCACAATTTCTACCAACAGGAAATTGATCATCCTAACAGGGGACTCAACCTTGCGCTTACGCAAACTCCCATCACGAAGATTCTTCCCCCACCAAACGTCGATGACATGATACACCATATACAATTCTTATCATCGTGTATCAGAACTATGACTCGAGCTGTCTGCTCATCTGCCATAGGTGTCGAGTCAACTGCAACTACGATAGTAGTTGTTCCTATGACAGTGTAGATACAATATGTCTACACTCTGTCGACCACGTATGGTTCCACCACATCAACGATGGAATCCTTCTCGTGCCTATCAACTAGCTGCATGAGGATTGAACCTCTTCAGCACAACGTTGCACAAGATCAATCCCCCTTAGGATCCATATTTCATTCAAATGAGGAAATCCTAGAGGTAATGATGGAGCCATATTATCCATGGGATGCAATGAATCACCGTTCGCTTTTTCTCCCCAAGCACACGTTCAATCCTAACAAGACAAAAGAAAAAGATATCTATGCGATCGAATAAAAATATTTCCTCCATCAGGAAAAGTCGATTGGTTTAAAAATCCCATCCCAGTGCCCGATGCGTTCGAGGAAGGAAATATGTCAAACATCTCACGTACCATCAAGATGAACATATCCCAAAATCCTGGTAAGTTTGAATAAATATCACTAGGGACAGCATGCTCTCCAGAAGAAATAGCCTCTTATACCCAATTTCTACAATATTATCGAGATATATTAGCATGGGACTACTCAGAAATTCCTGGGCTTAGTCCCACTATTGTAGAGAACCATATTGACACTTGGCCTGACGTATCTCCAGTGCACCAGAAACAGCGTCAACTACACCCATCAAAGGCAGAAGCAATAAAATGAGAAATCGACAAGCTTCACAAAGCTGGGTTTATCTACCCCATTTCTTACACATCTTGGGTTTCCAACCCTGTTCCCGTCATGAAAAAATAGGGCACCATATGTGTTTGCACCGATTTTTGTGATTTGAACAAAGCTTGTCCCAAGGAAAATTATCCCATCCCATTCATTGACCAACTCCTCGATGCTTGTGCAATTCACGAGGCTCTCTCCTTCATGGATGGATTCTCTGGGTACAACCAAATTCAAATCCTCCATACAAGCCAGTACAAAACCATGTTCACCACCCCCTGGGGCACATTCGCATACAAGTTAATGCCATTTCACCTAAAAAATGCTGGAGCTACCTTTCATAGGGCCATGAAATATATATTTCATGACTTGGCACACATTATCCTCGCCTACTTGAACGACCTAGTCGTCTACTCCAAGATGCGCTCATACCATCTTGAGGATCTGCGATGGGTATTCCAATGATGTCGTCAATACAACCTACACTTGAACCCTCTCAAGGGTGTCTTCTGCATCATAGCAGGTGGACTCTTAGGTTTTATCATGTCCCAACAAGGTATTTACATGGAACCCCTCAAGGTCCAAGCCATCAAAGAGGTACATCCACCTCGAACCCTTCGGCAAATACAAAGCCTGCAGGGGAAGGACAATTTTCTGAGACACTTCATCCCAGATTATGCCACTTGTGCTCAAGGGTTCCTGCACATCCTTTTATAGGACATCCCATTCAAATGGTATTATCACGCCCAACAAGCATTCGATGCGCTGAAAGAAACATTTTCTTCAACACCACTCATCAGTCCCCCGGACTATAACAAAGATTACATCCTGTGTCTATCAGCCTTCGAGTCCGCCTTGGACAGATTTTTGATCTAGAAAGGCTCGGATGGGAAGTAACACATAATTTATTACATCGGTAAAACCTTACTGGGCCCAACATTAAGATATGAGCTTGAAGAAAAGAATGCCCTAGAATTAATACATGTAGTCCAAAAGCTTCGCCACTACATCATCTTAAAAACCACTACGGTCATCGCGGATATTAATCCCATCAAATATCTGCTCACACGCCACTTAATGAACCATAAGTACACCCATTGGATAGTCATTCTCTAAGAATACAACTTACAGTTTCGCTCCCATAAAAGCAAAAGGGCGCTTATCTTAGTAGAGTTCATTACGGACCTCCCAAGGGATACCAAGGGATCACGAGTAAATGATTCGCTACCAGATGAGCATCTCTTCTTCATAGCAACCGATGACCCTTGGTACGAAGAAATTCTCATCTTCCTACGAACTCAAAAGTTCATACCTCATCTCACTCGAGACTACCATCAGTGCATATACCATTAGGCCCCTCGATATCTCCTCATGGGCGATGTTTTGTACCGATGAGCCATCGACACCATTTTACATCGATGCCTCACTCATGACCAAGTGGAAAAAGCCCTTAATGACTGCCACGAAGGAGTTTGCAGCAGCCACCTATCCAGGGTTTCCACCGCCTAAAAATTTCTACGGGCGAGATATTTCTAGCCCTCCCTGTTCCTCGATTGCATTACAGAAGTCAAGAGATGCAAGTGATGCCAGTGCTTCGCTCATAAGACAAGAATCCCTTCTGATCCTCTACACCTTGTCATCGTCATCGACCCCTTTTGTAAATGGGGAATTGAATTCATGACTTTCAATCACGCATCGTCTGGAAATCATAAATACATCATAGTGGCTGTCGATTATTTCACCAAGTGGGCAGAATCCATGCCCACATACGAAAACACCGCAGAAACCGTTGCACTATTTATTTTTAACCACGTGATTGCCCGGTTTGGCATTCCTAAAGAGTTAGTATCTGACCATTGGAAACACTTCAAGAATGAATTTTTCGAGGAGCTATCTCACCACCTCGGATTCACCCACAAATTCGCTTCACCATACTACCCCAATCCAACAGACAGGTTGAAGATGTAAACAAATTCCTCAAAAAAATGTTACAACGCATGGTGAATAACCATAAAACAAACTGGAACCATATGCTCTTCTCCGTCATGTGGGCATACCGCACGACTATGAAGACATCCACCGGTTTCACTCCCTTCCACTTGGTATATGGGGTCGAAGCCATGATTCCCATAGAACGCGAGATCTTGAATTTACATGTTACCATCGAACTCCTCGATGATACCCAGCCTCTATAACAACGCCTAGTACAACTAGAGCTCATCGATGAAATCCGACGACAGTCGCTACAACACAATGAGGCCGATAAGGAAAGGGTAAAAGCATCATTCAACCACCACATCAACCCTCGCTCATTCACTAAGTGAGAGCTATTCCTCTGCTACGATGTTGCAAAAGAAGCCCTAGGGCTAGGTAAGTTCGAAACTTTGTGGAAAGGACCCTACATCATAAAACATTTCCTCCACCAGGGGCATACATCTTGACGAAACCGGATAGGACATGCCTCAGAAACCCCGTCAATGACCTTTACCTCAAGAAATTCTACCCATAATCGTCAAGAAGGCCCTACCCTAGAGTTAATGTACATAAACCCAACCACTTTAAATTCTTGACCAAAACACTTTTTACAAAGCGCGTTCGAGTGTCACAATGGATTACCAAACCGACCCTTACTTCATATTTGCCGATGGAGCATTGAGATGGTCTCAAAGTTTAGCAGCATCCATCTGGGTTATCTATCACCCTGACCGATCACCACTCTACACCAATAATGTGTGCATCGGTTCAGAAACAAACAATCAGGTAGAATATGACATCGTTATCAACCTTATGTGCGAAGCCCTCCATCAGGGCATACACCATATGCATATCTACCTTGATTCCTAGTTAGTAGTGTCGTAATTAAACAAAACATTTGAGATACAAGATTCACATCTATTTAGAAAATATTTGCGTGCAAAAAGATTAAGCAAACAATTTAACTACATTACATTCACACATGTACCAATTAGGAGTCAAAACCAAACAATTGAACGCATAGCCAACAATATCCTAAACTAGAATGCACCTCAAATAAACCATCATACATAAAAAACAAAAACATAGATATCCATCAACATAACATAATCCATAAGAAGAAACAGGGGGCACACCATGTAAAGCCTCAAAAAGTATCTCTTATATATATATATATATATATATATATATATCAAAATGTATGTATTTGAGTACAAAAAAATAGTGTCTCTGACCCATCAGTCAGCCCAAAAAGATACACATATAAGTCATCCAAAATAGGGGAATCATCCCCATAATGGGTGCTTTCCCCATGTACAAAATGACTCTAGGACGATGCTCCCCCAGGTGGGGTACTTGGACCCACTGCCACTCCTAGTACCACTACTGGAGCCGCCGTCAATACCGAGACCGCCACTCGACGTAAAATTGGTCGATAGTCCCTCTCCCAGGCCATCAAGGTCTCCAGCCATACCTCCTTGAGGTCATCTAAAAAGCCTCAAGTCAGTATCCCCTAGGTCAAGAGGTCCACTCGATCCAAGGCATCCTCCAGAACTTACACCTGCGTGATCAGCTCAGCAACACGAGCCTCTGCCGCATCAGCACGAGCTCGCTCACCTGTAGTCTCGGCAGTAGCCGAGCTACTACCCTCCCCCAAAGGGCCAGCCTCACCACAGAGTGCCCCACCCTGAGGCTATGTAGGAGCTCCTCCCCAAGCTCCCAGAGGTTTCCTAAGAGGACCATGGCCAACCAATCGAGCCACAGGGCGACCAACCTCGCCAACATCTATAATAGTAACCAAAACTATGTCAGTGTCATCATAAAAACACATATAAATAAAAATAATCAAATAAATGAATAAGACACAAAAGATGTACGTGCTGGCCCCCAAGCGTATCTAGGAGGAAGACCCATGTCAGGATCCCCCCGAAAGTCCATCCCTACATAAGGGAAGGTGTAATATTCCCAAATGAGAAATGCAACAATCTAATGCAGAGTGATAAAAAAAACAATGCAAATCATTATTTATATAGCAAGAGGCCAATATGGAGACCTTTAATTTGTCATTACAGTAGCAAAATATAGATAAAAACTAGCCCATAAGATGCATAACAAGAAAATAAAGTCTCCAATGAAGAAAATCTCTCAATATGAGGTGTTGCAACCATGTATTAAATTTTGAAAACACTTACACCATTATTTTATTTCCTGCAATAGCAGTGTATTATACATCAGATCTAGAGCTGCTATGTGCATAAAAATTTAGATCTATATCAGATCCATGCACTTTACAAGCTCCTCTAAAGAACCTCCTTGGGGTTTTCAGCAAAACACCAAGTACAAGTTGTAGATCCAAGAATAACACTGCATATCTACTGAAAAATATAGATCTGGAAAGTGTGTCTGATCTGATATGATCAATAGAATAGCCTCCTCCAATAGATCTCCAAAGTAAAGGGCAGATCCCCAACACTAGAAAATCATCTCTCCAAATGGTGTGCTAAACCACCCTGCAACTGCACCTATGGAAATAACACAGATCTGGAAGTAAACTGCGCTGTAGGGATCAAAATATGGTTGGCCTGATGCCAACATCTGAAAATAAGCTCCAAAGCCTTCAATATTTTCCTCCCAATGAAGTGGAAACCTCCTCCACTGAAAAGGAGCACTGAAATGGCCTAGATATGAAAGATCTAGTCTCCACTTGCTGCAGCTTGCTAAAATAATTAAACCTCAACAGGATATGCGCTATAGTTGAAAGAATAAACTTTTCCCTAAGCCAAATAGTGGAAAATGCAATACAAACTCTCCCAAGAGTTACTCAATAGGAAGAGGTGGGATTCCCGATCAGGAACACCCAATGCTAAACATCATTCAATCTCAGCTAAACATCAAGAGAAAGATATATGTCTAAACAGACCATATATTCAAAAAATATGATAAAAATCAACAACCCTCTAATGCTGACATCCTCTTCCTTTTATAAGTCAAGATCTTGCAAACCCTAAACCACTTCCAATGATATCACTTCTTTCACAGAAGGCATCTCCATTGATGGCCACTCCTCCATGATAGCGTTGTAGATTTGGTCAAGGTTGACCCAGTCAAAATGTTCCAGCCCCTTTCACACCTAAGGGTGCTTGATTTAATAGCCAAGGTTTAGCCTTTTCATATTTGGCATTGATTTATTCATTATTAAGGAGTATGATGTACCTCCTTTTCTCTTTTATTCTTTAAACAAAGTGATAAAAAAAAATTGAATATTCCAATTAGCTCCTAACTAATTGGGAATATTACAGTCCTCCCTTCCCAAATGTTGCTTGTCCTCAAGCAACTGACAAGGTGGGTGCTGCAACTCTTCTCCTCCTCCATTGGTGACACCCACATGTGATAAGCTTCCTTCATGAGCTAAGTGTTCACCAATCCATCCCTCCATGAATTGCTCCTCCAAAGTTCTCATGAGATGTAAAGAATCCATCCCATAAGGAGACAATAGTTATAATGAAACTAACATGGTTTTCCCAATGTTCTCCCTAAAACATGTAGCATAAGATACATGGAGAATCTCCATCCCATAGGTTACATACATACCTACCATCCTCCCTCCATACATTCCCATAAACAGTACAAGTACATCATCAATGTGTGGGATCAAAACTACATACATACAAACATAAATTTGTGCATATGGAAGTGGGTCATAGTCCTACATGTGGAACTTGCGCAGTGCATCTCCTAACTGCATCAGATCATGATGTGGTAAGTGGTTTCCCCACCACTTACTTGCTGCCCATTTCATCTCACCATGGCTGAAAATGTGAGATATGTTTGGTGCTTTAGGAATGCACCCATCATGAAACAAAATCTCCCTTTGATCTTCTAGGGAGTGGCCATGTTTAGAAATTTTTGTGGCCCAAAGTTGGCCATGAAGTTTATAAGGTACAATACTCCTCCTTGGAGTTATGGCCAGCATATACATGGTGAAATAATGCAAACAATAATAAAATGAAACATTATCTACATGGGCATATTCTTCACCAAAATTCCTCCTTAAACAAATGGAGTGGTGCATATATGTATCTCCTCAAATGGAGTGGTGCATAGAGTTATTTTGTTGCCCCATATCCACATGGTACATGCATCTTTGAAAATTTTGATATAGTTCTCCTTCAAAGCCCTTCCAAGTGTAGCTTCTCATGATGATGTTGTAGAATCTCATGGAATATGTGTGGCTGAAACAAAACTCTTCATAGGCCCTTTGTAGAAATTTATCCTTGAGCATGGAGGCTCTAGATAAGAAGATCCTACCATGATAATAGATTACTCCTTCTTGGACTGAATAGCCCTCTTCATGTAGCTGGTCATCAAGTATCATGCATGTGTGAAGATCCTTGGAATAATCCACCAACAGTTGGGATTTCCAATATGGATCAATCTCCCATAATGACAAAGCTGATGATATACCAACAGAAATGTCTGTCATATGGCTGCTCTCCTCCTTAACACCTCCCATGCCAAAGGTACATGTTGGAAGGTCATTCCTTCCATGCTTCTCCTCCCACAATGCAAAATTTGAAATGAGAGTGGGTAATGATGATATTGGGAGAATGTCTCCCTCCTCCTTGAGCCTACCCAAGACTCCCAACATTGTATCATTGCCTTCCAATGCTCCCATCCCTCCCGGATCTATTCTTGGAGCATCATGTTGTGATATATCTCTCACCAAATCTGAATCAGGTGGTTTTCCACTAGATAATAGTGTCCCATGCAATAATCTCATGAGCATAATAGATGGGACTGTAAGGTCCTTGCTTCCACTGCACAAATCCATCTCTGATTTCTGTGTGGAAGTTGTATGTGATGGATATGTATGCATGCCTTCTATCATTTGAGTCTCACCACTCGTTTTATCCACCCATTCCATTTGCAAAGCCTCCCAATCAGCAGTGACTTTCCCCAAAGTGATCAACCATTGAACACCCAATATCACATTGGTGTCAGGTATGTCAACCACAAAGAAGTGATCAATCAATGTATATGTCCCCATGGTGACCGATAAGGATGGGACATAATGCATGAATTGAATTTTTTCTATCTCCTGGGACCAAAACAGGAGAATCCCTCAAAAGCATAATTGGGTAATGCCCTCCTTTGCACTAGTTGGGCATCAATAAAATTGTGGGTAGCCCCACTATCAACCAAAATAGAAACCCTCTAATTCAAGATGGAACTGGAACTCTTAAGTTTCAATTAATTAGGTACTCCTCTCAAAGATTAAAGAGCCTCTCCAATAGGAGAAAATGCTCCAATCCCATCTCCCCGATGCTTGTTGGTTATCCTCCTGCAGGTGTCGTCGACTGTGACCTATTCTTGGTTCATCTTCTTCTTCCTCCTCATCATCTGAGAAGACCTCTATGTAATGTGCTTTTCCCAGTTGCACATCTATGTCCGAGTGCCCATGATTCTTGGAAAGTGAAGCAAAGCTTCCTTCTTCTTACATCTCTCTCGGGAAATCATCATCAAGAGGTTTTTTATTTTGACTCTCCTTTGAAGGAGCGGCCTTTTCTTCCTTTCCCTTTGAAGGAAAATAGGACATATGGTGAAAATGTTGCCTTTGCTTTTGGCAAGGCATATTGAAGGTCTCTAGCCCTTTCAATAGCATCATGTAGGGTAGTGGGCTTGGTAGACTTATCCAACCCATGAAGAGGTTCATCTAACCCATCAATGAACATGTACACCCTTCTTTCTATAGACAAATCGGGAACCATAACAAAATTGTCTTAAAAATTCGAGAGATGTAAGTTTTCGCATTACTCGATTGTTTCAACTTTGCAAGGCTCATAAATGGTGCTTTCCGGATCTCTTCTATCAAATCTTTCCACCAGCCTTCTAGTGAACTCCGAATAAGCGAGACACATTGGCATGACCCAATGTAGACAAGCCATGAAACCACGAGTCATGTGCTTGGGAGGGAAAATTTTAAGAACCCCCTAAATTTATATGTATAATAATACATAGGAAAAAATGGAAGGCGATTTTATTAATAATATAATATGTATATATAATTTTGTTTTGGCGAATCTCTCATGAGATTATATTATCCTATAAAATCATGGTGAATCACAAGTACAAATGGAAAATCACTAGTACAAAATGGTGAATTGTTGTCTAGTGGAGTTCGAGGTGTTGGTTTCAATGAAGATATGGTAGTTGAACGAGGAGTTTGAAGGAAGTGAACCACCGAGACCAAGCATGGCACATGGTGACTCGTGAGGGAAGTAGTTCTCGTGCACTTTGGAAAACGTGTTCTTCTAGTTCTACTAAGTGTAGCGTTGTTGCTCATGCTACTACTAGCAACGATATTTGAGGTTGGAGAGGAGTTTGAGGAGTCCTCGGGACTACGAGCCAAATGATGTTTATGTAGCTCCCGGTGATTATCCCATGTGTAGTAGTGGTGATGAGTTTGATTAGTGATCGTGAAGGCAGCAAAATATTCAAATTTAAACAAACCCATTACACAAAATACATGAAGAGAAAACTCTAGCAAAAAATATTGTCGTGCAAATCTAGATTCTACAACATTATTAGAACTCCCTCGTTACTCTGCAAATAGATCCATGAGATTAAGAATATGGTAAAAAAAATGGGGACCGATATGTTTTATGGGAAGGAAAACTATTCTGTTCAAATTATTTCAAATGCGAGAGACTTGATAGTTTTCGAGTGAAGGAAATCTTTACGAGCTTAGGGATTTCTCGGAACCTTTTTTTAGAGAGAGCACCATAATGTATGAATTTATATTATAATTTTATAGGTTATATGCATTTTAGATGTCTGATGTTATAAGTGGACTTCAAATATTAGCAAAAGATATCACTACAAAGTTTTGCACTCGTATAAAGGTTTTATCTAATATGCAGAGAAACGGAGGCTTCTTTATATGACTTCAAAAATAGTATCACTTGCAACAATAGATTTTCCGTTATGTTGAATAAAGAAGCTTTGATGTTGTAAATTCATCCAGTCGGGGCACAATTCAACTTGTTGGATTTTTCACCCACAACGAGACTCAAATGGAGGAGCCTTAGAATAACTCCCATCGATCCACACAACAGGGATGATCACCTCCCTCCTTTGTAGAGCTCACACACAAAAGAAATAAGTTACGAGCATAGAGACAACGCCACCTCGGTATGAAGATTCATGAGATCTTGAGGAGGCCCCCTTACCTCCACCCATGAGACCCTTGCAATAGTGTCTCCCGTCCGGTGCCCTTTTTACAATCACATAAGACACCCTCCTTCCCACCGATTTAGGTCTCTGCAAAGAGAAGCCTATATGCACAAGATCGGATCTTCCAATTTATCCAAAGTTCTCCATCGGGGGATTATTCAATTTAGCTTCAAATGGTAGGAGATATTCACCCACTTGTAATACGGTTTTAGAGGCCAACAGTTTCTCCTAGTCCTCCCTAATTAGTAGGTGATAGCTCCTCCAAACATTGATCACTTTCTTCGAGAAACCTTCAATCAAGATATTTCCCCCGATTCTCAAGTTCTTGAGAGGGAATCTTTCTTCTACGGGACTCTCAAATTTGTAACATTTTATATCTTAGATGAATAATTTGACCCTTTAGGTATTTGACCCTCGGAATTTAGATATGCCTTTTATAGGATCTGCACTCATGCTCCCACTAAATGTTGTTTATGATGTACCTTGCAGTCCATTGGACCTATTTGTGGTGATTTTCTTTTTGAAGCTCTATGTTGCATCCCTCCACTTGCAACTCTCTAGGGAGCTTGGGCGAGAGGCAACATAGAGTCGGAGGAAAGGTCGGATTCCAACGTGAGCACTCGACTATTAATCACATCTTTACACTCCATACCACAATTGAGGAAGCCCAACATTGCTCCCTAGAAAGTTTATTGTTGTTTCATAGACTTTCAAAAAGGATTTTGACTCTATCCCCATATATCCTTTATTCCACATACTCGGAGATATTGGCATACTCATAGATATTGGCTTCGATCTTCATTGTTCTTCTTGTTTAAAGTTTCGGTGAATTATTGTATTAAAAAATATATTTTGTTATAATTTACTTAGTCTCCAACATGTGGATGACAAGTAAAATATTATTTGAGAGAGAGCTTGAGCTAGCTATTATCTAGTTGTTACAAAGTAAATTATGAAAAGGCTAGCCTCTCTTCTCTTTCAAGTTGTTGTTGAACTGTGAGATCACTCTATGCCATACTAGAACGTTTATTTTTCAAACACCTTAAATACATTGTGTGGCTTGGAATTTTCTATTTTATCCTTTCTTGGTTTACGTTGTAAAGGGTTTTAATAACATAATACACAAAAACCCCCTTTACCAAATGTTCAATTCTAGAATAACTTATTGTTTTGGTAAATATATTAAAATTTCACTCATTTAGGCTAATCATAAGTATACTCTTTAGTGAATTACAACCTCAATTATAGCTTTTTAGAGTTAGATTATGTCCCTAACAACCAGATGGGGGAATAATTAATAACCCATTAATGGTGTATAATAAATGACATTAATGACCATTAAGGGATCACTAAGTCAAAATTAACCACCATAAGTCTAACCTAGGGAAACATTACAAGAAAGAATATGTTTCTAAAATAGAAAATAACACAAAACTATTACGAGTTAGATTAAGGTTTTGTTATCACCCAAAAATTGTGAGGCCTCAAATGTAATGTTTTCGAAAGTATGTGGGTGCTTAAGCCTTCTTTCTCTTGCTTCTGCTTGATTCACTCCCACTTGAGGAAGGGGTGGAGGGGATGCTTGGGCTCGAGATTCGGGATGCTCGATTTGGGATGCTCGAAAAAAAATTTCAAGCTTAGAAGAGGTTTTTACTGTCCCTGTTTGACACTACAATGAAAAACATGAAGGGAAGTGAGACATTTTTTCTCTATAATATCATATTTTTGACTTTTAGGATCTATTGAATAAATTTAAAACTTAGAACAGAGATTTTACAATCAAATCTGGTGCCTCATGATGGGGTAAGGAGTTGAATAAAGAAGAAAACTAGTTAGAGGAATGTATTGAAACTAACTAGCTAAGTTGACAACTTGATTTCAACCTGGAAAGCAAAGAAAAGCAATAGAGAAAATTGAGCCTTCACACACACACACATGAACATGAATCCATCACCAAAAGAGTTCAAGTCTTTCAATTGATGAAAATAATTGTAGAGCGGTGTCTAGTCAATACAACTTATACGGTTACGCTATAACAAAAGCTTGAAATCAGTTTTGCTATATCAAAGTGAGCTATAAGAATAGCCACAATATTTAGATGCACCTATAGTGTGGGATCGGTCTCATGCAACAATAAACATAAAAAATAGAATGCCAAAGACATAATTATGAGAAAACATAGGAAGAAGGATGAAAAAATGCTAAAGATCCTTCCAATTATCGAACTTGTTATAGTCTTTACAAGCACATTGTTCATTGAGATTTGGAATCAGGCACCATTCTCAAGCTTAGAAGAGTATGAGTAACTCCTCGGAGTCATCCCCACATGCTTTCGCCATAACAACATCTTGCATTGAATGATTGTAACTCCTTATTGAGCTCCTTTGTTAAGTAATAACCTATGCATGTGCCATCCTTGGGATAACACATAACCTTACAAACAAATGCACCTCCCTTAGAATAGTTGGTGCAACTTCTAGTTTAACACTCTGCTCAGAATCTCATCGGGACTTGTTTTCTTTAACTCCCACTTGAGCACCCTCACGCAAGTATTAAGTGCTTGATGTGACTGCCACTCAGACATGATATAAATATGCTCTCTCTCCACTGGAAATAGCTCCTTTATTTGCCATCAAAATAGTCTGCAGATGGCAACGCTCTTCTCTCGCTATCATAACAATAATTACAATCCCTCAAAACAACTTTCGTAAATCCCTAACCGATATGCTCGTCTTCACCATCAATAGGACGTGTAATTACTGTCACATTTAATATCAATCCGGAGATTCCCTACAGGGTGTCAACCTCATGTGTAAAACAGAGCCTTCAACAGTCATAAAAGTCTCTCGAACGAGCTCGCTATGCCTACTTCACTTCCTCAAAAGTGTGCATTTTCTAGTTAAATTAATAGCACGAGTTTGCACATCTCAAGTCTAGACATGAACTAATCACAAGAAAAAACAAGTATAAATAGTTGGATGAATGGTAGTGTTATCACTATCTATACCCTCCATTATCTATCCAGATATCGAATTATCATTACAAGTGTAGGCAACATCATTGTATGCTATGTACCATAACTCCATCTTCGGGGGATTGCATATATATGTGTACATATGAATATGACTTGAATAGAAGCTTTAATGACATTTCCTATCATGCCATCACTTTGTTGGGATTTTTTCAATATTTTTTCTCTTATTTATTTATCGTGTGGCTCATATTGTTTATTTTTGTTTGAATCGACTCGCTTTCATTTCCAAGCTCATAACTTTCAATGTATTCATACTAAACATTTGGTATAATCATGAGTCTAAAATTATATAAGGAAGACTCTGTTGTGGTTGATGATGGAAAAACCCAATCTGGTTGGGGATGGCAAATTGAGGAGAGACAAACTAAATGAGGAAGTGAAGGCATGATGAAGATGTGTGTTTGATGGATTTTGGACCCGACGAGATGATTCACCTCCAAAGATAAGTAATACAGCTTACCTAAACCAATATTCGAGTGCATGTGATGTAGAGGTTATTAGGGGACACCAAACATGGTTGCAAAGTATAGTGATAATTAAATTTTATTAAAATGATGGTTTTAACTTTTAATGGTCATGTTTTTTTTGCTGATTGTATTTCTAGATACGATTAATATGCCAACAAAGAAGTCCCAATGAGACAAGAAGTCAAGCGAGTGTATTATTAACACTAGATTACAAAAAAAAGCACAAAGAAATGAAACAAAGTAGTGCTTGCAATTATAGGATGAAAATGTTTTTCCCCACTTTGGATACATCAAAATATATACTAAGCCTAGTGACAGACCAATGGCCTTCCAACTACTCGAATCCTTGATCTTTCCTCAACTAACTCTCTATTGATATGGGTATTTAGTCATCTGAAACACATGTTTAATAGACTATAAAACATGTATGCATGAGACATATGCATTTTTAGATGTTTTTTTCATAAATTAAGGAAACTTCAACCTCATATAAAGCTGTCCCAAGTCCCGAAAAATTGGTTGGTCTACATTCAACATTAGGCCAATAGGATGAGCCACTGAACAATTATCCTAGAACAAACTTGTCAGCTTTGCTTCTTGCCCCATTTACTAGACAGGACCCTTAAAGAGGCTAGAAATCTTGTTGATCTGTATCAATCTTAAAATTTCCTCACCAAGATATCATTTCCATAGGTTTTAAAATGGTTAAAATGCTCACCAGTGATTACATATTCGGAGCGACATAACCATATGTTCCCATAACTCAAATTGAAACATGGGTGTTGTCTCCCTCGATGTCCATCTTTTGCTAGTCCAAAATCGGACAACTTCGAATTGTATTCTCGCACCAAGTACATATCTCTCCATAAAGACTTAAGAGAATCCAAAGTGTAACACCGAGCCATCTCATAATTTTTTAAGTTTTCTAGGTACAAACATAAATCCAGTGGGAATATTGGATGTTTTAAAATCTTAATAAATCACTCGGTCTTTCGGCCCCTCCATGAATAAATGCCGGACCTTTTGCTGCAACCAATGCAATTTTCATCCCGATGGACCGAGGGGAGTGGCAAGGATCCTTACGAATGCATAAAGGAAATACCATTGGACATCAAATATCTAAATATATTTTTCAAAATAAAAAATTTACAAATTGGGATTAAGACTCTCTAGAAGGAATTACAAATTGGGATTAAAACATTCCAAAGAGTTATGTTTTGAAGGGATTAAGAATAATCAAAAGATATGTAAGGTGTGCAATCCGAGTTTTGAGGTGATAATTTTGGTGCTCTAATTTAACGGCACCAGTTTGCTTATCCAGTAAGACCATTTATGTATGACGACTCTTTGAAGGTGCAAAATCCATAAAGCAATAATTGATGGCACACTACATCTATACAATGATCCCGAGTTGGAGGCCTTTTTTTCTTGTTGCAAAGGGAAAAAAAATTTGACATGTAATGTCTCTAAGACAATGCATATGAATGACTACTCAAATTACTTTCTCCGATCTAGGCCATAACAACGATCTGTGGGTTAAGCTTGAAAAGACAAACTACTAAGAAGAGTATAATATTATACATCCAAAAAAGAGTAGATCTTTCCTCAAGAGAACCTCACATACCTTAGATGCGCTAGAACTAAAAAGGAACAAAACTAAGAATGAGGTTTTTGTCTTTGCCATTTTTTATATTGGTTTGGCACGGAGTTAGAGGAAAAATCATTTGAGTTGAGAGCCTAATAGTTTGGACCAAGAAGTCAAGTTTGTGTCTCCGATATGAAATGATGAAAAGTATCATAAGGCCAAGTTGTTAGGCCATCCTTATCTCTCGTTCCTTGAATAAATTTAGGTCCGAAAGTCTAGAGAATGGTTTAGAGGGTAAAATTCTAAGCATATCCAAGTGGTATTAATGGAGAAGATGAACCCAAAAGAAACCACACTCCTCTTCAACATAATAAGTTAGTGTTGAACTTGAAACCTCCCAAATAGAGGAGGTATGGCGGTATACATTCCATAAATTTTCTCGAGTGTAAAGAAAAAGCGAGAGGGCTAATTATGAGATGACCAAATAAAATATTCACGAAATAATAAATTACAAATTTATAATCCACCAAAATATATTATTAATACTCACGAGATCCATCAAGTACTATAGAAATAACTTAAACCTAATCAAATAGCCAACGAATTGGACAATAGAGAAAAACATAGAGAGATGTTGAAAAGAAACATGAGAGTTTGCAAAGGAAAATAGGATGGAGAAATAAGAAGGGGCACATGGGTTAGAAACATAAACATTGAGCATCTTCTAGAGGATGCGGGAAAATAATTTCCATCCTAGGGAGTTCACGAGATGTATATTATGTAAGAACAAGAAACAAAAGACAAAGTAGCAAACTTTTTACTTAAGAGGATTTTTTTGGGTTAAAAATATCATGTGTATAATCATTGGCATGTATGCATTAGCAACTTGTAATTGAGTCATGCGATACATATTTATTATATAAACAACATGGCTCCATTTCTATATCGCCAAAAGACACAAAATATTTAAATCGGTAACAAAGGAAGTCAATAAAAAATCTCTATAACACAATTAATTGTGTAAAATGAAGAATTGAAAATCGTATCATAACTCCAATTTATGGAAGATGTAAGGAAACAGTTCGATCATAATAAACGAAAGGATGAATAAAATATCTTGCTACTAACTATTAGCATATGTGGATAAATTTCCTAAGTACATAGGAACACGAGTGATGGGGGGCCCTAGACGTAGGGTGGCACATAGAAGGCATCATAGGATGGAACATACCTAACCTCCCGAGGGCTAGGGGAATATAACCAATGAGCTAAACTTGAGGGCATCACGAGCGGTGGTCAAGGTACTCGATGATAATTACCTCTGAGGGGCATCTCGAAACTTGAGAGCTGACCTAACTTGTATGGGGGGTAATGGCCTAATCCTATAATGATGGGAAGGGGGTATAAACCCCCTAAAAGGGGGCTCTTTGTGTACTTAGGAAATTGCCTAAGTACACGGGAACAAAGCGATGGGGGACCCTAGACGTAGGGTGACACATAGAAGGCATCATAGGATGGCACATACCCGACCTCCTGAGGGTTGGGGGAATATAACCAGGTGACCTAACTTGAGGGCATCGTTGAGCAGTGGTCAAGATACTCAATGATGGTGACCTCTGAGGGAATCTCGGACTTTGAGAGCCGACCTAACTTGTATTTGGCCCTGGGGGTAATAGCCTAATCCTATAACGATGGGAAGGGGGTATAAACCCCTAAAAGAGTGCTCTTTGTTCCTATGTACTTCAGGATAACATAGCATCCCGAGTAAATAATATTCATACTGATCATAAGGAAATGATACAAAGCAACTTTACGGTGAAAAAAACAACAATGATTTGATTCAAATAAAGAAGCATTAGAGAAGTCTAGATTATCATAAAACATAAAGTTGTAGGTTAGGCTTATATTATTGTGAGGTCATCCCCAAGGTTTTCGAATGTATTTCCCCTTAATACTCTTTCTTTATTTTTTTTTGTTTTCACTTTTTCATTGTTTAAACTCCTATGCTGAGTTCACTGTGACTAGATATGTTCAACGAGAGGCATCCCAAGGCGATATATCAAATTTGACTTATCCATATATTTAGCATAAATGCTTACATTCATAACACGTATTAGGCTCAAAATATTCTTCAAAATAAAATCATATCACATCTATTACGAGCTTCGGGAAGAGCTTGTTTTCTCTATTTTTGACACGTCAAACTACCTAAATGACGATTTCTTAATGCATTTGATTCATTTCGATCTCGATTCAAATGGAAAACGGAAACCACTCATAAGATAAATTATATAAATCAAAGTGAGAATGAATAGGGATTATATAAATAAATTGTTATGAGTGCGAGAGGACTCTAAACAAAGGTATTGTAATAGGATGGAGCCCAAATCTCTACCTAAAGTCAGCCCCTCACTAAAAATTTTAATAAAAAGCTGACATATTGCACGAAAATTAAACAACCTATTAACATTTCAATTAATCCAAGTATTGTTAAAGGAAGACTACACAAACCATCCCAATCAATCAACCAGGCTTAAAATAAATAACTACATCATGTATGGGTCTCCATGCCAATCCTTAAATATCGCACACTCTAAACAAACCTACAATTTAAATGCCCAGATTTCCTCTACATGTGATTCGTAGTGCAACAAGAAAATTAACGGAATCGCATTCTTGTTTCAAGTAATTCTCGCCTGTGAAAGTTCGATGCGAGGTTGCAAAAGAATCAATACCCACGCATTGAAGCCCCAAAGCCCCAACTTTCGTAAAAAATGGGGCGAATGTAAATCCAATGCCCCTCCTACCCAATAAATTGTGGATGAATGCCATTCAAAATCACTCCAAACTAGAAAATCGGGAGGCGAATCCATCCTTTAATGTTTATGCACATTTATTTTTTTGGGCTAACGAGGGAATAATTAATTAATTTTTTAAAAAAATTATAGGGCTAACTATATAAAACTATATAAAATGGGTTTTATATAAAAAAATTCACCCCTCCAAAATCTAAAACCCCTTCAAATTCGCCTTTGGGCTAAAATTCACCCCTAAAATTTTTCCCTACCGGTATTCATGTGAGATATGTGGTGATACTCACCCGAGTGCGCCATTATCACTACATACCTAGATTCCATGCAGCACTAGCTTGTATGCGATCAACCATAGTCCGCCTTTCCCAAGAAGATGGCACGGACTCGGAATCCATCAACAACTCAACAACCCAAGAAGATGTGACGAGAAAATCCATCTTCTTCCCTGTCAACCGACAGCGACCAATTAGGGGGCCCTTAGTTTCCCCAACCGCTCTCTATAGAGAAGACCAACATGTGCGTTATGTAAAACTCCCAATCATGTGGTTGCCACTTGCCTTGATTTAGCGAGCGCTACGTAGGCGAGTATCCCCGTCGGAGCACCGACTAAGCACAATGAGACCCCCTATATCTAGGCTATTCTTCGGTTTATCAAGGAAAATCACCGTAGGGCAGACATTGTACTTCTATTTCGCAAGTCAGTCCTCTCATTGATATGAAGCATACATTTGAGAAGAAAGAACGCGATCTCCTCAAACAAGATAGAAATTATATCACCCCAGACCAACAACCCCACACTCACATCGGCGTGATGGGAAAACTAGGGAAGGCGTGCCAACCAAGCATGACCCAAGCCCAACCTAGGATAACATGTAGACTATGCAATCTGATTGACCATCGGGTCAATCAGTGCAAAGAACCCAAGCCTTTGCAAACAATTTTCGCACGGTCTCATCTCTCCCACAAAAAACTTCTCTCTAACCGAGGAGAAGATCACGCGTACTTATTGCCATATTTTTTCACACTTTCATCATACAATTAAATGTGAGCATCTCCCCAAGCTAAGAGCAGCAAGTGCAGTGTTAAGTCTACACTCCCCCAAAGAGCTAGACAAACCCAAGCCAATGACACGGAAATGGAAGAA
Source organism: Pinus albicaulis (assembly GCA_034641835.2). Classification (NCBI taxonomy): domain Eukaryota; kingdom Viridiplantae; phylum Streptophyta; class Pinopsida; order Pinales; family Pinaceae; genus Pinus; species Pinus albicaulis. Next base: position 825,723,807 of record CM076575.1, read on the forward strand.
GACCTCATCTTCTACAACGAAACCCTTTCCAGGGCATCCACATCCGGGACGAAAGAGTAGTGTTGACTCCCACACAATCTACTCAATTTTCACGGTGGTACCATGCACCATTTGCACGAGGCCACAATCACGAACTAGAGGCATGCACATGTAATGGAAACATTCATGCACCTCTACACCGGGCACAATTTCCACCAACGGAAATTGGTCATCCTAACGAGGGGACTCAACCTTTGCACTTACACAAACGCCCATCACGAAGATTCTTCCCCCACCAAACGCCGATGACATGATACACCATGTACGATTCTTATCGTCATGTATCGGAACTATGACTCGAGTTGTCTTCTCATCTACCATAGGTGTCGAGTCAGCTACAACTACGAGTAGTATGTTCCTACGACGATGTAGACATAATCTATCTACACTTTGTCGATTGCGTCCGGTTCCACCACATCAACGATGGAATCCTTCTCGTTTCTATCAACTAGCTCTAGTGAGGATTGAACCTCTTCGACACAACCTTGCACGGGATCAATCCCCCTTAGGATCCCTATTTCATTTAGATGAGGAAATCCTGGAGGTAATGATGCGAGCCATATTATCCATGGGATGCAATGCATCACCATTCACTTTTTCTCCCCAAGCACACGTTCGGTCCTAACAAGACAAAAGAACAAGATATCTATGCGATCGAATACAAATATTTCCTCCCATTAGGAAAAGTCCGATTGGTTCAAAAATCCCATCCGAGTGCCCGATGCGTTCAAGGAAATATGTCAAACATCTCACCTACCGTCAAGGTGAACATATCCCAAAATCGTGGAAAGGTCGAATAAATCTAATTTGGGGGACGGCATACTCTCTAGAAGAAATAACCTCCTATACCCAATTTCTAAAAGAGTATCGAGATATCTTCGCATGGGACTACTCAAAAATTCTCGGGCTTAGTCCCATTATCGTAGAGTACCATATTGACACTTGGCCCGACGTACCTCTAGTGCACCGAAATAGTGTCAAGCTGCACCCATCAAAGGAAGAAGAAATAAAAACAAGAAATCGATAAGCTTCACAATTTTGGGATTATCTACCCCATTACTTACACATCTTAGGTTTCCAACCACTGTTCCCAGTCATGAAAAAAACAAGGCACCATATGCATTTGCACCGATTTTTTGTGATTTGAACAAAGCTTTTCCCAAGGGCAATTATCCGACCCCATTCATCGACCGTGTGATCGATGCTTGTGCAAGTCATGAGGCTCTATCCTTCATGGATGGATTCTCGGGTACAACCAAATTCAAATCCTCGATACGAGGCCGGTACAAAGCTCGCGTTCCCCACCCCCCAGGGCACATTTGCATACAAGGTAATTCCATTTGGCCTAAAAACCGCTGGGAGCCACCTTTCGAGAGGGCCATGAACTATATATTTCATGACTTGGTGCACATTATCCTCGCCTACTTGAATGACATGGCCGTCGCTCGAAGAAGTACTCGGACCTTCTTGAGGATCCGCGATTGGTGTTCTAACGATGTCGTCAATAAAACCTATGCTTGAACCCTCTCAAGGGTGTCTTCGCGTCATAGCGAGTAGACTCTTAGGTTTTATCGTATCCCAACAAGGGATTTGCGTGGACCCCCTCAAGGTACAAGCCATAAAAGAGGTACCTCCACCTCGAACCCTCGAGAAACTAAAAATACTGCGGGGGGAAGGCCAATTTTTCCGAGACACTTCATCCCGTAGTTATGCCACTTGTGCTCAAGGGTTCATGCGCCTCCTTTTCCCGGGAAATCCCATTCAAATGGGATGATCTCACCCAACAAGAGTTCGATGCGCTCGAAAGAAACATTGTCTTCAACACCACTCATTAGTCCCCCAGAGACTATAACAAATATTACATCCTGTATCTATCAGCCCTCGACCTTGAGTCGCCGTTGGCCGAGTTTTGATCCGAGAAAGGCTCGGATGGGGAAGGAACACGTAATTTATTACGTTAGTAAAACCTTAGCGGGCCCAACATTAAGATATGAGCTTGAAGAAAATAATGCCCTAGCATTAATACATGCAATCCAAAAAGTTTTCACCACTACATCATCTTAAAAACCACTACGGCCGTCATGAATATTAATCCCATCAAATATCCGCTCACACGCCACTTAATGAACCATAAGTACACTCATCTGAACAATCATTCTCCAAGAATACAACTTATATTTTTGCTCCCTAAAATCAAAAAGGCGCTTATCTTAGAGAGTTCATTACAAACCTCCCAAGGGATACCAAGGGATGACCGATAAACGATTCGCTACCAGGGCATGAGCATCTCTTCTTCATAGCCACCACCGACATTCTCCTCTTCCCTACAAAACTCAAAATTTTAGACCTCATCCCACTCAAGACGACCATCGGTGCATATGCCATACGCCCCCGATATCTCCTCATGGGCGATGTTTTGTACCGACGAGGCATCGACACCATTTTACGTCGATGCCTCACTCATGACCAATTGGAACAAGCCCTTAATGATTGCCACGGAGGAGCTTGCGGCGACCACCTCTCCAAGATTTCCACTACCCAAAAATTCCTACGGTGAGATATTTCTAGCCCTCCCTGTTCCAAGCCTCAATTACAGCAGGGTCAAGAGATGCAAGCGATGCCGTTGCTTCGCTCATAAGGCAAGAGCCCCCTCCCCGACTCCTCTACACCCTATCATCGTCATCAACCCCTTTTGTAAATGGGGGAATCGACTTCATGAATTTCAATTGCGCATCATATGGCAATCATAAATACATCATAGTGGCTGTTGATTATTTCACCAAGTGGGCAAAAAGCCATGCCCACATATGACAACACCACGAAATCGTTGCATCGATTTACGTTTAACCATGTCATTGCCCTCGGTTTGGCGTTCCCAAAGAGTTAGTATCGACCATGGAAACAATTCAAGAATGAATTTTTTCTAGGAGCTATCTCACCACCCTGGATTCACCCACGAATTTGCTTCACCATACTACCCCCAATCCAACTGGACGGGTTAAAATATGTAAAAAAATTCCTCAAAACAATGTTACAATGCATGGTGAATAACCATAAAAACAACTGGCACCATATGCTCTTCTCTGTCCTATGGGCATACCATTGATTTATTCATTATTAAGGAGTATGATGGACCTCCTTTTCTCTTTTATTCTTTAAACAAAGTGATAAAACAAAATTGAATATTCCAATTAGCTCCTAACTAATTGGGAATATTACAGTCCTCCCTTCCCAAATGTTGCTTGTCCTCAAGCAAATGACAAGGTGAGTGTTGCAGCTCTTCTCCTTCTCCATTGGTGACACCCACATGTGATAAGCTTCCTCCATGAACTAAGTGTTCACCAATCCATCCCTCCATAAATTTCTCCTCCAAAGTTCTCATGAGATGTAAATAATCCATGCTATAAGGAGACAATAGTTCAAATGAAACAAACATGGTTTGCCCAATGTTCTCCCTGAAACATGTAGCATAAGATACATGGAGAATATCCATCCCATATGGCACATACATACCTACCATCCTCCCTCCATACATTTCCATAAACAGTACAAGTACATCATCAATGTATGGGATCAAAACTACATACATACAAACAGAAATTTATGCATATGGAGGTGGGTCATAGTCCCACATGTGGAACCAGCGCAGTGCATATCCTTACTGCATTAGATCATTATGTGGTAAGTGTTTTACCCACCACTTACTTGCTGCCCATGTCATCTTACCATGGCTAAAAATGTGAGATATGTTTGATTCTTTAGGAATGCACCCATCATGAAACAAAATCTCCCTTTGATCTTCAAGGGAGTGGCCTTGTTCTGAAATTTTTGTGGCCCAATTTGGCCATGAATTTTGTAAGGTATAGTACTCCTCCTTGGAGTTATGGCTAGCATATACATGGTGAAAGAATGCAAACAATAATGAAATGAAACATTATTTACATGGGTATATTCTTCACCAAAATTCCTCCTTAAACAAATGGAGTGGTGCATAGATGTATCTCCTCTCTCAAAAGAAGAAAGAGGTGGTTGAATTAACTCCTTTATAGAGCTATTTTTCTGCCCCATCTCCACATGGTACATGCATCTTTGAAAATTCTGATATATTTATCCTTCAAAGCCCTTCCAAGTGTAGCTTTTCATGATGATGTTGTAGAATCTCATGGAATATGTGTGGCTGAAACAGAACTCTTCATAGGCCCTTTGTAGCAACTTCTCCTTAAGCTTGGAGGCTCTAGATAAGAAGATACTACCATGATAATAGATGACTCCTTCTTGGACTGAATAGCCCTCTTCATGTAGTTGGTCATCAAGTATCATGCATGTGTGAAGATCCTTGGAATGATCCACCAACAGCTGGGATTTCCAATATGGATCAATCTCCCATAATGACAACGCTAATGATATAAAAATAGAAATGTCTATCATATGGCTTCTCTCCTCCTTGACACCTCCCATGCCAAATTTACATGTTGGAAGGTCATTCTTTCCATGCCTCTCCTCCCACAATGCAGAATCTGAAATGAGAGTGGGTAATGATGATATTCGGAGAATTTCTCCCTCCTCCTTGAGCCTACCCAAGACTCCCAACGTTGTATCATTGCCTTCGAATGCTCCCATCGCTCTTGGATCTATGCTTGGAGCATCATGTTGTGAGATATCTCTCACCAAATTTGAAACAGGTGGCTCCCGAGGTGGTTTCGCACACTAGATAATAGTATGTCCCATGCAACAATCTCATGAGCATAATAGATGGGACTCATAAGGTCCCTTTGTCCCTTTCGCACAAATCCCATCTCGATTTCTTTGGTGGAAGTTGTATGTGAGGGATATGTATACATGCCTTCTATCATTTGAGTCTTACCACTATCAACCAAAATAGAAACCCTCTGATTCATGATGGAACATGGAACTCTTAAGGTCAAGTACTTAGGTACTCCACTCAAAGATGCAAGAGCCCCTCCAATAGGATCAAATGCTCCATTCCCATTTCCTGATAGTGTTGGTTCTCCTCCTGTATTGTTAGCGTTGTGACCTCTTCTTGGTTCATCTTCTTCTTCCTCCTCCTCGTCTGAGAAGACCTCTATGTAATGTGCTTTTCCAGCTGCACATCTATGTCCAGGTGCCCATGATTCTTGGCAAGTGAAGCAAAGCTTCCTTCTTCTTAGATCTCTCTCGACATCATCATCAAGAGTTTTTTTAATTTGACTCTCCTTTGAAGGAGCATCCTTTTCTTCCTTTCCCTTTGAAGGAAAAGAGGGCTTATGCTAAAATGTTTCCTTTGCTTTTGGCAAGGCATCTTGAAGGTATCTAGCCCTTTCAATAGCATCATGTAGGGTAGTGGGCTTGGTAGACTTAACCAACCCATGAAGAGGTTCATCTATCTTGCTGCAGACAAATCAGGAACCATAACAGAATGTCTTAAAAATTCAGAGATGTAAGTTTTTGCATTACCTAATTGTTTCAACTTTGCAAGGCTCATAAATGGTGCTTCTAGATATCTTCTATCAAATCTTTCCACCAGCGTTCTAATGAACTCTGAATAAGCAGTCACATTGGCATGACCCAATGTAGACAAGCCATGGAACCACCAGTCATGTGCTCACTGCTTCACCTTCAAGGTGTAGCGCTACAATATTAATGGCCTCCATCTTTGGAACCTTGTTCAACTGAAAGTAGATGTCAAGTTTTTCTACCCAAGACTTGGTAGAACATTGGATGACCCATCAAAATTGGGTAAAAATAATCTTCCCATAGTGTGGTGTCAATCATGATTCTGAATGAATCCACCACCTCTATGATGATGCCTTGGTCTTCTATTGTCCTTTATTTGAAAAAAATATTGAAAACTCAAGTGATCTTTGAATCTCTAATTTTGAGACTCATATCTTCAAAATAGTCTTCAAGGGATTCATGCTCTTGAAACCCTTCATTTCCCACAGCCAAAAATGTAGGCATGGTAGAGCATTGGGAAACTTGTGGTTGATGTATTGGTTGATCATTCCAGTGGTGACACATGCTAGAGCCTTCTCCATGATGAAATACTTTAGGAGATTCCTTGAATCTGTCCATTCTCTTCTCCTTGATCTCTCTAGCAATGTCTTGCATGGCTCTAAGAAGGATCTTAGGGAACTCCTTCTCTTCATCTTCACCTCCAGATAAAGGGGCTTTACCCTTGTCTTCATTATCATTAGTATAATCAAAATTTCTGTGCCTTCTCTTTTGATACCTCTTTCCTCTGTCAGTAAGAGGCTCTCCTTCTTCAGAAGACATATTGGCTTTTAGAATGCACAGGCTATGCCAAGATGATGCTCTAATACCACTGTAATATTCCCAAATGGGAAATGCAGCAATATAATGCAGAATGATAGAAAAATAACGTAGATCATAATTTATACAGTAAGAGGCCAATATGGATACCTTTCATTTGTCATTATAGCTGCAAAATAGATCTAAAAAGTGGCCCATAAGATTCATAACAAGAAAAGCAAGTCTCTAATGAATAAAATCCCTGAATATGAGGTGCTGCAACCATGTATTAAAGCTGGAAAACCCTTACAACATTATTTTATTGCCTCTACAACAGCAGTAGATTATAAATCATATCTAGATCTGCTATGTGCATAAAACATTATATCTATATCAGATCCATGCACTTTACAAGCTCCTCTAAATAACCCCCTTTGGGTTTTCAGCAAAACACCAAGTACAAGTTGTAGATATGAGATCTAAGACTGCAGATCTACTGAAAAAATACAAATCTGGAAATTGTGGCTGATTTGATATGAGTAATAGAACAGCCTCCTCCAATAGATCTCCAAAGTGAAGGGCAGATCCCCAACACTAGAAAATCAGCTCCCCAAATGGTGTGATGAACCACCCTGCAACTGCACCTACAGAAATAACGCAGATATGGAAGTAAAATGTGATACAGGGATCAAAATATCATTGGCCTGATTCCAAGTTTTGAAAATAAGCTCCAAGGCCTTCAATATTTTCCTCCCAATGAAGTGGAAACCTCCTCCGCTGAAAAGGAGCACTAAAATGGTCTAGATCTGAAAGATCTAGTCTCCAATTGCTACAGCTTGCAAAAGCAACCAAACCCTCAACAAGATCTATGCTGTGGTTGAAAGAAGAAGCTTGGCCCTAAGCCAGATAGTGGACAATGCAATACAAACTCTCCCAAGAGCTACTCAATGGGAAGCGGTGGGATTCCCAATCAGGAACACCCAATGCTAAACAACATTCAATCTCAGCTAAATAGAAAGAGAGAGATATATGTCTAAACATACCATATATTCAAAAAATATGATTAACATCAACAACCCTCTAATGTTTCCATCCTCTTCCTTTTATAAGTCAAGAGCTTGCAAACCCTAAACCACTTCCAATGAGATCACTTCTTTCACACAAGGCATCTCCATCTAAAACTGTGTTGTACCTCATTGATGGCCACTCCTCCATGATAGCATTGTATATTTGGTCAAGGTTGACCCAGTCAAAATGTTCCAGTCCCTTTCACACCTAAGGATGCTTGATATAACAGCCAAGGTTTAGCCTTTTCATATTTGGCATTGATTTATTCATTATTAAGGAGTATGATGGACCTCCTTTTCTCTTTAATTCTTTAAACAAAGTGATAAAACAAAATTGAATATTCTAATTAGCTCATGACTAATTGGAAATATTACAGAAGGGAAGAAAAATCTAGGGGTTGGCCTTAAACCAGGCCTCCGTCGTAGCGTTCTAGTAACGCCCCACCCTACCCCCACCTCCTCGAAGCATCACGGGAGCCCACCACCTCATATGAGGCTCCCTTGGCCCCCTAGCAAGCACTGCCACCCCCGGTCTCAGCAACACCACCCACTCATACATGATGTTGCATAAAATTTTGGCATAAGCAAACAACTTTGATCCATCCCAGATCTTGTAAAGTTGTGCCAGCATCCTGTCATAGCAGAAACGGGCAAATTTTAAAAAGTGTCCAGCCCTCAGCCGACACAAGACACCAAAATGTGGGCCCAATGACAGATGTGGAGCAGACGACCCTGCCAGTTGCACAATGGCCGCTAGATCACACCGCTCGACCAAGTTTGTCACTATCACAATAGCTATGCACCCCTCCGTAAGGGGCGCCCTGCCACATTGACGTGATGAAAATGCCTCCAGATCCACCCTCCCAAAAGGAAGTGGATACCGCAGCACCTCACCCTGAGGCAGCAGCCCAATCACAAAGTAGATATCAATCTCAGGACGGATAGCAAAGTCACACCCACGTAGCACAAACACCTTGCGCCTCATGTTCCAATGTTGTATCAAGTACCACAGGAGTGGTTCCTGTGACGCAAGAAGGTCATTCTCCACAAATTTTCGGAGACCCCATCGTGACAACTGTTGGCATGCCTGTCTATCGGCGGCTAAAGCAGTTCAGAGCTTGGGCCAATATTTTTCCTTCCACAACATCCTATCAACAATACAAGAGCACATTAGCAGCATAAAAACATCAAAAAACAAGAAATTTTTTTCAAAAATTTGGATAAAATTTGCCTCACCCCTCCATGTGCCTGTCCCTCATACAAGCGCGTGGAACGCATCCCTATACTTCTTACAGGCGCGCAGAAGGTGCGCCCAATGCTGATAAAAGCACGCATAAGGTGTGAAAACACTGTTTTTTCGTGCAAAAGGCGCACTCTTACCCTGATCACCCGCGTAATCCACGGTAAAACTGGCTCAGAATCCGTACAAATCGGTATTGTATGAACCCTGACACCCCAGACCGAAAAAAATTAAAATGCAGGACGTCATGGAGTTTACCTGGCTAGAAAATTGCTAATCTCGGGTCCTCAGGCTGACCGAAATAGTAAGAACTACTCCGCAAAAGCCTCTGACCTCTCAATACTCAACAGACACAAATGAATTGAATTGAGCCATATTCACCTACATGTCACCCTTTTCAGAAAATTTTGAGGACCATAACGAGAGCTCAGAAGGCCCAATCATCGGACCAAAAGCAACACTATGATCAACACACCATCACACCCAAGGGCAATGCCACACATTGACACCCTCGAAAAAATAAATTTTCAGCGCCGACAAGTATTCCCTCTCTCATCTTCTTTTAAAATGACATGTCTTTCAATAATATTTGAATAAAGAAGATGCTTTCACTTGGGGTAGTTTTTTTTGTAGGTAATGTGCAAACCATCCACCACTCCACCCAATGAAAGTTTCAGAGCAGGTATCATTCTACCCCCAGCATGATAGAGTCCCAGAAAAACTCTGCATATCCTGACACCATTTCTCCCTCAGAAATTAACCATTAGTTCCAAACACCTAACCATGTTTATCATCACCTCACCTTGCACATGATAAGCATCCTCGTTGGTCGGTAGAGCCTCCGCTCCATGGAACTCATCACTCACAGTAGACCATATATCACAACAAAAGTGACACCATGGCCATACCACTTTAGTCCAGGAAGAACCCCATCCCCATTCAGTCATCATGCATAAGGTCAAGTTTTACCATATGAAATAAAACCCCTTTCCCGGATGACCAGGTTGCGCCTCACATTTGGCCCACCATACCTCCATCAGCATAACCCATCTGCGATAATTTTTCATCCGCTTCATCAACCTCACACATGAGACCAACCAATGGGGCCCCCACCCTCAGCAAAACACCTTCCTCACATCATCAGTGAGTGAGCACTTTCAAGTTTTGGGGCACTCGTCTTTGTTTTTTATACAAACCAAACCCCATTATTTAATTCTTTTGGTAAGTGTACAAAGATTGCAAATGATGCACTATGTCCCCCACCCACCGATTCATTTTTTCTCCCATGGCAGCAGTCCCTCGTCACCCTTGGTCGGAGTATCACACCCACACCCAAAAGTCACCATGACACTCATAGGCATTTTATACCCACCCTGGTAGTCCTACCGACTCCAGGGATTTCCCCATCAGAAATAGTTATGACTGCTGCCAAGCTACTTTTTATACTCCGACCTTGGGCCACTGAATCCCCATCATCAGTTTTCAGTCACCCCTCACCATCATTCCTATGTTAAAACCATCACATCCAGGATCTCGATCCTCCATATCAGTGACCCCCTTGTTCAGTTGAGGCTTCCTTTTTGTCGACATCAACTCCTATTTTCCAAAAAGGAAGCAGTACCTTGGATCAACCCTCTCCATAAAAGGGAAATCCTCAGGTGGCATTGTGGGAGACATCATTGCCCACATATTTCATCAATCCTCCTGACATTCGACTACAACAAAAGCTTTCATGTCAGGATGGTATCATACCTTACAACCATTGCACTTTGATTAAATTCGTCGAATACCCATGCCTTTATAAGCATCTCTTTCAGCAATGCTTGCACGAGAAGTTCCCAGCCAGTGCCTATACGTACAATGCGCATTTATATGCCATACCAAGTATACGCATATGGGTACCACTTTCCACCTATTGTCAAAGAAGAAACAACCCTAAGGGCGTCAGCAATCATCATCATCAACCAACAGATCACTACCATATTAGTGACACAGATAAAATTTGTATATGTCAAATATATTTGTTTAACTAGCCAAAGCATCACAAGCATGGGACATGCCCGCCTCATAGAAAATTTTTGTATATTGTATTATACCATTGCTTACAAGGGTCCCACAGGACATGGTCTCTCTTCGACCCAGTGCAGGGTGTCTCCAATTTCGAGCTACACATAGGTCTCTCTCTCTCTGCACACAATATATAGAAAATAAACTATAATGTATTTCAGCTATACAGTTCTTCCTAGACCTCACACATTATGGCGAAACTGTTATCACTGGAAAATTGTACATGTAAAGGTGACATTATTTAATGTCAGGTAGAAGGATTTATAGTGTTGAGAGACATTATAGAATCTAAAATTATTTAAACATCTCTAAGGTTTGAGGAAAAATCAAATTGAATACAAGAAGAACCAGTCAAAAGTGCCTTTGCACACAAAAATCTTCGATAAATGCGCCTTTGCGTGCCTTTTGCTAAAAATGCTCGCAATCTTGGGAGTGGCAGAAGTCACTTTCTGGGACCACAAGGCACACTCCAGGACATTGATTCTGCACTTGAAGCCACCCAAGGAAAGCTGCCCAAGCCTCCTTAGGACATCAAGCGAGAACACAATGGAATAAATGTGGCACACAATGGAATCACCATCCTATCTTGGGTCACTATCCATAATGTACCAAGAGAGTGAAGGAGGATTTGAATTCTCCTATAAAAGGCCACAAAGAGATGAACACCATGAGAGCACAAAGTTATGTTGGCCAAAATTGCCCCAAGCAATACCAGCAGTGTGTGATCCAGAGCAGAGATAGAGGGGACTCAGTTGTTGGCCATCCAACAACTCCAGTCCACCAAAGTAGACAGAGGGATACTTTGCGCCAAGGCATCTCGGAAGTAAATATATCCTTTCATCGAGACTTAGAACCCTTAGTTCTAAGGGCCCCTTGGAAAGTGGGTTAAAGTTTCATCCTCATTCCTACCAGCACTCAATAAGAGGTGACGTAAGAGCCACCGTTTGGATTATTGAAGTTGTTTGACTCTATTAAGAGCTTTTGTTTTATTTGTTTTAGTTTTAGTTTAATTTATGTTTGAATATGCATGTTATTTCTCTATCTAGTATGTTTATGTTTGAGCATGCTCCACTAACTTGCTTGACTCCATCTATTTTCTGCCTGTGACCAATAACTTAAGAGGGAAAACCACATCCCTTAAGTTGGTGTGATTTCGTACATACGTGCACCAAACACACTAACACAAGCATTATTTTATTTTATGTATCTAATATGGTGTCACAACTCCCTATCATCAATTATAGGTGTTAAAAAAAAAATTACCTAACAACATGTTGATAAAGGTTACTATACATGAAGTAATGATGATGCATATATATATATATATATATATATATATTGAATTATATTTCTATTTATTTATTTATTTTTGGAACACATTAAAATACATTATTTGATTGTAAATCTATATACATCATACTTGTCCCAATTCACATTATCGATGGTACATTACATGCTAAGTTCACATGCTCAATTCAATGCAAATTCACTATGGCACATATTATTCATCTAATGCATTAACCATTCCACTACCCGGGTGTTTTAAACACTAGTCCCACTGAGGTTTATTATACATTCGGTCAAGGAATTATTTAGAAGCTCGTCCATCCATCTAGTTGTCAGAGGACTTCTCGAAATTTGTGATCAGATCAACGACTCCTGTTGCAACCCTAGAATTGAAGGTCTAGATATGATGAGGGTAGTTGGGTTAACCAAAACCCTCACGTTTTCTTTTCTGGAGTTAATTTGGCCTCTGCGAAGTCGGGAAGCACCTCCTTTGCAACCTCAACCCTGTGTGGGGTATTACCAGGTAAACTAACAACTCATACTCTGATTTGTCTTTGTACTATCATAGCTAGAGTCAGTTAATGTACATTTAAATCTTGGAAGTGTTCCGACATGATTTGAAATAGCCATACTGTTAGTTTTTCTTCCTGTGGAAATTTTAACTACTTCTCAGATTCTAGAAAACTAACATGTTTGGGTTCAGCGAATGGTTTATGGTCCAGTTCCTCTTCAACTTGGACTTTTCTTCTCAAGTCGAGCTCTTTCAAATCGTGCTCTTAATGTCTAAAGAACGAGAACAATTTAGGGCCTTTATCTCGGTGCCCAAGTAATTACTACAGTTTTCTTCTCCCTTATATTCTAGTCATTCGTATTCTCCTCAATTTGTTAACTACTTTAATTCTATATCTACTATTTTATTTTTCAAGGGTTCCCAAACTTCAAAGATTCTTCCTGAGGGGTGTCGTTTTACAATTTTCTACCACGCTTTCCCTCCAGGTTTAACAGGTTAGCCCCAAGCCATTTTGGGTTGAGAACTCTTCTTCCACCATGGTAGAATTTTACTTCCTTCCAGGGATACAAAGAAATTTTATAGATTTTTGTTGTATTTTTGGGATATTGCCAAGGAATAAAGGAAGAATGTGTTTACACATTTAGGTATCTTTATAAGTTAGAGTTCATATGCATGTAATTCCTCCAATGCAACTGGAAATATAATTTTCTACCTACTACTCTATATTCCTTGACATTATATGTATATATTAGAACTCCTAAATGAAGGGTTTAGTATTTCTAGTTGAGTATTTGGTTACGTGGCGATTCCAATTTTAATCTTCAATAATATTTCTTACATATTTAAAAATTTTATTAGCATATTAATCACTGTTTGAGTTTGTTATGTTTACATGGTCATTAATTCCATTACTTTACAACTATATAGTTTCATCCTTTATGACTATATCATTCTTCGTTCTATTTATTTTTAGGTTTAGGTACTTATGTAAATATGCCAGCGTTTACCCTATTTTTCCGTTTTTCCTCTTGATGAAACATAAGCCTTAGGGACCGTTTTCTTGTGGGATGCCAAATAAGTGCATCACCCAGAAAAATAACCCTAGAGTCATGGCTTTCTACTAAAACATTCATCTCAGGTGTAGGTAAGGACCCCGCCAGGTTTCTTGTCGGTACCTGGTAGACATAGATACCTTTATTCCTTTCTTTTCTGACTCGGACCATAACCCTCTTCTTCTAAAACTTCCTTTCCCACCAAATCCTCCAAAACAGTTAGCAACCTATTATTGCCAGAATCATTAAATAAAATCTGCACGAAAAATATAACACGTATTTATTTGTACTCTAGGTTTCTCCATATAATGTGAATAAACATTGTACAATTACATATATGCAATCACAGATAATGCAAATAAACATTGTTAATTACAGATATACCGTCTCTTCATTATTTAAACAAATTAATATAACTTGTGTAGACACTTTTGTAATTTTTTTTCCATTCCTGCACCTTAACTTTAAATATAGGAAAATGTGTACAGCCTTACTACAACCATTATTATTTTCTTCCCTTTTCCTAGATTCTTAACAACAAAAGCATAGAGTAAATTGTTGTAGAGAAACATACATTGTCTCCATTATTATTAATATCATAATAATGTGTAAACAATACTACATCATGCACATTCAATCATTTGCATATCAGTATTGTAGTATCTAATTTAATGATTAATGACCTCTAAATGGCCACAACCACGATAGGAATAAATTTCCACCCAACCAATGGGATCAGCCTACAAAATGTATCCTCCCCATGAAACCTCGCATGTGGGGTAGTTTTTAGGACAATAGCACACATAACTACTACAAGTAACTATCTGGTCCCAACCAGACTTAGTTAAGTCAGTCTGAGTTCAAGGAAAGGTTTTTCCCTGGCCAACCAGCAGGAAAAATGCAAGTCTCTGCTTCTTTCCACAACCTTATTTTTCATCACCTCAGGTTCCTTAACCCTTCTGGTTTTTCCTTTATTTTATTTTTAGGAAAGGTTTGGGCAGGTAACTCCCAAACCCATAATTGTCCAACTACCCTGACATATGATTTCATCAATTTTTTTAATATTCCTCTTCATGTGTTTCTTGTTTACATTACATTCTATTTGTAATAAAACAAATATTTATTGTTTGAATGTTCTCTTTACATAGTCAGCAAAAATGTCTTTTAACCATTGTAAAAACAAAGAGCTCACAACTTACTAAGGGGTATGAAATTTTTCCCTCTTTGAGAAAAACACCGTTTCGGTGTTTTCACAACCTTAGAACAAGATTGGGTAAGATTTTCTAATAAACTATTCATCCTCCTAGGTGGCCTATTCTGGGCTAAAATGCATCCACTTCACTTTAACCTGGGTGATAACACGCCTCCACAATGTTACGTCTCTCTGATTGAGTCTAAGCAGGGGTTAGACCAAGAACTCTCCATCTGGTTCTAGTTGTCCAATTACCATCAAAAATCATTATGAGTCAATAATGATAATAAATATGATAATAATTATACAGATACACGTTCTTAGTCTATTACATGTATATGATGCCAATGAATGACATGTCTAGGATCATATATGTATTTTTTTGATAAGGATAAATGAAACACATTATGAACACATATGTGGTTGGGCAAAGCTAGTTGGTATGCTATAGGTCTGACTCGAGATAAAATCTAGAATGGTTCGTAGAATCGGGGGGCCAATTTTGTGCAACTTCCCACACATGGGGTTCTCTTCTTAGGCTTGAATCGTACATATACATGATCCCCTACTTGGAATTCCCGATAACTTCACATTCTATATGCATAAATTTTCTGTCTATATTCGACATTTTTTGGATTTCCCCTTACTTTCTTTACCACCTCTTCCATTTCCTTTAACAGATCAGGCCCCAACATTAACTTATATTTTAGACCGCTCTAATTGAAAGGTGTCTTGCACTTGTGCCCATATAATACTTCAAATGGGTTCATCTTCAGAGAAGTGTGATAACTATTATTGTAAGTGAATTAGTCTACCAAGTCAATATAATCGTCCCACTTAATTAGCTACTACATTACATACATTCTTAACATATGCTCAATTACCCAATTCACCCTTTCAGTATGCCCATCAGTTTCAGGGTGTTATGTGGTACTAAACTGTATCTACATACCTAACCCATTGAATAAATATTTCAGAAAAGAAGATGTACATTTACATATTTATCTAATATTACTACTTTTGGGAGGTTGTGCAACCTAAAAATTTCCTTCATGAATATATTAGCAATTTGAATTGTTTTGTAAGTATATTGCATTAGAATCAAATGAGTATGCTTACTCAATTTGTATACAAATACCATTATATAGTCATTATGTTTCTTTGTCCTTGGTAAGCCTGTAATAAAATCTAAACTAATAGTCTCCCATTTCCACTTAGGGAGAAGAAACATATGGAGAAACCCAACTGATTATTGGTGCTTTGTTTTCACCTGTTGACACTCCATACAACCACCTCCTTTTTCTTTCCTCATGAAAAATATTCTTTCCATAAGGAAAAAATTAATTTTTGGTATCTTAGATGACAAACATAAGAAATTTTGTGGTATTAATCAAGAGTTAATTCTTTAGTACTCATCTGATTAGGAACATATATTCTATCCTGATAGCTTAGCAAATTATCCTTACTTATCCCATACCCAAATTTTCGTTCACTGTTATTTGGGTTCTATACTTTTCACCATACGAATTGGTATTCCGGATCCTTCTGAGATTTCTCCCTAATTTGTTCTTTGAAAGCGGTTGTAGCTTCACTAAATAAAATTTCGTATAAAAAATTCAACTTTCTACTCAAACCATCTGCTACTCGATTCTCTTTATTGTTTAATATGTTTTATTCAAACTCAAATTCACTCAGGAAGGTAATGCAAAAAGCTGGTTTTTCATTTAGATTAGGTTTCTTAAAATAAATTTTCAAACTACTGTGATTTGTCATTAATATGAAATATTTACCAAGGAGATAAGGTTGTCACATTTTTAAGGCATGGATTACTATTGTTAATTACAAGTCATAGGTTGTATACTTTTTTTCATGTTATTTGAGCTTTAGAGATTCATATGCTACAACTTGGCCATCCTACATCAACACTCCCCCTACACCTTCCTTACTGGCATCTGTGCACACAATAAATTCCTTACTTATATTGGCAATTCTCAAAAAAGGTGTTGTAGTAAGCAATTGTTTTAACTGGTCAAAACTATTTTGACACTCAAAAATCCATTTGTAAATAATTCCTTTCTTTTGCAAGGATGTAATGGGGTATTCCACTCTTGATAATCCTTCAATGATTCATCTATAATCTCTTGCCAGCACCATGAAGGACTGTACATCAGCCACATTTTTCTAAATAGACCATTCCATTATGGTCCTTATTTTTTTTGGGTCCATTGCAATTCCATCATTGGTAATAATATATCATGAGTATTGAATATGTTCTTTACAAAACTCACATTTGTTGTATTCCACGCACAAATGATTATCCCTTATAGTCTGCGAAATAATCTGTAAATGTTGTTTGTGCTCCTCTATGTTTTTAGAATAAACTAGTATTTCTCATCAATAAAAATTAGCTAAAATTTATCCAGATACTCATGGATTATACTATGCATGAGGCACATAAAATTCGTTGGAAAATTGGCTAATCCAAAAGGTAGAACCACAAATTCACAATGTCCGTAGCGGATTCTAAATGTTGTCTTGTATATATCCTCCTCCTTCATTACGATCTAATGGTATCCGGAACGTAGGTCAATTTTAGAAAATACTGTAGTCCCCTTCACTTGATCAAATAAATCATCAATGTGGGGTAAGGGATACTTGTTCTTGATGATTAACTTATTTAATTGTTTGTAGTCAATTCATAATCGTAAGGTACCATCATTTTTCCTAACGAACAACACTCGATCTCCCCAGGGTGAGATGCTTGGATGAATATATTTTTTGTCTAATAATTCTTGTCGCTGCATTTCAAGTTCAGTCAGTTCTGGAACACTCATTCAGTAGGGTGTTCTAGATACTGGGGAAGAACCCAGAATAAGTTCAATAGTAAATTATATGTCTCTTTTAAGAGGTAACTTGGGTCTGTACTCTAGAAAAACATAAACAAAATCTTGTATTATAGGAAAATTATCCAAAGTGGCAATATTTTATTTTGAATTTACAAATCCCACTTGTGTTTCATAGAGTTGGCACCCTTTTCTTATGCATTTCACCAGCTGAGAAAGCGTATTCAGTATAGAGTGCAGAGGCTTCCTTATACCTTGTATTTCTTGTCTCTTTCCTTCCTCTTCTAAGAAACTAATTGTCTTGTCTTTACAATTTATAAGGGACCAATGTTTTTCCAACAAATCCATATCGATTAAGATGTCGTAGGATCCTAAGGGAAATACATTTAGGTTTACTGTTATTGGAAAATGTACCAGTTTTATTGGAAAATGGTCCACTTTAGTTAACACTCTTCTTTTAGCTCTCATGGCTAATTGAACCATCCATGGGTTTTTAAATTTCACGGTTTATAAATGACAGTTATCTACCAACTTACGACTTATATAACCTAGCCCCTAGATCAATTATTATGGACACATTTTGGTGAAATATGGTACCTTCAAACTCTACCATGGTAGATTGATACTCTACCTAATGATCCTCCAATGCTGCTTTAATCCTGGGCATACTTCTTGCCACTTCACTTGCAGTGGAAGTTTCCAAAATCTGTGCTACTAATTCTGCCCTTTTTTGAAGAGGACAATTTTTAGCATAATTTGGCCCCCCGCATCCCCAAAAATATAATGGGGGTCTACTCATTTAATCTAATTCAAGTTTATTCGGTTGTTCATTATATTTCATTTCATTTAGTGACTTCAAATTTTGTTGGGTTTTCCATGAATTCTGGTTTGGTTGATTCTTATAAGAACTTCTGAAATTTACTATGTGTGATCCCTTAATATTATGTGAAGATTTATGTCCCTTTCTTTCTTTCCATTTTTTACGGCCATCTCCCCTTTTTTTCATTTTCTGGTAGCATATCATGGTCTTTCTGATAACCTCATCCATGGTTTTGGGGTTATCAAATTCAAGCCTCTCCTTCATAAAGATAGAAAGACTTCTAACAAATCGTTGAAATTTCGCTTTTTCTTCATGTATTTACGGGACATACCTTAGCAGTAAAGTAAAATTAGTTATGAATTCATCCATAGACAGTTACCTAACCGCTAAAAAAAATGTTGCTAAATGTTACTATATATGAAGTATTAATGATAAATATATATTGACTTATATTTTTATTTATTTATTTTTACAACACATAAAAATCACATTATTTGATTGTAAAGCTATATTCATCATATTTGTCCCAATGAATATTATCTATGGTACATTACATGCTAAGTTCACAAGCTCAATTCAACGCATATGGCATATATTATACATTTAATGGATTGCGTCATTCCACTACTCCGGTGTTTCAGACACCATACCCATTGAGGTTTATTATACATTAGGTCATGGAATTATCTGGAAGCTCGTCCATCCAACCAATTGTCGAAGGACTTCTCGAACTTTGTGATCAAATCGATGACTACTATTGCAACCCTATAATCGACAATCTAGATATGATGAGGGTAGTTGGGTTCACCGAAAACCCTCCCGTTGGCACTGTTGGAGTTCGTTCAGCCTTTGCAAAGTTGGGAAGCACTTTCTCTACAACCTCAACCCTATGTGGGGTCTTTCCAGGTAAAATAAGAACTCGTACTCCGGTTTTGTCTCTGTACTATCTTGGTTGTAGTCTATTAATGTACATTTAACTCTTGGAAGTGATCTAGCATGATTTCAAATAGCCATGCTATTATTTTTTATTCATGCGATGAGTTTAACTACTCAGCTTATGGACACGTAACATTTTTGGGTTCCACGAATGGTTTACGGTTTGGATCCTCGTCGGCTTGGAAATTTTCTTCTAGAGTCTAACTCTTTCAACTCATGCTCCCTATGTATAAAGAACAACAACAATTCGAGGCCTCTGTCTCGACGCCCAGGTAATTACTATAGTTCTCTTCGCCCTTATAGTCCTTTCGTTGGTATTCTCCTCAATGTTTTTAACTAAGTTTAATTCTCTATCTACTTTTTTATTTGGCAGGGGTTCCCAGCCTTCAACGCTTCTTCCCGAGGGGTGTCTTTCAACAGTTTTCTACAATGCTTATACCTCCAGGTTTAACAAGTTAGCCCCAAGCCCTTTTGGGCCGAGAACTCTTCTGCGACCATGCTAGATGTTTATTTCCTTCCATGGATATGGAGAAATTTTGTAGCTTTTTTTTTTGTATTTTGGGGACATTGTCAAGGAATATAGGAAGATTGGGTTTAAAAATTTAGGTTTATTTATATGTTAAAGTTCATATGCATGTAATTCCCTCCATGTAACTGGAAATGTAGTTTGCTACCTACTGCTCTATATTCCTTGAGGTTATATGTATATATTGGAACTCTTGAACAAAGGGTTTACTATTTCCAGTTGAGTATTTGGTTACGCGACTATTCCAGTTTTAATGTTCACTAATCTTTCTTGCATGTTTCAATAGTTTATTTTCAAATTAATCATGGTTTGAGGTTGTTCTGTTTACATTGTCAGTAATTCCAATACTCTAGAGTTATGTAGTTCAGCCTTTATGGCTCTATCATTCTTCATTCTATTTATTTTTTGGTTTAGGTACTTATGTAAATATGCCATAGTTTACTTTGTTTTTCTGTTTTTCCTCTTGATGGCCGCATAAGCCTTAGGGACTATTTTCTTGTGGGCCTCCAAATAAGGGAATCACCCATAAAACTAACCCTAAAATCATGGCTATCTACTAGAACATTCATCTCAAGTGTAGGTAAGGACCTTGCCAGGTTTCTTGTTGGTACATGGTAAACACAGATACCCTTATTTCTTTCTTCTCTGACTCAGATCATAACCCTTTTCTTCAATTTACTCTGTCACCAAATCCTGCAATATTGTTACCAACTTATTCTTGCCACAATCATTAAATAAAATCTCCAGGAAAAAGACCACATATTTATTTGTACTCTAGGTGTCTCTACATAATGTGAATAAACATTGTACAATTACATATATGCCATCATAGTCAATGTAAATAAACATTGTTCATTACAGATATACAGTATCTTCATTATTTTAACAGATTAATATAGTTTGTGTAGACACTTATGTAAATTATGTTCCATTCATGCACCTTAACTTTAAATACAAGAAAACTGGTATGTTCTTACTATAGCCATTATTATTTTCTTCCTTTGTCCTAGATTATTAACAACAAAAACACAGAGTAAATTATTGTAGACAAACATGCATTGTCTCCATTATTATTAATATCATAATATTGTGTAAGGAGTCCTACATATTTCACATTCAATAATTTTCATACCAGTATTGTAGTGTCTAATTTAACGATTAATTCCCTCTGAATGGCCACAACCACGATAGGAAGAAATTCCCACCCAGCCAATGAGATCGGCGTGCAAACTGTGCCTCCCCCTGTGCAACCTCGCGTGCAGGGTAGTTTTCAGGACTGTAATGCACATAATTGCTACCTGTAACTATCTGATCCCAACCAAACTTAGTTAAGGCAATCGATTTGAAGGAAATTTTTTCTTGGCTAACCAATAGGAAAAATGCAAGTCTTTGCTTCTTTCCACAACCTTCTTTTTCATCACCTCAGGTTCCTTAACCATTTTGGTTTTTCCATTCTTTTCTTTCTAAAAAACGGTTGGGCAGGTAACTGTGTGACCCATAACTATCCAGCTACACTTAGAGGCGCGTGACTCATAACTTTCCAACTATCGTGAGAGGTGGTTTCGTCATTTTTTTTTAATCTTCCTCTTCATATGGCTCCTCTTTAAGTAACATTCTATTTTTAATATAAACAAATATTTAATGTTTGAATTATCTCTTTAGATAGTCAGCAAAAATGTCCTTAAACCATAGTAAAAACAAAGATTTCACAAGTTACCAAACATATGACATATCGATATTGAAATATTTTAATTATAATTGAATATAATTATTTTTATATACATTAAAGGAATCATTTATCATCTTTATATTGGTTTGTAATATTAATAATGTTTTTAATTAAAACCAACTAACATTTATGTTTATTTTTGTAGTTTTGTATTATATTTAATATTTTCCTTTTTTATTTTTATTTTAAAAAAAGATATATATAAACTCTAATTGAAAACTAGAAAAATTATACATTTTCTCAAATTAGCTTGTAAAAACTCATCTATAATTCCTTAACCAAACTAGCAATAGAATTATTGAAGTTAAACATTTCTCTCCTAAAATGAAAAATACATTTTACAACACACTAATATAAAACATGATTATTTTCAATTAAAATTCAATATAAATGAATATGTTGGATGAAGGATTTCTGCAAAAATAATTAAGACCCCCACATATATATATATATATATATATATATATATATATATATATTCAATTAATATTAAATATAAATGAATATGTTGGATGAAGAGTTTTTTCAAAAATAATTATAAGACCAAGATATAATCATACACATTATATATATATATATATATGTTTTCAATTAAATTATTTTAAAAATATTTAGAAGCAATTTTATATATTAATTATATATTATGATGAATTTTGTTTATTCTCCATATTATAAATTTTAATAATATAATTTGAATTAATTATAAGAAATTTCACTCTGACTTTAAATAAAGAGAATATATAAATACACTTATTTGATATTTACTAAGTTTGAATTTAAATTTGGATTTGAATTCTATTATTTGAATTCAAATTTGGATTTTAATTCTATATAATACGTTAAAAGTTGGAATGAAAAAATTTTAATTCTATTTTTTTTATAATAGATATCTTAAAGATTTGTGTCTTTTGTTATTTGTTTTTATGATTTATTTTTAATTTTGAATAAATTTTAGTAACTCTGAATAATATAACAATTTTATAAATAAAAGTTTGGTTTTGATCATATGATCTCTTAGGAGGAAACACATGCTCTTAACCATTAAGCCCACTCACTCAAATTGTTTATAATCCTTTCATGAATAAAAAATAATCATTCATAAAATTAAACTACCTTCACACATTCTTTCTTAACTATCTTTACACATTCTTTCTTTTCTTTTACTTTTTAAGTTTCAAAAAAAAAAAAAATTTCTTAATTTCATTTTCACATTCTATTTTTTCTAAAATATTCTCATTTCTATTCTTGGTTTGTATATGTCATGCTCTATCTACTTTTGTTTAAGGCATTGATAACATCTAATAAAGAATCCTTCCGTTTAAAGCATCTTATAACATCTAATAAATAATCCTTTTGGATCGGAGAGAAATATGATGTATCAATTAACCACCTATGCCTTTTGGATAGGAGAGATTTTCATCTAATATGATCTATCAATTAACCATCAATGCAGGAGAATTAACCGATTAAATTAATCCCTTAGGCTAGGAACCGGATCGAATTAGCACTTCCGTATTTTTTGCGAATTTGGTAACTATTGGTAACTATGCTTGAAGTATGTATATAGAACACGTGTTTAAAAATATGTCGCTTATAAAAAGAAATACAAAGTCTACAAATGGTTGAGAGGGATGGATAATTCTTTCGAGAGTTCTTTTTAGTGCGATTTTTTGAAGTTTCAGGGGTCGGAATCCGGTGAAAATTTTTGAGGTAAAATCTTGGTTTTTGTTATTCAAACTGGTTTTTTTGATTCTATATATGGATTCAGCACCCTCAAAAATCTCTAGGGCACTTCGATTATGCAAAGTTAGCAATCAAACTTCTCTTTTCAATAAATTCCTGCCGGAATTTAGAGAAATTACACCATAAAAAGTCACCATAAAAGCCTTCGAAGTGGATAACATTCCTCTTTGCTCAGCGATCAAAGTGAACAATTGATATTCAATTTCTGATCACGTCAGCTGAAATGGACTGTTACCTACTACTACAACCATGTCATTAGTCAATAAGAAGCATCTTATTACAGCAACTTCACATGAAAATTAACAATAGCTTTACCTAGTAAACCTACTAACACATGACAACTAACATTCAAAGGCAAACGAGAAAACGATTAACCACCACGATCCTCGTTGACTGGATTTTAGTTGATTTATTTTAATTTTAATTTTGAGAAGAAATTTGAACTTGTAATTCCTCAATATAAAAAAAATATTTAGACAAATTTACCTAACTCTGCACCAATTAAGCTGATTCGGGAAGCCTTCTGGTTTTTCTTTTAAATTCAATAGAAGATGGTTGGGTGATGAAGATTTTAATATTATGATAAAGGATTACATAAATCACCACAAGAGGGATGCAGGCTCTTCTGCTATGTCTCATTTCTCCATTCTTCTGAGGGATTTGAAGATTGTGGTTCAGAGGTGGGAAAGGGATAAATTAAGGAAGGATAAGGAAAGGTTTCGGGCTATCCTTTCTAAGAGGGCAAGGATTCTGAAGGAGGTGGCAGAAGGCAATCAGAGTGATGATTTCTGGGACAAGCTTAAAATCATTGAAGTGGAGTATAGAACTTTTTTAATCAACGAGGAGTCATCTTGGCGGTTGAAAAGTAGGGCCACCTGGCTGAAAGAAGGTCACAAAAACACTAAGTACTTTCACAAGTATGCTTCTAGAAGAAGAAAGGAAAATGCGATCTGGAACATAGAGTATGGTGGAATGTCCTTATGCACTATAAAGGATATAAAAATCGCTGCAGTAGAATACTTTGGGTCTCTTTATAAGAAAAGGGAGGCTCCTGTCTCGGAGGAGCACTTGGAAATTATCCGGGAGTTTCCTGTTATGTTTAATGCTGCAGATAATCAAAGGTTTCTTGAAAAGGTATCATCTGAAGAGATTAAGAGAGTATTGAAATCTTTTGTTGTTGATAAAAGCCTGGGGCCGGATGGTTGGACCCTGAACTTTTTTCTTCCTTTCTATGATGAGTTTATTGAGGATTTGACGGATATGGTGAGGAAGTGAGAGCATCCGGAAGGATCAATGGAGCTATTAATTCAACTTTCCTTTTTCTTATTCTTAAAAAGAAAGGAAAGCTTACTTTCTATGATTTTAGACCTATTTCTTTATGTAACACTATCTATAAAATTGTCTCCAAAGTTATTACTGAGAGAATGAAGGGTGTGTTGTCTCACTTTATCACACTGGAGCAATATGGTTTCCTGAAAAATCGAAATATTCACGATGTCGTAGCAGCGACACAAGAGACTTTACATACTATTCAATCAAAAAAGATGGAAGCGGCTGTGATGAAGATTGATTTAAAGAAATCTTATGATCGTGTCGACTGGGTGTTTATGTGTCTGGGTTGGGGAATATTAGATATGGAAGTTTTTGGGAATTCCCTTATCATAAAATATTTATGGCGGTGTCTCCATGGTAAAGGTAAATGGCATGACATTATCAAACAGAATTATTTGGCTGGAGTTTCAGTGGAAGACATGGCCATATCGGGCTGGAAGGTGTGCAGGTGTAGATCTTATATCTCAAAGGGTTTTGGAAAATTATGGTCTATTATCATGGAACATATGAAATGGTATTTCAGGAATGGGTCAAAAATACTTATTGGTAGTAGGATGATGCTGGGATTGGAAGAACTTCAGCCTCTTTTAGTGCAATTAGCCTATATCCTAAATCAAAGGGGGGTTTTCTTATTACATCAGGTTATTAAAGATTGGTCTCGAGAGGTTCCGAGATGGAAGAGTTTTGCCGAAATGGGTTTGGAACAAATATGGGAGTGTATCTGGCTGAAGTATACAAATAGGCTAAGTTTGATGGGACTATGCAGGACAGTTGAAGGAGACCGACTGTTATGGGAGGGCATGAAAGTAGAGGATGGACTAAAAGCAAAGGATATTTATGCTATTTTGATTAAAAAAAAGGTGTTGCAGGAACCGATTTGTTGGTTTAAAAGAATATCGAAAACCAGAGCACAAATAAAAGTGATTTTATTTTTATGGTTAGTATGGAAGGACAAAAATTTAACTTGGAGAAATTTGCAGAAAAAAGGTTGGCAGGGACCTGGCATGTGTTTCCTATGTGGGAAAGAAGAGGAGGATAACCTTCACATGTTTTATTTATGTCCTTTTGCACCCGAAACCTTAGCAGTTGTTTGTGGAAAGCTACAGATTAATATTACGGTATACCAATCGACGAAGGACTATTTGAGATGGTGGCTCAATAGAGGGGAATCCGTCTCGACTATTCCGATACTTTTTCATTCGCATATTTGGTGTACTCGAAACATGAAACTTTTTGAGGGCATTCCTAGCCATCCCATCAATACTGCCTTCCAGATTTATAGCTCTTAGGATCACTTGAAGACCATAAAAAATCTTGCTGGAGATCTGTCAAAAAGATTCCACCCTCATGAGGTTCAATTTCCTGTAGGTTTTTTTGATGGGGCCTCACAACATTCCATCTGTGGCTGTGGGGCTTGGTTAATGATCTCTCCTAATTGTCACTTCAAAATCTTCTGGAACGGTCGAACTGGTACGAACATGAAGGCTGAAGTATTAGCTCTTTGGGGGATTTTATGGTTTGCTAGTCAGTTATACAGGGATAAGATCTGGATAATTGGGGACTTAAAAGTATTGATAGGTCACATGAATCATAAAGTTTCTATCAATCTGGGTCCGATTGCTCACTGGCTGGAGAGAATAAATACTTTGAAGAGCTCCTTTTCGGTCATCACTTTCTGACATGTCTACAGGGAGAAGAACAATGTAGTTGATCGTTTATTGAAGAAAGGACTGGAAGGCAGATTCAGAGTAATGTATTATCAGTTATATATGTCGGATGGTCATGGAGTAAATGGAACAGTGAACTTCCTATGAGAGGGAGCTTTCCTTTTTGGGTTTATGATGTTAATTTAGTTTTTCTGAAATTGCTGACCGAACAAAGCTAAGTTTTACAGTTATGATGTGTATGTCTGAGAAGATTTTGCTTTTTGTTGGCTTTCTGTTAAAGATGGGCTGGTCCATGTTTTTTCCTGGTCATTAAGACAGGATCAGACTCGATGCTAAAGCAGAAGAAATAGTAATGTTATGCAAAATTTTAGTTTTGGCTTATAATGTTTGTCCTAATACATAATAAACCAGTGTATTTTTCGTGTTGAAAAAAAAAGCTGATTCGCTAACGCTCATGCTTAAATTTTTTTTAGGCTAAACTGCCTTAAAAAAATGAATGCAAGTGAAAAAAGAATTAAATCAGCTAACGACCACTCCATGTGTTGCCTGCCTTAAAAAATGAATCCAGGTGAAAAAATAATTAAATCAACTAACGACCATTCCAGTTGTTGTCCTTTCACTTTAAATTGAGCATAGATGTGAACATATTAATAATGAGAATATTTCATTTATAATAATTACGATAAAAATGTATACTAGCAATTGCACCATTATCAATTTGCAAAAGAAACGTTGTAAGATTCTTAGTTGCTATCATGACTACTTTGTTCAGGTAAACATATCTAGAAATTTAACTATTGAGATTTTTTTGTAATCACTTCTATTCTATTTTAAAAGTTCTAAAAATTCTTAACTTCAGATTTATCAAACAATATTATTATATTTGATTTAAAAGTTCTAAGAGCATCAATTTCTTATGTTAAAGTTTGAAGAATAGTAAACCCAATTGATGGAAGAACCCATCATAAGCATCTTAATATAACTTGTTCAAGAACAATGGTTATTTTCATTAATTTTTTCTAGAATAATAAAATTAATGGTTAAAATGAATTCATCATAGACATATGAAAAAAACATCTTTCAATAGCTTGCTGAAAGATAATGGTCACTTTCATTAATTTTTTCTAGAATAATAAAAAACTGTTGATTGGAAAATCCATCATGGACATATGAGAAGACCATCTGACTTAAAGACAATGATTTTTTAGGCTAAAATTGTGTAGAATAATAAAAGGATCTTCAAGAAGATAGAATGCCAGCTCCTCAAGCTAATCCATGGAAACAAACCCGAAAGAGCATTAAATTTAAGAGGATCCCATTTATAGAAGCTTACAATTAGAACAAAATAGTGCATGATGCCTCTCATCCAACACATCGAAAATAGAATGCATTTCATAACATAAGCCTAGCCAACACAAATCCTTGTTAGTTCAAGCTTCTGCAAAATGAAGGCATATGGGAGTGATTAATATTGTTTGGAAATCCATAAATCTCATAGCAAATCTATATTCATGCCCCCTAGATCCTAGAAGCTTGATTCATTGCACTATAGTTTTGTTCAGTCAACTTGACTACAATGTTTATTATATTAGCAAACACCCAACCTGCAAAAATTGGAAGGCTTTTCCTTAAGGACGATTATGCAGCCAAAATTCCCTCCATCTATGAAATCTCCTTTGTCAAATGGAGAATTGCAGCATTGGTATTCTCATAAACAAAACCAGCAACCTAGCAACTTAACTGCAAGAAAATCCTCTTCCTCAATTAAGAGACAGAAATTACATCTAAAAAATGAAACAAAAACCACATCTCAAAAAAAAAGCAACTGCGCTATAGTTTTGTTCAGTCAACTTGACTACAATGTTTATTATATTAGCAAACGGAAACACCTGCAAAATTAGGCTTTCCCTAAAGGCAGTGTAAAATGAAATTTCACTCATCTCCACAATCTCCTTTGTCAAATGGAGAATTGCAGCATTGGTATTCTCATAAAAAAAACCAGCAAACCAGCAACTTAACTGCAAGAAAGTCCTCTTCCTCAAGTAAGAGACAGAAATTACATCTAAAAAATGAAACAAAAACCACATCTAAAAAAAAAAGCAACCAAAAAAATTGGAAGAAGTTCATTTTGTTCAAAGTTAGAAACAAAATTCTTATCCAAATACCCTGCAAATTTACCCCTGAACATTCACCTTCAAGCCATTACTAACTCCCATGTTTTATGACTATAAGGAAGACCTTGTAGCCTCGTCTGTTACAAAAAAAAATTCTCCATCTACAAAAGGAGCATTCTACATCTGCAAGTGATTTGCTTTATCAGGATTGGCATCAATCGCATGGAGGGGCCTGAAAGAAGCTCATTCACCCTCACTGTACATTGATTTAACTGCAATTATTACCCCGGCTTGCTCTTGAGTTAGATGTTGGACCATTTCTTGGTTGAAGTTCGGCCTTGGATGCTATCGCTCATCTAGGGACCCAAATATTGATCGCAATTGTTAACAAAATGAACAAAATGTATCACAAGTTGATGTTCTCTATCATTGGTTATCCCTTGAATAGACTGATCATCAACATAATTTTGAGAAAAAAATGGCCATGTATCAAAATTTCATCCATATATCAACCTTGCATCATTATATGCCTTCATTCTCTTTTCCCTGAGTGAGAAATAAAAGCAAATCTTCATCGAAGATCATTATAAACAGTCCGAAGTCCTGAAGTAGTTCTATAATAGAGGTTGGAGGGTGATCCAAGCAACTTCGAAGACCAAGTTAATCTCCTGACAGCTTCGTGGGTCCTGTAACAGGTTCATGACCCTAAAGTAATATAGGTAATATAAGAAAAATATGACGGGACAATTTTAGCATAGAACTCAGATATCTTGAGCAGACCAGGTTTCATGTAGGGTTTAGGAATCGGTAGCATCTAAAATCTTTGGCTATGGTATCATTTTAATTGTAAAATTGATATTGTCTGTCACCAATAAACATGACCCATAATGTATGGATCTCTAGTATTGTGCCAGATTGCTATATGAAATTGAAGAAAAATATATTGTATTCTTAGATTTATTGCAACTGTTGATTGGAGTTTAAATGCTAAATTGCTCTGTTCAGTTTATTATATCATTGAGAAACTAATACTGTTCTTTGAAGAATGCATTATTTTCATTTCTTTGGGAAATAATATTCCTTTAAAACCCTAGTATCCTAGAAACCCTAGTGAAATGTTATAACATCTTTTCAGTGAAAATAAAATAAAACATTTTTTTCTATTTGACTTAAGAATATTTGCCTTTCTGATTGAGATTGAAATACACAACACACTCTAACAAAGTGTCCAACTTTGTTAAAACACATAATACTGGTCAAGTTGTTGTTGAGAATCTAGCTAAAACACTATCATAGGGTTGGCACATTGTCTATCACCCCGGCTGCCAATAAATACCATCTATCCAATTATAATACTTGCAAGGAATTCTCACACCCTTCTTGTAATACAAAGGATACTTTTAGAAAACTCATCAAAAAGGAACACACCTAAAAATGGTCCACTTCTGAATTCTTCAATGTTCTGTTAGACACAACAGGTTAATTACTGTAAAAAAAAATATTTCCTCAATAGAAGAGAGGAGTTTTATAGGTTAATATAGTCTGTTACAACACATACCAGAGTATTGTTAAAGTGTGTAATATTTTGTTGTCTTTCATAGCAGTGAATGAGGTGAAGTATATATATCCAAGGATAGAACAAAATGAACCGTTAGAAAGGAAAATTTGTTTTCAATAATCCCCTTTCTCCCCCACTCAGGGATCTGAAGGTAATATCTATTAACTGTTTGCAATGTTTTGAGTTGGTGCACCTACTTCTAAAAAAAAAGCACAAAACCGGTCCAGGACAGTCCAGAAATGAAAGGAATTGAAGAATGGATAAAGGAAGACATGCCACAAAACAATCTTTCTTCACCTGGAGGCAATGAATATGCAACTTCGGCTGAGACTGTAATAGAATTAGCCCAAAATGATGAATGGTATGATAAAGGAGACAATAGAAGCAACCCATCTAGCATTAAACCAGCTACATCGCCCCATACAGAAGGACTGAAAACAGTGGAAACAGATGATAAAATTGCCACTACTTATCTAAACTAGAAAGACACTCGAAGCCATTTTACAATCAGAAAACATGGGTGTGCGATTTGCACAGCCTTACTACTCATAGTCATCTCCCTTTCATTGCCCATAATTTCCATAGGCAGTTCCTTTACGACTAACTATAATGCCACCGAGAATCAGCAAACCTGTTCAATTGGTTCAATTCAAACATTAGGAATGAAGTTAACGGATTTCAAAGAGTATTTCAAATGGTTTCAAGAACCCTCAGTGGCTACTATGAAGTCTATTTCTAGTGAGGTATACTCTACTCTTGCAGCAAGCAACCAAACTGTGCACACAAATCAAGAAATAATGAATTCAGTGAGTTGCAGGGAATCGAACACTCACCGGAAGAAAAAATGTACCAAAAACCGAAACCAAAGAAAAGGTTGCAGAGACGATCAGATCAGAGAAATTACCTGAATCGTGTATGCAGCTTTCGATTCTTCGCCAATTCTCGCCATTATGGACCCGTTTCTGCAGCCAGTGCGAGTAATCCCCAAGACAATACTGTCTCTATCCCTTGTCCGAGGCCACCTTCCCCGCCTCTTTTTTCTTCACTACAAACACAAAGATTGTGAATAAAAATAGCAGGATTATGAGCATGAACGTCACGAACAAGTAGATGCAGAGCAGGCACGAAATCTTGAAGCAAGCACCTATGAACCGGGCCAGAGAAACCAACATTACGAAAAGTCGAAGAATTACAATAGGCCCGGTCAGGAACTTCTCGCACTCTGTCCCATGCTTTTTCCCTAGCCATAGACTGGAGCCCAAGATAGGGATAGATAGCAGAAATACAAGAAAATTCAAGAAATTGTCGCAACTGCCTCCGCTGCCCGCCCATCTGCGGCCAGTGTCAATTCCAGATGCATTTCTGCAAATCCTAAGAAACAAACCCATGTTCTCAACACAGAAAACACAAAAAATAAGAGTAAAGGTCAGAAATGAGACAGTACAGATATATGAAAAAAAAACTACTACCATTGATGCTTCGCCCTTTCCAGCAACAATGAGGTGCAGGAATTGTAACAGTTTCATTTTCCAGTAGCAATGAGGCTCAAGTATTGTAACACTTATGCCTCTCTGAAATCTGCCTCTCTGAAATTCGATAATATCAGGTGAAGGGTCCCCCAATGCTTTACCTTTCACATTTTCTATTTGTTGGGTATGTGTTATATTCTTTCCACGACTAGCCCCACGCGTTGTACGTTGCGCCGAGTGCAGCAGGGGGGTTGCAAGGGGGGAGGCAGCCCCCACCGTTGGGGTCCGGGACAGCGCCCCGGCGAAAATTGTTTTGGTGTGCGGACCCACTCATAGGCGGACCCACCCATGTTTTTTGCATGAGTTTGCACATGGTTTTGGGGTACGATGGTTTTCGGCCCTTGGTATTTTGTAGATCCAGTCAAGGGAACTACGGTTATGTTCTAATCCAGGGTTAATGGATTGGGGTTTATGTATGCTTTAGCATGTATATATATGTGTTGTAACACTAAAAGGAATATAATGAAAAATCAAGCTGGTCGTCCCGATTTGGGATCCAGGGGAAAATCTCTGTGTTTATCTGTTTTATGTTTTATGCTCTCGCTATTGTTTATTTTGTGTTATAAGATTCGTGTGTAGATAATTTCTGTTCAGGGTTAAAACCTACATTTGGTATCGGAGCTGTTTCAGCTTCAAGGGGACGCCTTTGTTGTTGAGGGTTTTTTGCTCGGGCCTGTGGTAGACCCTGTGCAGTGGGAGATCTGCGGGATCGATTCTTGCGGTGAAAGAATATGGCGAGCGGCGGAAAGATAGAGATCAAGAAATTTAATGGTCAGAGTTTTGAGTTGTGGAAGCTCAAGATGGAGGATCTGCTGGTGGATAAAGATCAGTGGATCGCGGTAGATCCAGGTACTAAACCAACGGCAATGTCAGATGAAGACTGGACGAAACTGGATCGGAAGGCTAAGAGCACAATACGGTTGTGTGTCTCAGATTCAGTATTGTTGAATGTATCTGGGGAAGCTACGGCAAAGAATTTGTGGGAAAAACTTGGGACTTTGTACCAATCTAAGTCTCTGGTGAATAATTTGTTCCTGCAGAAAAAGCTGTATAACCTGAGGATGAAGGATGGAGACTCGGTGACAGAGCATCTAAACGCCTTCAATACTGTGGTAAGTCGTAAAACAAGAATCTCTTGGAAAGTTTGTAAAGGTATGCTAGAAATGAGGAAAGGAAGGGCACTACAAAAAAGAGTGCAGATCTAAAGCTCCTGAGAAAGGAAAGGATCTGAAAGGAAAGGGATCTGATGAAGGTCCTTCTGCAGAGGCAAAAACCACCTCGGATGAAGGTGGGGATGTGTATTTGGCTTCTTCTTCAAATACACATGTACATCATGAGTCATGGTTGATTGACTCAGGTGCATCCTTTCACTTCACTCCCCATAGGGAGTGGTTCTGCGAGTATGAGAAATATGATGGTGGTGATGTCTTCCTAGGGGATGATAGGAGGGCCAGAATCATCGGACGTGGAAAGGTCAAGCTGAAGCTGCAAGATGGAAGGATTAGAACACTTCCTGGTGTTCTGCATATTCCTGCATTGGCCAGAAATCTGATTTTTGTAAGCAAGATGGATGATGCAGGTGTAAAAACAGTGTTCGAGAAAGATGCCTGCAAGATGGTTCGAGGAGCACTGGTATTAATGCGGGGAGTTCGGACTGGAACTCTGTACAAGCTACAAGGTAGCATTGTTATTGATGGGTGTAACAGTTCTATGGTTCCTGAAAGTGGAGCGGAAAGCCTAGCTGTCTCTGGAGAAAAGACCATGCTATGGCATCAAAGGCTTGGACATATTGGAGAGAAGGGCCTTCGGATACTGCATAGAAATGGTATGGTAGAAGGTATGTCTAATTTCTCTCTCGATTTCGATTTCTGTGAACATTGTGTATATGGGAAGCAGAATCGGGTGAGTTTTCCTTCTGGTGCTAAGAGGGCGAACAAGATATTAGAACTTGTGCACAGTGATGTGTTTGGACCTGTGTCAGTTCCATCACTGGGAAAGTCTGTGTACTATGTTTGATTCATAGATGACTTCTCAAGGAATACATGGATATATTTCTTGAGGAAGAAATCTGAAGTCTTTGACAAATTTAAAGAATTTAAGGCTCTGGTGGAAAACCAGACAGAGAAGAAGATAAAGGCGTTGAGGACAGATAATGGTGGGGAGTTCTGCAAGAAGGAATTTGAAGAGTTCTGTAAGAAGTGTGGTATAGCACAACAGAAGACTACTCCATACACACCTCAGCAAAATGGAGTTGCAGAAAGAATGAACAGAACACTGATGGAAAAGGCAAGAAGCATGCTCAGTGGTACCGGGTTAGGACAAGAATTCTGGGTAGAGGCAGTGGAGACTGCATGTTACTTAGTTAACAGATCACCTTCATCAGTGTTGGAGGATAAGACTCCACATGAGGTATGGACTGGTAAGAAACCCTCTCTTTCACATCTAAGGGTATTTGGATGTGATGCATATGTACATGTTCCAAGGGAGAAAAGGACCAAGTTGGATAATAAATCTGAAAGGTGCATCTTTATTGGGTATAAGGATGGTTTAAAGGGTTACAAGCTTTGGAACCCAGAAACAAGGAAGGTTTTGTACAGCCGAGATGTGGTGTTTAGAGAAGTGAAAGATGTTGTTAAACATGAAGTCCTACCAAAGGAACCTGAGAAGATAGAGTTTGAGTTAAAGGAGGATGAATCAGACTCTACAACAGAAGAAGACTCAGAAGATGAAGAGCCACAAACTCCAGCTTTGAGAAGATCAGTTCGGGAAAGAAGGCAACCAGAAAGGTATAGTCCATCTGCTTTCTATTCAGGTTTTGCCTTAACTATAACTGATGATGATCCTAGAACTGTCAGGGAGGCAGTAGATTCCGAGGATGGAAAACTCTGGAAGGAGGCCATGGTTGATGAAATGGAATCCTTGCACAAAAATGAGGCATGGGATTTGGTGGAGCTCCCAGCTAGAAGGAAGCCCATTGGGAGCAAATGGGTGTTTAAGAAGAAGATGAATGTAGAAGGCAAGGTGGAGAAATACAAAGCTCGATTGGTAGCAAAAGGTTATTCCCAAGTGCAGGGAATTGATTTTGGTGAAATATTTTCTCCTGTTGCCAAAGGTACTTCTATTAGATTAATTTTATCTGTTGCTGCTGCATTTGATTTTGAGATAGAACAGATGGATGTGAAGACAACATTTCTTCACAGGAATCTAGAAGAGGAGATCTACATGAAGCAACTTGAAGGATTTATGATGAAGGGTAATAAAGAACTGGTGTGCAGGTTGAAGAAGTCTCTGTATGGGTTAAAACAGTCACCAAGGATGTGGTATCAGAAATTTGATACCTATATACGAGGACTTGGCTTCACCAGAAGCATGGAGGATCACTGTGTTTATTTTAAATTAATTGGTGACCGTGTTATTTATTTGGTCTTGTATGTGGATGATATGTTGTTGATTGGAAATGACAAAGAAATTATCCAATATTTGAAGACCCATTTGTTCTCTAAATTTGACATGAAGGATCTTGGTGCTGCAA
The DNA here is from genome assembly GCA_034641835.2 of Pinus albicaulis. Taxonomy (NCBI): domain Eukaryota; kingdom Viridiplantae; phylum Streptophyta; class Pinopsida; order Pinales; family Pinaceae; genus Pinus; species Pinus albicaulis. The sequence continues at coordinate 825,758,840 of CM076575.1, forward strand.
ACTATATTTTGGGCATGGAAATTAAGAGAGATCGGGCAAAGAGGAAGCTCTGGTTAAACCAGAGGAAGTATGTTGAGACTATATTATAGAGGTTCAATATGCAGGATAGTAAACCGTGAATGTTCTATTCGTAGGTGTAAAGCTATTCTACGAATGTTGTCCCAAGACACAAGAAGAAGAAGAGGATATGTCCTATGTTCCATATGCAAGTGCAGTGGGTAGTCTGATGTATGCAATGGTATGTACTAGACCAGACATTGCACATGCAGTGGGAGTATTGAGAAGATTTATGTCAAACCCATGGAAGGAGCATTGGACAGCAGTGAAGCGGGTTTTTAGATATTTACGTGGCACTAGTGATTATGGCTTGTGCTACCAGGGAAGACCATGATTGGAAAGAATGTTGGACATTCATGGTTTTGTTGATGTAGACTGGGCTAGAGATTTGGACCAAAGAAGATCTACAAGTGGGTATGTGTTTAGCCTATTTGGAGGCGCAGTCAGTTGGATGAGTAAAAGACAGTCTGTAGTGGCTCTTTCAACTACAGAGGCAGAATACATAGTAGCAACTCATGGAAGAAAGGAAGAAATTTGGTTGCAGAGATTGTGTTCAAGTATGGGGTTGGTACAACAAGCTATAAGGATAGACTGTGATATTCAAAGTGAAATTTTCTTGGCTAAGAACCTTGCTTACCATTCAAAGACAAAGCACATTGATGTTCAATATCACTTTGTTAGAGATATGGTTGAGGCTAAAAGGGTGTTGCTGGTAAAGGTGGGCACTTTGAAGAATGTTGCAGATGCATTGACAAAGTGTGTGAGCACTCAGAAGTTCTCTTGGTGTAGAGAAACAATGGGTGTTGAAGAATTGGGCCAATGACTAAGCTTTCCTGTGGCCCCCTGTGGAAAGAAAACAACAAGTGGGAAGCTGGGTATGTGTTATGTTCTTTCCATGACCAGCCCCACGCGCCGTACGCTATACGGCACAAGCAGGGGGTCACAAGGGGGAGGCATCCCCCATTGTTGGGGGTTTCCCCGGCAACGCCCCCAAGGAAATTGTTTTGGTGGCGGACCCACTCATAGGCGGACCCACCCATGTTTTGTGCATGAGTTTGCACATGGTTTTGGGTACGATGGTTTTGCCCTTTGGTATTTTGTAGATCCGGTCAAGGGAACTACGGTTATGTTCTAATCCAGGGTTAATGGATTGGGGTTTATGTATGCTTTGGCATGTATATATATGTGTTGTAACACTGAAAGGAATATAATGAAAAATCAAGTTGGTCGTCCCAATTTGCGATCCAGGGGAAAATCTCTGTGTTTATCTGTTTTATGTTTTATGCTCTCGCTATTGTTTATTTTCTGTTATAAGATTCATGTGTAGATAATTTCTGTTCAGGGTTAAAACCTACACTATTTTCATAACTGCATTGTAAACTAACTTTTCCATCTAGGGTTGAAAATGTTTTAATCGTCTAACATCCAATCTAAAGTTTTCACATTATGACACGATGCACATAAGGAAAGTTGTTTTCAAATAATAACGCCTTACGGTGTAAATATTTAAAATTCGCTAATTTATGTTTCGATGAATAGGTTGACTGAATTTCAAGAAGAATCATAGAAAAAGAAGAAAATTTCCCCATGGAAAAGCCTTTTATTCGATCAGGAGGCCGTGCGCTCGGAAAGAAGGCCTCACAGTTGCCGGGCTCTCGGGAAATTCTCCCATTATTGGGCATCAACAAACAAAAATCTGAAAATTTGAATGGATTGATTAGAGATTCTCTCAAACCGCTTAGAAATATGCCCAAAAGTGATATCGGCCATGTATTTACATGGAAAATTGGGCAATCGCGGTGAAGCAGAGGGACGTACTGAGGTTCCTCCTCCTAGATGGTTCCGCTACAATTCCACTGTGACACAGGTGTGCCTGATTGCACTGGTTTGCTTCTGCTGCCCGGGGATGTTCAATGCCCTCTTTGGAATGGAGGGGAGGTGGGCAGGACATGACCAGGCTGCCAGCGATGCCAACACTTCCCTCTATATGACGTTTGCAGTGTTCGGCATATTGGGCGGCGGGATTTACAACCTCTTCGGCCCCCATGTAACCCTCTTCGCTGGGTGCTCCACTTATATTCTCTATGTTGGTTCCTTTCTCTATTACAATCACCACCACAACGAGACTTTTACTGTTATTACAGGAGTAGTTTTTGGAGTGGGAGCAGGATTGCTTTGGGCTGGCCAGGGATCGATTATGACCTCCTATCCCAGCAAGGACAAAAAGGGCAGGTATATTTCTCTCTTCTAGAGTATATTCAATTTGGGAGGAGTTATAGGAGGTTTCATTCCCTTTATATTTAATTATCACATCAAAGCTACGTATGTTACCAATAGGACCTATATAGGCTTCATGTGCTTCATGGCCTTTGGGGCTATTCTAATGTTGGCTCTGCTTCCACCCAACAAAGTCGTTAGGGACGATGGTAGCAAGGTTACCTTGATTAAGTACTCTCATGTGAAAATCGAGGCCATGGATATTCTTAAGCTATTCTCCAACTGGAAGATGCTACTGCTCGTCCCTGCTTCATGGGCAAGAAACTTCTTTTACACTTATCAATTCAATAACGTCAACGAAAAGATCTTCACAGTGAGAACTAGAGGATTCAACAATGTGTTTTACTGGGGCGCACAGATGATAGGGTCTGTGGAAATTGGGTACATTCTCGATTTCAACTTCCAGAACAGGAAGAAAAGGGGGTTTCTGGGCATGGCCATCGTTGCAATTCTCAGAACAACAATCTAGGGAGGAGGGCTCGCAAATCAACTGAGATATAGTAGAGATAAGCCCTTAAAGGAGATCGATTTCAAAGACTCTGACTCTGCTTTTGCAGGTCCATTTGTTCTATATTTTAGCTATGGATTACTGGACTCCATGTTCCAGACTTTGTGTTATTGGACTATTGGAGCTTTGCCAGATGATTCGCAAACTCTAATCAGATATAGTGGGTTATACAAAGGCATGCAGAGTGTAGAAGCAGCTGTGGCCTGGCAGATCGACAAGCATAATGTTTCGCTTCTGGGAGAGCTCATAATCAACTGGGCTCTGACTACAATCAGCTACCCGCTCTTAATTATTCTTATTTTCTTCACGGTAAATGATTGTAATGTTGCTAATAGTAACACTGCAACTGTTGTTGGTCCAGTGTGATAGCAGATTATTTTCGGACCATCATAGAATTTTTTCCGTCTTTGATTTTTCGATGACCGTTTAGCATTGTATGTGAAAGTCCCCATTCTTTATTCTAACCATAATTATCTATCACGTTTTCTCTCTCTTTCTTTTTTTCATAGTTACTATAACATAATATCAGAAACTTCCAATAAGATAATATTAGTCGTCTTTTCATAAATTATCTACCATGTTTTTTCTTTCTTTTTTCATAGTTACTATAATATAATATCAGTCTCTTTTTCATAATTTATCTATTCTTTTTTCATAGTTACTCTAATATAATATCATAAATATATTCTTATTTATTCTCATATCAAGAGTATATATAATTGTCTCTAAGAAAGATATGTTTCAATATATATTTCAATGTATTTGCCAGATATATCAATAATTATCCAATAGCTTGCAAACCATATATAGCAATAAATTTTTATTTAACCACCCTTAATATATCTTAATTCTCCATATTGAAATCTATCCACAAATCACCTATTTTTCAAACCTTATTACAACTTACTAAACATATCCTTTCAAATTGAACTTTTTTTTTTTTCCTTTTAACATTAAGGCTAACCTTACTTTAAAATCCCCCGAATGTGGGTGTTTGAACCAAGACAAGAGGTGGCAGGCCCATTGCGTCACACATGGCCTAGCCACATGGCCTAGCCACATGGCCACACATGGGGCCTGTCCTGCAGCTCTTAAATGCTCCATTTACTCGCCTCAGTTCGACATAACTGCTTCTACCCTTAGCCTTAATGCCTGTCCGTTCTGCTGCCCTGAGCTCTTCTTCATGGTGCACACCCTCAATTGTTTCCATTCTCTTCATGTCGCCTTCGTTTCTTTTTTGTCTCTGCTCCGATTTCCTCCTCACTCTCGGAGACGCATTGCAACCTCCACCTTCTGTCAGCGCCGACGCCTATTCGCCCCTGTTGTCATACTGTCTTGCAGAATCAGCACGTCGACCTCAACGCTCACTCGACCTCACCACCTCCGCTTGCTAGCCTCCATCATGCTACCTCTTGCTCCAACATGCCGCATAGGCATAGAATGTGTTTTCGTCGTGGTAGAGGCAAGAGCCAGTCCTCACGCCCGCCCATCTCCATTCACTACAACAGTCGCTCCCCGCCTCCTGAAGACAATTTGTCTCATTTCCACTGTGACTGCTCCTTGGACAAACCTCAAGTTACAGCCACCATCACTATCAGCTTCTAGGAGGCGCCGTTGAGCTCTACTAGGTCAGGTTCTAGAAAGAGACCCAGAAAATCCACAATGTCTCTAGCACCTCCGCAGCACTCGCGGAAATTTGAAGCTCTGTTGGTCAAACCCGAAGAAAACTCCTCTAGTAGCGAAGGCAGAAGAAGTGGAAGTCTTGAATTCTCGGTGGGTGAAAAGAGGAAGGGCAGCGCCAGCCTTGTGCACACCGCTACCATGCCAGAACCCACCACCTAACACTTGAAGAAAGATGATGATTCTTTAAATGATTATAGGTGTCTTATCATTGAGGAGCCCCCGCCACAGCCACATGACACCTAGCATGATATGCAACCACAACAATGAGAGGTTTCCTCTATAGGTTTTGATTAATTTCTCTGTTATTATGTATTTTTTGAACAATTTGGCAAACTTTGTTATTATGTATTTTCTTGTTAAAGTTGGTTTCCCTATTAAAGGTAACATTTTTTGGACCAGTTTCCCCATCTGGGGCGGTCAGTTTTTTGTCTTTTTGAACTCTGCTGCCTCCAGAATTGGCTAGCATTGTAATTCCAGAGACAAGCTTCGACGTGCATACTATGTTTATATTAATAGAATAGTCCAATTTAGAAAAAAAAAACCTTACTTTAAAATCAACTTCATTTGTAAAAAAAAAAATTTAACAATAACAAGAAATTATTTTATAATAATCAAATATGATTCAATTTTTTCATATGATATTTTTCTCATCTATAAAAAAATACTTAGAATTAGAATTAATGTTAGATGTGTGTTACATGTTGTTAATTGTTGAGTTTATAGGTGAGTTATTTTTAGTAAATCAGATCCACTTCTATTGGATCGAGTAGGTGTCTATTTCTATATATGTAACCATTGTTTGATCAAATAAAATATAGTGAAATTTGTGTTTGGTACATGTAACTATGTTTTCTCTCTTATTTTTTTCAAACAATATTAGAGTTGGTATCTTGTTCTAGCTAAACTCCCTCATGGGAGGGCAAGGAGGATGCGAGAGCCATGGTAATTGATCCTCTGTGAACAAAAATGTGGGTGAGAGTAGATATATTGTTGTTTAAGCGATTACTATGTATGACTAGTTTATCATTGTTAATTTTGCGGTGTTCTATGCTTAACACAATCACTTACAACAATTCTTCTTGTTAGGATATTCCGACATGTAGGAAATAGTTAAGTATAACTTGGTCTACCATAGAGTTAGGTAAAGTGTGTTACTTTACTATTTATATTTGTAACTCATAATCTGACGGTCATGTTATGTAGTGATCCAACGGTTCATTCTCTCCTCGGTATTACGGACACTTGATCCGTGGCTTAACACTCGATTGGTTCATGATCTCTATTTAAAGAGCATGGAGGGTCATTTGTCCAGTAACCGTTTATGAGAGAAGCTTATGTAAATTTTCTTTCTTTATATTAATAAATTTCCTGAAGTGGCCGTGTTGGCTCGCATCGTGATTTCGTTTTCGAGGGTTTTAACCACGTCAAATAATCGGTGTACTTATTTGTAATCTATTTGTGAGCGGTGACCTTGGTTTCGTGAGACTGAACTTACCTTGTAAATTCCTATATGGTATCAGAGCTATTTTGGCAACCGCATCCGTTGTTGATCCTAATCTGAAGCCGGTTTGACTACGTGCGATTGTCGTTTTCCAGGTCTACTATTTTTTACCACTTTCAGGCCGAGAGAACTACACTGTTGTGTTGGGAGCATTTGTTACAAAGGTTTCTGGTTTCCCAAGTTATGTCATTTTAGACCTGGAGGTATAAAGTATATTTTTTTGTAAAGAGTATATATATATATATATATATATATATATATATATATATATATATATATATATATATTATTTCCCTCTGTTTATTTCGGTTTATATTTTTTTTTTTTAATTTCCGGATCTATACCCTCTTCTCTGTGTATGCTCTTTTCTTTGCGCTGTATGCGATCTCGACAAATCAGAAACAAGAAGACAAGATTTTTCTGCTATGTATGCTCTTTCCCCGCACCTTTGTGCGATCTTGAGAAATCAGAAATAATGAAAAAAAATAAAAAATAAAAAATAAAAGAAATTAAAAAATAAAAATTCTGGTAAGACTAACCGGAAATCTAACGTTCTGTAGTAAGGATTGTTTTTTTTGTTGTTGCACAGATCTTGTGTTTTTTTTGCAAGAAAAACCACGCATGTCGAAGAGCAAAAAAAAAACAAACCCTCCCTCCTTTCAAACAATTACAGACTCACTCAGTGTAAAGTTACTTTATGAGAATAGAGGTCTTGGGTTTAGTCTCTTTGGCAAGTTATTTTTTCTAAAAAAAAAAAAACTTTTTGTTAAGCTACTTTTTCTTAAAAAAAGCATCTTGGAAAGTTGTCGGTTTAAAAAAAAAGGGTTTTTTATTTAAAAAGCACATGTAAAAGTAACATTGTAAAAGTGACTCTCACTTATTTATAAAAGTGGGTCAAATAAAGTAGTTTTTTTTTAAGCGAGTTTATTGTATCATTAGGGGAATTTTGAGGTCTAAAATGGGCCTCCTAAGGAAATTATAAAATAATTGTGGAAAAAATCAAATAAGATTTGATGACATCATCAAATTTTAGAGGGAAAAATGAAAAAAACTATTTTTTCAACTCATATTTTCAACTTATCTCCCAAAGTTTTTACTCAAATTTCGAGCAGGAATACTTGTTGGATGCGAAATTTAACTCCTCATCCAAGGAGTACCCACGTTGCATACTTTCGATGGGTCCTACTACATGAAAAATGAGAAATACATAAAAACACGTGATTACAATCACGTTTTTTATGTATTTCTCATATTTCGTGTAGTAGAGTTCATCGAAAGTATGCAACATGGGTACTCCTTGGATAAGGAATTAAATTTTGCATCCAACGAGTGCTCCCACTCGAAATTTGAGTAAAAATTTTGGGAGATAAGTTGAAAATGCGAGTTGAAAAAATAGTTTTATTATTTTATTATTTTTTAATATTTTTACCCTTTTATTTAAAAATGGTAAATCATCCCCCATGGTTGACATCATCATCTTGAATCCTATTGGTTGTTATAAAGTTTATTTTTTTTGTACATTTTTCTTAGGAGGCCCATTTTAGACCTCAAAATTCCCCTAATGTAAGTTTCAAAAAGGGATAACGTCTTCATCTGGAAGCCGTTTTCAGAGCCGTTTTTTTTTAATCGACCCAATTTTTTGAGATCTTTCCATTGGAGTAGTTGGTTTAAACCCTTTCAGCTTTAATTTTTTTTTTTATTAAATGAAAAGTGCATGTCTCGTTATTCTTAACAACACCAATTATTTCCAATGGCTATCCTACATGGTAGACTTACTTAGAAGTAAAGGGATTTATAGAATAGCCACAGGACAAGAAAATAAACCTACCAATGGAGATAAAGCTACTAAATGGGAAAATAAACAAGATCAAACACGAGGGTTGATCGGAATGTCCATTGCTCAAGATCTTAGATTTCATATCCAAGAAAAATGTAAACATTGTCTTTTGGCATTAAAAATAAAATCAAAGCCCACCAACTTGAAAATGAGTTGCTTACTTTGGACCCCAATAATTTCTCCTCTATTGAAGACTTTCTGTCTAAATTCAAGAACCTTAGACTTATTTTAGAAGGTTTTAAGGTCAAGAAGGAAGATGATAGCCTTATCTATTCATTCTTGCTAAGCTTAGCCCTGCATACTCTGTATTGGTTTCCACCTTCCATTCCACTAGAGAGGCCCTCATTTATCAAGGAACAACCTCCAAGCCCCCCTCTTTTGATGCCTTTGGTGATTCTTTAATAAGAGAACAAGAAAAAATCTTACACCTTGGTCTTATTAATACTGGAAACTCTTCTAAGAAAGCCTTAGCAGCCTAGCAATAACCATACCAAAAGAATCCTAAGAAGCAACATCCTAAAAATAATGGTCCTAAACCAAATAAGGGTCTTAAGAAATTTCAGCCGCAAACTGAAAAAGAAACTCAAAAAATTGATAATGAAAATAAAAACAAAGAGAAGAAGACAGATATACATTGCAACTTTTGTAATCATGATGGCTACATAGAGTCAATGTTTTAAGAAGATGGAAGCCTTGTAAGAAGCAATGAAGAAGCACAACATCAATTTGGAGAACTCTCCAACTTCATCTTCAGGAATGGCACTTTCTTCTTGTGGTTGTCAAGCATCAAGATTTGGTTATGCTTTGAATGTATCTTCTTCTTCTCATTCTCATGAGTGGCTCATTGATTTTGGAGCCTCTTACCACATGGCCAAAAATAAATCCTTGTTTTCTTCTTTAAATGATTATAACACCACAAATATTTATGTTGGTGATGATATATCTCTTAGTGTTGTAGGATCTGGAACCATTCATCTAGATAATGGGCGATTTAATGATGTATTTTGTGTTCCTAACTTTTCCTACAACCTTCTATATGTTTATCAGATAACTCATTCAGGTGAAGGGAAAACAATGGAATTCTCACCTCATGATGTTGTAATTAAGGACCTCAAATATCCTAGACATATTTTAGCTATTGGCATTGCTGATGATTCCAAAAGGTTGTATACGTTTGAAAACTTTGGGTCATAATGTCTTCCCTCCATTTTTGTTGCTCATAATGATGAAGTGAGAAAAAATTTACATGAGCGATTTGGTCACTTAAACTATCGCTCTCTTAAAACTCTATGTAAAGGAAATATGGTGATAGGTCTTCCTATGGTATCTTTCCGAGATGGTGATTGTTCTGGATTTGTACTCAGAAAACATCATCGAGATAGTTTTGATAAATGTGCCTCTTGGCATGCTTTAGCCCCTTTCCAGCTTGTGCACAATGATTTATGTGGTCCACTTCATGTTGTTTTTTTCTTTGGCTACAGGTACCTCTTAACTTTCATTGATGATTTTACCAAACGCACTTGGGTATACTTCTTAAAACTCAAGAGTGAAGTTTTTAACATGTTCTTGGCCTTAAGGCCTTTGTTGAGAGACAATCTAGGCATCACATTCTTAAGTTAAGATTCGGAAATGGGGGAGAATATGTTAACAAAAAATTTATCCACTTTTTCACTGAGCATGGCATTCAATTGCAAAATAATGTTCCATATAATCCACAAAAAAGTGGTGTAGCTGAAAGGAAGAATCACATTCTAAAAGAAATGGCTAGTTGTATGCTTCAACCTAAAGGACTTAGTCTTAATTTTTGGGCAGAAGTAATTAACTGTGCAAATTACATAATAAATCACACTCCTACTAAGGTTTTAAGGAATATAACTCCAGAAGAATCATGGAGTTCAATTAAACCAGATGTAAGTCACTTTCATGTTTTTGGAAGTGAAGCTTGGGCCCATATTCCAGATGCGAAACATAAAGCCTGAGAACTTAAGAGTGAAAAATGCATTTATGTTGGATATTCTGAAGATGTCAAAGGATATAGACTTCTTCAACCAAAATCCAAAAATTTAATCATTAGAAGAGGCGTAAAATTTGATTGAAATATATCAGTCTGCGAGCCTAGTTCGGCGGGTGTGCCACCTTTGGTCTGCGAGCCTATTTCGGCGAGTGTGCCGCCTCTCTCTATCTCTTCTATTTTTTACAGCATTCCTTGATCTAGGTGGACATTGGTGGCCACCTGCCTATTCCACTTGGGGCCCCACCATTGTCTCTTTCATTTTTTCAGTTTTGGCACAACTTACTATTTTCAGCAGTTTTTTGGGTCCTGAACTTCCAGACCCGTTTTGAGGCCCTAAACGATGTTTTTTGGGCATCATGATTTCAAATAATATAATTCTGTTCTGGAATCAATATTCGTGGTCAACAGTTGTATTCCTCAGATAGATCTTTCTAATGATGTATCATGTGCGTCAAACGGAGATAGTATGCCAAAGTTACCACCCCGAGAAGTTGAAACATTAATTTACCCAAACGAAGCCCATAGTTTTGGTGCTTCATCTCCTACGTTTAGGTTTTTGGATGTTTATGGTTTTCGATTGTTTCTATATAATAAATAGGCCCTCGAGCCCCATTGGAACACAGTTCAGAGACCTGTAGCCGCCACATCTCTTCTTATAGATAAACTACCAATGCCCTAGCTAGTTTATTTCCATTATGTCTGTACGAAAATTTCAGTTATTTGATATTAATGAAATGAAGTATTATTTCCACTGCATCTTTGAATTTATGGTTATATGTGTATTCTTTTGCGTTTCTGCATAAATATGGATCAATGGTATTAGAGCGGTCTTCTTTTTCTCAATCCTTCTTTGCATGTGCCCAATGAGGTCGAGGTATAAGGAGTTAGGGCTCGATCTGGTTGAACCTTTGCAAGATCAAACTCGCAAACCCTGACAGCCACCCATGAGGAAAGAAAAGAAAGATGAGGGAGAAGGATATCTTATCAAAATATTGCTCGAGGAGGCCCTCGAAAAACAAAGGAACGTGATGATGAATAACTTTTCCCAAATCCTTCAACGACTGCCCACCGACGACACATTTGCATCTAACAGCCACCTCGGAGGCACAAATCCCTTTAAGGTACAAGTAAACTTTGACATTCCATATTTGAGGGTCAAATAGATGCAGATGCCGTAGTTAGATGGTTGAATCTATTAGAAGGATATTTCTCAGTTCATGACTTTTCTGACTAGGAGAAGATTATTTTTTCACTCCTCAAAGCTACCCCCCATGTCAAGGACTAGTGGGAAACCTACTGTGAGAAAAAGGACGAGATAGAACCCTCTTTGTTCTCAGCCGTACCCACTTGGAATTCTTTTTGAGACACCACCAAGGAACAATACTATCCCATGGGGAGCTATGAGGACAAGTACATACAATGGACCACATTGCGGCAACAAAGGGATCAAGATGTGCATGAGCTAATGAATCTATTCCATACCCTATGCACAAAGTTGGGTATCAAAGATTCAGAGAAAAAATTGGTGCTAAAGTATCGAAGTTGTCTGCACAAATACATTCAAGAGGAAATAGAGTTCCTCGACATCTCCTCGCTTGGTACGGCATACCGGTTATCTGCCAAGATTGAGCAGAAATTCAAACAGAAGAAGCGAGACTTTGGATATGCGAGTCAAAAGCAAGGGAAAGGCGCCCCCAAACCGCAGAACAAAGGACAAAGCTAAGGCATGGCAGCCCAAGACAACCTGCCAAAGCCACAAGCAAAGAACAACACCGCGAAGCCAAAGAAGGACACGGGAAAGTGGTGTGAGTTCCATAAGAGCTTGACTCACAACACAAGTGAGTGTCGGGCCAAGCAGTCACTGGTGGCCGAGATGATGGATTTTGAGTCAGATGCATGCTCCGACTTTGAATCAGAACCTGAAAAGGGGAATGAAAAAGGGAAACATATTATTGATGTAGAGCCCAATGCCACTGTTGCCATTGCGAAGATCCAGAAGGAGGAACTAGAAGATCTAGAGGAGGAGGAGCGTCTCTTCCACTCCTAGATGTGGGTAAAGGGTTCCCCATTACAGTTCATTGTAAAAAATGGGAGCCAAAATAACCTCATTTCAGCAGACGTTGTGAAGTGGTTGGGCTTTCCGACCACAGAGCACCCATAGCCATACACCATCAAGTGGCTTTACCAAGAATGGGATCTTCGCGTCAACCAGCAATGTCGCCTTCCCTATAGCATCAAGGCCTTCACGGATGAGGTATTATGTGACATTGCTCCTCTTGATGTTTCTGATGTATTATTAGGCCAACCATACTTGTGGAAGCGACATGTTGTGTATGAGTCACGACCTCGCGCTGTTATTTTTACTTTGGGAAATAAGATCTACAGGATACCAGAGGTACCATCGCCTGCCGCTATCACTTTGGTTACTGCAAATTAATGCAGTAAGCTAATTTCTCAAACCAGGAATTTTTTTTTCCCTGATGATCAGGCCCCAGGGCAAGAAGAAGATTGTGACCACGACCTCCAGACAGAGCTCCTCTACACAACAACAACAAATGGACAAGGTTGTGGAGGAGTACAGGGACATCTTCACCTCACCCATAGGGGTTCCTCTGTACTGTCAGGTCAAGCACCCCATTGATATGACCACAGGTGCACCGCTACCAGATGAACCGATCTATCAACGCTCTATTCTAGAGAATGATGAAATCAAGAGGCAGATTCGGGAGCTGTTGCAAAAAAATCACATCCGGCCAAGTTCACATACTACCAAATATCACTATTATTTGGTAGTATTAAAAAAACATGAATTCAAAATATTTTAAAAATACTTTACTTAAAAAATTATTTGTATTTAAAATTGAATAATATATATAGCTGTATATATTGGAATAGAACTTTTAGAATTTTAATTTAATATAAATAATTATTATACAAATGATATCGATTTAACATTTATAAAATATTTTATGATATATTTAATAATAAACACAAATTAAAAACCTTATTTTAAAATAAATGTATTTATCGACATAATTATATTTTATTAATTTAAATATATATATATTTTCATAAGATTAAATGTCTCTTTTAAATTTTGTTTGCTATAACGTAGAAACATGAAAAGACACTATAATTAACAACAAAGTCAACGGGAGAAGGAAGAATGGCGTGCACTGCACAACAACATAGAACAATGAAAGTAAATGTAGTTTATTAGAAAATTCATTCCCGCTACACATAATAAATTCGTTTACGTATATTTATGGGGATCTTAGAAAACGAAGCATATGTATATTTATAATAAAGTATTGTTGAGTTTTAGAACAGTATAACGTTAACGTAATATTTTTTCGTAATTTATCGAGGCCTCAAAAGCAATGATAAAGGCGTAAATCTGACTTAAATACCCGTGAAATAGGACATAGCCAAAGTGTAACTGAATCATAGGGCTTTCGTATTAAAAAAAATTGGTAAGTGGGAGATCGAAATACATTTTATCTCCAAACAAATGGTAGGTCAGAGATCGCAATTATTTATTGATTTATTGGCTGAAATTTTATTTTTATTTAAATATATATATATATATATATATATATATAAACTCTAAATTGAGAACTAGAAAAATTATACATTTTCTCAAATTAACTTGTAAAAACTCATCTCTAATTCCCTAACCAAACTAGCAATAGAATTATTGAAGTTAAACATTTCTCTCCTAGCATGCAAAGTACATGTTACAACGCACTAATATAAAACATGATTATTTTCAATTAATACTCAATATAAATGAATATGTTGGATGAAGGGTTTCTCCAAAAATAATTATAGGATCGAGATATAATCATTTAGATTATATATATATATATATATATATATATATATGTTTTTAATTAAATTTTTTAAAAATATTTAGAAGTAATTTTATATATTAATTATATATTATGATGAAATTTTTTTATTTTCTAATAAATTTTAATAATATAATTTGAATTTATTATCAGAAATTTCACTTTGACTTTAAATAAAGAGGATATCTAAATATATTTATTTGATATTTACCAAGTTTGAATTTAAATTTGGATTTGAATTCTATATGATAAGTTAAAAGTTGGAATGAAAAAATTTCAATTCTATTTTTTTTTTTTATAATAGATATCTTAAAGACTTGTGCTTTCTGTTATTTGTTTTCATGATTTATTTTTAATTTTGAATAATTTTTAGTAAGTCTGAATAATATAACAATTTTATAAATAAATTTCTGGTTTTGAACATACAACCTTTTAGAAGGAAACACATGCTCTTAACCATTAGGCTCACTCACTCAAATTGTTTATAATCCTTTCATAAATAAGAAATAATCATTCATAAAATTAAACTACCTTCACACATTCTTTCCTAACTATCTTTACACATTCTTTCCTTTCTTTTACTTTTTAAGTTTCCAAGTTTAAAAAAAAAATAAAAAAAATTCTTAATTTCATTTTTACATTCTATTTTTTTTCCTTCGTTTATTGTCATTTCTATTCTTTGTTTGTATATTTCATGCTCTATCTACTTTTGTTTAAGGCATCTGATAACATCTAATAAAGAATCCTTCCGTTTAAAGCATCTTATAACATCTCATAAATAATCCTTTTGGATAGGAGAGAAATATGATGTATCAATTAACCACCTATGCCTTTTGGATAGGAGAGATTTTCATCTAATATGATCTATCAATTAACCATCTATGAAGGAGAATTAACCGATTAAATTAATGCCTTATGGTAGGAATCGGATCCAATTAGCACTTTCGTATTTTTTTTCACGGTCAGGGCGAATTTGGTAATTATGGGTAACTATATTTTTGGTAACTATACTTGAATTATGTAGATAAAATAGACATTTTTTTAATTATAAAAAGAAATACAAAGGAGGGTTGAGAGAGATCGATAATTTTTTCAGCTGTGATGTGCATAAATATACGAGAACGGTCAAGTGCAGCTACACAATCGACCGCAAGCTTTATTTTTAGGTTATTTAGTAATAAATATTTTTGGGTATATACTGCTCACAATAAAATTAAAACAAATACACTATCCAACAATGAACAGTATATACCCAAACATATTTATTGCTAGATAATCTGGAAAATAAGGCTTGCCCATGATCGACTGATAATAGTGCTCCATAGCAAGAGCTTCCCATACTGTACGAAGTGGATAACATTCCTCTTCTGCTCAGCTATCAAAGTGAACAATTCATGTTCAATCTCTGATCACGTCAGCTGAAATTGACTGTTACCTACTACTACATCCATGTCATTAGTCAATAGGAAGCATCTTATGACAGCAACATAACATGAAATGTAACAATAGCTTTACCTAGTAAACCTACTAACACGTGATAACTAACATTCAAAGGCAAACGAGAAAACGATTAACCACCACGATCCTCGTTGACTTGATTTTAGTTGATTTATTTTAATTTTTCTATGTGGTTAAGCCATGCGATATTGGTGAAAGCTATATCAATGACTATCGATTAACCACCACGATCCTCGTTGACTTGATTTTAGTTGATTTATTTTACTTTTTCTATGTGGTTAAGCCATGCGATATTGGTGAAAGCTATATCAATGACTATTTGTTTCATGCAGATTTAACAGGCTCAACCACAAAACGTAATTTTAATTTGGGGGGGAGAGAATTGAACTTTTAACTTCTCAATATTAAAAAAATATTTAGACAAATTTACTTAACGCTGCACCAATTAATCTGATTCGCTAACGCTCATGTTTAAATTTAATTTTTTGTCAGGATAACCTGCCTTAAAAAAAAATGAATCCAGGTGAAAAAAGAATTAAATCAGGTAACGACCCCTCCAGCTGTTGCCTACGTTAAAAAATGAATCCAGGTGAAAAAAGAATTAAATCAGCTAACCTTTGACTTTAGATTGAACATAGGTGTGAACATATTAAGAATGAGAATATTTCATTTATAATAATTACGATAAAAGTGTATAATATTTAAAATTCGCCAATTTAAGTTTCGATGAATAGGTTGGCTTAATTGCTGTATCTACAAATCGAGAACTGCAAGAAGAGTGACAGAAAAAAGGAAGAAAATTGCCCCGTGGCAAAGCCTTTTATTCGATCGTGAGGCCGTGCGCTCGGAAAGCAGGCCTCACAGTTGCAGGGCTATCGTGAAATTCTCTCATTATTGGGCATAAAAAAAGGTCTGAAAATTTGATTGGATTGATTAGAGATTCTCTCGAACCGCTTAGAAATCTGCCCAAAAGTGATATCGGCCATGTCTTTACATGGAAAATTGGGCCATCGCGATGAAGGAGAGGGACGTAGTGAGGTTCCCCCACCCAGATGGTTCCGCTACAATTCCCCTGTGACACAGGTGTGCCTGATTGCACTGGTCTGCTTCTGCTGCCCCGGCATGTTCAATGCCCTCTCCGGAATGGGGGGAGGTGGGCAGGAGGACGACCAAGCCGCCAACGACGCCAACACTGCCCTCTATACGACGTTTGCAGTGTTCGGGATATTGGGCGGCGGGATTTACAACCTCTTCGGTCCCCATGTAACCCTCTTCGCTGGGTGCTCCACTTATATCCTCTATGCCGGTTCCTTTCTCTATTACAATCACCACCACAACGAGACTTTTGCTGTTATTGCAGGAGCGGTTTTGGGAGTGGGAGCAGGATTGCTTTGGGCTGGCCAGGGATCGATTATGACCTCCTATCCCACCGAGAATAAAAAGGGCAGGTATATTTCTCTGTTCTGGAGTATATTCAATTTGGGAGGAGTTATAGGAGGTTTCATTCCCTTTATATTGAATTATCACAGCCAAGCCGCGTCTGTTACCGACGGGACCTATATAGCCTTCATGTGCTTCATGGCCTTTGGGGCTATCCTAACGTTGGCTCTGCTTCCACCCAGCAAAGTGGTTAGGGACGATGGTAGCAAGGTTACCTTGATTAAGTACTCTAATGTGAAAACCGAGGCCATGGAGATTCTTAAGCTATTCTCCAACTGGAAGATGCTACTGCTCGTCCCTGCTTCATGGGCCAGCAACTTCTTTTACACTTATCAATTCAATAACGTCAACGGAAAGATCTTCACAGTGAGAACCAGAGGATTCACCAATGTGTTTTACTGGGGCGCACAGATGATAGGGTCTGTCGCAATTGGGTACGTTCTCGATTTCAGCTTCCAGAACAGGAAGAAAAGGGGGTTTGTGGGCGTGGCCATCGTTGCAATTCTCGGAACAGCAATCTGGGGAGGAGGGCTTGCAAATCAACTGAGATATAGCAGAAATAAGCCCTTACAGGAGATCGATTTCAAAGACTCCGGCTCTGCTTTTGCAGGGCCATTTGTTCTATATTTCAGCTATGGATTACTGGACTCCATGTTCCAGACTCTGTGTTATTGGACTATTGGAGCTTTGGCAGATGATTCGCAAACTCTGAGCAGATATAGTGGATTCTACAAAGGCGTGCAGAGTGCAGGAGCAGCTGTGGCCTGGCAGATAGACAAGCACAATGTTTCGCTTCTGGGAGAGCTCATAATCAACTGGGCTCTGACTACAATCAGCTACCCGCTCTTAATTATTCTTATTTTCTTCGCGGTAAATGATCGTGATGTTGCTAATATTAACACTGCAACTGTTGTTGGTCCAGTCTGATAGCAGATTATTTTCGGACCGTCATAGAATTTTTCCCGTCTTTGATTTTTCGATGACCGTTTAGCTCTGTAGGTGAAAGTCCCCATGCTTTATTCTAAGCGTAAGTTATCTATCACGTTTTCTCTCTCTTTCTTTTTTCCATAGTTACTATAACATAGTATCAGAAACTTCCAATAAGATAATATTAGTCGTCTTTTCATAAATTATCTATCCTGTTTTTTCGTTCTTTTTTCATAGTTACTATAACATAATATCAGTCTCTTTTTCATAAGTTATCTATTCTTTTTTCATAGTTACTCTAATATAATATCAGTCTCTATTTCATAAGTTATCTATTCTTTTTTCATAGTACTCTAATATAATATCAGAAATATATTTGAATGTATTTAATAGTTTGTCAGATATATCAATAATTATTCAGCAGCTTTCAAATCATATATATATTAATGATTTTTTATTTAGCCACGGTTAACCTATCTTAATTCTCCATATTGAAATCTATCCACAAATCACTTACTTTTCGAACTTTATTATTACAAGTTGCCAACAAGTTGCCAATAATATAATATCAGTCTCTTTTTCATAAGTTATCTATTCTTTTTTCATAGTTACTCTAATATAATATCATATCAGTCTCTTTTTCATAAGTTATCTATTCTTTTTTCATAGTTACTCTAATATAATATCAGAAATATATTTGAATGTATTTAATAGTTTGTCAGATATATCAATATTTATTCAATAGCTTTCAAATCATATATATATTAAGGATTTTTTATTTAGCCACGGTTAACATGTCTTAATTCTCCATATTAAAATCTATCCACAAATCACTTATTTTTCAAACCTTATTATTACAAGTTGCCAACAAGTTGCCAATAATATAATATCAGTCTCTTTTTCATAAGTTATCTATTCTTTTTTCATAGTTACTCTAATATAATATAATATCAGTCTCTTTTTCATAAGTTATTTATTCTTTTTTCAGAGTTACTCTAATATGATATCAGAAATATATTTGAATGTATTTAATAGTTTGTCAGATATATCAATAATTATTCAATAGCTTTCAAATCATATATATATTAATGATTTTTTATTTAGCCACGGTTAACATAATTCTCCATATTAAAATCTATCCACAAATCCCTTATTTTTCAAAACTTATTACAAGTTGCCAAACATATCCTTTTAATTTTTTTTTTTTTTTTTCCTTTTAACATTAAGGCTAACCTGACTTTAAAATCAACTTCATTATGTAAAAAAAAAAATCTAACAATAACAAGAAATTATTTTCTAATAATAAAATATATTCAATTTATTCATATGATATTTTTTTGATATAAAAAAAAATACTTAGAATTAGAAATAATATTAAATGTGTGTTACACATTGTTAATTGTTGAGTTTAAATAATATTAAATGTGTGTTACACATTGTTAATTGTTGAGTTTATAGGTGAGTTATTTTTACTAAGTAAGATCCATTTCTATTGGATTGAGTAGGTGTCTATTTCTATATATGTAACGATTGTTTGATTAATAAAATATAGTGAAATTTGTGTTTGATATATAACTATGTTTTCTCTTCTTTTTTTTCAAACGGTATTAGAGTTGGTATTTTGTTCTAGCTAAACTCCCTCATGGGAGGGCAAGGAGGAGGCGAGAGCCATGGTAATTGATCCTCTGTGAATAAATATGTGGATGAGAGTAGATAGATTGTTGTTTAAGTGATTACTATGTGTCACTAGTTTATCATTGTTGATTTTACACTGTTCTATGCTTAGCTCAATCACTTACAACAATTCTTCCTGTTAGGATATCCCAACACATAGGAAATAGTTACGTATAACTTGGTTTAGTGTAGAGTTAGGTAAAGTGTGTTTCTTTACTATGTACATTTGTAACTTATAATTCGACGATTCATTCTCTCCTCGGTATTAATGACACTTGATCTATGGATGAACACCCGATTGGTTCATGATCTCTATTTAAAGATCATGGAGGGTCATTTGTCTCGTAACAGTTTATGAGAGAAGCTTATGTAAATTTTGTTTCTTTATATTAATAAATTTCCTGAAGTGGTCGTGTTGGCTCAAGTTGTGTATTGTTTCCCACTTCGAGGGTCTTAACCACGTCAAATACTAGTGTACTGATTTGCGATCTATTTGTGGGTGGTGACCTTTGGTTTTTGATCTAAGGAACTTACCCTGTAAATTCCTACATGGTATCAGAGCAATTTTTAGGGACACATTCGTTGTTGATCCAAAACCAAAGCCGGTTTGATTGCATGCAATTGTCGTTTTCCAGATTTAGTATTTTTTACCACTTTCAGGCCGGGAGAACTACTATGTTGTGTCTAGAGTGTCTGTTACAATGAGGAACCCCTTTCGTTTGATGCGAAAAGGTTTCTGGTTGCCCAAGTTATGTCATTTTAGATGTGGAGGTATAAAGTATCTCTTTTGGAGTTATATCTATTTTTTGTTTATTTTGGTTTATAGTTTGTTTTAATTGTCAGGTCTATACCCTCTTCTCTATGTATGATCTTTTCTCTATGCTTTGTGCGATCTCAGCAAATTAGAAACACGAAGATGAGATTTTTCTGTTACGTATGCCCTTTCCCCGCGTCTTTGTGTGATCTCAAGAAAAAAAAAATAACAGAAAAAATGATGGTTTCTGGTAAGACTAACTCGAAATCTAACGTTCTACTGTAACAATTGTTTTTATGTTTTTTTTTTTGCACGGATTTTGTGTCTTTTTTTGTAGGAAAAATCACGCACATCAAATAGAAAAAAAAAAAAAAACCAACATATTGCAACATATTGTTCCATATACTCCACAACAAAATGGTGTAGCTGAAAGGAAGAATTGCACTTTAAAAGAAATGGCTAATTATATGCTTCAATCTGAAGGACTTAGTCTTAATTTTTTGCCTAAAGCAATCAACTATGAAAATTACATAGTAAATCGCACCCCTACTAGGGTTTTAAGGAATATAACTCCAGAAGAAGCTTGGAGCTCAATCAAACTAGATGTAAGTCACTTTCGCGTTTTTGGAAGTGAAGCTTGGGCCCATATTCCAGATGCGAAACATAAATCCTTAGAACCTATGAGTGAAAAATGAATTTTTATTGGATATTCTGAAGATGTCAAAGGATATAGACATCTTCAAACAAAATACAAAAATGTAATCATGAGGAGAGATGTAAAATTTGATGAAAATATATCGACCTGCGAGCCTAGTTCGGCGGGTGTGCCACCTTTGGCCTGCAAGCCTTATTCAGAATATGTGTCGCCTCTTTCTATCTCTTCTATTTTTTACAACATTCCTTCTAGTTCGGATGATCACAACGAGGATGAAAATCCTCCTCCACCTCCTCAAGATATTCCTTCAGCTCCACAGCCTCCAAGATGGGTCCTCTCTACTTGGGTTGCAGCAGGTTCTCTTGCAGGTGACCCTGCAGATCAACGTCGTACACGTTCTCAATTCGAAAGAGTGTCTTCCTTATTGGCTTAAGTTCCAAAAAATCCTGATCCAGATACCTTTGAAGAAGCTTCGGATCATCGAGATTGGGATGAAGCAATGAATGAAGAATGTTGTTCCTTACTGGAAAACGATACTTGCGATCTTTTTCCTCTTCCAAAGGGAAGATAACTTGTTAGATGAAAATGGGTTTACAAAACAAAATTTGGACCAGATGGAAAAATGGATAAACATAAAGCTCTCCTTGTTTCTAAAGGATTCTCACAAGTTGAAGACATTGACTATACTGAAACCTTCTCACCTGTTGCCAAAATGAATTCTATCCACCTTTTTCTTTCCCTTGATGCCTCCTTTAAGAAGATTTAGATCTCCCTCTAGATTTAGATCTTCCACTCGAAACCTTATTCTTGTTTCTATTTTGGGACCTTCCTCGTACAGATAAGGCATCTCCATTTTGGCCCTCCATATTTCTCCATCTCATTTCCTCCGACAGTAAGGCTGAGACAATGTCATCAAAATTCAAGGTAGTTGTATTGCTACCTATTGCAATAACCAGACTGTCCCACGAGTCTGGTAGAGAACACAACAAACTGATGCAGTTATCTTCATATGAGATTTTAATATCAACAGATGACAACTGGCTTACCACAGTATTGAAGGCATTCAGATGCTCTGTCACCGAGTCTCCATCCTTCATCCTCACGTTATACAAATTTTTCCATAGGAACAATTTATTCACCAAAGAATTAGATTGGTACAAAGTCCCAAGTTTGTCCCACAAATTCTTCGCCGTAGCTTCCCCAGATACATTCAAAAATACCGAATCTCAAACACATAATCGTATTGTGATCTTCGCCTTTTGATCCAACTTCTTCTAGTCTTCATCTGACATTGTTGTTGGTTTAGTACCTGGATCTACCGCGATCCATTGATCTTTATCGACCAGCAGGTCCTCCATCTTGAGCTTCCACAACTCAAAACTCTGACCATTAAATTTCTCGATCTCTATCTTTCTGCTGCTCGCCACCTTCTTTCACCGTAATAATCGATCCTGCAGATCTCCCACTGAACAGGGTCTACCACAGGCCTGAGAAAAAAACCCCTCAGCAGCAAAGGCATCCCCTTGAAGCCGAAACAACTCTGATACCAAATGTAGGTTTTAACCTTGTACAGAAATTATCTACAAAAAAATCTTAACACGAAAAATAAAAAATAGCAAGAGCATAAAACATAAGACACATAAACACAGAGATTTTCCCATGGATTCCAAATCAGAACGAATAGCTTGATTTTTCATTATATTCCTTTTAGTGTTACAACACATATATATACATGTTGAAGCATACATAAACCCCAGTCCATTAACCTTGGATTAAAACATAGCTATAGTTCCCTTGACTGGATCTACAAAATACCAGGGGCCGAAAACTATCATGCCCCAAAATCATGCGCAAACTCATGCACAAAACCATGGGCGGGTCTGCCCACAGGAAAATAAGGTCAATTTTTTTTTTTTTTTTTTTTTCCAGGGTGCTACCCCAGTCCCTGACAGGGGGGGCTGTCGCCCCCCCTGTGACCCCCCTGCTACGCTCGGTGCAACATACAAGGGAGACTATTCCCCCCCCCTGTGACTAGTCGTGGAAGGAATATAACACATACGCAACAATTCCCAATTGAGATTAGAGTTAAATGGAAGAGAAAAATCAGTTGTATAATTAGAAAATTCTACAGGTCATGCATGAGCTATTCAAGATGCCTTCGATTTATTGCACAATCAATTAATGTGAATTTCCTATTTATTAGGGGCTCAATTCCTTCAGGAATGCATAGGAGAGGTTGGTTAGTCACACACAAGTTTCTGGTTAAGTATTGGACCAAACATGCCATGATCCAAGTGAGACAATCAACAAAGTGCATAGGTTTCACAGGAAGGGAAATAAAATTGTATTGTTTCATGTTCTTGACTTTATGAAATATATAGATAACAATATTTTTAGCTGAGGCTTTCCCCAAATACATATTTGTGTTGTGCGATTTAAATTCTTTCTCTTTATTTTTCATGTGATCGTGCGATCGTAATTGGTTTCTGCAAATTTGTAGAATTGATTCATTATTTTGTTTTAGCACATTACAAGATCAGTTGAATATATTTAGATATCTATACATTGTATCAAAGAAGGAATCACTATAGTATAGAAGAACCAGAGTTTGTTTTGAGTAGGTGAATCAAATTTGGAAACTTATTCTTCAGGACAACTAGCAGATCAAGATGCCTTTCAATGGATTGAGACTCAAATATGTTGTTGAGGGTAGTTCAAATTACATAGCATGGAAGGAGAGGATGGAGGAAGTGTTGGAGGAAATGGCTTGAAGTAATTCATTGATAGTAATATTCCCAAGCCCGAAGCAACAGATGCTCAAAATCTTGATGCACGGAAGAGGAATGTAGCAAAGGTGAGAAGGATTATGTTAGAAGGAGTTCAAGATCATATTGTCTCGAACCTCCATGGAAAGACAACTCCATATGCTATGTTGAAGGCCTTAACAAATTTGTTTCAAAATAGCAACGACCACAAGAAGTTGGCGTTGAAGGACAAGCTCAGAAAGATCAAGATGGAAGAGGGTGAGACAATACAAAAATACTTGATAAAGTTCACTCAATGTCGAGATGAACATTGAAGTGTTGGTGTTACCATTCCTAAGGATGATTTGTAGAGGCTAGCACTTCTAGGCCTTCCATAGAGTTGGCACAACTACCAAGATTCAGTAAATGGGAGGGAGAAGTTATCGAAGTGGAAGCAATTATGGTCTCATTTGGTACAAGAAGAGATAAGGTGAAGCACCAGAGATGAGACCTATTCTAAAGAAAAAGGAGAAGATTTTTCATTAGTCAGAAAAGCCAAGAAAACTAAGGGAAAGAAGTCCCAAGGTGAAGAGGGCAAGAGAGACTTGTCCAAGATCAAGTGTTTTCATTGTTACGAGTATGAGCACTATGCCACGAAATGTCCACAGAAGGCAAGCAATAAGGGGTTGGTAGTTGCAGCAGCAGGTGAAGCTCTAGCTTCACAGTTTGAGCTTGATTTTACTCTCATTGCATGCATGGACAACATTGTATTGGTGTGCATGTGGTATCTCGACAGCGGTGCCTCGTTCCATATGACGGGGAATATAGATCTATTTAGTGACTTGGAGGAGAAGGACCTCGAGAAGAACATAGAGTTTGGAGATAACAGGAGGTATAACGCGACCGATATAGGTACAATTACCTTTAAGAGGGAGTCTGGCTCCCCTTTCAGATTGACATATGCTTTTTTGGTTTCAAGACTAAAGAAGAATTGTTTTTTTGTAACAATATTGGAAGACCGTGGCTATGATGTGATATTTAGTAAAGGAAAGATTTTCCTTAGACACATCTCCACGATACCAATGAAACAGATCGGTGTGCCAGTAAAGCACCTGTATGCACTTGAGGTATAAGATGCATACAAAGCCTTGAGGAGCAAGTAAAATACCTCTTAGCATGCAGCCTCGGAAGAAGCCTCAGATAGTTGTGGAGCAGCCACAATTGGAGAAGTAGAGAGGAGACTGAGTGGAGGCATCCACTCAAGTAAACTCCTCCAGTAGGGGGGTATTTCGAGCGAAGTGGGTAGAGGGATCACATGCAGCCATACCTCTTGGTGAGAGGTGAGGAAATATGAAGCAATAGTCCCAAGAGTGCATAAATTTGGTTAGGGTCCATTGAGATGCTTTGTCTCATGGATCATTACCTTGCTACAGGAGCCCACAATACATAGTAGCAGGATGGATCAATGGTGGTTGACGCAGTCAGAATTCAGACAAAAAATGCAAAGGCTAGAAGCAGTCAGATACTAGAGCGCAGAGCAGAGTTGTCAGCGGTGCAGAGTTAGCAATAATGCAAAATATTTCAGTAGACAATGCAATAGCTAGTCGCAGTCATAGAATCTGGTGACAGATGCATCATACTAATTCAGTTTGGATTCTTTTCAATTTCAGAAGTTGCAGTAGAAATAACACAAGAGAGAAGTGTTGCATGCATAATATTCCAAAGCTTTCAGATTGGGATAGAGTTGAATTTCATTCTTGTTGAGAGGGAGTGTTGAAAATTACAACAAGAAATATTGAAAATGACATCAAAAGGGATTCTAATTTATTTTTTCCTTATTTAAATTAGAAGGAAATTGTAATTCCACATCACTTGACAACTAGTATGAGTTCACTCCAAGTTTTAGGGGGGCCAGTTGCAATTTATTTTGAGTTGTAACTAGTTAACTCAATTATTTGAGTTAAAATCAGTTTAACTAGTTCTAACTCAGACACGAGCTAGTGATAGTTCCAATGAATTAAAACCAATTTAATTCACATATACTGATCAATGAGATAACTGATAAATTTCTATAAATAACGGTTGTTCTAAGGAAGGCCCAATTGGGTTTGGAGTTAAAGGGAAGAGAACTATCATTTGTATAATTAGAAAATTGTACAAGTCATGCATGAGGTAATCAAGATACCTTGGATGTATTGCACAATCAATTAGTGGGAATTTCCTATTTAATAGGGGCTCAATTCCTTTAGGAATGTGTAAGCGAGGCTAGTCAGTCAGATGCAAGTTTTCAGTTAAGTATCGGACCAAAATTGCCAAGATCAGAGTGACACAGTCAGGAGAGTGGAAAGGTTTCTTAGGAAGGCAAATATCATTGTATTGTTTCATGTTGTTGACTTTATGCAATATACAAATAGCGGTACTTTTAGCTTAGGCTTTCCCAGATACATATTTTTGTTGTGCGATTGAAATTCTTTCTCTTTCTTGTTCACGTGATTGTTATTAGATCGTAATTGGTTTCCAAAAATTTATAGAATTAATTTGATATATATTTTAAGTACATTACAAAATCATTTGAATCTATTGATATATTTCTACATGTTTCATTCATCATACAACTTCTTTTCTTATTCCCATAATCAAAGTGGCACACTCAAATCGTTATAACAAAAATATTCATGTCCACTAGATATAATTATTATTATATAAAAAAAAGTTTAGTCTTATTTTAAGTTTAGTTTAGTTTAGTCTTATTGAAAAGGAGAAACTTTTAATGATAAATAATTAATTAAAAACGTTGTTATTATAAATTATAATAATTTAAAAAAAAAAAAAATGAGAATTTAGATTATTAAAACTTGTATAAAAACACTTAGAAATAAAAATTAAATATAAAAATTTAAATTTAAATAAACATTTAAAAATTAAAAATTAAAATAAATTAAATAAATATAAAAATTAAATCAAATCAAATAAAGATAAATGAATAAAATATATATTAAATAAACAAAATAAAACTAAAACTAACCTGTAACTTACCACCCATTTTACCTCTCATCATACTTATCCCACTTAACAATCTCTCACCAAGGGTAACCTATGTTACATAGGTTACAACACACATGATTAATATACAAAAAACCTCTTTAAACGTGTCCCCATTTAACTAGATATGAAACTTAATGTTTGATGAAGGTGTAAAGGAGATGCCATCGTTCTCATTCTAAACAGTAAATTCTCACCGTGTCTCCCCCTGATACAAACGTCCACCGTCTATTGAAAAGCTTCCGACCTTTAAATTTCATCGGGCCTCATTTGCCCAAGTTTTTCCTCCTCCGGTGGCTCGATAGGATCTTAGTTTGGGTTTATATATATATATATATATATATATATATATATTAAAAACTTATATATTATTTAAAATTATATTATTTTTGTTATTCTTGATTAAATTTAAAAATTACAATATTTAAATTAAACTTGATTTTATATTAAAATTATATTTTATTAAACTTAAGTTTATATTATTTGAATCTTATCTAAAGTTTATTCAACTAAAACTTAAAAAATAGATTAAAATTAGGATTTTAGCTAAATGGACATTTTGTCTAGGAAGAAAAATTAGTTTTTAAAGAGGGAAGAGCATTGAGGAAATTCGAGAAGTGTTGCCTCGAATTTACCGTGGATTCAAATATGAGATGTATTTTGAATTATTTCCAGCACACTAACAAATTGTTTTTGTCTTTTTAATTATTTGGTAGAAAAGCAAGATTTCATACTTTAAAGACAGGGGTAAATTTGAGATTCAATGTTGTATTTTAAATTAAATACATTATATTTTGAATTTTTTTGTTTTTAATTGTTGGGAATTTTTTACCAAGTGTTTCCAAACATAAAAATAAAAAATAATTTCATAAAGGTACGTGAAAATGATGTTTTGGGGAGAGATTAACCAGGTCTGACTTTTTATTTATCTATAATTTTAGTTATTATTATATGTTTTATATTTAAACTCAATTTTGTTTTTATTTAATAACGTAGGGAGATTTTAAAATCTTGTTGAATGGAAGATTTTAGTGAAACCAATTAAATGAAAGTATTAGGCATAAAGTTAATAATGAGGAGGAAACTATTATGAAACTATTTTGGCAAATCATTTTTATTTTTATTTTTTTTTATGATGTGGGAAGTTATGTGTTATGTTTTAGTTATTGGATATTTATGTATATAAACTCTCATTACTCATTTTCCGGGAGAAAAGGGTTCATGCTTTGGAGAGGTTTTACTATACATATTGTACAAACTATATTGGTGAGAGATTCACAATTTAATGATACATATATTTAAATAAATAATTAAGCTGTAAAGCGTATTTATTTGAAAACAACTTTCCTAAATTGCGACATGTACCATTATGAGCTTTTGATTTTCATGTTAGACGATTCAAATCATCTCTACCTTACGATTAAAAACTGTTACATTTTTAATCAGTTACATTTTTAGGCTTCTTAGCAGGAGCGGTCTTCTTCGCAGCTGGCTTCTTTGCTGAGGCAGTTGGTTTAGCAGACTTGGCAGCAGTGGTCTTACTTGCAGCAGGAGCCTTCACGACCTTCTTAACTGCCTTAGGTTTCGTTGCAGGTTTGGCAGATTTGGGGGCAACCTTAGTCTTGGAAACAGTTTTAGCTTTAGGCTTCACAGTCTTCTTGACAGGCTTGTTTGCAGGAGCCTTCTTGGCTGCCTCGGCAAGCTTGAAAGACACTTTCACCTTGGTAAGCTTGTCGGCCAATACGAGTTTCTTTATCTATACAACGAGCATCTTCTTGCAATTAGGGGGCAAAACTACCTTATGCTTCTCTTCCATGTATTTAGCAATAGCCCTGGGACTTGAACCTCCCTTCTCCTTCAAGGCATAAATTGCCTCTTTGATCATCTGAAAGTATGGAGGATGTGTCGGGGAAGCCTTCAAACCCTTGGCAGCCTTGGGCTTCTACCTCGACAAGCTTGAAAGAAGCTTTCACCTTGGTAAGCTTGTCGACCAATACGAGTTTATTTATATGTACGGTGAGCATCTTCTTGTAGTTAGGGGGCAAAACCGCCTTATGCTTCTCTTCCATGTATTTAGCAATAGCCCTGGGACTTGAACCTCCCTTCTCCTTCAAGGCAGAAATCACCTCTTTGATCATCTGAAAGTATGGAGGATGTGTCAGGGCGGCCTTCGAACCCTTGGCAGCCTTGGGCTTCTTTTCCTTGGGAGCCTTCGCCTTCTTAGCGGCCTTGGGCTCCTCGCACTTTGTTTCAGGTGCCGCCGTAACAACTTCCTTGGTGACTACAACAACTACTTCCTCAGGAGCATTCTCGGTAGCTGCGAAGGCCATCAAATCTGGGTTTCTTTGAAGGTATTTTAGTCACTTAAATTGTGAAATTGGTAGAATTTATAACTTAATCTTATAATTCCAAAAAAATCTAAAATTTCAACGAGATTTCATCAGAATTAAAAAAAAAAATGTAGAAAAATAAACTTACAAACTAATTGGAACAAGTAGACCACGACATTCTGTAAATGAATTTAGAGTAAATCAGAACACGAAACAACATGACCTAGATGCTCTCCACTCTCTATGACGATCCTTGGCTACCACCACCACTTACCTCAAGGTCATCCAATCCACCTAATTTCGATAAAATAATTGTATATTATTATTCGAAGTTTAAAACGACCGAAGTATAGTGGGGCGGCAATGTGGCATTTCGCTGACAGCCACAAGCTCTGATAGCCACGAAAGAGTCCACTGAATTATAAAAAGGCTAAAGGTGGTCACATTTTCAACGATACTTTGAGCTTCAGATCAACTTTTAAACATTTCATAATTTTGTCCCATTCTAAATTGTTAAATCAAAAGAAAAGTATTACACAAACATAGACTGAAACTTCACCAGATAAATTTCCATACATTTTATAATTTTGTTTCAAGATTTGTCTCATTCTAAAATTGTTAAATCAAAAGAAAAGCACTACACAAACAGGCGATACACTTTCCTTACATCCAAACAGACGCAATTATTTCAATTCGTGATCACCTTTTTGGATACTCCCAGCAAGATTGCAACTACATTTTAAAATCTACGCACTAAATGCTTCAGTGGAGATCTTTGAATGGCATGTGATATTCCTTGCAAGTTTGCAACTAATTTTAAAAATCTGCTCACAAAATGCTGATGTCAGGATCTCAGATATGGTTTACACCGTGAACTTGTAACCACTGTTTAAAGAGGACGTAAACATTTATATCAAAATTAGGGGATTACAAATTTGGTTCTTTAATACGACTGCTACAAGATAAAATCATCCCTTCAAAATGAAGAACAATTTGAATGACCATTACCCTAGTCTTTAGAGTGCGCCGGAATGCTTTTTGGGTGCCCGTTATCCCACTGCGCTGAAATCAGTGGTTAAATTTAATGGGTATTATAAGCCATTCTTCAATTAATAACTTCAAATTTAATGTGTATATATACATTTATTATATAAAATCCATCAATTTAATGAGAATTTTATTTACCAATACATCTATGTTGTTTATTTATATGAAAAGAAAATTCAGAAATTGAACAGTTGGTTTTGTCAAAAGAAAAAAGTACGAACGAATTTGGAGAGAACCATTCAACAGCACCCACGTTTGAAAATACCACTTTTACATTTGTCTTTGTATGTTGTTATTTCAAATTGTAAAGAGAGAAAAACAATATCTTTGTAAATTTTCTCATGCTTACAATAGTATTATTTATATTAATATTTGTATTTTTCGTAAACTGTGTAACTAGGGTAACTAATTTTCAGTTGAAAATTAGCAATTATAGTTCTAATAAAAATTTACTTTATGCATGTTTTATTTTTACTCGTTTAAATTACAGGGGTTTGCTGAGGATTTCATTATTCTTCTATTTCATATAAGAAAATATTGAGGTGAACTAGAATCTTTCTCATATTAAATGATTATATATATAGTTTACTAATGTAATTTCCTCTATTAATTTTACAGAGATTTATTCAATAAATGGATGGAATTGGCTTAATACAAATTTATGTCCAATTAAAAATATATCTATTAATTTTACAAAGAGTTATTTTGTAAATAAATGGAATTGGCTTAATACAAATTTATCTATATGTTCCATGGATCATGCATCATGAGACTGGGACAGAGGAATCTCAGTGTTAATAGTGGTTCCTGTAGATTCTGATAGACATACTTCTATTGTTTTTCCAGATAGGCATACTTCTATTGTTTTTCCAGAAGTCCCTGCAGATCCTTGTAGGGGTTCTTTTTTTTGTTTACCTGATTGATTATTATCTTCTCCTGGCTTAGTCTCAGGGTTCAAACATAGCTTCAAACTTATTAGCCAACCAAATTCTCATTGGCATTCCTTATCTTCTCCTGGCTTAGTCTCAGGGTTCAAACATAGCTTCAAACTTATTAGCCAACCAAATTCTCATTGGCATTCCTCATCACTGCAGGCATTATAGCTATCCCACATGATTCATGTGGGAGAATTTTCTCTATACTACTCTTTCCTACCTGCATGTGATTCATGTGAGAGCATTTCCTCTATACTACTCTTTCCTATGTTACTGCTTTACATCATTTCCTTTGCAAAATATGGTGCAATTGCTAGTTATGTTCATTCTCTCTTTTTTTTTTCGTAAATTCTAATCTAATCTAGTGATTTATAGATTTGACATGATCAATTTGTAACTCACTTAGTCATTACTAGATTTATTTGTTCTTCAAGATATACATACTATCTCAACCACTCAAATTTTGAGATTTCTTTGATTTATTGTTAATTAAATATACAAGTGCATGGGATTGATTATTTATTTACAACAATTCATAAAGACCATCACATAAATAAAAATATACCTTTTTTTTCTTATCTTATTGTGTTTATTTAATTATCTTATATCTATCTATCTTCATAATCATTAACATGTTGATAATTGATATGCTCTTTATTAACTTGTTGCAATTTTTATTGAGCTCATTTATGTGGCCATATATATTGTTGGTAGAATAAATGTGATAGTTATTTATTTTATGTATTGTTTGTAAAGTGATTCAATACATGATATTGAGTTACCTCATATTTGCATTTAAGTGAATAACATTAGGCTCGAGATATATTGGTATTTTTGTTTTTATTTTATTTTATATTGGTATTTTTGTTTTTATTTTTCTTTTATTTTCTTTGTTCATTTTTAAATTTAATTATCTCTTATGTGTTTTTTCCTTTAATATAGACCTATTGAGTTATTTATTTAAACCGTATACTTTAATTATTCATTCAATCCATGGATATTATGTTCGCATGTATGTTCCATTCTCTAATGCTAAAAAATTAAAATTTCCCTTCTCTTAATTATGATATAACCTTATTTATTTGTTGATATATAATTTTTTTTTACAAATTATAATAATTGTAGTGAATATCACTTATGGATAGAAAGGGTCAGTCTCTATCCTAAATAGGGAGGATCCCCAGATCCTCAACAAATTTCTTCTCAAGTTGTTCTTTGTTGTCGAAATAATTTTATAACCAACATTATCACATCTCCCCTCCCCTTAAAATGAAACATTATCCTCGATGTTTTCATACTTTCATTTTCCTTGAAACAACAAAGAAAAAACTATTTCATTTCATATTTCGTCACTCGGGTGGCTTTTCATAGGCCTGAAGTGCTTCCATTGTACTTTAAATTAGGTGATGGGTTGATTCTAGAGTGTATTCTCCCTCTGGTCCAAAATTTTTCGAGGCTCAACATGGAACTTTATTTCTAGTTCAACATGTACAACATTATGATCAATAATATGAGAAGGATCATGAATATGATTTTCGAAAGTGACATATGAAATACATTATGAACCCTAATATGGGTTGGTAGTGCTAGCTAGTAGGCCATTGGATTTACCCTTGGATAGTATTTCAAACAACCCATAAATCTGAGGGTACAGTTTAGTATATTTTTCCAATTTAAGGAACTATTTTTTGGTTATACTTTAATATATACATGCTACCCTAATTGGAATCCTCTGTGTCATTTTTAAGTCTGTGTAACTTTTTTTCCTATCCTGCGTTGCTTTTAGGTTATACTTGATCTTTGTAGGCTTTAGCCTTGTACAAAAATTTTCTGAAAACGAACTCTTGAAACAGAAAATAAAACAATAGCGAGAGCATAAAACATTAAACAAATATAGAGATATATTTTCCCCTGGATCCCAAAACCGAGACTACTAGCTTGATTTTTTATTATATTCCTTTCAATCTTATAACACATATAAATACATGTCGAAGCATTCATAAACCCCCATCCATTAACCTTGGATTGGAACATAGCTGCAGTTCCCTTGATCGCATCTAAAAAATACCATGGGAAGAAAACAATCATGCCCAAAACCATGTGTAAACCCATGCACAAAACCATAGGCAAGTCCACCCACCTAATATAGTGTCCAATTTTTTTTGCCCGTAGGGGGGCTAGTCACCGCCCTCTTACCCCCCATTAGTCGTGGAAAGAATATAGCACACACCCAACAATATTATTCACCAGTTTATCCATTTTCTAGAGCATATTTGATCATAATGTAAGTTTATCATTAGGTTGAATCCAAATTATTAAGTGAATATGGAACTTGCTTCCATACATAGCCTAAAAAGGACTCATCTTGAGTGATGCATGATAAATATTATTATACATCAATTCAACTAAATATAGATAGTCCTTCCATTTCACGGGCTATTTCATTATGCACATGCGTAGCATTTCCTCAAGGACCCGATTGACCGTTTTGATTTTCCAATATGGTTTTGGATGATATGCAGTGCTAAGATTTAGTTGCATACCCATTTAAGTAAAAAAAATAACAGTATTTGGTATTCTCTAAAGTTTAAAATTTTATTTCAGGAAAAGCTCTGCCATATGTACAATTCTATAAGTATACTAAATAGGTTTAAAATGAGAAACCTTAGATATCTTTTCTACCAAAACCATAACATAATCATGTTTTTGTATAGTCTTTGATGACCCAATAATAAAATATAATGAAATTAGCTCCCACTTCCATTTTGGTATAGGAATAGGGTTAAATAATCATGTTGGGTGTTGATGCTCTAACTTTACCTACTGACACTCTTAACATCTTCCCAAGTACTCAGAAACATCCTTCTTCATACCAGGTTATAAGAATTCCTTTCTAACAGTTGTGATAATTTTTCTAATAATCTGGGTGAGCTGAAAAGGGTCTTTTGTAGTGTTAAGATAATATCACTTGTTTAATCCTTA
This sequence comes from Pinus albicaulis, assembly GCA_034641835.2. Classification (NCBI taxonomy): domain Eukaryota; kingdom Viridiplantae; phylum Streptophyta; class Pinopsida; order Pinales; family Pinaceae; genus Pinus; species Pinus albicaulis. The sequence goes on from CM076575.1 coordinate 825,792,556, forward strand.
TTACATTCGGAACATAGATTTTGTTTTTAAATATTAACAACCCATTTTTATTAAGTGTACAATTGGGTTGTTTTCCATTGTCAACTTTAATTTTCAATTTTTCACAAATAAGATTATAGTCTTCACCTTCTAATGTTGTTGTCTTAATATGTTATATGAATTTTTTTTCAACAATACTTACTATTACCTCTCATATTTGTTTTAGAATTCGACTTAGTGTTCCTGCTATCTTGTTTTCTTTCTGTTTTATATGATTAATGGTGAAGTCATATTCACTCAAGAAGGCCATTCATCTTGCTTATCGTGCATTCATGTCAGGTTGGATGAAAAAATATTTTAAACTCAAATTATCAATAATTATGGTAAATTTCTTGCCAATTATTTAATGTCTCTACATCTTAAGTGCATGGATGACTACATCTAACTCAAGGTCATAAACTGCTTAGCTTCATCACGATTCTTTATTTTGCGGGATTCATAAGCCACCACATGATCTTGATACATGAGCACTCCCTATAAAACTTCCTAAAAAGAATTAGTACATAAAGAGTTGTTATCAAGGTCTACTATTTTCAGCACAGATGGAACAATAAGTAAATATTTTAATTATGCAAAGCTCCCTTGAAATTTTTTAGTCCCCTCAAATTTAACCCCTTTATTCTGTAGAGAGGTTATTGTGTAAGATAATTTTTAAAATCCCTCCATGAATTTGCAATAGTACCTTGTGATTCCCATGAATGATCTAAAATCTACCACATCCTTAGGGATTTGATAGTTAAGAATGAAATTTAATTTTTCGAGATCCACAAATATTCCATCCTTAGATATCACATATCTTAGATATTAAATCTTATCTTAATAAAATTCGCATTGCTAAACTTAGCGTACAAGTAATGTTCCCATAAGGTATGAAACATTGTTCCTATATTATGTTTGTGCTCCTCTTGTTTCTTGAAATAAACCAATATATCATCTATAGATATTATTATGAACTTGTCCAAAAAATTTGCTAAAAACACTATTCTTGAAGCACATAAAGATAGCAGGTGCATTTGTAAGTATGAAGGGAAGCATTATAAACTCATAATGTCCATATTAGGTTGAAAAATAATTTTTTGGAATGGATTCTTCCTTAATCCTTAGTTGGTGATAATTGGATTTGAGATTTGTTTTGGAAAATATGGTTTCTCCCCTCACTTGGTCAAATAAATTGTTTATTCTAGGTAGGAGATACTTATTATTAATTTTCAATTTATTCAGTTGTCGGTAATTGATGCATAACCTGAATGTTTCATCTTTATTTTTGACAAATAAAACCAATGCATTCCACGGTGAGATACCTGGTCTAATGCATCCTTTATTTAAAAATTCTTGTAATTGCATTTTTAACTCTACTAATTTCAACACACTCATCTAGGAAGGTGCCTTTGATATTGAGGAATATCTTGGTATTAATTATATAGAGAAGTTTATATCTTTCTTATGTGGAAAATCATGAATCTACTTTTGGGCTTCTGATTGTGGATCCACATGTAGTGGTTAAAATGAATAATATTCCACCATTTTCTCTTCCACATTTTCATGGTAAAGTGCACAAAGATCCTGATTATTTCCTTTTTGAGTTTGATATATTGTGTAGGAGTTATAATTATTATTTGGATGCCTAGAAGCTAAATGGTTTCCTTGCAAATCTCAAGGATTAATCTTTATGCTGGTTCATGGGACTAGGAGGGAATACTATAGATTCTTGGAGTAAACAAAGAGGATTTTCTTGAATCGATATCACGAATATGAAGAAAATTCACATCGATTCAACTGATTTTGTAATATTCTAGAAAAAAAAATACTTGAATCTATTCTACAAATTGTGGAAACCGATTATGATCACATAATCACATGAACAAGAAAAATAAATAATTTCGATCGCACAACACAAAGATGTATCTGGGGAAAGCCTAAGCTAAAAACCTCACTACATGTATATTGCATAAGTTAAGAATATGAAACAATAAAATTCTTCTCTCAGGCTTGAGAGTTGTCTGTAATATGTTTGACTGCCTCAATCTATCCTAAGCATGTTTTGTTTCAATAATTAACCAATTTCTTGCCTCTAGATGTCCTACCTTCCTTACAAAAACCCTAGGGAAATTGAGACCCTATTAATTAGGAAATTACCAATTAATGATTCCACAATACATCTAAGGAATTTTGCTGAGCTCGTGCATGACCTATATAATTTTATAATTATATAAATGATAGTACACTTCCCTTTAACTCCAATCTCAACTGGGTCTTCCTTATAACAGACATGTAACAAATATTTATAGCGAATTATCAGTTATATGATTGATCACTGCATGTGAATTAAATTATATTTAATTCACTGGACCTCTCACTAGTTCCTCCATTAGTTAGAACTAGTTATGTTGAATTTAACTCAAAGAATTAAGTTAAATAATTACAACTCAAAATAAATTGTAACTAGACCCCCTAAAACATAGAGAAAAATCTACCTTCCTCTAGTTTGACCCTCAACTCGAATTTACTAAGTTACCTATGTCATCCTGACTGAGTTAACTTGTACAAGTTTTCATGTGACGTGGAATTACAATTTCATTCTAATTTAATTAAGGAAAAATTAAATAGAAGCCTCTTCTTGTTGCAAATTTCAACAGTTCCTCTCAATAAGAAAGGAATAGTTTGCTACCCTGATCCTACCTATGTGGAACTTGAATTCATCTCTCGACAATGCCTTTGTCAACATGTATGCATCCTTCTCCTCTGTAGGAATGTACTCTAATGACATAATCCTCCTTGGCACAAAATCTATGAGATGACGACACCATATATCAATATTCTTGGACCTCTCATGAAAAAATGGATTAACCAAGAGTTTGATGCATGCAACTCTGGTTATCACAATAAATCAGTGTCAAATCCATTTTTTGACCAAACAAACCAGCAAGTATCTTCCTCATCCAGATGGCCTCTTTTGGGCTCAGCCAAACTTGGAATTAGAGGAAATTTTAGCCTAAACTTTCCCATGAAATTTTCACGTAATTTCCATGTCAAAATATGTAAACCAATCAAAATCCTTTAAATTTTAAAAGAGATACATTTAAATATTTTGGAGGGAAAAGAAGGAAAACTACTTTTTTTAATTGTAGTTTTGACTTATCTCCTTATAGGTTTACTCAAATTTTAAGTGTAGACACTCATTGGATGCAGAATTAAATTCCACATCCAATGAGTACCCATTATACATACTTTTGAGAAGACCCACATTGATAAAAATTTAAGATACATTAAAAAATCGTGTTGATACGTTTTTTAGTGTATATTCAAATTTTTATCAATGTGGGTCTTCTCAAAATTATGCATAATGGGTACGTGTTGGATGTGGAATTTAATTTGACATCCAATTAGTGTCTACACTTCAAATTTGAGTAACCCTATAAGGAGATAAGCCAAAGATACAAGTAAAAATGTAATTTTCTTCCTTTCCCTTCAAAATTCTTAGTTCTGATTTCATTATTTTTCCTTAGGAGGCCACTTTTAGGCTGAAACTTCCTCTAATTCCTAGATTTTGATGAAGAATCCACATTCTGTGGAGTAGAGAATGAAGTAAATATATTGCGTTGTGTTAAAAGGACTTCTGGGCGGGTTGAAGTCCCTCCTTTTTGTAAAGGACAATTTTGGAATGGGTATTGGGACATATTTTCTTTTTTTGAGGAGTCCATGGTATTTATACCATGGTATTGTAATGATGTAATAGTTTAAACATTGTGAAATAATAATAAGTTTGATATCCTATCTTGGTTGGGATACAGATCTATGTTATGGTTGTATCATTTTGATATGTAGTTTGGGTCGAAGAAGAGGCTCTACAGATGAGTGCGTAGAGGCCCGAGTCTACATCTTAGTGCACAGACAACCTGCAGCTTAGTCTGCACGACAAGAAATATTTGTTGTATGAGGAAACATTATTATAAGTGATAGTTCTTGTGGACGTAGTCTCAGATTGGGATGAAAAACGGTAATATTGGGGTTTTTATGTGTCGATGTGTGTATTTTCTCATTATCTGCTGTTAAATGGTAGGTGTTTGAATTATATTTAATTCGACACAATAATGGTTTATGATATTGCACAACATGGTTAAGTTCATGGTCCTTAGATTTACAGGGCATGCTAAGATATTAATCTAAATGCAGCGAAGTAGTTTATGAATGGTAAAGACAATAAAGCATAATAATACCACATCCCCACATCCCTCAAGGCTGCAAAAACCCGGTTATGCATTCCCCCATAGTGACTTCAGGTGAGACTATGATATGCTTGTAGGTCGTTGTCGAAAGGGCCAGTAATTGAGGGTTTTGTTGGTGTGTAGTATAGTTTGAAATTAGGTTAGCCCAAATTAAGCCAAAAAATGGTTCCTTTGTTGGGACTGGGATTTGCTTGAGGGATATGTGGATGTGGAACCCATTGAAGAAGGAAATTCAAGATTGGATAGTCGTGAAAGAGAGAGAATTTGTATATCAAGAAAATAGAAACCATCGTCTGACATATGACGCGTCGTTAGAGAGGTATATTTTCTCCATATCCCCAACATTTTAAAGGTTCTTTATTGCTCCCATTAAATCCCTTATTACTTAATATGTCTATTTCAATCCAGTCTAAGATTGTGTCTGAGTTATTTAGGGTCTGATTAATATTTTGACTGTGGTTTCCCTTAACAAAATGCTTAAAAGGTCTAAGTTTTCTAACTTTTCTACCCTAGGAAAACTCATTCTTGTTTTTATTAGGCCACGATTTCACATTTTAATTTCTATGCTCAACCTACTAATAGTAGATTCTTTATTTTCTAATGACCTCATCCATTGTTTTAAGGTTATCATATTCAATTTTTTCTTAACAGGAGAGACGAAGACAATTAATAAAGATTTTTACTTTAGCTTTTTCTTCTCGTATATATGGCACATATCTCAAAAGTTAAGTAAATTTCATCACCAACTCATCCATTGAAATTTGGACAAGTTCCAAATCGTGGAATTCTTTGGAATTTTCATCAAAATAGTGTTGAATAAATATTTTTCCTTTAAAAGAACCTGAAATTAATCCTAGTTAACATTATGATTTTCTTAATGATGCATTGTTATGAATTCTTCCCACTACAAAGAAGTTTTTTATCTCAAATGGTATCTGGATAATTTAGCTTTTAATTCAATATAATAATCATACACTTGAAATTATTTATTGATATTAAACATACATGCCTCTATTGATTCTCCAGACTTCCCAACAGATGTTGGGGATCTAATATTCTTGAATTATGTTTGTAATTCCATTTTGCGTCTTTCCATGCTTCAAATGTAATTTTTGTGAATTGTACCTTTCCTTCCCCTTAGATTTAGATTTTTTTATTTCATCCACCTTATCAAGTTTATTTTGCTTGGACATAACTTCTAGGTCATCTTCCTCTATTGTTTCCATATTCTTGGGATTGAATCTATCTGTTATATTTTTATTGAGTTTTTATTATTATTTTGCACTAACTTTTAAGAATAGATCATGTCCTGCATGGAGGATCACTAACTCCATCCTTAGATCTCTTGACACCATAATCATTGATTCCATTGTGAGAACTTGCACTTCCTCATGTATATGTACCCAAATTTTATCTTCACCTACGCGAGTATCTCCCTATAGTTTTTTCGTCACCTCTCCTTTTTTCTTACTCTTCTTATTCTTCTATGCAAAAAAAAAGCATTCAATTTTTAAAACAAAATTATGGTAAGCTCATAGGACACAATTTTGGAACTTTTTTTTCTATGATACCATATGTAACATACCTACAAAATCACTCTGAAAATAAATATGAATTACACAATAATGAAAAAAAATATAATACATGCATTATTTTCAACATCAATAGTGACCCTTGATTTTTACTTGTAGAGGAAAAACACCTAACTGATTTCCCTGATCCAATTTGATTATCATACATCAACTGACATTGTAATGTCTCTATATTATTTTAATTTGGATTGACACCCAAACTTGGCTACACATTGTATTGAAAATTTTCTACTTTACTCATGGAAATTGTATGGGAACTTTACTTAACTATTTCCTTGTTGTTTAATGACTCCCTCTACAGTTTCAAGGCTATGAATTTGCGAGGTAATTATTCTAGAAAAAATCCACTCCATAGACTATGGACGAGGGTTATTATTATTTTTTTCATCTCCACAATACCTTATACCGACCCATATAACCATTATGTCACCACCTACAATATGTAATTTCAATTGACCTTATGTTATTATATTCTTTGTAGAATAAATGCTTATAATTGTTACTTGTTGTAATTTCCCTATTTTTTACCTAAATTACCCTACCCTAGCCTCTATTTTACAACTTGAATAAGGCCTCTCTGCAAGTATTTTTGGTTTCTCTTAATGGATTTTTAGGAAAATGGATATGTATGTTTATCTTTATTAAAGGTAAAATGGGTCTATGTTTTTTCCATGTAACTTATCGACTATATTACCTTATGGATTTGCAATGCATGATCACCTAATTCGAAGTCAAAGGTGGTTGGGGTACAAGATCATAATATCATTGCACTTAATTCAGTTCCTGCACCACATATAGATGACCGTTGATTAGAGAATATTAACTTAGAGTCCATATTAGCTATCAGATGAAAAAACATGAACTTACTTGAGAAGACTTATTCTTGTTCTATGTAAATGGTTTGGAATGTTTGAGGGTTTCTAATATATGGAGGAGATACCAAAAACTTCATATTTTTGTTATTAGCTTGACATGGTTGATTGCCGATGTTATCTGCATAAATTGAAGTTCGATTAGAATGTAAGGTAGCAATATTGTGGGAAAATTTTGGCTTTTGTATTTTGATAATTTTTATTGCCAAAATCCCTCTGTGAGCTGGATTTGTTTCCACATATCATATATTGAGAAAATAATTTTATCATTTTAATAAACAAGGGTGAATTCTAGGTCCATGCATATATTTTTCTATTTCCTGTGATGTTAATATTTCTCTCATAGATTAATCGTTTTTCTTAAAAATGAAAATGATCTTGTTGGCTACGGCCCAACCAAACCAACCCGTTCTTCCATTACTATTAACTTATGTAATAAGTACAACGTGTGATTCTTGTTGGTGTGAAGGTTTCTTATAAATAATGTGTTTGTGAGATTGAACAAATCCTTGTGTATTTTTTTTTTTTGAACAAGTAACAATATTTTCAGATTTGATAATTTGTATGTTGAAGTTCGTTTTTTTCTTTACATTGGAAGCATTTATTTATGTTCGCTATAAAGCACAATAGGCATTGAGATATGGGAATTTAGTTCTTAAACATCCTTGCAGTTTGGAACAAGACTTTGTAGGGTTTTAACTATTTAATATTTACCTCGCTTAATGATGAGAATAGATCTATTTTAAAATGTATTCATTTGTAGTAAGCAGGAGATAACCCCTGTTTTGATAAATGTGTATTGCGACTATGTAAGGAAACCTAACTTTCTGTAGAAATTCTCATATCTATATCGTGTTTCTCGTCATGTTGATAATTTATTCACTTAGGTTTCTCAGTACAGGAACAAGATATCCTTATCGTTCAATTTGAAGATTACAATTGAATCTTTCTTTCCGAAAAAATCTCCTTTACAAACAAAAAAGTTTACTTGGGATGCAATATTAGATAGTTCAAAAAGGGTTATAAGAAGAATATATTTATAAAGTGGTTTATTTATTCAAGCAAAAGAGTTCAATATTCACATTTTGGTGTGATAAAATTTCCTTTAGATGTTGAAATTTATACCTTGAAGAAGAATGTGATGATTCGGGAATTTTTATCTTGGTTTGAGTGAAAGCCTCCTTTTTGCATCATTTTATTTCAGCCCTGATAGCACGGTATTCTTGTTGATTAATGAATAGAAGATTGTTGAGTGCAGGAACAAGGTCATTTTACTACATGAACACAATTGCTCAGTTTTCTTAGTACACAAATCAAGTGCAACAATATATTTGTTAAAAAATATTTTGAGTTTTGTAATTGATTTGCTTCTAATTAATTGAGTGGCATGAATTTTGAGTTCATTTATTTCTGAAGTATTTTCCAGAAAAGCCTTTGATTGATGTTTTCTGAGTGAGAGTCCAGTTTCCAGAGTGGTGTGGTGTCATTGTGTTAACAAGTACGGAAAAGAATTAGAAGGTTTTCTTTAAAAGTTGTTCTTTCAAAATCTGAGTGAATTAATTGCAAGGATAGAAGTAGGACTTACAGAGTCAACCTAGAATCTCTAGCATTACTTGTGCCATGCCTCAAATCTTATGCAGCCCTGATTTCAAAATTAAGTGTTGAGGAATTGAAGTACAGTTCCGACACCGAACATTTTGGTGTCGTTGCTAGGGAGGCATTGAAAGAATTATAGTAAAATTCTAATTTTTTATTTTTCTGCAGTAGAGGTAAGTCTTTTTTTTTTAAAGTATAGTGTGCTTCTATTGCTTGAAGAATTTTCTTTGGAATTTATTTGTGTGTTGTAGACATATTTTTTGAACTTGCCGCAACATTTGATTTTATTTGTTCCAGTAAGATTTTTTTACTGTTCTCTCAATTATTTTTTGTTTGATTTATTTTAAAATGTATGAGTAGGAGAGTTAAGGGTTCAAAGCCTAAGAAGGGTAGAGGAAATATTGATAAATAAATAAAAAGTTTCTCACATTTGGCCTTCTATTGCAGGCAGGAATTCCAAGAAGATAGAAACCCATCATGCAAGTACCATTCACCTGGACTCTAAGAAAAATAGTTCAGGAATTTCACAACCGATAGAAGAGAAGAAGGAGAATATTTGGATTAAAAATACAAATATGAACCATAGTCAAACTTCACAATCAGTGGGATGTTCTTTATTTAAAGGAGGAAAAATGGAATATTGTGAAGATCATGCTAAAGTGGTTAGTGAGAACCAACCAACGGAGGAGCAATCTACTTTTGGGCTTCTAATTGTGGATCCACATGTAGTGGTTAAAATGAATAATATTCCACCATTTTTTCTTCCACATTTTCATGGTAAAGTGCACAAAGATCTTGATTATTTCCTTTTTGAGTTTGATATACTGTGTAGGAGTTATGATTATTATTTGGATGCCTAGAAGCTAAAAAGTTTCTCTGCAAATCTCAGGGATTCATCTTTACGCTGGTTCATGGGACTAGGAGGGAATACTATAGATTCTTGGGAGTAAACAAAGAGGATTTTCTTGAATAGATATCACGAATATGAAGATAATTCACATCGATTCAACTGATTTTGTAATATTCTAGAAAAAAATACTTGAATCTATTCTACGAATTGTGGAAACTGATTATGATCATACACTCACATGAACAAGAAAAAGAAATAATTTCAATCGCACAACACAAAGATGTATCTAGGGAAAGCCTAAGCTAAAAACCCCACTATATGTATATTGCATAAGTTAAGAATATGGAACAATACAATGTTTCGCTTAGGCTTGAGAGTTGTCTGCAATATGTCTGACTGTCTCAATCTATCCTAAGCATGTTTTGTTTCAATATTTAACCAATTTCTTGCCTCTAGATGTCCTACCTTCCTTGCACAAACCCTAGGGTAATTGAGACCCTATTAATTAGGAAATTCCCAATTAATGATTTCATAATACATCTAAGGAATTCTGCTGACCTCGTGCATGACCTATATAATTTTCTAATTATACAAATGATAGTACACTTCCCTTTAACTCCAATCTCAACTGGGTCTTCCTTATAACATACATTATAGCGAATTATCAGTTATCTGATTGATCACTACATGTGAATTAAATTAGATTTAATTCACTGGACCTCTCACTAGTTCCTCCATTAGTTAGAACTAGTTATATTGATTTTAACTCAAATAATTACAACTCAAAATAAATTGTAACTAGACCCCCTAAAACATAGAGAAAATTATAGCTTCCTCTAGTTTGACCCTCAACTCGAATTTACTAAGTTACCTATGTCATCCTGACTTCTTTAACTCATAGAAGTTGTCATGTGACGTGGAATTACAATTTCCTTCTAATTTAATTAAGGAAAAATCAAATAGAAGCCTCTTCTTGTTGCAAATTTCAACAATCCCTCTCAATAAGAAAGGAATAGTTTTCTTCCTCGGTCCTACCTATGTGGAACTCGAATTCCTCCCTTGACAATGCCTTTGTCAACATGTTTGCATCCTTCTCCTCTGTAGGAATGTACTCTAATGACATAATCCTCCTTTGCACAGAATCTATGAGATGACGACACCATATATCAATATTCTTGGACCTCTCATGAAAAAATGGATTAACCAAGAGTTTGATGCAACTCTGGTTATACCAATAAATTAGTGTCAGATCCATTTTTTGACCAAACAAACCAACAAGTATCTTCCTCATCCAGATGGCCTCTTTTGGGCTCAGCCAAAATTGGCATTAGAGGAAATTTCAGCCTAAAATTTCCCATGAAATTTTCACGTAATTTCCATGTCAAAATATGTAAACCAATAAAAATCCTTTAAATTTTAAAAGAGGTACATGTAAATATTTTGGATGGAAAAGAAGGAAAACTGCTTTTTTTAATTGTAGTTTTGACTTATCTCCTTAAAGGTTTACTCAAATTTTAAGTATAGATAGTCATTGGATGCGGAATTAAATTCCACATCCAACGAGTACCCATTTTACATACTTTTGAGAAAAAATCGTGTTGATATGTTTCTTTAGTGTATATTCAAATTTTTATCGATGTGGGTCTTCTGAAAATTAAGCATAATGGGTACGTGTTGGATGTGAAATTTAATTCCAAATCCAATTAGTTTCTACACTTCAAATTTCAGTAACCCTATAAGGAGATAAGCAAAAAATACAAGTAAAAAAGTAATTTTTTTCCTTTCCCTTCAAAATTCATAATTCTAATTTTATTATTTTAAATATTATTTTATTATTTTTCCTTAGGAGGCCACTTTTAGGTTGAAATTTCCTCTAATTCCTAGATTTTGATGAAGAATCCACATTCTGTGGAGCAGATAATTAAGGAAATATATCGTGTTGTGTTAAAAGGACTTCTGGGCGGGTTGAAGTCCCTCCTTTTTGTAAAGGACAATTTTGGAATGGGTATTGGGACACATTTTCTTGTTTTGAGGAGTCCATGGTATTTATACCATGGTATTGTAATGATGTAGCCCTATGATGTAATAGTTTAAACATTGTGAAATAATAATAAGTTTGATATCCTATCTTGGTTGGGATACAGATCTATGTTATGGTTGTATCATTTTGATATGTAGTTTGGGGTGAAGAAGAGGCTCTGAAGATGAGTGCGTAGAGGCCCGAGTTTGCATCTTAGCGCACAGAAAACCTGCAGCTTAGTCTGCACGACAAGAAATATTTTTTGTATGAGGAAACATTATTATAAGTGATAGTTCTTGTGGACGTAGTCTCAGATTGGGATGAACAATGGTAATATTGGGGTTTTCATGTGTTGATGTGTGTATTTTCTCATTATCTGTTGTTAAATGGTAGGTGCTTGAATTATATTTACTTCGACACAATAATGGTTTATGATATTGAACAACATGCTTAAGTTCATGGTCCTTAGATTTATAGGGCATGCTATAATATTAATCTAAATGCAGTGAAGTATTTTATGAATGGTAAAGAAAAAAAAGCATAATAATACCACATCCCTACATCCATCAAGGCTGCAAAAACCCGTTTATGCATCCCCCCATAGTTAGTTCGGGTGAGACTGTAATATGCTTGTAGTTCGTTGTCGAAAGGGCCAGTAATTGAGGGTTTTGTTGGTGTGTAGTATAGTTTGAACCTAGGTTAGCCCAAATTAAGCCAAAAAATGGTTCCTTTGTTGGGATTGGGATCTGGTTGAGGGATATGTCGATGTGGAACTCATCGAAGAATCAAATTCAAGATTGGATAGTCGTGAAAGAGAGAGAATTTGTAGATCAAGAAAATAGAAACCATCGTGTGACATATGAAGAGAAAATTTCACATTCTTCTGTGAAAATAGAAACCATCATGTGACATATGAAGCATCATTAGAGAGGTATATTTTCAAAAAAGAATGTGAAATTTTCTCTGGTTCCTTTCCTACTGAGATGTATGAGCGGATATCAAGGTTTATCGAAGGAAAGGATTGTTTTAAGAACGATGAACCTACAATGTGGACTCCTGATCTGATATAATGACTCAAGAACACTGAAAACAAGATTTCAAGGATTACATGGCTAGTGGGGCACCAAATCCCTTGAACATGGGATCTAGCCTGTGGTGCAAAATATGCAAGATCAAAGGGAAATATTTCTTAGGGGAATGTTACTTGTTGCAGAAATATGTATAGACTCCAAATAATCTACTTTGAAAATTATGTAAATCAGTAAGACATGATGAGAAAAATTGTCAAAGATATGACCTAATGATGGAGCGTAGTACTGATGCTTATGGAATGCAAGAATAAGAGCATGGACATGAGGAAAATGGACAACTCGGTGGTCGAGGAGGATACCAAGGAAGAGTTCAAGGAGGTGAAGTTTTTCGAGGATGTGGAAAGATCATTTGTTATAATTGCGTCCATCCAAGTCATTTTGCACGAAATTATCAGAACCCCACCATGCCATGTAAGTATTGTAAATATTTTGACCATGTATTTGAAGAATGTACTGTACTTATGGAAAATATTCAAGAAAAGAGGAACCAATATCCCACACATCTAATTCAAATGAAGACTGCTGAAAGGAGAATTGATGAACCTTGAATTAGTATTCTCACTAGAAATGGAGCTGTGACTGGTAGTGATAAGGAGGATGGAAATAAGGAATGTGAAAATATGGGTGCATGGGTTATAAAGATTGCAGATAAAGTTCTTGTTTTTTATATTTAGAAAGAAATTTTTATATTTATGGAAGCAAAGTGATGTTTTATGTATGTTGGAGCTTTGACCTCTAGTGCACATCCAAAGCCTAGTAAGTGCGAAGTGTCATTAGCAAGGTCGTGACTCCACAAATAAAGTAAGTATTTTAAGGTATTTTCTAGATACTTGTATGAAGTTTTTAACAGATTAAAATGATGTAGAAGGGCTTCAGGAGTTGATATATTCTTGTGCATCAAAATAAGCACCGTGAAGAGAGATGTGCTCAGTCAATAACTTGCATTGACAGAAGATAATTGGAAGAGGAATGATACTCATTACAAAGATAGGAGACTATGAGATGGATCAAGTTATTCTAGATGTAGGATCTAATGCCAATGTGTTGATAAAGAAAACATGGGAATTGATGGGTAAGCTGAAGCTACAATGGTCATCTATTCATCTAAGGATGAAAAATTAGCAAAAGATCCTCCCTATGGGAAGATTACCAGGTGTCATAGTGAATATTGGAGGAGTGTGCACTACTACTGATTTCGAAATAATAGAGATTGTCGATGACAATAACCCTTATCCTGCATTACTTGGACTTGACTAGGAATTTGATAATTTGGCCATAATTAATCTGAAGAAGAGACAAATGATATTTTAAGGGAAAAATATGAGGGTAATTTTTCCCTTGGATCCATTAGAAGGAGTAAGGTATACAGAACCATTAAGAGAAGAATACTACACAACATGCATAGACAACATTTATCAATTAACAACAAAGGAAAATTATTGGGTTAATTATACTGTAGAAGGAAAGTTGGGCTGGGATCATGATAGTTCCTGTACTTCAGATTCAAAAGAAGAGTTGGAGAATTGCAAGAATAGGCCACATGAATTGTCCACAACACATTTTTTAAGAGCTACCAAATCAGCTCGTTGTATGCCATCTAAGTTATGTAACTCGCCTTCTTATGATGGAATAGGAGATGTGAATAATTTTCTTAATAATTATGAAGAACAAGTTCGAGAAAATAAAAGGTTGTTATCCTTGGAGGCAGCCCTAAAAGCTATTCCTGCTAGATGGTGGAATTCACACAAGAAGAATATAGGAGGTTGGTAGGAACGTTGAAGATTGATGTGGATAAGATTTGGGCAGATTGAAATAGAAATAGAGATAAAATATAATGGTAAAACTAATCCCAGGGAGGATATCCAGCTATGCATTTCAAAATGGAAGAAGATTCCACAGAAAGAGTGGGTAGATGGATTCATTAACGCATTGGAGACAATCCCTAAGAACTGGTAACTAGAAGTAGAGCTTTGACATGGTAATGAAAATTGGGCAGACATGGTGTATAGTTTCTTATTAAAATTAAACTTTCAGGATGATTTCCCACACATATATTTGGCTCTTCAGGAAGTCAAGAAGAGGATATTTGAGAATGTCACCTAGGTGACATTGCAACAACCTAATTGGTTGCACAGATAGAATACCCACTAGAATTATATAACATTATTGCAGATGGAGAAGAATAAGATCCTTGCAACAGTGACATAGAAAAATCAGAAGGATACTGCAAAGTCACTAGATCTGAAATACAAATACCAGAGACAATGAATCCATTGAAGACCAAGAAGGTAAATTTAGGACCATAGGAGGATCCCAAGTTTCCAACCATCGGAGATTACTATGATGAAGAAATATAAAGTAAAGTTAAATAGTTTCTTCATGAATATCAAGAAGTGTTTCCCACCAACTTTTCATAAATGAAAAATATACTAGGAGATCCAGGAGTGATAAATATTCCTTCTAAACTTGATTTGAAGCCAGTCAAACAAAGACATTACAGATTGAACCCAAAGTATAAGGATCAAGTAAAGTTAGAGCTTGATAAGATGATAACATCAAGAATTATTGAACCTGTGCAAGAATCAGAATGGGTAAGTCCTTTTGTAGTGCAAGAAAATAAGACTCAAGGAAATATTAGGATCTGTGTTGATCTAAGGAATTTGAATGATGCATTTTTACATGATCCTTTCCCTACCCCTTTCATAGATTTAGCAGTGGAAAATGTGGGAGGATAGGAAGCTTACCCATTTAAAGATGGATTATCGGGGTATTATCACATTAGGATTTCACATGGAGATCAACATAAATCCACATTTGCTACAGAATGGGGGCCATATCAATACACAGTGTTGCCTTTTGGACTAAAGAATGCTCCTGCTATATTTTATAGGGTTGTGATCACAACTTTCAAGGAGTATATTCATAATTTTTGGGTCGTATACTTTGATGATTATACAATATTTGGATTGCTAAGAAAACATGTGGGAAGTTTAAGACTTATGCTCGACCCATGCAAAAAGTATTAGATCTATTTGAACCTAAAGAAGTGCATATTTTGTGCACCCTTTGGCTTATTGTTGGGACATCTTGTTTATAAGAAAGGACTAATGGTGGGCCATATTAATAATTTTGTTCTTGTGAAATTCAATCCACCTAATACATTAAGACACCTTCGCACAAAATTGGGACATACTAGGTATTACAGGAAGTTCATTAAGGGGTATGTGTAGATCACTGCGCCAATGGAGAAATTGATGAAGATGGATGCAATATTTAAATGGAATGAAGAATGTCAAAAGAACCTCTACATATTGAAGGAAAATATGGTAGTTGTGCCTATACTAGTGTTCCCTAATTGGAGCAAGGACTTTCATGTTAATATGGATGCTTCTTTCATAGCTTTGGGTGTGGTGGTGGCACAACTTGGTGAAAGAGAGATTGATCATCCTATCGCTTTTGCAAGTAGGAAGATTTCTTCAACAAGAAATAATTACACCACCAGAGAAAGGGAAGGATTGGCCATGGTATATGTTTTGCAGATGTTTAGACATTATTTGGTGGGGTCACATTTCAATATGTTTACGGACTATTCTGTGCTGAATTATTTGGTCAATAAGCTTGTATTAGGAGGTAATATTTGCAGATGGTTGTTGTTGTTCCAGGAGTATGATTTGGAAATTATTGTTAAATTAGGGAGGCTGAATTCAGAACCTAACCATTTGTTAGGATTTTAAACAAGAGAAGAACAAACTATTATATAAGATAATCTCCTTGATGCATAGTTCTTTGCAATAAGTGTGGAAGATGATCACTTCACATATTTTATTCAATTTTTGATTACAGGAATGGCTCCTTCATAATATACTACACATTAGAAGAAAAAAATTGTGGTTAAGGTAGATGAATGTTCAATAATAGTAGAACACTTTTATAAGATGGGTCTAGATGAGATACTGCACAAATATGTTCTTGAACATGAATGCTAGTAGAAGCTCATGGAGGCACAACTAGTGGGAATTATGTAGGAAAGGTTACTGCAAAAAATATGTTGAGAGTATGATTTTGGTGGCCTACACTAAATAAAGATGTAAAGGAGTATTGTAGAGCATGTGATGTGTTTCAAAGAACACGGAAGCATTTAAGAAGGGACAAAATGCCATTGGTACCACAAGTCACATTTCAGGCTTTTGATAAGTGGGCTATTGATTTTTTTGGACCAATCAACCCACCTGGAAAAAGGACTGGTGTGAGGTACATAGTTACAACATGATTACTTGACAAGATAGGTCAACGCACAACTAGTAAGGGACTGTAGCATAGAGACAAAAACAAAGTTTATTTTTGAATATATATTGTCTAGATTTGGATGTCCGAAGATTTTGATGAGTGATCAAGGTTCATATTCTCTAAGTAAGGCTATTGAAGAATTGACTGAGGAATTCCAGGTACACCACCAAAAGAGTACCCCTTACCACCCTTAGGCCAATGGAATAGTGAAAACCTTTAATAAGATTGTGGAGGACACAATCACTAAGGTTTGGAATGTTAATAGCGATTACTAGGATATTAAAATTCCAACAGTATTATGGGCCTATAGAACTACATATAAGAATTTGATAGGTTAGACACCATTCAGGTTGGTTTATGGGAAAGAAGTTGTGATGCCCATGGAGTACATTGTGCCAGCTAGCTTGAGAATTTCAGATTTTACAGACATGGCAGACCCTGATATAATGGAGGAAATAATGTCACAATTTCTTTTTTTGGAGGAAGTTAGATTTGTAGCAGTATTTCATTAGCAGGTGGAGAAAGAAATAGAAAAGGCATAGCATGAGAGATATATCATGCAAAACAAGTTCTAGGTAGGATTCCTTGTCCTCCTTTATGACAGTAAGTTTGTAAAGTTTTTAGGAAAATTCGAGACACATTGGTTAGGCCCATACATTATCAAGCATATCAACGATGGAGGCGCAGTTAAATTAGCAAAGATGAATGGATAATTTTTTTAAGGAAGAGTAAATGGTAGTATATTAAAGTTGTATAGGGATGACCCTACCCCTACAATTTCGCTCTAAATAAGAAAGGGAAATATTCTTAGTGCCACCTACAACTGAAAGTTGGAACTGGACTATAAACTACACTACATAGAGAGCTTTGACAGAGGAGGTTACTTCACCACAGTCTTGGTTATGTCGAAGCTGAAAGAATCCACGATGTAGGAAGGGTTGTTCACTATAATATGAGTACGTCGAAGTTCACTAGAAAAAAATGATCATTATTGGAAGGCAGGAGAGGATGCATTTATGAAGCTAGAGTGGTAGGATATAATGACACATATGCAGTTAATGAACCAAATATGAACTAGATCTGAGCTAACGATGAGGGTAGAAGTTCAAAATTGTTATAAAATGTCACATCCCACCAAGATTTTAGCACTCTGTTGTCTGAAATCTCAAAAATAGATAAGTGTCAAGAAGTTGTAGAATTTGCACTCGTGTATGAACACAGAGGAATTTATTCACATATTTGAAGAGAAGGGTGTAGCAGGAATCATGGAAGCCAAGACATCGTTTATTACACCCACAACATCATCTCCACTCACACAAAGATAACCTCCATGGAATAAACCATCCAAGGAACATAGAACAAAGCACAAACATCACAAGAAACCTATCCAGCCACAGCCAGAAACTGAACCTGTGAAAGATAGTGAGGATGAAGCAAAGTAGAAACAAAGGGAAATAGAGGGCACATAATTTACATTGCCTCTTCCAGCGTATATTCCACCAAGAAAACCAAATGTGAAGTTGGTGAAAGATTCAAATGATGTGAAGTATGACACCTTTACACCAATATTTCCAAAGAAAGTGTCGTTTGAGGTAGAATTACTTGGGAAAATTCCATAGTTGAAGTTCGCAGACTCTGAATTCAATGATAGAAACAAATATCCATAGTTTGTACCAGGAATATATCTAAAGCATGTAAAATATCCAAAAAGTGGTGTGAGGTTGGAGCCACAAAAATGGGTGATTGGATTAGTATGGTCGAGGTTATTGAATATGTTGAATGTGCCAAACTTCGGTAGAAGTACACCAAACCCAACATGTGTAAGACAATTTCTCATGCTGGTGTAAGATGGATGCCACTAGATGGTAAAAAGGATCACTATTGATGAAATGTTGATATGGAGGATTAAAATGTTTTCATATCAAGGACGGGACACCACAGAAGAATTTTTGGGAAAATACCAGGATAAAGGAGTAGCTGAAAACATGAAGAATAAGTTTGGGTTGCCAAAGGGAAGCGCATATAAAACATCAACTCAATCAGTGACTAAGGATTCCACTTCACCATGGACATATTAGCTAGGAGGATCACTAGAAAATGTTGTGCTAATGAAGTCCATGTTGTGTTGGTTTCATTAGCTGTGCAGTGCACAAATGGGTTGTAGTACAACTGGACCATATATCTCTATAGGGAATTTATGGACAACTACCTCGAAGTACATGAGAAAGGTACAAACTTTCATTATGCATGGTTTCTTTTGATTATAGCAATGATGACATGGAAAGAGCTATATGATGTGAAAATTCCTCTAGTAGAAGCATATGTTTGTGAATATGTGCAGTATGCCTCACTGTGGTATACCAATCAAAAATTGCACACATAGGAGAAATTGATACTATTTGTATTGTGTTGAATGGATTTGCATATGCTGGTAAACCAACATCCTCGCCTCTCATCGGTCTTGTACCAAACATATAAATTTGTTGTGAAGTTCAAGGAATATTTTCACATAATATATGTACAGGCTCGCAAGGACGAGGCGAAAACATAACATCCCATGCCATATATAGTAACCAAATACGATTTCTTCACACTAGTACCTGGATGGCCTACATAATGGATGACTACAATAGAGATAGATAAAGAATACAATCAAACAGAGGAGGAAACATCGTAGCATGGAGAACCAAGTGGGAAGGATAAATATAAGGATGAGTGAGAGGAATAAGAGAAAGAGAAGCATGACAAGGAACCAATTGGAGGGGAGGAACACAATAAAGAAAATGAGAAGATAGAGACAAACAAAGAAAAGAGGAAGATACACGTTGAATCTTCCTCGAGGAGAGAAAAGAAGCAGAAGGAAGATAAGTAAAAATATGCAATGCCATTGGTCCTTATTGATGGGACCTAGATGAGATCAGGGAGAAAATTCAAGAGGTGACAACAAAGTATTGGAATAAGATATAATATCACTACGGTGTGCTCCTAACTGGTGTCGAGGATAGTATTACAGAATTAGAAATATTGGCATAGACAACCAAACAACTAGTGCAGATAAGAAAAGGGCTTCGACAAGAAACATTGATAGAGGCATCATTTTGGATACCTATAATGCAAATAATTGCTGGAGCTCTATAGTTTGACCCCACCGAAGTACATTAGCAGGCGCAAGGATGGGAGCATCTCAAGATGAACATTGTAGTCCTACCAATAAATACATTTCATGAGCTGCATCAAGGAATCACAGACTAGCTGAAAAAGTGAGAACATTGCATCAAAATTGAGTATTCAAGTGGAACAAGAGCGAACTTCGCTAAAGAAGCAACTCAACCAGGCCATCAAGGAGAAGGAAAATGTAGAGAAACAACGACAGAAGTTGAAAGAGGTAGTCGAAGCTACATGTAGAGAGTTTCCAAACATGGATGTCCGCAAGGAAGAATTAGTCGAAGACGAGGTCGTGAAGCTTGACCTTGCAGTCAAGGAGTCCAAGAAGAAGATCATAGATGTATAGTTTGAGTATGAGCTAAATATCGGGGAGCTACAGATGAAGTTGTAGCCAACCACACCACCGGAGGTAAGAGATAAAAGGGAGGCCAACTTGAAGACTACAGTGGAAAAAATATTTGCATCAGTGGAAAATTGTGTCATATTTTTGGACGAGACATTTTAGATTTGGACTTTGCTCCAGGAAGATCCAAACATCCAAAATTTAGAAGAATACATCCAGCAGAAGTAGAAGCAACTAGAGGAAATTCAGGCAACTACGTAGACCTTTCTAGTCTTGCAAAAGCATGCCAGGATTAGTGAAGGAAAGGTCCTTCAGAAGCAGATAAAGAAGGTAAGAGAAGGTTTTGATGAAGAGAAATCCACCATGGAAGAAGGAGGCTCTCCAACTGTTTCAAGAATTGGATGGGAAGCCCCAAGAGCTTCGTCAAAGGGAAGGAGCAGTGTTGCAGAAAACTGTAGGACTGGTGCACTACTGGAAGAATTACACAATCAAGAGAAGCAGGATGTATAGATACTATAGAAATTCAACAGTGCCTATGACAACATTGAAACAAAGATCATGTGTAAAGTAGTTGAGTGGCTCAGGACGAGTCACATGTGAGTGTTGGGGACCTGTTGGGCACAACCCAACTTGGCCTTGATTTTGATGAAGACTCCGCATTTTATGGAGCATAGTGTGAAGTAAATATACCACATGATGTTAAGGGGACTTGGGCATGTCGAATGATCTAGGTACCCTAGGAGATGAAGCACCAAAACTATGGGCCCCATTTTGGTAAATTTGTACATCAACTTCCCAGGGACGTAACTTTGGCATACGATCTCCGTTTGACACACACAATACCTCGTTAGAAAGATCTATCTGAGGACTACAAATTCTAATGTGATAAAAATTCAAGTAACATCCATGTTCCTCCCAGTTTTCCGAAAAGGCATCATTTAGGGCCTCAAAATGGCTCCAGAAGTTCAGGACTCGAAAAACTGCTAAAAATAGTAAATTGTGCTACAATTAAGGAAACTAAAAAATTGAAAGAAATAATGGTGGGGCCCGAAGCTGAATAGGAGGGTGGCCAATAATATCCACCTGGATCATCGAAGTCCCTCCTTTTTCTAAAGCGCAATTTTGTAATGGGTATTAGGACATATTTTCTTGTTTTGAAGAGTCTATTCTATTTGGACCATGGTATTGTAATGATGTAGCCATATGATGTAATAGTTTAGATAGGGTGAAATAATAAGAATATCCATAGCTTATCTTGGTTTGGATCTCGATCTATGTTATGATTTTATCATTTTGATATGTATTTTGGGGCGAAGAAGAGGCTCTACATCTATGTGTGCATATTCCTGAGTCTACAACTTAGTGCGCAGAGGCATGAGTCTGAAACTTAGTGTGCAAGACAAGAATTTTTTGTTGTACAAAGAAACATTATTATAAGAAAAAATTCTTGTGGACGTAGTCCCACATTTGGATGAACCATGTTAATCTTGGTGTTTTGATGTGTCAATGTGTGTATTTTATTATTATATGTTGTTAAATGGTAGTTTCTTCATTTATATTTCATTCGTCTCAGTAATGGTTTATGATTTTGCATGACATGGTTTTATTGATGGTTCCTGGATTTATAAGGGATGTTAAGAGATTAATATAAATGAAAAAAAGTACTTTATGAATGGTAAGGATAGGAAAACATAATAATACCACATCCCAACATCCCTCAAGGCCACAGAAACCTGGTTCTACATCGACCCATAGTCACTTTGGGTGAGACTACAATATCCTTTCAGGTCGTTGCCAAAAGGGCTAGTGATTGAAGGTTTTTTTGATGTCAAGTATATTTTGAACCTGTGTCAACCCAAATCAAGCCAAAAACCTCATAATATTCTTGAATATAATCCATGTAATATGACTTTGCTGAATTGAGTGAAGCTGATCTCTGCTTCCTGTTATACTAGGAAAATTCTAATGACCCAATGTTGAAGATGCCCCCTGATGTGCTTTTCCTTTCAAATTGACTCCCTGCCCAATATTCATCTATGAAGCTTTGAAGCTTCATTCCCTTTGTCCGCATGTACCATAGCCCAAACTCTGTGGTGCCTTTAATGTATCTCAACACATGCTTTCCTACATTCCAATAGAGCTTGGTAGGCTTAACCATAGCTTGCCTAATCTGGTTAACTGTATAGAATATATATGGTCATGTGTTCAACAAGTACATGAGTAAACTGACAAGCTACATGTAGATGGTAGAATCTACCACTTCACCTAATGTAGCATCCTCCTTCCTCCAGTTCTCTACTAGAGGATTTTTAATGGGTTTTCTGCTCCCCATGTGAAACTTCTTCAAAATATTGTTGGAATACTTTCCCTGAGATACAAATAGTTCCCCATCTCTTTGCCAAATTTCCAATTTAATGAAATAATGCAAGAGACCCATATCCTTCATTTCAAATTCTCTTGCAAGATACTCTTTGAAAAAATTGGTGAGATTCTCATCACTTGTTAGAATCAAAGCAGGGACACAAAGTACAATGATCAATAGTTTACCTTTTACCAAAATATGGTAAAGGTTTGCATCTGCTTCACTTTTGGTGTAATATTCCTAAATTAGCATGCAACTAATTGGAATATTAAATTTTTCTCTTGACATTTAGTTAGATGAATAAATGGGTAGAGAGGCCCATAAGTCTCTTACGTAGGCATAAAATCCCTCTTAATATGAAAAGGGATCATATTCATAGCTGGATAAAGCACCCTCATGTGTGAACAGGGGCTAATGCATGTGGACAAGGTCACTTTTGACCAAGTCAACAATGTTGGTATGGGAGGAGTGGATCATCAATAGAGACATTGCAGTGTGAATGGGAGGAAGATTCCGTGATGGTAGAAACCCTAATGAGTCGGACCCAAGGTGAGAAGGCTCACATTTGTTTATAAGGAGGGAAAGGAAGCCATAGTGAGGTATCTTATTGATTATTGATTTTATGGTCTGCACAACTATTTGCATTCTTCAGCTGTTTAGTTGAGATAGTTGTGTTGTTTAGCATTAGGTGTTTTCGAGTGGGAATCCCATCTCCTTCCTTGAGAGGCCTATTGGGGGAGAATTGTACCATCATTTACACTATGAAGCTTAAGGCCAAGCTTCAGTCTCTAGCTACAACATAGTTTCTACAGAGTAATGTGTTGTGTTGCAGGGTGTTGCAGTGGAGGGTTGAGAAACCCACTTCCGTAGCTATTTTTTCAGAGGAGGAAGCATTATTCTCTTTGGGAGGTTAGAAAGGGAGGTTATTGAGATTTATTTCACATCTTGGCACTAGGCCAACATATTCCCAGCATCTACAATGCGATATCCCTATTTGACTACATTATTTCAGTGAGAATTTGCAGTGCGGGTTTTAGTGCTTGATTTGGAGGGTGAGAACTTCAATGTTAGGATCAACCTTTCACTTGAAGGATCTATTGGAGGAGATATATTCCTTATGTGTATTATATACAGCCATATTCATCCAGTTATTTAGTAGCAGCTATTATTCAGCCCTAGGGCTGCATTTCGGCATTTTGGTATTTTTATATATTTCAGGAAATCTTTCCCGGGTTGTCTTGAAAATGTGTTTGGGAGCATAGATCTCTGTTCCCGGCATTATTTGAGCCCTATAAATTCATATATTTGTATTGAAATTTTCTAGAAGCATTTATATCTAATAAAACTGTGTTTTCATAGCCTTGGTTATTTGTTGTGTAGTAGTGTTCTTTATATTTCATGTACATGTCCTCTTGAGGCTTGTTTTGCTAATCTTGAGAGACTATTTCCTCAAGGACTTGTATACATTTTTCTGCTATGATCTTAAGGTGATGGCTATATGATCTTCTTACATTACATGTGTTTATTTTTAATTTCTATTTCCATTATTATGTTCATGTATTGCTGCTTTCCCATTTTGGAATATTACAGTGGTATCGGAGCATAATCTTGGCTTAGCTTATGATTTTCAAGCCAATATGATATAAGAAGGAGAAGAGAATAAAACAAGGTCTAAAATTATGGAAGGAATGAGAGTTGTCTCATCACTTTTTATATCTATGAATAACCTCTCTAAGAAGGTCAAGCAGATGAAAGAGGAGAGATGCAATGAAACCTTTAAAGGGTTTCAAGAAGAGGAAGGTCCATGCACTTCCTATCGTCAGAAGAAAGAATCGGTGTTGTATAAAAATCCAAAGTAATACACTATGCCCTTCTCTTTTGAGGAAGAAGACAAGAGGCATGGAGATGGAGGGCGCTTGGAACATGAAATTCTAAGTGAATACCTGGAAGAATATAAGTCTCAACCTATAGCCTTCAAGGAGACTCTAACTCTCCCACGGTTCATTCAGCTAGAAGAAGAGAGGAGACCTTGCAACAACAGAAAAATAAAGGGAAATAGATTTCTATTGTCTACCTTTGATGGGTCATCCACATGTACAGCAAGGGCTTGGGGAATGAAGTTAGATGAATTATTCCTACTACATCCAGTGGTAGAAATAGAAGTTGTTGAGATTGCAGCATTGCACCTTCAGGGTGAAGAAAAAATTTGGTGGTTTAGCCATTTGAGTCATGCAAGAGTGACAACATTTCTAGATTTTACTCAAAGGTTGACCAAGAAATTTGACAAGAATAAATCAGAGGAGAAGAGGCCTTCACCACCACTGTCTACATGAGCACTTGCATCAAGAGAAAGAACACTTGCACCTTTGCAAAGTGGTCTTGATCTCTTGACATTTAGAGCCCTATGCACTATTCTGGAAATGCATGAGGATGGGGATACTTGTACCAGCATTGATACAACCATAGAGGAGCAGCCATCATCATCAGTAGTTGGGGAAGTCATCACACTGGAGGAAGGAACCCTTGTAGCAGTACAAGATGTTCCCAAGATTTACCAAGGCATTCAGATGTTTCCACTTTCTATTATTTCAGCACATCTTATGAATGGTTGTGGGAATATGCCATTACATGACCAAGGGTCAAAGAATATTGTTGATTTGGAGTAGCAGACTATCACTATGTTGAGGAGCCCTGATTTGTTCAAGGAGGGGATAAAAAATAATCCTAGTTATTCATTATTAAGATGCACACAATTCCTGGGGTTGGGGTGTGGATTCTTAGAGGGTAGGATGAGAATTTTCCTAAACAACCCAATGTATAACTATATGTTCAGCATTAGGCATGAGCATGAGACAACAAAAACACCATTATGGAGATTAAAACTGTTGTCATTGAGCAGTAGTGATGAGTTGGGGGCCCAACTATTATTAGAGCATTCTGATGACCATTACACTTGTGTGACATTGCATGAGCAGATGTTTGATGAGAGACATCTTATCTTTCAGCATTGTGATGGATCTTTCTTGATAAGCCTTGTACATCTCTATGAGAAGACTTTGCCTTCAACATACTTGGATCCTTATGGATTCAATATGTTCATTGGTGAGTGGTATTACCCTTGGATATCTCCAAGAGGTCGCATTTCAACATCCCATGAAATGAAAAGATGGAAATATGATTTGGGAGGATGATGTTATCCATTGGAGGAGTACCAAGATGGAGCATGGTAGGAGACACCCATATTTGAATGAAGGGGCATGGATGGTGTTGATCATATGGTTAAAATTCACTGTTGTTCCCAGTTTTGAAGCCTCTCTGTTTGTGAAGAAGAATGCCCAAAAAGCCTCTTTCCCCCCTATTTCACACCTTTTTAACCTCTGTTTTCATCCCCTTGTCTCCCCTTCTAATTCCCTTCTTACCCTTCAAAATCATCCTATTTCCCCTTTAAACCTCACAAATACCCTTTGTTTGGCTTAATAACCCCCTTTTCCTCTCTATCGTTACCCCTTTTTGGCCTTAAAACGCATTGAAATAAGGCCAAAAACCCACTTTTCACATATGAGGCTTAACCCCTTTTCGGCCAACCCCCTTAACCACTTCCCCTCCATATGCCCCGCGCCTGAGACCAAGCGCTTAAGGCCCAGGAGCTTATCGCAATCGGAGAAGTGGACGGAAGTGCATTTCTGTGTTAAACAAAGAAAAACTCTGATGTGATGGCATTGTTCTGTGATTCTTGGGAATAATCTCCACCGTTGATTCTCATTCCGATTCGACGGTCACCGCACCATTGCCCGATCGCTAATCACAAATCATAAATGGTATTACCCTCCGCCCTTTGTGATTGCGATCCTCCGATTGATATCCCCACCATTGATTTCCCTTTTGATCCGACGACCCTCGCTTCCCCACTTTGATCGCAATCGCAATTTTTCAGATTAAGCCACCTTTCGTTCCTCCCAATCTGCGATCCTCCGATCCGATCGCAGCCGTTGATCTCTCGAGATCTAACGATCTAGTTTTCGTCACTCCTGCTCATCGCGCCAACCTTCCTCCCCACCGATTTAATCTCTGTCGTCGATCTCGTGCCAGATCAGATGGCTGGCGCTCAATCGGGCATCGCCAATCGCAAGTTCTAAAGGTGTTACCCTCCGTCCCTTCCGATTGCGATCTGTCGATCCAATCATGACCGTCCGTTTGATCAAGATCTATGGCCCATAATGTATTGTGCATTTCACCATTTCTCTTCATCGGATGTCCCCATTAACTCCATTAGATGATCCCAACCGTCGATCTCCTCCTGAGATCTGATGGCTCACATTGAATTGCCCTCCGCCTTAACCGGGTCCCACCATCAAGGGCCTAATTCCATGCGTTCGACCCATTTCCTTTGTATTTTCCCAGGACTTAAAACTCTGGGATTTACACTAATTTCTCCCGTTTTCACCATTCCCACCACCATTCCTCCAGGCCTTCACAACATTCCTTCCGCCACTCCTTGGATTTCTTGATAAGTTTATCGTATTATGTAGGGTTGTTATAGAGTGATGAATTCACTCTAGGTTCCATAATCACGGTCACTGTGATTCAGAACGTAGAGAGGTTATTGTAGCAGCAGTCAGAGTATCAGTGTCGAAGACCTGCCATGGTAGAAACAGAAGATTTAAGACAATTTGGGGATTTCGGCTAAGATTGATTATCAAAAGCCCGATCCTCCAAATTAAATCAGAATTAAAGAAAATCATAAATATCTACAAGTAGAAAAGCCTCCATCGCCACATCAGAGGCAAATCGATTCTTCTCAGCCAACATTCCGCCATCCGTGACAGCGACCGCCTCAACTCCACCTCATCAGTGAACATCGTAAATTCATGATTCGGCCCTAGTGGCCTTTTACTTCCATTTTAGTTTGTTACTTTTAAATTTCGGGTGGAATTCACCTTCCACTCTTGCATTTCACTTTCTGTCAGAAACTGTTGTTTAATATTTTTGTTTAAAACGACCGTGAGCCTAACTGTCAATGATGAGATGTCCCTATTCCTCATCATGATTTTGGTTATTTTTGATGGAGACCTCAAACTGATTTCCAACATGCGAGGAAGATATTTTTCCCAAAAATATCTTCTCGCTCATGTTTCTAAGGCTTCTATATAAGCAAGAACCGAAGAGAAAAATAGGTTCCATATTTTCTGAAGAATTGACTGTGAAAGAGTTTCTTGTATGCATTTTGTTGAAGTTTCAATACAAATGTGAGGAGCCCGTTGGGTCTCAATGATAAGGAGTTTTACCTTTAATGAAGATTCTGGTCTTGATGCTTTATAGTTTGTAATTCTATCTTATGTGATATAGCTTAGATGTTCATTTCACTATTTCCATCCTTCTTGTATCATGCTCTGGAATGCAAGTGGCTCACTGGTTCTGGTATGAATTTATCACAATCGATACTCATGCTAAACATGTCTAGTGCTTTAAATATGGCTCAGTCATGATATGTTGTTTCATTTTCAAATTCATCCACGTTTCTTCTATATTAAGTGCTATGGGATGTTATTTTTTGAAAGCTATGGACATGAATGGATTCTTATTATCTTAAGCCCATCTCATGTTCAGATATGTTTATGGAATTTCATCTCATTAGTAGTTAGTATTCCTTCTATATTTCTTACACAACATGCCGTCTAATTTTCAATCTCTGTAAAGAATTTTTACAATCTAGCCCTCCTTATAGCAAGCTGTCTTTGAGTTGTCTAATACATTTATATTGAGAATTCACTCCTTGCCTCTGCAGTGTTCCTTTCATTATGGTGAGTTTGTGAATATTCTGGTTCCATCTACAATTATCTTTCCTGTTAAAACTGAAATAGAAAAAGAGCCTTGTTCTGCTAATTTTTCTTGTTATATCATACTTCTCCTTGCTAATTAAGATGTCCTAGGCACTAGTCTTTCACAACTCAAGGCTGTCTCTAGGATTGACAACATCCTTCTGGCGCCGTTTCCGGGGATATCGAAGTTGAGAGAAGTTGAATCCCTGGGCCTCGACAAAACTTTATTCACTCTTCAAATAGGTGAGCATGGAGAGTTGAGAGTTCTAGATCCCTCACCTTGGCGACTCCACATTCATTTATCAGAAAAATTTACTTGCAGTCTTGGCTAGTCGTAAGCCACACCTGAGGTCAGATACGTCTCATCCAAAGACACCTTCTGTGTCTGACCCAGAGAAGATCCTACGTAGAAGGAGTTGGAGAGAAATACCATCAGCCCATACTGAGATCCCTGAATTCTATTTAGAAGACTTTCCGTCCTCCTCCTCTAAAGTTGCCCAAGTGTAAGGTCCCAACTCCACTGTGGGAGATACCGATTACTACTAAGATAGTACACCCTGGGGAGGTGTCCGAATTAAAGACGAAGCTGAATCAAGGGACACCAAATACTCCCCTTTTCACCCTACTCCTGAGGCCGAAGAGGTCAAAGAAGTCACCAAAATATCTGTTATTCACAGCCCATTGTTCCCATCTACACCTCAAGCTGTTGTCCAATACATTCATATTGTTATTCATACTTCACTTCCACCTCCTCCTCCTCCTTTTACACATCAAACCCTTGCACTACCTCCACCTCCTCCAATGGCCAATGTTCCTGGCTTCTTTTTGAATAAATATGCCCCACTGGTATTACCTTAAGTGTTGAATGATATGCCACAGTACTATCTGAAGATATTACCCTGATTCAATTGGGAAAATGAGATTAAAGCTCAAAAAAATCTTGAGGTCTTCTGCTGTTTTGTAGAGAACTTTAATGTGGAACACCTAGATGTAGTCCTAATACTGTTTGTGCAATCTCTTGATGGAGAAGCCATAAAATGGTTTAAGACATTGGGAGACCGTTCCATCACCACTTGGGAAGGGATGGAAGATACTTTTCTCAGAAAATGGGGAGAGAAGAAAGATCATGGACATTGTCTTACTGAGTTTAACACACTCAAGAAAAGACATAATGAAGGGGTGTCAGAATTTATCAAGAGATTTAACAAGTTGTATTTGAGCCTTCCTGCTAATATGAAACCTCATCAAACCGCTGCTAAAGTTGTTTTCGTAACCGCGTTTCTCTCTGAGAGAAAGAAAGCCCGCCACCCTGGATGATGCTCAAACAGATGCACTAGAGTTGGAGGCAAACTTTGCCTCCACTGGTAAATCAAAGGGAAAATCTGAACAAGATACTAGAAGAAAGGGGAAAGAAGAAGTATCTACCTCTAGCCAAGACAGAGACTCAGCTAATGACATAATTGAGGAAATGAACAAAATGATTAAGAATCTTTCAAGTAAGCTGGTCAGACTTGAACTAGAGGCCAATAATTCATCCTCCAAGAATTTCCAGAATGCTCCAAACAGGGGTTACAACCTGTTAGCACTCAAATCTACCTTAGGCTGAAATAAGGTAAAACTCAAGGCTACATCAAACCACGCTCAGCCTCGTAGCTAGCCCTACGAGGACAGGAGAGGGCTCTCTCCGGGTCTGTCTCGGCAAAAGGTCTTCAAAGGGGCTGAGATGACTTATAATTGGTACTGATTTTAGGCTAGTAAAGAGATAGGAAAGTTTGATTTTGATTTTTTGGGTTTTTTGTTGAAAAGATGGGAAAAACAATTTTGGGTCCGGGGATAAGGCCAGATCTTTGCAGAATTCGAGTTGGGGCGAGGTAGGCAGTAGTCTTGATGCTTTTGATCAGGTGTATGGATGGATCAGAATGACAAGGAGCTGAAGAGGGCAAGGGAGAACATAATGATCATCATACTGATCAAACTGAGGCAAATCATCATAATACAACACATCATCAAACATACATGTCATGTCAACAGCTCTCTCTTCTTCAAAATGATCTATAAAACAATCGGTATGACAACTGGGATAAGAAACAAAATGTTTTGGGTCAGCCACTTGTTCTTGAATGTCATTTTCATTTTTTGCAGTCATTTTCTGCACCATCTCTTCTACTGCATTTACGAAAAGATCAAGCTTTTCCTCTGAAAGTGTCAGCTGCTCTGAAAAATTCTTCTTTTCTTCTTCCTTCAACCTTGCCCTCAAGATCAGCAAATGAGCCTCTACATTCATTGCCTTGTTCTGCATCTCGTGAAGCGTTGCAATATTCTTTTCTCTCAGCTGAAACTCCATTTCCGGATCAAAGGCACCCGGGTAGTGCAAGAGAGCAGATCTAGGAGAAGGTCTTATATCAGCTGGCATCGAAAAATATACTTGGTTAAATCTGGCAGAAAAATGTTGTATTGTCTCCCCTGGCAGTCTTTTCAGCTGGGCATACTCGTCTAAAATCAAGAAAGGGTTCTGTCCAATCATCCACCTGTCAAGGAAAACTTTGACAAACTGCTGGAAATCTGTGATGCTCGCATCAGGCAGGGCTTTGAACCAACTCTTCACTTGGCCTTGCAAAGAAAGAGCAAAAAGTATGATACTAACATCTTCATCATGAACTTCAAAAAGATCTAGAAAAGTCTCAACATTCTGCACATGTTGCTCAGCGTTGACATTGTTACATTCACTGTTAAATCTTGGTAGATATAGGTCATAATTTTTAGGGAAAGCATGAAGAACAGAAGGTAAAACAAGAGGTTTGTACCGATCTGGGACTATGAAAGGTGTAGGAGTATATACAAGAGCTACGGGATCAGTTTTTTTTTCTTTAGGCTCATCAATCTGAAGAGAGCCATCATAAGATGTGGGAAAATTAAGGAGGCCAGGATCAAAGGGAAACTCAGTATTTACACTCTTTGAATAGGTCGAGTGAAGATTTTGATCACCTTTCTCATACAACAAACTCTGAAAAACTTTCAAGACAGCTTCAAGACCAGCGAAGAAGTAATTTACAAGAAAGAAGATTAGATCCTGAATACCATTCCACTTTAGATACCTGAACTTTGTGTAAGATCCTTCCATTTTCTTAGAGAAAGAGTCAGTCCTCCAGTGGAGTCTTTACATTGAGTTGGAGTCACCAGGTGAATGATTCCAGCCTTCTTATGTCTGATCGTTGTCCACCATCAAACATCAGATCTGAACTTGATACATGTACTGGGGCAATTTATAAGTTAAGTGTTACGATTACAAGCTAGACCGGAGATCGACTGAAGCAGCGTTTATCTACTATGCACTCGCAGAGCAAGAGCAGTTCGAAGGCTACCTGGCGTGACTTCAGACTCCGTCTGTAGCTTATAAATCAAACAACACTAACCAACAAACCAGTTCTTCCCCAGTATGGTCGCCACTATGTTAGCGCTCAAATCTACCTTAGGCTGAAATAAGGTAAAACTCAAGGCTACATCAAACCACGCTCAGCCTCGTAGCTAGCCCTACGAGGACAGGAGAGGGCTCTCTCCAGTCAATCTCGATAAAATGAGCAATAGGGTGCGAGATGACTTCAAAAGGGAACTGATTTTAGGCTAGTAAAGAGATAGGAAAGTTTGATTTTGATTTTTGGGTTTTTGTTGAAAAGATGGGAAAAACAATTTTGGGTCCGGGGATAAGGCCAGATCTTTGCAGAATTCGAGTTGGGGCGAGGTAGGCAGTAGTCTTGATGCTTTTGATCAGGTGTATGGATGGATCAGAACGACAAGGAGCTGAAGAGGGCAAGGGAGAACATGGATCCTCTCCAAACAGGTGAAAACATGTAAAACTAAACAAATTTAAAGGCAGAGCACTGAAACAATGGATTCAACCTCATTTACTCATTCATTTAGTTTCAGAAGCATAAGAAGGGAATGGCATACATTAAACATGAAAGAACTTATAATAAACTGAGAGAAAACACCATCAAGAACTGAAAGCCACAAGAATCCCAACAGGTGCTGCAAAACCTCTGATCTTTCCTTAGCCAAAATATGAAAAATATGTACAATAGTGTGCCAAAGTTTTCCCAAGAGTCCAACCTCTCCAACCTCTGAAAATGATTGAGAAATTACATCATATAGACCATCCTAACCCCTTCCCACACCTCTAGGGGTCGAATTCCTCCTTTTAGGAGCAGTTTCAACTAATTCTAAACAAGGAGCTAGAATCTAGGCAGCCAAACAACTTGCCTCTAAAAGGAAGGAAACTGATTCTTACACTTGATTTTTACTTTTTAGGAGTGAATCTTCTAGAATAGGTAAAAGTGAGCCAAAGTTACATGCAAACCAAAAAATTACATCAAGATAACTCAAAAATTACATCCACAATCAAAACTGGTCCAACTGGCCGAAATCCTGAGCTGGAAGGTGAAAAATTGACCAAAAATCTATATGCGTAGCGCGCCTGAGCTATATGCATAGCGCGCCTTTCAGCCTAGATTTGGGGCACTTCCCGGAGTCCAAATTGAGCTCATGATAGCTCGTTGGAAAGCCCTAGATGTTGGCTATCCAACCCAAGTAGAATTTTTCAATTTGGAGCTCATTTTATTCTCCAAAACTTCATTCTCCCAGAAGTACTTCCTGCTGGTGCAAAAGGTGGCAGAAAGGTGATTTTCACGGTGTTTTTGGCCCTTTTGATCATCCAAAACTTAGTGAAATGATTCGGCCATACTGGAGCATGCATAAATTACCATGAAAAATCCAAAAATATAAATTTTTCCTCCAGCAAGTGTCCCAATCATAAGCGAGCGCGTCGACGCGCTACTCGTATGGCTGAAAAATCTGTTTTGAGACCAAAATATTTCAAAATGACAAAAACTTCTCCGAATTTGCTCAAATTCGGAGCGAAGACCCTCCATAATGTATCATTCCCAGCCAACAAAGCCTCGGCCAAAATCCGGAGTGGATCATGTGTTTCACCTCGTTTGAGTATCCTCCTGGTGCATGCAGTTTTGGTAGTGAAAACACTGTCTCTGTAGTGATGTGTCGGTCTCTGTCATGGTGTCACAATGTGTATGAAAAGTATGCTGATATGGTTATGATGAAAACAAGAGTCTGGTATATGCTCCAATGTCATATGTGTCACATATATGTCAAGGTGCTATAGGAAATATCACAATGGGAAAAGGACTGTCACAAGGAGTTTGAATGGAAAATAGCCACTCCTTGACTACATGGGGATTTGACACGTGAATAGGAATGAATGTAGTGTAGTGTAGGTCAATAGAAATATCCCTGGCAGTGTTTGACAATGTCAATGGAGGATGTGGACAAGTGAAAATGAGACTATGTCATAACATGAATGATGAGCAGTGTTAAAATGACAATGGCAATAATAATGACAGCAGTGATGTAATGGCAAAGAGAGGGCGTGGAAGCAGAGACACCACTGAAAATAGATGACACAGGAATATATATCAATAGCATAAGCTTGGAAACCCCCACACAATCACTATCATTTGCCTCAAAACCCCAAGAAGTGAATTTGGAAATAAACATAGGGTTTACATTTCTCCACATTAAACATTTGTTTCTCCACTTTCAAAACACCATAATCATGTCCAAAATTCACTGAGAAAACGTAAAGAACCTACTTGCAAGTAGTTGGAGGCAATTTGGCATGAATCTGGACGAAGGAGCAAAATTTTTTGGCTCTGAGATTATACGCGTAGCGCGTCACCCAACGCGTAGCGCCAGTGTAATTTTACACTGAAAAATTTCGCTATACGCGTAGCGCGTCACCCAACGCGTAGCGCGCTAGCCCAACACGCAATTTGGCTTAAAAACTCATTTTTTTCACTTCCTTGATGTGTCTTGGCCTCTGATGATGTTAAAACATGGAAAAACCAAGCAAATTTGATGTTGGAGAGAAATGGCAAAATTTTTTTGTGTTCTGGCCCAATGAGTAGCGCGCACTTTTATATGCGTAGCACGCTACATAGTGCATTTTGCAGGAGGATTTTGGAGGCCTTCCCGGTGTCCAAATTGAGCGTGTGATAGCTTGTTGGAAATATCTTGGAGTCTAATTTCCAACCCAAGTGGAGTTTTGCAATTTGGAGTTCATTTACCCTGTCGAAAATCAAATCTCCCAACACTACTTCCTGCAGGTGCATCAATTCTCCTGAGGCAACGGTATTATTGAAATTTTTTCAAAACCATTATACCTGTGTAAAAAGTGAAGGAGGTTTTTCTTCCTTGGCATGTTGTGTACAAAAACCTCTCTCAGTTTTCCAAAATGCATCTTTTATTGCTCAGAAACATGATTTGAGTGAAACCTATCCCGATGTGTGAAACAAGGGATTTTGTCGAAATGAAGCGAAATGAAGGGGATAAGGGGCTTCTAAATTCTTGGGGAAATTTTGGGAAGTAGGGAGGGATGTTAGGAAGCAGGGGAAAGTGGAATCTCAAAGATTTAGTGAGGGGAAGGGGTCCAAAAGGGAAAAACAAAGGCCTAGCCTAGAAAATTGCCAAGTTGTGGCAAGAAACTAGGGTTTGTGGAAAAATGAGGAATTTGGGGGATCTCAGTGATGGGAAGTGTTTAATAAGGTATTTAACGATAGGGGAAGGTGTGTGAATATCAGGATACAATTTGTTTCGATGATTTGACCATCCAAGAGAAATTACCTCCAAAACCCTAGGAGAGGGAAATGGACCTTACCTAGGCACAACTGAAGCATGAACAAGGTGTAAAATGACTCAATGGAACTTGAAATGATGATGACAACCCTCTGAATGATGGTACACTCATCTGAATGGTGACATGGACCAACATTTGGATAACTTTGAAAAGAGTGAAAACAAACCCTAGACCTAATGCCTAGTGACCAAATTTTGCTTGAAGACTCTTTGAAATGACAAAATTTGACCTTGACACCTTAAAATCACTTTTTAAGAGCATGTTTGATCACTGGAGGAAGGCTGCAAATAATGACACTAACACAACCCTTAGTACAGAAAACCACCCTTGCAGATACTACAAAGGGAACGGAAGGAGCAACAAGATCAGGTACCACACCCTCTGTACTTGGAAGGTCAGGTAGATGGTCCTACTGAAGAAACCACTTACGAGCAAGAGGAAGCATACCTCGCTTTTTCAAATAGTGATGAAATATAATTTCCCCTACAAGGAAGTGATGAAGTGAAGATTCCATCACATGTGGAAGAAAAAGTTATTGAAAACACCGAAGATCCTGAGATCGATGACTATTGCAAGCAGTTTGTCGATTTCAGGCAAGCACAGTTTAATAGAAGATATGACCTCAGATCTTCTAGGAAGAGAACTCGCACTTAGGATCAAGAGGAAGACGCACCCCATGAGTAAGCATCTTCTCAGAAGGAGACAACAGCTCAAGGGAACACATACAAAGGTAAGTGGCCTCTTAATGAATCTTTGCAGTCTGTTGATCAAATTCCTTCCTCTTCACAAGTGGCTACTCCCCCTAATGTCAAGTCAGTCACAAAGGAAGTCAAACCCCTTGTCCAAAGCAAAGAGTCAAAAGAAGTGTTAGTAGAAAAGTCATCCTCGGCCTTCAGTTTATAGAAGGAGCTTGAGAAGGTCAAAATCCCAGTTCCCTTGACTGATTTGGTTAAGCAGCCTACATATCAGTCCCAGGTCACATCCTTTATGCTTCCCCCAGAAGTAGCACATATTCCAGATAGTCTGAACCTTCAAGAAGAAAGGCCTATGGTTGTATTTGGCCCACACGTTGAGGAATTAGAAGCTTCTACTTCCCCATTTTATGTGTCCCTAGTAATTCATGACCTGCTGTTGCATAACTGTATGTTAGATTCAGGAGCCTCCCATAACTTATTGCCCATATTGGTCATGGAACAACTAGGATTACAAACCACTCATCCATACAAATACCTCTATTCATTTGATTCCAAAAGAGTTAAATGCCTGGGTATGATCAAGGATTTGGTGGTCAATTTGGCCCAAATCCTAGCAAAAAGTGTGGTGATGGACATCGTGGTGGTTGAAATCCTAGCTCGCTTCGGCATGTTGTTGTCAAGGTCCAGGGGAACTAAAATTGGTGGGTCAATCAAGTTGGACTTGACCTATGCTACTATCCCGATTTTTGGTGGTCAGGAGAGGAGGTTGTACCAGGAAACTAGATTTTTCAAGACGGTCACCAAGGCTGATAACTCAGTTAATTCTCCAGTTTATAGTAAGGAGGGATATTTCTCATGTTTGATGATGGAAGAAGATCAAGATTACTCTCATGAACCATCATTTTTCCAGATCAAGACTGAGCAGTCCAGAGAGAGCCATGAAGCAGGAATCTAGACACTTCATTTTGATGGAGCAAACTCCAGAGAAGGTAATGGGGCTGGATTATTATTGATTTATCCTACAGGCCAATGGGTCCCATTGTCTTTCAAGATAGAGTATGAAGCCACTAATAATGTGGCTGAGTATGAAGCACTTCTATTAGGGTTACAGACAACCAGGAGCATGAACATGCAGAGTTTAAAGGTTCTGGGAGATTCGGAACTAGTGGTTAGACAAGTGAAGAATCAGTGCCAAACCAAACATCCTAGGCTGAGGGCTTATAGGAACGAATTTTGGGACCTGTTGGAGAATTTTTTCTTGGCATTTAATATTCAGTTCATGCCCCGGGAGAAGAATAGGATGGTAGACTCCCTTGCAGTGGCTGCCAGTACCTTCCGTCCACCTCAAAACCCTCTCTTAAGATACGAAATTGAGGTACGTTATCGGCCATCAATCCTAGATAACATCAAGCATTGGAAGGTGTTTGAGGATGAAGAACACACTACTAAATTTGGCAGAAATTCCGACACTGGGTTCCGACGCTTTTGACCAAATGTCAGAAATTTCCTCAAATTTTTTCCATCCCGCCTGAAACTGTCGCTATACCAACGTTTATAGAAAAGTGTCGCAATACCGACACTTAGAAAAGTGTCACAATTGCGACGTTTGGTGGAAGACGTCGCAATTGCGACACTATGGCCCAAAGCGTCGCTATTGAGACGACTCCAATCGTCACCAGTGCAACACAATGTCTAGGTGTTGCCATTGCGACGTTTAGGTACCCGTCGCAATAGCGACTCTTTTTCCGCCGTCGGTATAATGACACTTATATGCGCGCCACATAAAAATACGAAACTTATATGCGCGCTACATAAAAATTCGAAACTTATATGCGCACTACATAAAAATGATTTTATTGTTTCGTATGCGTCGCAATAGCTACATTAACATCTGATATGACGTGCACATTCGCCCTCCGCTCTTGCAGAACAACATTTGCCCTCAGCTCTTGCAGGACAGCATTTGCCCTCAACATTCACGCTCAGCTCTTGCAGAACAGCATTTTCCCTCACCATTCGCCCTCAGCGTTCGTCCTCAGCTCTTGCAGAACAACATTCGCCCTCAGCTCTTGCAAAATGGTAAGTTCTTACTGCAGGCCCTTCCTCCTATGGTAGGGTTGACTCTATTTGGGTTTTTTTGGTCAATTCCATTGGATTGTGTTAGGCTGTAGGGTTCTCTGTAGATGTCAAGAGTCAAGATTCAATACCCTCTATTATCTTCATCACCCAATACAAGATTTAAATTTTTCCCAAAGAAACGCTTATTAATTTGGCAGCCATTATTTCTCCCTGCTTTAAAAAACCTACATTTAAATGAAAACAAGCATTGCATTTAAACTACAAAATCTATTAGTGTTCAAATGTACATGTGTGCTACATTAACGTCTGATATCACGCGCGCATTTGTCCTCCGCTCTTGCAGAACAACATTCGCCCTCAACTCTTTCAGAACAGCATTCGCCCTCAGCTCTTGCAGAACAACATTCGCCCTCAGTATTCGCCCTGAGCTCTTGCAGAACAACATTCGCCCTCGATTCGCCCTCAGCTCTTTCAGAACAACATTCACCCTGCATTCGCCCTCAGCTCTTGCAGAACAGCATTTTCCCTCAGCATTCGCCCTCAGCGTTCGCCCTCAGCTCTTGCAAAACAACATTCGCCCTCAGCTCTTGCAAAATGGTAAGTTCTTACTGCATGCCCTTCCTCCTATAGTAGGGTTGACTCTATTTGGGTTTTTTTGGTCAATTCCATTGGATTGTGTTAGGCTGTATGGTTCTCTCTAGATGTCAAGAATCAAGATTCAATACCCTCTATTATCTTCATCACCCAATACAAGATTTAAATTTTTCCTAAAGAAACGCTTATTAATTTGGCAGCCATTATTTCTCCCTGCTTTAAAAACCCTACATTTAAATGAAAACAAGCATTGCATTTCAACTACAAAATCTATTAGTGTTCAAATGTACATGTGTGCATCACTTGTGTAGGGTATTCCTTTTCCACTTTCACATTATCCAAGAATGTGTGCAATATAGTTCATATTTTTTGTGATTTAGATTATCTTGAAAAAGGAAAGGTAAATTATTTCCCATGGAAAAAGAAGGTTTTCCTTTTTATAGGTTGTTTGGACTTACGTGGAAAAATTTATGGTATGCCTTTCATATTATGTAGTTTAAATTTGAATTAACAGATTATTCTACATGAAAATATAATTACCTATGTGATGTCCTTCATCACTAATTATAATTATAGGGTTTCAATTTCCTAGACTCTAACTCATCTGATGCTAAATTCTAGGTTCTCATTGGTGGATCACTCTTCCATTGATTTCCTTTCCCTCTGGATCTTGTCATACTTTAAAAGTCATCAATGATACATATATTATTTCAGGTATCCCCAAAGGCTTTATAGTAGAACATATTGTGAAGTTTTTTTGACACTTGAGGATTCTTTTTAGAACTGCAACGTGGTCTATGCTATCGAGTTATATATCAAGCAACTTGTCCTTAATAACCACACTATGAGGTAGGTTCAACCAGTTTGAACTTGTTGAGACATAGCATATGAAGTTGTGTGATGAGTCCATATCACAGGTCTATTATGGTGAAAAAAGTGAAGACACGTAATGATAGTTATTATGTTAACATTACTAGAAACATTTTTGAAATTATCCATGCTATCAAGATGTCAAAATTCCAGGCATTAGGTGTCAATACTCGTAGCTAATAGATAATAATAATAATATAAAAAAATCACAAATTTATTCTTGAAATATGATTGTTACACATTGGTAACCTAGTTCATGAGTTACTATCACCCAAAGATTGCAAAGAAAACTTAAAATATAAATTAAACCAACATGAGAATCCAACTAAGGGTTTCTCGACAAAATCATGCCATAACCTGGCATTTTGAAACCCAAATTTGAATCCATCATAAGTAATACAATGCAAACTCAGATGGATTTTCAATGCATGTTTTCATGCTACACTTATTCTCTGTCTAGATATCATTTTTTAAATGGAACCATTAGTCAAGCCCATAGTCCTTTTTATGTGAAAAATTTCAGCTCT
Source organism: Pinus albicaulis (assembly GCA_034641835.2). Lineage (NCBI taxonomy): Eukaryota > Viridiplantae > Streptophyta > Pinopsida > Pinales > Pinaceae > Pinus > Pinus albicaulis. Next base: position 825,832,286 of record CM076575.1, read on the forward strand.
ATTTGAGCTCTTTTTTGCTCCACCACCTCCATAAACCAGTGTTACACGGGGTCTCGCCCCCCCACCTAGGGGTCTAGATTCCTCGCCCCCTCGCGCTCCGAGGTCTTGGGGACTTCTAGGGGATGTTTCCCTCACGCCCCCTCATGCCCCCGCACACCCCCTTTCATGCCCCATCACGCCCCCTCACACCCCCCTTCACGCCCCCTCACGTCCCCTCACCGCCCCTTTTAGTTTATGGTTTCGTGTTAAAAGTTGATGTGCCACTTAGTATATTTGAGAATCCAAGTGATTCTGATTCAGATGGTGACATGGTTGATCTTGATATATTCGTGCAGAAGTTGGATGCAGAGACTAGTGGGGCATTAACTTGAGCATTTATGCTCATTTATCATTATGATGACATCATTTGATATTCATATGTTATGTTTTATGTTTTATGTTTCAGACATAACTTATTTGCGTTTAAGTTTTATGTTTCAGACTTGAGTTGTAAACTTCAGTTTAAATTCTATTTTGAATCTTGATATAATATGTCATATGATATCTTAAACTTTATTTTCATTGTACATTGTTAGTAGTTACATTAATGATTATATAGTTACAAACTTACAAACTTACATGCATGATTGTATGATGTATGTTTTAACTTTTAACTTTTAAATTTGTTTCAATTATATGATTCATCATTCATCGCTTTGTAATTTTATCATTTATGATTTATCTTTCATGATGCAAGTGTATGATGACTGTATATACATTCCTTGCAAAAATATAGTTACATTTTAAATATTAAATATTATAATTTTTATGACCCCGACGTCCCCCCACGTTTCCTGAAAATTGGTAGGGAGCTTTTGCATAGGTAGGGAGCTTTTGCATAGGCCACTCCCACGCTCCCTCGCCCCCTCGCTCCCACCTCCAGGGGACTTGGTGGAACATTGCCATAAACATATGCAAACATATATCATGATCTTGGAATTCCATTACATATGTATGTGCCAATGTTCCATAATCATGCCCCATCATCAATTTAAGAAATTTCCATTGAATATTAAATTATGGAGGGGGGGAACTTTTTGCTGCAACATTTGGCTCAAAATCAGGGACCATCTCCGTATGAGGTGAATGAGAACTATAGATATTTGAAGAATTAGATTAGTGCCTTTTCCTCTGGCCATGGAGTCATATACAGTCATCCATCACAAAAAATTTTCTTTGTTCATTCTCACCTTGAAAGTTGCAAAAATTCATGCCCTAATTGAAACAACACTAAATTTGAAAGATATAATAAAAATGCAAGCTAGAAGTGCCCTATTAATACAAAGGGAAAACCTTCCTACCTACCCTAACTGAGATAAATTTTGATTGAATAGAAAACATGATATTGCCAATGGAGTTGATCCAACAACTTGTTAAATGTATGGGACTAAATCATGCATTTGATTTCCAGGGAAACATGCGCATGAAGAGAAAAAGTGCAGAATTAATGGAAAATCCATACATGCCACTTATAAAAACTACACCGAAAGGTCAAAAAATAATTAAGGCCTTAACTTAATTTGAATCCAAAAATGACAAAACAGGATTAGTGAAAACATGAGAGTGGTGTGGGTGAACAACATAAATAAAAAGTGAAGATACCTTTCCCAAAGATGCCTTTGTCACCGTTGTATGAAAACATGTTTTCCTTTCCCTTTATACATGCAAGTGAATGCATTATAGGTATGGTGTTTTCCCAGAATAGGAGAAGCCTACTTAAATATATCATTCTTGGATTGAATGTTTGGGTGCCTTAATGTGCAATGACATGTTTCCAGGACTGAATTCAATGCAAGGCATATTTGAAACTCTAACTCTGTCTTCCGGTGTATTATTAGAAATTATTTCAGTTTTCATTTTGTGTTTTCAAGTTAGATATTGTTTTCAAGTTTTTACATTTATAATTTTATTGCAATGTGGCAAACTGATCAGAGCAGTGCAGGAACAACCCCGAGACAGGATGATCGCGGAAAGAGGCCAGCGGAAGAACATGTAAAGTGCCAGCATTGCTCTATCTTTAGGTATTTTAGTTATTTACATAATTGAAATAATATTAATTTTGTTCAAATATGCAGACACCTAGCCATGGTACGCCTGATGATTCCCTCTTTGAGGAAGAGCTTTCTTCATCCCTATCTCCAGTGTTCTTGTTGCAAAAAAAGGCACGAGATGCAAGGTCAGAATTTAATACTTTGATAGACCCGCCTCAAACACCTGAAACAGAAGATAGGATACAACATCTTATGAGGCAGCTAGAAAGATAACAGGTAATAATAAAAAGTCAAAATGATATTTTTTTTGTTCTGCATGAGATGAATTGTGATAGTTTGATTTTTAATTTTTACATTGACTAAACTAACAAAAAGTTCTTTTGTATGTAGCGTTTTCTGGCATTTGCTGAACCCGGTGTTGGTGGTAGTGGGACACAAGGGCAAGAGATTTCCCAACAACCCTCTCGTACACCTTCTACTCCTTTAGGTGCTAGCTAAGAAACACACCCTGCCCAAGCTGACACCCAGCCAACTGCTGAACGTGTTGGCAATGATGAGGCTGATATGGCCAACTACATTATTGCGTTTCCTGGAGCTACACGTGTCAGCTCCACAGGGACCATTAATGGCACGTTGTTGGTGAACGATGAGAGTGTCCCTATAAAGCATGTACAACTCCCAGGTAAATTTTAATATTTTAACTATTTCATGTACTTTATCTAAAACATATTTATCATGATTTTTATTTTTAAATTAATGATAATATCTTCTTTTTCTTTTGGTTTTATTCTGTGTAGGAAACAATGAGTTCTACAGGATTCTGGAGAGCCATGCATTGGTAATTTTTGGCCCAACTATACGTACAGGGTGGAATTCCCAGAATTCCAACCTGAAAAAAGAACTTCTAGATTATCTAGAAGCCCTTTTTGGGGTCGGCACATTTGACAGAAAAGCGGTGGCTCAGGTAGCCGGCAAATATTTGAAATATACTAGGGACACCTATAGGACGCAATTGAAATTTAACCCTAGATATGAGCATCCTCTCGTAGTTTCAGAGAGTGAGTGGAGAGCACTCATCCATGACAGAAAAGAGAAAAGGGCAAAGAAAGAAGGAAAAATGCCAACTGGACCCGCAAGGTAAATTACAACTTTAATTCAATAGCTTTAATTTTATTTATGTCTAAAATAAAAGTGTGCTACGTCATATCTGACTTCAATCTTTTGATGCTAGTTTGCTTGACACCTCAAAGGCAACCAAAGCTAGGATTGAGAAAAAGGGCCATCACAAGCTCGGCCAGGGTGGCTACTTGAAATTAGCTGCAAGAATTGTAACTAAGTAGCTAAACATCTTATAATTAATTGTATCGCCTTCCAACGTTTTTGTAATCCTATCAGATATGATTAAAAATACACAATCATATATAATGTAGGGTGATGACTTCGAAACAATAACTACAGAGGAAGATAAAAATATTGCTTTCCGTTTTGGCTATCAAGTTGTAGTTGAACGTCGCAGAAGCTTGGGGCAGGTCCCAAGATCTACAATGCCTGATAAGGTAAAACATTAACCTTTCAATATTTTTGTTTTTGTCCATAAATTTAATGTCTAACAACTTTGTTTAAATCAGGGGAGAAACACTACCGACGAGGTAAATAACCCAGTTTTAAAGCCAGATGTAGATGATCCTCTCGTGCAACCTGATCATTGTAGTGGGGACCAGGCCGACAATGCTGCTATCAGTGAGGGCCGTGACGGTAATTAATTTCCACTTATAATTTTTTCTAATTATACCTTGATGGTTGTCCTTATAACTTTTTTTGTTTAAATGACAGATAATGTTTCCCTTGAGGATCTTACCACCAGAGAGGAAGACAGGGCAACAGTCCCAACGGCGACAACTGGTGCACCAGGTAAATAATCTCATTGCAATTTTTTTTATTAATATTACCTAACTAGTTCAATGATATTTAAAAACTGACAATTAAAATTTAATATTATCTGTTTTTGTAGGCGATGCCCCGTCACTGGATGAGACCAGACATCGTGACTACGCAACTAGGTCAGCGGCGACAACTGGTGCACCAGGTAAATAATCCCATTGCAATTTTTTTTATTAATATTACCGAACTAGTTCAATGATATTTAAAAACTGACAATTAAAATTTAATATTATCTGTTTTTGTAGGCGATGCCTCGTCACTGGATGAGACCAGACATCGTGACAACGCAACTAGGTCAACGGCGACAACTGGTGCACCAGGTAAATAATCTCATTGCAATTTTTTTTATTAATATTACTGAACTAGTTCAATGATATTTAAAAACTGACAATTAAAATTTAATATTATCTGTTTTTGTAGGCGATGCCCCGTCACTGGATGAGCGCAGACATCGTGAATACGCAACTAGGTCAGCAGTGCGGGTGGAAAGGCACGACACAGGAGCAGAGCACGATGATATTGATGATGTAATTAGGAGCTTTAAAAATAGGAAGAAGAAAAAAGAAAATTTGACAATGTAAAATATTGTATTATTATAAGACAAACGTTACCATACTTGGAATGTTTTTTGCGTTATATAAAAAACTCATTTATCATACTATTTTTATGTCAAGCATTAATTGCAATGTTTCCTTGCGTACTTTTTGTTGAATTGTTTTTTAATTAGTTATTGAATATATTTTTTTATGCTCATGAAAGTAAAAAATGAAATATAGATTGGGTATTGGGGAATTGAGAGTGATGTGAGGGGGGGGAGGGGCCATAAGAGCTTCCACCTTCACATGGTTGGCCCTGTTTAGTAGAGAATAATTTATTGGAGCGATTTAATCTTGGAGCAAACCTCCCTTGATCCAGCGTAGCAACAAAAAAGTCACTGTTGACTTAGTTGCTACTCTTTCAGATCGTGGGAGGCTTGTTCCAAGTTCATGCGACTCCAATAAATTGTTCTTGAAATGAAGAGGAACTTATTCAGGTATGTTTTTAAATTTTCAACATATTTTCTAACATTATCATAAGAATGCATCTTAGAGTAAAAAATACTACATCAATTACTTGTATTTATTGTATAGATAATGATGGATTTTGATTGACTTGGCAGTGCAGGTACAAGTCCTCTTGCATCATGAGCAATACAACTTGTGAACCAGGGTCATGTCCAGGATATTTTTGCTTGTGCGCATGACCAGGTTCGTAATGTCACATTTTGTAAGTTCCTTTACAGTTCATAATTCAATATTAAGCTTGTTCATGATTATTATCTAGGTTTTTTGTATGTGTTTTTTCATCTATTTGATTGTAAGCCACTCTGCATGTTTCCTGTTGTTCACTATGATTTCTCCCATTACCACTCCCAGGATGAATCCGACTTTATTGTTACATAGGTTACTTTATTGTTACTATGATTTCTCCATTTACGATTTCATAGGTTACATCATGTAAAGTTGTCAATCTCGTGTTGGTGATGAGCTTTAGTTCTCCAGATTTGGGGCTTTTCTGATATTTTCTCCCTCATGTCATTCCTGCATCACCTCGTTGTTTGAGCATGCCAATTGTATACCACTTGTACCAATTGGCACATGTCAATCTCTGAGTGGTGCCACATTTCACCTATTTTCAGTGAGAGTTTAGGGTTTCTCTAACATAGCTTCTGAAATCCGATTCAGTGCCTGCTTGAATATTGTCACATAATACTTATGGTTTGGATTGATGAGCATGTTCTGAATGGTTGGTTGATTCATAAGAACCACCCATATAGTCATCTTGAGATATTTCATAAGGTTTCTCGGGTTTCCTTTTTCACCGTTTCTAGTGGGTGGGATGGTGTGGGGTGATCCATCAATACTGGTGCTCTTGTAGTAGGGAATTTTTTTTGGGGATATAAAGGAGCATTTTATGTAGATATCCCATTGGATGCATTCATAGATGGGCACGAGAGGTCAAGAATTTAAATTAAAAATATGCAACCTCTAGCATGGCAACCTGAAGGCCGCGAGAGACACTGTTAAAGATTGTTTTGTGTTGGCCTTAATATAGTCGTGATTTCTTTCTATTATCTTAATGAAAATATATAGTCCGGTCTCATTAAAATGAGGATTGTGGTTGTATTTCTCTTTGGTTTTTTCTCTCTTAATGCTCCAGAAGTTGCCAAAAGTTGCGATAGTTGTTTAGTTTGCTTGTTACAACTTAAAAGTGGTTTTTAGCAATGGGAGTCATGTTTTTTAAGGTTCATACTAATATGAAGATCTTATAATTCTATATTCAGGATAAGAGAAGATGGCCTCTACTTTGGGCAGTATGACAAAAATTTCCACATCTACCTCATTGGGTAACAATGGAAAGGGGAAGAAGTTGGGTGCAATGTTTGATAATTATGGTAGACAATTGTCTTCTCTTTCAGTTTTTTCACCCATTTCCTTTAATCGCTCAAGCAGAAGAGGGACTCTGAGATTACGCGACAGAGAGAAGGTAGTTAATACAAGAGCTATGGAAAAGGAGTTTTACTTCAACAAGGATGGCTCAGTGACAAAAAAATTGAAGGGCAGAGAAAAAGTTATGTTTAAAGGAAGGTCACCTGCACATGAAAATTCACTACGGTGGATCTTTCCCTGTCCACTTATATTCGATTTTAATGTGTTATTTTAATTTTTCATGGAGGGTTGTTTTGGCATATGGTCTGGCATTCAATTGCACACTTACTGAAAGCATTGTCAATTTGTCTTGCAGGCGGTGTGAACAAACTTGTCGATCTTGTTGGAGTCACCCTTGGGGCGAAGGGCAAAATGTTGTCTTGGAGAGCAAGCATGGTTCTCCGAAAATAGTTAATGATGGTGTGACAGTAGCTAAGGAGGTAATTTGTAGATGTGTGCTCTGGTTTTCTTTTTAACGTTGTATTAGTTCCCCCTCTTAAATGTCATAGATTTGGTAGGCATAATTTGAAAACTCAAAGGTGAAAGGAAACATATTTGTTACCCAGTGGTCTACTTGGCCTATGGACTAGCCACATTAGAGTAATGCATAAAGATTTTCACAACAATAAAAGGAAAGGGTTATGGCCGAGTCAAATTTTATTGTTATTGACATTGTAATGAAATGTATCTCAATTCTATGGTTTTTGCCATTTTATTGGTTGAATTAGAGGACCCAGTTGAAAATATTGGGGCCAAGTTGGTAAGGAAAGCTGCGGCAAAGACAAATGATTTAGCTAGGGATGGAACCACAACATCTGTTGTTCTTGCACATGTTGGAATATTGAAAAATTCCAGAACAATGAATGGAGAATAAATCTCCCTTCCTCTAACACAGAGAAAATAAAATTTCTTTGACAGGAGACAGAGTTTCAATACTTTGAAAACAAACTTCTATTCCCTTCAATAACTCAAAAAAAAACTATTACACTACTTCCTCACCGAGAGGGATTACAAAATTATGACTGCTACAAAACGCAGTGCATAAAACCAACTCACTGTCTGTTCAAAACAAACATACTCTGTCTCTAAGACACTCTGCCGTGTTTTTCCCTTTCGCACTGCTGTGCATACACACTTAAAAAGTTACACTCAGTTTTTCACTTTTTACACACTGCTATGTAATAAAAAATTTACGTACCGTCTATAAAAAAAACTACCAAGCTTTTTCGACCTTTTTATTTTTATATGCCGGAACATATAAAACATATTATAATAAACCCTCTTTAAAAAAAAAAAAAATTAAAACTAAATTCTATGGCCCACCTTTCATTTCGCATATGATATATATATAACATATGTTTAAAACATATATATATATTAAACTATCAAAACATTAAAGAACCCTTTCCGTCGGACTTCAAAAGTCTGAATAGATTGAATTTCAAACCAAATTCGCATTCCAAAATGGGATGCTAACGTCTGCCTAATTTTAACTCGAATTCTCAATCCAATGTGCCCTATAAAAAATTTGGGTCCAGTTTTCAGGTTTTCAGATTCCCTTCAATTTCATGCGATCCAATATTAATGCTCCACGTGTCCTCCTTTTGAATTTACAAAACCGTCGGGTAAATTTCTGTTTGTTTAATTTCTGGTTGGTGAATTGCGTTAATGCTGGCTGTTGTGTTTAAATACAATCCTGTACAGAAATATGGCTGTGGCCGTCTACAAAAAAAACTTGCAGGAATTTTAAATGCTGAATTAAATTTCTGGATGGCATGCAAGCAACCTCCAAAAAAAATGTTGCTGCTGCATCCGTCCTTCTGCTGCAACAGTTGAAGTTAAAATTCAACAGCACAGGGTTTAATAAGTGAGGGTGTAAAGGTAACTTTTTGTCGATAGTACTGGATTAAGATCATCTATTCATTTTTGTAGGGTCTTATGGTGTTTGGTTTTTTAGTTTTGGGTTGGGGTTATTGAGTCTAAGATAGTTTTTGAGTGAAAAAATTGCTATTAGGTATTAAAAAATTTTGGTTCTTTTGTCAAAATTTATGAGCTTGTTAGGAAATACAAAACTGACAATGGTTGTATCTTAAATTTGTGGAAAATAATTTGAAATGAAAACTTTTTGTTTAGGTTGTTGCAGCAGGTGCAAACCCCATTCAAATTACTAGGGGCATTGACAAGACAATAAAGGCCCTTGTTTCGTAACTCAAAATTTTGTCAAAGGAGGTAAACGCTTGCCTTTTGAGTAGGTTGGTTTTGATTTTTGCTGATGGTTTGGTGTATCTAATTGAATTAGTTTCCTAAGGTATTTTTGGTTGCAAACTCCTTTTCATTTTTCATACAATATTGGCCTTGTGGAATACATCTGATTGTGTGGTCTTGTTTGATCTACAAAATTTGTAGTTGTTTAGTCTTATGGCCGAGGTGCACTTTTATTATGGAAATAGTTGATGCAATATTGTCATTTAATCCTTACTGCAGGGTAGCATGTTGAGAAGTTTCTTGTGAAACATTTGGTATTCAAAATGACACTTGATCCTATACCGCATCATGCACTTGACTTCAAAATTCATATTCAAAGTGTGCCAGACAATTCTTGCAAAATTTCAAATATTTATGTTGTTTTAAACCATTATCTTTTTCATGTATTGGATGCTGAAATGTGAAAAAGACTTTGGTATGAAACCAACTGGTGAATAATTTCCAGCAAAACAACCACTTCCAAGACATGATTTAGAAGTAGAACATATGTACTTAGGAAGCATAGAAAGATATCCTTGATGCATTGTCAATGTTTGGCTAGGGTTATTTTTGGAGAAAATAACTCCTTATTCCTAGAATAGTGATCTTCAATACAAGTAAATGCCAGAGAAGAGAGATCATCGTGTGACGCAACAAAACTGAAATTGGACCCCAAGGAGAGCTGGTGTGTCTACAATCGCTCTGTCAGCATTTTCCCTTGGTGTACCCCGTTCTTTTCCTCCAGCCTGAGTCTTAATTGACTTCTTCTTTCTTTGGGTTTATTTATCAAATTCGTAGAATTTGATAAATAAATACTATCCACAATGGTTGGAATTTAATTTATATTCCCGACTTTATATTATCTCCAATCCTTATAACCAATGTTTAAATTTCAACACTTTGTATTTATACTGCACGTTTCTTTTTAAATAAATAACTTGTAATGAACTTTTGGCTCTATATTTCACCACCCAGCCTTACAACAATCATGCTCCAGACTTATGCTAATTATCCGCCAATCGTTTAATTAAACAATTTCATTATACTCCAGCCCCACCTATATATATCAATAACCAATCAAACACTCGTATCGTACCTGGCTATCCTCCACACACCTTAGTTAACCTTCGGGAAAGTTCAATGTGCGATCACCGTTCGATGGCCCTTCTCCAAATCAATGACTCTTGGAAATTTCACTCGGCTTCCAACGTCGGGCTTTAACGTGCGATGGCGCGGGTTAAACGGTGGTTTTCCGGGGGTCACTTCACCACGTGTCGCATTCCCTATGGAATTGGTCGCGAATAGGAAATACCGCCTACTCCGCAAAAGCGGTGCGATATGGGCAACCCGCTTTTGTGATTCCGCTCGTGGTTTTGGTAGAGGGCTTGACCACGGGTGCAAGTCTGGTTCCGCTATCCTTTTGTTTGTTAACTCATGTCCAATCCTCGGGTCAGGTTCCGAAAGCACAACAATTTTGTCTGTTTATTAAGCGGGATTTTTATATTTGAACAGTTTTCATGACCCCGGTTCTCTACACAGACCTCGCCTTCGGGTGGGGTGAGTTCACAGGGTTATCCAACAATTTACGGGAATTCAAAGACAGAAGAATGGAATTATCAGTACCCAATTGCCTCACAGTTAAACAATTCTTCACAATTAGCAGTTTGAGATAATTCAATGGCAACTATGCTTGGAAATCATTTAACTGGAAACAATTGTTCACACACAGAGGTTTATTGCAGAAATCCCCTCTCTACTCTCCTCTTCCCTCTCTACTTTTATTCATCCGAGGAATTACAATTTATATACATAAAATATGGCTCTTCGGTTCCTCTGAGAGGACCATTCTAGAAATCAAAAGGTCTAATTATAATAATTCAACTAACTGAAACTGTTCGACTCCTACAACTCTAACTAGTCTAAGTAATATAGTCAGCTGAGGTATTGACACCTAGCTATTACAACTCAAATGTTTTCGAACCCTCCTAGCCACAACATGTGGACAAAACCTCCTACATTGCTGGCTAGTGCCTAATGCCCCTGCATCATCGTGTGACATAAACCTATTAACAAAAGTGAATTCCTTTAATTTCACCAAATATTTTCTTTGAATTCCTTGCTTTTAAAAGCCAATGATATCCCTTATTGTGTTAATGTTACGTAAATTCCTTGTCCTAGTGCCTCACACTCTACTATGAATGTTTTACCAAAGTAGGTGCAACCGATGTTGGTGTAGAAGACATGGCATCCATTAAAAGAGAGAATGCCAAAGTAGCCTCATCATTCCATATAAATGATATTTTCTTCAAGAGATATGTGAGTGGACTTGAAATGCATGCATAATTCTTAATAAATGATCAATAATATCATGTAAGTCTAAAAAATCTTCTAAGAACCTTGATTTTCTTAGGAATAGGTCATTTTGTAATAGCTTGCATCTTTTGAGGCTCCAACTTCACTCCTTCCTTTAAAACAATATGAACCAAATACTCGAATTCTTATTTCCCAAAAGCACATTTGGATATTTTTACATAAAATGATTGTTCTCAATAATTTATATAACTTTTCCACATGTTTAGTGTGGTATTCCCATGATTTATTATAAATATGTGTATTATCAAAGAAAAACAACACAAATTTTATAAGATGGGATCAAACAAAATTGTTCTTAAGTCGAGCCCGCCGGACTTCAAACGGTGATAAACCATAATTCAAACCAAATTCGCGTTCCAAAATAGCCTGCTGACGTCGGCCAATTTTATGACGCGAAAACCAAATGAATTCCGCCCTAATCTTTTTCGGGTCCGAAGTTGGGCTGGCGTATGGAGGGAGAGTTGTGATGCGAATTTCTTATCAAATTCGCCCTAATATTTTTCGGGTCCGGATTTCCACTGCGCGAGCGGCCCAAACAAAGATCCGCTCCAATCAATTTCTGCCACGTGTCCTCAATAAAAACTTGCCCTGCTCCCGGCTGCGGGTGCATTCGATGGCGTTTAAGGTGATGGGACATGGATATGGTGATTTCATATCATTCGCATTAACATTTAACGCTGTTCAATTAAGTTTTCACATCAAATCTACATTAATTAATTTTTAACACTGCTCAAGATCGGACCTCCACTCCTCTGAGCGATTCCGCACGCTCCAATTTGATCCGGCCTTCGGCTCTCATTATTAATGATCAGAGATTCATTATGACGGCCGTCCTTTGATTGCATTGTACTTAGTCGAGAAATGGCTTTAGCTATGCTTGATCTTGCATTTAGCCAAGGTTGGATTACATCATTCGCTTAACGTGACGAAGGAGAAGTGGCCACCGAATCGTCGCTTAGACTCTGCAAACATATCCGCATTTCTCCTGCCTCGCCTCTGCCTGCTTCCTCCTCTATCAATTGGAATTCTACTTCTCCATCTCCTCAGGCCCATCGCGTCGAAGATCGCACCCATGCCTCGCGTGCGTCATAGGATGCGTTGCCGCAGGGGGAGCACTAGAGGTCAACCCTTTGCCGGGCTCCCTCCGGCCCCTCAACGAGTCGACTTCCGACCGATCCAGTGATTATTACGCAGGTCGATATCCAAATACTAGGAGTGGGCGGGGTTGGGTTGTAGGATCTGGCCACCGTATGGATTCCCTTCTCCTCGCTTCCCCACCGCTAGTTCACCTTCTCCCACGACGCGCACTGTGCAATTTTCCTTTAATTTCTCTCTCAACCGCCCGTGAATCACGACTTTAGTCATTGTGGTCTTCCGCGAGGAGGCCCAAATAGAGGAAGAATGCACCTGTCCGGCAGGTCTGAGCTCGGAAAAAGCCAGCCAACATTCGGGCCTTCAGGAGGGGAGGCGTGGCATGCATGTGGAGGTAGCACCTAGCGATCCTGGACCTTCCGAAGGATGGTGCCGAATCGTGGAGGAACCACCGGAGGAGTAGTTTGGTTAATTTGTTTTTCTTGCTTAGCAGGCCCACTTAATTGGGCTGCTTTTAGATTATTTTACTATGTTGGACCTTTGTAATATTTTTGAATTCTGTAAATTAAACGTTCAAGACTAGTTTCCCCGTATGAGGGCAGTCTTCTTAATTTTTTGATTTTTTGATGACAAATTTGCCATGAGTATGGCCAGGAAATGTTTTTGACTTCGGTGTAATTTTATTCACAATGTTAATAGATTAACTTTACTTTGAATTCTCACATGATTAGCGTTTTTCTTGATCTGTTCAAGGATTTTGGGTACTTTAATTTGTATTTGGAACAATGGACGTCAGTACTCTATCTGTTGCTTTACTGTTCTACATACTGCTATTTCACTTTCTTATAGATGCCTCGGGCATATTTGGATGCTTTCTCAGATTGTCGATAATCTCCATGTGGTACATTTTACTTATATAATATATTCAAAACAACGTTTTTCTCTTGTGAAAAAAAAATGATTAATGTTTATCACTCTCTTTGCCTTCAAAACTAGCGATGTCTTGGTCTATGTTCTTGCAGTTTATTGATATGGTGGTTTATTGATATGGTACGATGGTCTTTTTATATTTGGACATATCCTCCTCACATCATTAGCCTTTCTATTTGTTCAAGGATTTTGGGTACTTTAATTTGTATTTGGAACAATGGAGTGGTACGTGCTATCATTGCTTTACTATTCTACATACTGCTATTTCAATTTCTTATAGATGCCTCGGGCATATTTGGATGCTTTCTCGGATTGTAGATAATCTCCATGTGGACCGTTACTGGGTTTAATATCAAGTCCCTGTATGTGACATGGGGTATTTTTCTATCACTGTCTGGGGTGGGACTTCCACATTTATGGATGGATATTTGGGTTCCAATCTTCAGATGTGAAAATGTAATGACTTCATGGACTTTTTTACTTCATATAATATATTCAAAACAACGTTTTTTCTCTTGTGAAAAAAAAATGATTAATGTTTATCACTCTGCCTTCAAAACTAGCGATGTTGGTCTATGTTGCTGGTTTATTGATATGGTGTGATGGTCTTTTTATATTTTGGACATATCACACTCCTCACATGATTAGCGTTTTTCTCTGTTGCAGGGTTTTGGGTACTTTAATTTGTATTTGGAAAAATGGACGTCGGTACTCTATCTGTTGCTTTACTATTCTACATACTGCTATTTCACTTTCTTATAGATGCCTCGGGCATATTTGGATGCTTTCTCGGATTGTCGATAATCTCCATGTGGACCGTTACTGGGTTTTATATCATGTCCCTGTATGTGACATGGGGTATTTTTCTATCATTTTCTGGGGTGGGACTTCCACTTTTCTGGATGGATATTTGGGTTCCAATCTTCAGATGTGAAAATGTAATGACTTCATGGACTGTTTTACTTCATATAATATATTCAAAACAACGTTTTTTCTCTTGTAAAAAAAAAATGATTAATGTTTATCACTCTGCCTTCAAAACTAGCGATGCTGGTCTATGTTGCTGGTTTATTGATATGGTCTGATGGTCTTTTTATATTTTGGACATATCACACTCCTCACATCATTAGCGTTTTTCTCTGTTCAAGGATTTTGGGTACTTTAATTTGTATTTGGAACAATGGACGTTAGTACTCTATCTGTTGTTTTAGTATTCTACATACTGCTATTTCACTTTCTTATAGATGCCTCGGGCATATTTGGATGCTTTCTCGGATTTGTCGATAATCTCCATGTGGACCATTACTGGGTTTTATATCAAGTTCCTGTATGTGACATGGGGTATTTTTCTATCACTGTCTGGGGTGGGACTTCCACTTTTCTGGATGGATATTTGGGTTCCAATCTTCAGATGTGAAAATGTAATAACTTCATGGACTGTTTTACTTCATATAATATATTCAACACAACGTTTTTTCTCTTGTGAAAAAAAAATGATTAATGTTTATCACTCTGCCTTCAAAACTAGCGATGCTGGTCTATGTTGCTGGTTTATTGATATGGTCTGATGGTCTTTTTATATTTTGGACATATCACACTCCTCACATGATTAGCGTTTTTCTCTTTTCAAGGATTTTGGGTACTTTAATTTGTATTTGGAACAATGGACGTCGGTACGTACTCTATCTGTTGCTTTACTATTCTACATACTGCTATTTCACTTTCTTATAGATGCCTAGGGCATATTTGGATGCTTTCTCAGATTGTCGATAATCTCCATGTGGACCGTTACTGGGTTTTATATCAAGTCCCTGTATGTGACATGGGGTATTTTTCTATCACTGTCTGGGGTGGGAATTCCACTTTTCTGGATGGATATTTGGGTTCCAATCTTCAGATGTGAAAATTTAATAACTTCATGGACTGTTTTACTTCATATAATATATTCAAAATATCGTTTTTTCTCTTGTGAAAAAAAATGATTAATGTTTATCACTCTTCCTTCAAAACTAGCGACGCTGGTCTATGTTTCTGGTTTATTGATATGGTCTGATGGTATTTTTATATTTTGGACATATCACAATCCTCACATGATTAGCGTTTTTCTCTGTTGCAGGGTTTTGGGTACTTTAATTTGTATTTGGAACAATGCACGTCGGTACTCTATCTGTTGCTTTACTATTCTACATAGTGCTATTTCACTTTCTTATAGATGCCTCGGGCATATTTGGATGCTTTCTCAGATTTGTAGATAATATCCATGTGGAATGTTACTGGGTTTTATATCATGTTCTTGTATGTGACATGGGGTATTTTTCTATCATTATCTGGGGTGGAACTTCCACTTTTCTGGATGGATATCTAGGTTCCAATCTTCAGATGTGAAAATGTAATGACTTCATGGACTGTTTTACTTCGTATAATATATTCAAAACAACGTTTCTCGTCTTTTAAAGTTTCATTTAAAAAAAAAAAATTGAACCTGCCGTCGGTATACCGACACATTGTAGACGTCGGAATTGCGACAAATCAGAAACGTCGGAAGAGTGACAGTATAAAAACGTCGGACCACATTTCGTCGGAATTGCGACAGTTTACAAACGTCAAAAGAGCGATGTCCAAAACGTCGGACCACATTTCGTCGGAATTGCGATAGTTTACAAACGTCAGACGAGCGACGTCCAAAACGTCGGAAGAGCGACGTTAAAAACATCGGAAGAGCGACATTAAAAACGTCGGACCACATTTCGTCGGAATTGCGACATCTTACAAACGTCGGAAGAGAGACGTCCAAAACGTCGGACCACACTTCGTCAGAATTGCAACTGTTTACAAACGTCAGAAGAACGAAGTTCAAAATGTCAGACCACATTTCGTTGGAAGTGCGACCGTTTAGGAACGTCGGAAGCGCGACGGTTCGTGAGACGTCGGAAGAGTGACGCTTGTTCAAAAGCGACGGAGGAAGTGTCGATAGTGCGACACTTTTTAGGTGCTTCGGAACTGCGACGGCATGAAAAACCACATTTTTTCTGCCCTGGAACTGTCGCTCTTGCGACGACTATGTGTCAGAATAGCGACGAATTGGCCGTCGGAATTTCCGCCAAATTTTCTAGTGACAAGTGAAAAGATTCCTAGAAACAGTTGGGAAATTCTCCAACATGGAGATTGATACTTGTGAAGAAGAAGAGGCTAAAAACACTTCAGGAGATAAATGGGAAGAAAAGGTGGCTGGCCATAAAGTCCTGCAACTAAAGGGCAACGTTATACCTCGAGGACTAGTGCCCTTAGAAAGGTTGTTTAACAGGAATGATGTCCCACTACGGCCGAACAAAGTTGTAGAGGAAAATCAGGTAGAAGATCTTAACCTTGGTACTGAGGCTGACCCCAAAATTGTGAAGTTATCCAAGAAGGTCCCAAAGGAATATAAAGAGCTCTACCAGAAATTATTCCAGTCATACAAAGATGTGTTTGCATGGTCTTATCAGGACCTAAAAACCTTCGATATCAACATCATGAAGCATAAAATTCCACTGAAGGGAGATGCAAAACCACATAAACAGAAGCTTAGGTAGATAAATCCCCTGCTGCTTCCCTCTATTGAGAAAGAAATTAAGAAACTGTTGAAGGCTAAAATCATTGTGCCATTGAGGTATTCTGAGTGGGTAGCAAACCTAGTCCCTGTTCGGAAAAAGAATGGAGAAATAAGGCTATGTGTTGATTTCCAAAATTTAAACCGAGCATCCTTAAAGGATAATTATCCCCTGCCCAAGATGGATCACATCCTGCAGAAAGTGGCAGGAGCTTCTCGGATGTCGATGATGGATGGATTCTCTGGTTACAATCAGGTGGATGTACTACCAGAAGATCAGAAGAAGACTACCTTTACCACTCCATGGGGTACTTTTATGTATGCTAGAATGCCCTTTGGGTTGATCAACACAGGGGCCACTTTTCAAAGGGCCATGGACATTGCCTTTTTTGGGAAGCAAGATAAGTTTTTGGTAGTATATCTAGATGATATCACTATGTTCTCAAAAGATGATGCAGAGCACATTGAACACTTGCGTAGAAATTTTGAGAAGTGCAGAAGGTATGGTCTCTCTCTCAATCCACATAAGTCATTGTTTGCATTAGAAGAGGGTAAGCTTTTGGGACATACTGTAACCAAAGATCAGGTAAAAATAGATCCTAAGAGAGTAGAAGTTATAAATGGCATTTCTCTTCACAGAAATAAAAAGGAGGTGCAGGTGTTCTTAGGGCGCATTAACTTTCTGAGGAGGTTTATCTGTAACTATGCTGAGATAGTTAGACATATAACTGACATGTTGAAGAAAAATAATGAGGTAAAGTGGCCCCAGGAATCACGAGAGGCCTTTTCCAGGATAAAAAATGCCTTTACTGAAGCCCCTGTGCTAGCTGGACCAGAATACGCTAAACCTTTCATGATCTTTTCATTTGCATCACCTCATACAGTGGCAGGAGTTTTATTGTAGAAAAATGAAGAAGGGTATGAGCAACCCATCGCTTTCTTCATTCAGGTGTTCCATGATGCAGAGCTGAAATATAACATATTAGAAAAGTAGGCATATGCCCTGGTGAAGTATTTTAAAGAATTTCTCATGTATATCTTGTAGTCCCATATCACTGCGTTTGTGCCTACAACAACTGTAAAAGATATTATTATCCAAGGAGATAGAGAAGGGAAAAGAGGGAAATGGATTGCCAAAATACAAGAG
This sequence comes from Pinus albicaulis, assembly GCA_034641835.2. NCBI lineage: Eukaryota > Viridiplantae > Streptophyta > Pinopsida > Pinales > Pinaceae > Pinus > Pinus albicaulis. The sequence continues at coordinate 825,850,100 of CM076575.1, forward strand.
TATGATCTAGACATCTGCCCTACCAAACTGATCAAGGGACAAGGGCTAGCCAAAATATTTTCCGAGTCAAACTGTCAGGCTCTAGGTATAAATATCTCCATGATAGAAAATGAGGCTTCTGAGAAGAAAGAAGAGCAACAGGGAGTAGAGATAGCTACTCAGAAGATACATATGAATTACCTCATCAGCCCGTGGTACAAAGAGATAGTAGAATATCTTCTAACACTCAGCTGCCCTTCTAGCTGTGATAAAGCTAGATACAGAACACTAAGGCTGAGATCACAGAAGTACGTGGTTACCAATGGTCAGCTGTATTGGCAAGATTCCTCAGGCATTCTGCTCCTGTGTCTCACAGAAGGCGAGGTTTAGAGTATAATGGCTGAATTTCATGAAGGAATCTGTGGGGATCATTATAGTTGGAGGGCCACTGCCCACAAAATCTTGAAGGCTGGTTTCTTCTGGCCCAAGATCTTTGGAGATGTGTTTGCCCTGGTTAGAGCTTGTGAGAAATGCCAAAGATTTGCTGAAAGATAGAATTTGGCACCTCTGCCCATGATCCCTGTTCATGTGGATGAACCATTCCAGCAATGGGGAATTGACTTTATAGGTGAAATAAATCCTCCATCAAGTGGTCAGCATAAGTGGATATTAACTGCCACAGATTATTTCACGAAGTGGGTGGAAGCTATACCTGCAAGGAATGCAATAGATGTTGTGGTAATGAAATTTATGGAAGAAAATATCATATCTAGATTTGGCTGCCCTGCCAAGATAGTGACCAACAATGCACAGGCCTTTAAATCTGCAAAGTTTGTCAACTTCTGCCAGCAGTATAACATTGCACTAGGCCACTCTATGGCCTATTACCCACAAGGTAATGGCCTGGAAAAGTCTTCAAATAAAACCCTGGTGAGGGCACTGAAGAAGGCTATCAACGAAAATAAATTTTTTTGGGATTCCCAGTTGAAATTTGCTCTGTGGGCCAACAGGATTACCAGCAAGAGAGTAGCCAGGAAGTCCCCATATGAATTAGCATATGGGAGGGCAGCAATATTCCCCGTACAGTTAGCCTTACCAGTAGCCTGATTCATGCAAGAAAGTCAAGAAGAGCCTGATGATGTGACCAGGAGAATAAATCAACTGGTGGAGTTAGAAGAAACACGGAACCAGGTAAGTTAGAGGTTAACTGAATATCAAGAGAAGATGAAGGACCTTTTTGATCAGCATTCCAAGGACAGGAAGTTACAGGTTGGGGATTTAGTGCTCAGATGGGATATTCGAAGAGCTGAAAAGGGGAACATGGTAAATTCGACCCACTCTGGTTCGGCCCTTTTAAAATTGTGGAACAAGGGGGAAACAACACCTTCAGGTTGGAAAATTTGCAGGGAGACTTGCTCGATGTCCCTGTAAACAGTTAGTTCCTCAAACCTTACTTCCAGTTCTGATTCAGGCCGAAAGAACATAATGTGTCATACTGTACATTAGTTTTCTATTTTCATCTTTGTTCAAATGATGTGTGTGTCATGATGAATCATGAAGAGAAAAATGAAAAGTGCTCAAAAGTGGTGTCCACACAGAAGATTAACAGGTGGTCTGCGAAGTTCTCGACACGCCCAAGGATGAACGTGTCGTCCCCAGGTGGAGCCAATGTTGATCATATGGTTAAAATTCACTGTTGTTCCCAGTTTTGAAGCCTCTCTGTTTGTGAAGAAGAATGCCCAAAAAGCCTCTTTTCCCCCTATTTCACACCTTTTTAAACTTTGTTTTCATCCCCTTGTCTCCCCTTATAATTCCCTTCTTACCCTTAAAAATCATCCTATTTCCCCTTTAAACCTCACAAATACCCTTTGTTTAGCTTAATAACCCCCTTTTCCTCTCTATCGTTATCCATTTTTGGCCTTAAAACGCATTGAAATAAGGCCAAAAACCCACTTTTCACATATGAGGCTTAGCCCCTTTTCAGCCAGCCCCCTTAACCACTTCCCCTCCATATGCCCCATGCCTGAGACCAAGCTCTTAAGGCCCAGGCGCTTATCGTAATCGGAGAAGCAGACGGAAGCACATTTTTGTATTAAACGAAGACAAACTCCGATGCGATGACATTGTTCTGTGATTCTCGGGAATAATCTCCACCGTTGATTCTCATTTCGATCCGACAGTCACTGCACCGTCACCTGATCGCTAATCGAAAATCATAAATGGTGCTACCCTCCACCCTTTGCGGTTGCGATCCTCCGATTGATATCCCCGCCGTCGATTTCCCTTTTGATCCGACGACTGTCGCTTCCCCGCTTCGATCGCAATCGCAATTTTCAGGTCGAGCCACCTTCCGTTCCTCTTGATATGCGATCCTCCAATCCGATCGCAGCCATTGATCTCTCGAGATCCAACGGTCCAATTTTCGTCACTCCTGCTCATCACGCCAACCTTCCTCCCCACCGATTTAATCTCTGCCGTCGATCTCATCCCAGATCGGACGGCTGGCGCTCAATCGCGCATCGCCAATCGCAAGTTCTAAAGGTGTTACCCTCTGTCCCTTTCGATTGCGATCTGCTGATCCAATTGTGATCGTTTGTTTGATCCAGATCTATGACCCATAATGTATCTCGCTTTTTACCATTTCTCTTCATCGGATGTCCCCATTAACTCCATCAGATGATCCCAATCGTCGATCTCCTCCTGAGATCTGACAGCTCACATTGAATCGCCCTCCACCTTAACCGGGTCCCACCATCAAAGGCCTAATTCCATGCGTTCGACCCATTTCCTTTGTATTTTCCTAGGACTTAAAACTTTGGGATTTACACTAATTTCTCCTGTTTTCACCATTCCCACCACCATTCCTCCAGGCCTTCACAACATTCCTTCCGCCACTTCCTGGATTTCTTGATGAGTTAATCATATTGTGTAGGGTTGTTACAGAGTGATGAATTCACTCCAGGTTCCACAATCATGGTCACTGTGATTCAGAACGCAGAGAGGTTATTGTAGCAGCAGTCAGAGTATCAGTGTCAAAGACCTGCCATGGCAGAAACAGAATATTGAAGACAATTTGGGGATTTCGGCTAAGATTGATTATCAAAAGCCTGATCCTCCAAATTAAATCAGAATTAAAGAAAATCATAAATATCTACAGGCAAAAAAGCCTCCACCGCCACATCAGAGGAAAATCGATTCCTCTCAGCCAACATTTCGCCATCCGTGACAACGACCGCCTCAACTCCACCTCATCAGTGAACATCGTCAATTCATGATTCATTCCTAATGGCCTTTTACTTCCATTTTAGTTTGTTACTTTTAAATTTCGGGTGGAATTCACCTTCCACTCTTGCATTTCACTTTTTTTCAGAAACTATTGTTTAATATTTTTGTTTAAAACGACCGTGAGCCTAATTGTCAATGATGAGATGCCCCTATTCCTCATCATGATTTTTGTTGTTTTTGATGGAGACCTCAAACTAATTTCCAGCACGCGAGGAAGATATTTTTCCCAAAAATATCTTCTCGCTCATGTTTCTGAGGCTTCTATATAAGAAATAACCGAAGAGAAAAACAAGTTCCAGATTTTATGAAGAATTGGCTGTGAAAGAGTTTCTTGTATGCATTTTGTTGAAGTTTTAATACAAATGTGAGGAGCTCATTGGGTCTCAATGATAAGGAGTTTTACCTTTAATGAGGATTCTGGTCTTGATGCTTTATAGTTTGTAATTATGTCTTATGTGATATAACTTAGCTATTCATTTCACTATTTCCATCCTTCTTGTATCATGCTCTGGAATGCGAGTGGCTCACTGGTTCTGGTATTAATTTATCACAATCGATACTCATGTTAAACCTATCTAGCTCTTTAAATATGGCTCAGTCATGATATGCTATTTCATTTTCAACTTCATCCACGTTTCTTCTATATTAAGTGCTATGGGATGTTATTTTTTGAAAGATATTTACATGTATGGATTCTTATTATCTTAAGCCCATCTCATTTTCAGATATGTTTATGGAATTTCATCTCATTAGTAGTTAGTATTCCTTCTATATTTCTTACACAGCATGCCATCTGATTTTCAATATATGTAAAACATTTTTAGAATCCAGCCCTCCTTACAACAAGCTATCTTTGAGTTGTTTGATACATTTATATTGAGAATTCACTCCTTGCCTCTACAATGTTCCTTTCATTATGCTGAGTTTGTGAATATTCTGGTTCCATCTACATTGATCTTTCCTGTTAAAATTGAAATAGCAAAAGAGCCTTGTTCTACTAATTGACCTTGTTATATCATACTGCTCCTTGCTATATAAGATGTCCTAGACACTCGTCTTTCACAACTCAAGGCTGTCTCTAGGATTGACAACAGATGGTAAGTAAGAGGTCAGTGAGTCACCTTCATATCTATGACATACGGTAGCAGGATGCATGGCTGCATTGCTTACTCTTGAAAGAGTTTGGCCATCATGTGACATATCCTTATTTTAAGGGTGTGTTGGGGGGTGTAACTTGGCTTGGCACTTGCATAATATGGAAGCAAGAAGTTTGGGTGCATTGTGTTGATATGACATTCTTCATGTCAATCATCATATTTTCACTTCATAATTTGCATGATGGAGGTGTGATGGGGCAGCAAGAGTTATTGTTGCTTTGGCTACTCTTGGGAGAGTGTGGGAAAAATTTCCCCCATACTTGGCATGATATTTCAGAAGAAAGGGATGGCACAATCAAAGTGAAAAGAGGCTACCCTTCATTAATGGAGGATCAGGAGGTACTTACACATAGGAAGAAATCTCCCACACATAACAACATGATGGTAGATGACTTTGGCATATGGCATATCAAAGAATGGAGTCATGTAGTTGCAAGATCCTTATCACTAAGGCCAATAGCGTTGTCACTTGGGAGTATGTATCTATTGCTGTTGTTTTCCAACGGGAGTATGCATCCCTTCCTTTTGCCGTATTTTATTAGAATATTCTCATGGGAGGGCTCATCTATAGACCTCACTTTAAGCCTTCTCACTATGAATGGTAAGAAATGTATTTATGTACTTATTGATTAGTTCCTAAATTATTTTCATATTCTCACCATCTATGTACAATGCATTGATCCACAAGAGGGTAAGGTTATCTTTGGGTTTCATGGCATTCTAGGACCAACATTTTTTATGGAGATAACCCTTCTTTACATGACCTTGGGCAAGTATGGCGTTCTTCTTATTATTTTCAACTGATATATAATGTCATTTACTACCTCATATTAGATGTGAAAACATGCACAACTAACAACTTATTGAGAGACAAGTTGCCACATGATGTTCTAAGATAGCAGTTGGTAAAACTACGCTGTACCCACTGCAGAAACCATTGGTATCATCCAAATTTGCAAATAACCTTCAATACTTCTCTGATTTGGATATCATATGGTGATTATGTACCATTCAATTTGCATGGGATGGTTTGGTCCATCAGGATTCATGAATCTAGAGGGAGGATATTTGAATATCCAGTCTTCTTCTTTCCTCTTGAGGGAAACATTATTGCAGCCCAAAATCAACAGCTACTCTACACTTATCATGAGTGTAGAGAGAGATAGAATGGGGTGGGCCATTTTGTCTACCATGTTCAGTTATGCAGCCCACCTACATTGTAGGAGCCAAAGGTGTAGGAGACTTTTCATGAGTTACCATTTTGGAGAGTGGCTCATTTTGTATGGATGATAGCTTGGGGATGGGAGATTCACATGGGAATGATAGTTCCCAACATATTTTAGATTCCATGCCTCCAAAAGGCCTCTAGAAAACACATTGTTGCCTCGGTGTTTTACTTTTACATGATGATAGCTATTTGGGATGGTTACCAAAAACTAACTTACTTACTTGGGAGGGGCAACTTGGAGGTTTATTGATAAGACAATATCTTGTTCCTTGGAAGATTTTATCATATGAGTATTCTATAGGAGGAGGAGAGGAGGCTCTTCAATTTTATCGTTGCAGTTTCTTGAGGACAAGCAACATTTGGGAGGGGAGGACTGTAATATTCCTAAATTAGCATGCAACTAATTGGAATATTAAATTTTTCTCTTGAAATTTAGTTATATGAATAAATGGGTAGAGAGTCTCATAAGTCTCCTAAGTAGGCATAAAATCCCTCTTAATGTGAAAAGGGATCATATTCATAGCTGGATAAAGCACCCTCATGTGTGAACAGGGGCTAATGCATGTGGACAAGGTCAAGTTTGACCAAGTCAACAACGCTGGTATGGGAGGAGTGGATCATCAATAGAGACAATGCAGTGTGAATGGGAGGAAGATTCCATGATGCTGGAAACCCTAATGAGTGGGACCCACGGTGATAAGGCTAACATTTGTTTATAAGGAGGGAAAGGAAGCCATAGTGAGGTATGTTATTGATTATTGATTTTATGGTCTGCATGACTATTTTCATTCTTCAGTTGTTTAGTTGAGATTGCTAAGTTGTTTAGCATCGGGTGTTCCCGAGCGGTAATCCCATCTCCTTCCTTGAGAGGCCTCTTGGGGGAGCATTGTACCATCATTTACACTATCAGGCTTAAGGCCAACCTTCAGTTTCTAGCTACAACGCAGTTTATGCAGAGTATTGTGTTGTGTTACAGGGTGTTGCAGTGGAGGGTTGAGAAACCCACTTCCAGAGCTAGTTTTTCAGAGGAGGAAGCATTCATCTCTTTGGGAGGTCATAAAGGGAGGTTATTGAGCTTTCGTTCACATCTTGGCACCAGGACAACATATTCCCATCATCTACAGTGTAGTATCCCTCTTTGACTGCGTTAAGGGTTTCAATGCTTGATTTAGAGGGTGAGATCTTCAGTGTTAGGATCATCCTTTCACTTGAAGGATCTGTCAGGGTCCTATAATAATAGGTTTCATAATTTTTGAATTGACTATGATTAGTCTTGTAAATATGTACATACCTTGATTTTTGCAAGTTGTTTTCCCATTTTTAAAATAATAAAAAATGAAAAGAGGGTAAAATTCTTAAAAGAAAGATAAAAGGAATTGAAAAGAAAAGGTCAAAAAGAATAAAAAATGGACCCCAAAAGAAAAAAGAGATAAGAATAAGACATGAAGGTGAGCAAGTCAAAATGCCACTACTATTTAATTTTATTGCAAAAATAATGATTATGTGCAGATTGTTCAAAATGCCATAATCCACGATCAGTTAAATAGTTTAATCTTAACTTTTCAGGCTTTGAATTTCATGTTTTAGATAGAGAATAAAGATATGTAAAACAATTTAAACTTGACAAATCAGTAGATAGTTAAAGAATAAATGAGGAGCTCAATAGTTTAATCTGAGCCCTCGGATGAAATAAGGTTAGAATTAGATAGTTTTATGCTTTAAAAGAAGAAAATGGATTTAGGGTTGCAAGCTTAGATGCACCCATGCAAATGAAGTAAAAAATGTTAGAATAATGATGGATAGGTAGAAAGAAGTTTTGCAGGGCATGTAATAAAAAATCATTTGGAAAATTACTAATTCCCCCCGCCCCCCCCACAATGTTCCAGTGTATAAAAACTTCAGTTAAAGAAGCTCAAAGAATTTCTCTAACTTCTATTGGGACCGGACCCAAGGCATAGTGACTGATTGGTAAAAGTATTGGATTCCCTTCATAAAAGCCTATTCCCTCAACATATTCACCCTTTACCAAAAATACAATCCCTTTTTCTAAGTAAAACACCTTTTTAATTAGAAAAGTAAAATCCCCTCTTAATTAATTTCATTTCATCCAAAAATACTCAAAAAAAAAAACCATAAAATACAATTTATCTTAAGTTTAAGTGTAAATATTTAAATGTACAATCATTGTGCTAAAAATGTTTATATTACATTTTACTTAGTTTATTTTGTGCATTCCACTTTTTCATCTCGTATTAATTCTAACATAATATAATAATCCTTTTAAATTACTCCTTCGTGTAGATATATTAATTCCTTTATTCAAAATATCCCAAACCCGCTATATTAACTTTTAACCAATGTTCAAATACCCAAGTGTCAAATATCCCCGCCTAACCCCACAGGTTAAAACAATATATATATAATATAACCCACTTTCACAAATACATATGAATATCACACATTTACTATGTAAATTCTTATACGCTGCCCATCTCATTATAAACATTAGTTTATACATTTAAACTATGTTTAAACATATTAACCAACCCCACCGCATATAAAATCTCAGGCCCCACGCCCCATATACCGAGCTAATCCACCTCTCAATCTCAGCTGTTCGGATCACCTTAATCTAATCCATAGATCCATATGCGATATCGCAATTTCAATAGCACCGAGAATAATCAATTTGAAATTTGCGAAATGGGTGGTTTAACCCTATTCTCTCTCCTCCATGCAGCTATAAGAGATTGGATTGCATCTGATCCAAATAAACCACTTACCGCTCCTAGCTTGCAAAATAACCATTAGTGGTATTTCTCCCATTGGTGCCAAAACCACTCTCCATTCTGACTTGACCAACATTCAATGTTTATACTATTTAAAAAAAAAATCTATAAAACTTCATATAATGCAGTTTAAACGTTTTCTGCATTTTTTGCTGGTTTAAATCTTGTGACTTAAAAAATGAATGTTGTACACCATTTACATACCCAAAGAACCAGAGATCTATAAAAATTTCTGCCAAGACCACTTGAAGCCTCTAGTATACTTCCAAGGACTGCAACAGCTTCCAAAAGCCCTCCAAATGCTCGAAAAACCCCCGATAAACGCAGAAATTCCCTCTACGGAGGATTTAAAGATTTAATTATTCGTTTTATGTGAAGGTTAAATGGTGGAAATGCATAAACGCATTCCAAAGGCCCAAAAATGTTTTAATAAAAAAATTGGGTGACGATCTAGGGGTTTATTTCATCTTTATGGGACCAGAGGCAAAGACCACACTTAATCATCGATGAATCATGATCTTTGGTGGATTATTAAAAGCCTCCAATAGAAAAATAATACACACCTACACAACACACACAACAGAAGATGCATTGAGAAGAAAAGACATTCAAAAGACTGTAACAAAGCAGAGATGGTTAAAGGGCTAAACATAGATCAAAAGATAAATAAAAAAAACTTACCCAGAAAGAGAGGAGATCAAAGGTTTAAATGATAAATTCAAATATTAAAAGAAAAATAAAGGATAACCAGTCATAAAAACAGAGATAAAGGCAGAGCTAAAGAAAAAGACAGTGAGGCCAACAGTTAAAAGGATAAATCAAGGTAGGAGGCCTAAATTAGAGATTAAAGATAAAACCGAGGCAGATAAGACACAAAGGAACATTCGAATGAAAAAACAAAGTCATTTAATTCTTTAAAAATATATTTTTTTCCACCTACAACATGTTTTATTTCAATTAAATTTGAAACAGTGAAAACAGAATAGTCAAAAAGCATTGAGCTAAAGTGTCAAAGTGAAAGTCAAATAAAAGAAAACAAAGCATTCAAGGTAAAAGAGTAAAAGTAAACATGGAGGTAGTAATGGTTAAACAGATATGAAAAAAATTTCACCAGCAACAATGAATTTTATCCGAAGTGAAAGTAAAAACAGTTAAAATAACAGTAAGTTAAAAGATGAAAATAGAGCAAGAAGGGACATTTTCCAGAAATTTCCCGTTTAAGTAAAATATTTTCATAAACTATTGTGGCCAATAAAATATACATTTTGAAAAAATGGAGGAGGTTTATGTTCCTAAGAGGCAAATATACAAAAACCTATCTCACATTTTACACATGTATTACAGAATGAGAGATACATGCACATCTTCACAACCTAATTTTCAGATTGTGCAAAATTTTGTTTTACACATCTTTTTGCAGAGCTTATTGTGAACAGCTGGAGTGGAATTGTAGGAAACAGAGAGAGGTTTATCTCCTCAACATATTTATCAACAATAAACTCTTTTAATTTTTACATATCTATCTCGTATTGAGATATACAAAGGTATCATTGGATCTCAATGTTGCATAATTTCTGGAACAAAATGCACAAAGGAAGGAGACAGTTAGTGACATGGAAACCTCATCATCAAATAAGATTTGATATCAACTTCGAATTTATCTTCTTTGTCATCATCAATATATAAAAAATAGTGCCAAATAGATTCATTAGTTTTGAATGTCCTTTTATTAAGTTCTATTTATGTAAAACAGTTTGAGATATTTGTAAACCAATCTTGCTATTTTTTCAAGATATTTTAGTTTAAGAATTTGTATAAATAATTCATCCTTGGAAGTATTATTGTGGAATAAATTGTTGAAGATTTCTATAGTAAATATTTCTATACTTGAAGGCATTTTGTAGCAAGTTCGAGTATCAAATTAGATCAAATCATCTAGCATCATATTTCAGGATTCATGTGACGAGCCATTGAAGTGAAGTACTTTCTACTTGTCATTATTTATCTTCTTATGTTTACATGCATCCATATATGTAATCTAAATTTGAATGATAAATCAGGAATATTATTACATGATTTGTTAAAAGCACCATGTCTTTAACTGTTTATCATTTCTATGTTTTCTGTTGATTTCTAGAGTAGGGAACCCTTAATTGCTTCCTCTTTCGAATGATGTTTGTCTACTCCTTCCTTATCCCGATCAAACCAATTCGCCAAAAACCTTCCAAGATCTTTAATGACTTTTCTATCTTGCCCTGGAAATATTTAACTTTTTTAACTTGATCCTAGTCCTATTTTCTTGACATTTGAATCCTTAGCCCAATGGAAAAATAGATCTATCACTATCTATATCACTAAGTGATTTTTTCTCACCAAAACAAATCAAAACCAATTTGCGCAATCATAGCTAGCCTAATATTTTATAATTAAAACAAAGTTAAATCCAATAGAGAGAGCCCTCTATGAACCCTAGGAAGGTTAGATCCTAGAGTTTAAAAGTAGGTATGTGGTTACCTCAGTGAGTTCTTTCTTTAACCTTGAGAAATTACTAAGTGATAACATATTGGAGACTCCACTGGGGAATACTAACATTTTCTTCAGAAATATTTTACAGGTTCAGATCTGATCTATGATGGTGGACAGTGATCAGACATACAAATGTTAAAAGCATCCACCTGGCAACTCCATTGTCCAAGATCCAGAGCTTCAAAGTTCATAATAAACTCCATAACCAAAAAATCCATATTCCTAGTCATTAATGGTGATACAAGATGAAAGGGTTTGTGGAAAACCTTTCATCTCATGAGATTTTCAATGAATTCAAGGATGGGTTATTAGAATTTCAACTTGATGAGGATTTGCTAAGAGTTGTCTTTCTTATTTTGAAATCAAGAAAATGTTATCCTCAACTTAAAAAATGTGTTCTTGATATAGTTTCTGAAAAATATGAAAATGAAATTAAACTTTTGCATTCTCAAATTCAGTGATACAATTTCCGAGATCCTAAAGAATTCTTGGAAAATCTTCCTTCTCCAAAGTAAGAGGAAATTGTACTACCTGTTGATTTGCAGATAGATGATGATTATTTTTTCAAATATAAGACTGAAAATGTAGATGTAGGGTTTTATATTCAGAATACAACTAAGAAACTAGTCATTAAATGCCTAGAAGCAGATATCATGCATCATGCTTTTATTGATCCTATAGCAGATTATATGGAGGTTCTTTTTAGGTCCAGTCTGCAAACATGTTTTCTCTATGAGGATCAAATACATCAGTATTTGCCATTACACGTCATATATTTGATTACGAAGACACATGATTAAGTAATGCTTCCAAGTTTGATGACAAGCAGTCAAATTATCCATTCATTTTGACAACTACTTGACTGGATTCATTGGAAATTTTGTATTTCATGATTCAACAAGATTATCAGTAGATTAGAATAGGTAGATGAGTGAAAATAAGCTCAGAATTCTGAGTATCTTTTAAGTTTTCAGTTTTCAGCTAGTTTTGAAATAATTCATTAAGATTTGAAGCCAAGGAAAATGGCCCTAAGATATTGATGATTTAGGAGTTTGGTTTGAAAAGGTTGCAACAACTTTTAGCCTTAGATCAGATTTCAGTTTGTAGAAAAAGGTGTAAATTAAGTTCAAGAGTTTTTCAATCACATCATATGCATGTTTGGGATTGGCCCAATGGATCAGGCTACTAGTAGATGGTGTTCTTGACATCTTACAAGGAGATGCCATCCCCATGTGGAGCCACTGTGAGGGTACTGCAATAATACAATTCATAATTTTTGAATTGAATATGATTAGTCTTGTAAATATGTTCATACCTTGCTTTCTACAAGTTGTTTTTCCATATTTGAAAATAATAAAAAAAGAAAAGAGGGTAAAATTTCTAAAAGAAAGATCAAAGGAATTGAAAAGAAGAGATAAAAAAAGAATAAAAAATGGACCCCAAAAGAAAAAAGAGATAAGAATAAGACATGAAAGTGAGCAAGTCAAAATGCCACTACTATTTACTTTTACTGCAAAAATAATGATTATGTGTAGATTTTTCAAAATGCCATAATCCATGATCAGTTAAATAGTTTAATATTAACTTTTCATGCTTTGAATTTCATGTTTTAGATAGAGAATAAAGATATGTCGAACAGTTTAAACTTGACAAATCAGTAGATACTTAGAGAATAAATGAGGAGGTCAATAGTTTAATCTGAGCCCTCGGACGAAATAAGGTTAGAATTAGATAGTTTTATGCTTAAAAAAGAGAAAAATGGTTTTAGGGTTGCAAGCTTAAATGCACCCATGCAAATGAAGTAAAAAATGTTAGAATAATGATGGGTAGGTAGAAAGCAGTTGTGCAAGGCATGTAATAAAACATCATATAGAAAATTACTAATTTCCCCTCTCCCACAATGTTCTAGTATTCAAAACCTTCAGTTGAAGAGGCTCAGAGCATTTCTCTGACTTCTGTTGGGACCGGACCCAAGACTTAATGACTGATTGGTAAAAGTACTGTATTCCCTTCATAAAAGCCTATTCCCTCAACATATTCACCCTTTACCAAAAATACAATCCCTTATTCTAAGTAAAACACCTTTTTTCTTAGAAAAGTAAAATCCCCTCTTAATTAATTTCATTTCATCCAAAAATACTCAGAGAGAAAAAAAAAAAGAAAAAATTTGTCCTAAGTTTAAGTGTAAATATTTAAATGTACAATCATTGTGCTAAAAAATTTTATATTACACTTAGTTTATTTTGTGCCTTCCATTTTTTCATTTCATATTAATTCTAACATAATATAATAATCCTTGTAAATTACCCCTTCTCATAGATATATTAATTCATTTATTTAAAATATCCCAAACCCACTATATTAACATTTAACCTATGGTCTAAATACCCATGTGTCAAATATCCCCGCCTATCTCCACAGGTTAAAACATGGTATATATAATATAGCCCACTTTCGCAAATACATATGAATATCACACATTTACTATGTAAATTCATATACCCCACCCATCTCATTATAAACATTAGTTTATACGTTTAAATGTATTAACCAACCCCACCGCATATAAACTCTCGTGCCCGACGCCCCATATACCGAGCTAATCGACCTCTCAATCTCAGTCGTTCACATCACCTTAACCTAATCTAGCAATCCATATGCGATATCACAATTTCAATAGTGCCAAGAATAATCAATTTGAAATTTTCGAAATGGGTGGTTTAACCCTATTCTCTCTCCTCCATGCGGCTATCAGAGATTGGATCGCCTCCGATCCAAATAAACCACTTACCGCTCCTAGCATGCACGATAACCACTGGTGATATTTCTCCCATCGACGCCAAAATCACTCTCCATTATGACTTGACCAACATTCAATTCTTATACTGTTTTAAACCTAAAACTCTATAAAACTTCATATAACGCAGTTTAAACGTCTTGTGCGTTTTCTGCTGGTTTAAACTCTTCCGACTAAAAACACAAACGTTGTACACCATTTACATACCCAAAGAACCAGAGATTTATAAAAAAATTCTACCAAGACCTCATGAAGCCTCTAGTATACTTCCAAGGACTGCAACAGCTTCCAAAAGCCCTCTAAATGCCCAAAAAACCCACAATAAACGTAGAAAATCCCTCTACGTAGATTTAAAGATTTAATTATTTGTTTTATGTCTAGGTTTAATGGTGGAAATGCATAAAAGCATTCGAAAGGTCCAAAAATGTTTTAATAAAAAAACTGGGTGATGATCCAAGCGTTTATTTCATCTTTATGGGACCATAGGAAAAGACCACTCTTAATCATCGATGAATCATGATCCTCGGTGGATTATTAAAACCCTCCAGAAACAAAAGAATACACACTTGCACAACACACAAATAGAAGGTACATTGAGAAGAAAAGACAGTCAAAATATTGTAACATAGTAGTGAAGGTTAAAGGGCTAAACACAGATCAAAAGATAAATAAAAAATATTACCCATAAAGACAGGAGATCAAAGTTTTAAATTATAAAGTCAAATATTAAAAGAAAAATAAAGGAGAATTAGTCATAAAAATAGAGAGAAAGGCAGAGCTAAAGAAAAAGACAGTGAGGCCAATAGTTAAAAGGATAAATCAAGTTAGGAGGCCTAAATCAGAGATTAAAGATAAAACAAAGGTAGATAAGACACAAAGGCACATTTGAATGAAAAGACAAAGTCACTTACTTCTTCAAAAAGTTATTTTTTGCCACCTACAACATTTTTTCTTTCAATAAAAAATCAAACAGTGAAAACAGAAGAGTCAAAGAGCATCAGAGCTAAAGTGTATCACATGAAAGTCAGAGTGAAAGTCAAATCATAAAAAACAAAGCATTCAAGATAAAATAGTAAATGTAAAAATGGAGGTAGTAATCGTTAAACAGAGATGAAAACACTTTCACCAGCAACAATGAAGTTTACCTGAAGTGAAAGTAAAAACAGTTAAAAGAACAGTAAGTTAAAAGATGAAAACAATGCAGGAAGGGACATTTTCCACAAATTTCCCATTTAAGTCATAGTTTTGCAGAAACTATTGTGGCCAATCCAAGATGAATTTTGAAAAAATAGAGGAGGTTTATGTTCCTAAAAGGCCAATCTACAAAATTTTATCTCACTCTTTACACAGGTATTACAGAATGAGAGATACATGCACATTTTCACAACCTAATTTTCAGATTATGCAAAATTATGTTTTACACATCTTTTTGCAGAGCTTATTGTGAACAACTGGAGTGGAATTTTAGGAAACTCAGAAAGGTTTATCTCAAACACATTTATCAACAATAAATGCTTTTACTTTTTACATATATATCTTGTATTGAGATATACAAAGGTATCATTGGACCCCAATTTTGCAGAATTTCTAGAACAAAATGCACAAAGGAAGGAGACAATTAGTGACTTGGAAGCCTCATCATCAACTAAGAGTTGATATCAAATTCGAATTTCTCTTCTTTGTAATCATCAATTCATAAAAAATATTTCCAAATAGATTCATTACTTTTAAGTGTCCTTTTATTAAGTCCTATTTATGTAAAATAGTTTGAGATATTTGTAAACCAATCTTGATATTTTAGTTTAAGAATTTGTATAAATACTTCATCCTTGGAAGTATTACTATGGAATAAATTGCTAAAGATTTCTATAGTCAATATTTCTGTACTTGAAGGCTTTTTGTAGCAAGTTCGAGTGGTAGACTGGATCAAATCATCTAGCATCATATTTCAGAATTCATGTGATGAGCCATTGAAGTGAAGTACTTTCTACTTGTCATTGTTTATATTCTTATGTTTGCATGCATCAATATATGTATTCTAAATTTGAATGATAAACCAGGAATATTATTACAGGATTTGTTAAAAGCACCCTGCCTTTAACTGTTTATCATTTCTATGTTTTTTGCTGATTTCCAAAGTAAGGAACCCTTAATTGCTCCCTCTTTCGAATGACCTCTGTCTACTCCTTCCTTATTTGGATCAAATAATTCTTAGTTGCTCTTTATCCCGGTCAAACCACTTCACCAAACAACCTTCAAAGATCTTCAATGACTTTTCTACCTTGCCCTGAAAATATTTGACTTTTTGAACTTGATCCTAGTCCTGTTTGCTTGACTTTTGACTCCTTAGACCAATGGATAAACAAATATATCACTATCCATATCACTAAGTGATTTTTTCTCACCAAACCAAAAAAAAATGAAACCAAATCAAAACCAATTTGCACAATCATAAATACCATAATATTTTATAATCAAAACAAAGTTAAAACCAACAGAGAGAGTCCTCTCTAAATCCTAGGAAGGATACATCCTAGAGTTTAAAAGTAGGTCTATGGTTACCTCGGTGAGTTCTTTCTTTAACCTTGAGAAATTTCAGTAGCAGCTGCTATTCAGCCTTAGGGCCGCATTCTGACATTTTGGTATTTTTGGATATTTCAGGAAATCCTTCCCGAGTTGTCTTTAAAATGTGTTTGGGAGCATAGATCTTTGTTCCCAACATTATTTGAGCCCTATAACTTCATATCTATGTATTGAAATTTTCCAGTAGCAGTTATATCTAATAAAATTGCACTTTCATAGCCTCGGGCATTTGTTGTGTAGCAATGTTCTTTATATTTCATGTACATGTCCTCTTCAGGCTTCTTTTTCCAATCTTGAGTGACTATTTCCTTAAGGACTTGTATACATTTTGTTTCTATGATCTTAATGTGATGGTTATATGATCTTCTTACATTACATGTGTTGATTTGACACTGTTATTTTCATTATTGTGTTCATGTATTACTGCTTTCCCATTTGGGAATATTACATTTGGTGTATTGCAACCCAGTGAAATAGTTGTTGATCTTGGTGTACCAGGCACAAAGTTCTTGTTTTAATCCATGAATCACTCTCTTGAGTCTTCACACAGGCGACTCTTTCTTGAAGGTATCAAAAAATTATGGGTGCTTGTAAACCTCTTCCTCAATCACTCCATTGAGGAAGTTTTTTTTTTTACATCCATATGATGTATCTACCATTCCATCTATGCTAAAAGTGCAAGGATAGATCTGATTGAAAAGTACCTTGCTGTTGGAGTAAAGGTCTCCTCGTAATAAATTCCCTCCACGTGAGAGAACCCTCTAGCCACAAATCTGGCCTTGTGTTTCTCAACTTTCCCATATGTTTCTTGCTTCACCTTATAGATCCACCTGGATCCTACAACTTACCTCCCGTCTGGTCTTGGGACAACTTCCCATGCACTATTTCTGATAATGGAGTCATACTCCTCAACCATGGCATCAACCCAAAATGGTTCTTGCATTGCTTCCTCGAATGAGGATGGATCAATCTCTACACTCTTGCTCATAAGAGTGATGTAGGTAGTGTACTACTCTAGGGACCTTCTCTATTTGTGATGTGATGTGGGTGCTCCCACGCTCTCTCTAGTATCAAGCACCAACCTTTCAACCTCTCTAGTGTGCTTCCTTCTATCTTTGGATGTATTTGCATGGGTGCTTCCACTCTCACTCCACCATTGTCGCTCCTTAGAGCCTTCACCTTCTTCCATGTATATTTCTCGACAAGTGCTTTGAACTCACAAAATTTTGAGAGCATATGATCTTTCTTCACCATGAAGAATATCCAACACTTGTGTGAAAAATCATTTACAAAAATAATGTAATTCCTGTGTTTTATTGTCGAGGATGTTGAGAATGGTCGACACACATATCAGTGAAATCTTTCAAGGATCGCCTTTGTTCAATTGTCCTTATCATGAAAGGTTTCTTTGGTGTACTTCCCCAATGTACGTCCTTTACATGTATTTCACTGCTCAAGTGCACCCTTCAGATGTCCTACATAAATTTGTTGCATGATATTCAAAGCACCATAGTGTCGATGGCCCAATCTTCTATTCCATAACTCACTGATGTCTTGGCTCTAAACCTTCTCTTCTTTTGTTCTAAAGGAATCACAATATTTTACATCAAATTTTTAGAGGTTTTGTACCCAAACCCTAATCACTTTCACCTGTCCAGTGGTTTTGTGATGAAGGAATGCCTTTCCTTTGCTTAATATCACATTATAGACACAATCTTCCAACATAGCAATTGAAACTAAAGACTTCTTTAAAACATGAACATACATGACATCTTTTAATGTGAGAGAAGTACCAGAATCCCTCTGAAACGTAACAGTGCCTATGTCGATCGCGTTATACCGCCCATCCTCCCCCATCTCTATGTGCATCTAGAGATCCTTCTTCTCCAAGTTGATGAAGAATTATTTGTTGTCAGTCATATGGAATGAAGCTCAACTATTCAGGTACCACATATAACCCATCTTCCTCCATTGATGTTGTTCTGAAACAAATATGTTAAGGCATTCCACATAGCATATGGAGTTTCCTTTCCATGGAGGTTTCAAGACAATATGATCTCAAAATCATTGTAAGAAAATCCTTCTCTCCTTTCATGCATTCTTCTTCCATGCATCAAGATTTTGAGGATATGTTGCTATGGGCCTAGGAATATCACTTTCTATGAGCTCCTTTAGCCCATTTTCTTCCAACAATGCTTCCATCATGTCCTTCCATACTATGTAATTCAAACTACCCTCAAGGGCATATTTGAGTCTCAATCCACATAAAATCATCTTGATTATGTCACTGGTCTTGAAGAGTAGATCTACAAATTTGATTCACTTGTTTAAAAAAAAACTCGTATTATTGTCTTCTATAGTGATTTATGATCTGATAACATGTAGAAAATCTAGATAGATTCAATTGATCTTGTAATATGCTAAAACAAATACTTGAATAT
Organism: Pinus albicaulis; assembly: GCA_034641835.2. Lineage (NCBI taxonomy): Eukaryota > Viridiplantae > Streptophyta > Pinopsida > Pinales > Pinaceae > Pinus > Pinus albicaulis. The sequence continues at coordinate 825,868,885 of CM076575.1, forward strand.
ATTCTACAAATTACGGAAACCAATTACGATCACACAATCACATGAACAAGAAAGAGAAAGAATTCCAGTCGCACAACACAAAGTTGTATATGGGGAAAGCCTTGTCTTAAAACCTTTCTATCTTTATATTGCATAATTCAAGAATATGAAACAATAGAATGCTTCTCTAATGATTGAGAGTTGTCTGCACTATCTTTGACTTTCTCACTCTGTCCTAGGCTTGATTTGGTTCAATACTTAACCAATTTCTTTTCTGTGGATGTCCTTCCTTCCTTGCACAATCCCTAGGGAAATTGATCCCCTATAACTTATAAAATTCCCTATTAATTATTCCACAATACAACTAAGGCCTTCTGTTGACCGCATGCATGACCTGTACAATTTTATAATTATACAATTGATAATACACTTCCCTTTAACTCCAATATCAAGTGGTTATTCCTTAGAGATCACATGCGACACCTATTTATAGTGAATTATCAATTATCTGATTGATCATTCCGTGTGAATTAAATCATATTTAATTCACTAGACCCCTCACTAGTTCCTCCATTAGTTAGAACTAGTTAAACTGATTTTAACTCAAATAATTAAGTTAAATAATGAAAGTTCAAAATAAATTGTAACTAGACCCCCTAAAAATTAGAGAAAAATCTACATGTATCTAATTTGATCCTCAACTCGAATTCTTCTTGTTGCCAATTTACATAGAATATCGCAAGATAAGAGAAATGCCAGACATAAATTTTATTATTTCACAGGGGGAAGATGAGACCCCGGAGGATTATTTGGAGAGATTCTTATACATTCTTCAAAGGTAAAAACATATATTTGATCTAAGTAGTATTAGAATATTTTTTCTGTGAGGGATTACGGATGATTCTAGAAATAATTTTAATTTTTTAGGACAAGGAAATATTTCTCAAAAAAAAAATTGATCAAATTTGTGGCCTGTGTGGGAATTTCTCATGAAACCAAAATCTAGATCTGGTAAGGGAATCAGGTTAAATTCCAAAAATGACATATTTTGATCTGTATATGCTATGATCATTGGTTTGGAAAATAAAATGGTTACTATGAAAACTGAAATTATGAATAATTTTAGTAAAAAAATATATTCTTTAAAATTTCAGCAGAGATTAGTAGAATAATAAGAAACATTATCCATTTATTGTCCAACATGTAAAAAAAAACAGCTTTTATGTGAGTGTTCTTCATATGTTAAAATTTCTAATAGATGTGCAATATTTGAAGCGAAACATCCTAACGAGGAATTCCCATCCATACAAGGATGCAGAGAAACATTTGAGGGAGAGAATTTGGTACCTAAGCCATTATGTGCTACGGGAGCGAGGAAATCATGGCCACAGGTAAGTACAGTTATTATTTCTGAACTTGAACCATATTTTTCTAGTTATAATGGACCGCATTATTCCTATCAAAATATGAATTACCCTTAGTATTCGAAGCATGGGTATCATTCTCAGTATGGGAAGTCTCCTCCTCCTTGGTAACAAGCATGGAAGGGACTACCACATTCTTATTATTATTATCCCATGCATACAAGGTCACATCCCATATCATATGCACCTTATCCTATGACACAACCCACATTACCAACAACATTGCCTTAAGAGGCTCAATCTATGCCACCATTTTCATTACCACCACCTTTCAAACCACCTAAATTTCCCGCACAACCAATATTTAACCCAAATTGAAATAATAAAGTTGTGAAAATGATTCATTATATTGGATCACTCCCTTTCCCTATTTATCAGACCATGCCAGTTGGCGTCAGTGACCTCCAACTAAGATTGGGAAGGGTAATAAACTTAGAAAAACAAAAAAAAGCAACTTGTAGTGACCATTGATGAGAAAATTGAGGAGGAACCTCCTAATATTTCAAACAATGATGCCAATGTTAATCCCATTCATACACAATCAAAAAATTTACCTTCTTCTTCAAACCAACCTCTCTTTCCAGAGAGATTGGTCATGGAGAAAGTTGACCCCACTCCTAAGTATAGCCTGGCTTCTGAGCTAAGGAATATTTGTATAAAGGTCCCTTTGTTGCAGGCTAGATTCCTATATTTACTAAGATTTGTAAGTAACTATGTCTTAAAAATCTAGGGAGGAAGAGTGTTGAACCTCACATTATCCTATTTTTTTGAAGAGCTAATCAGTTGATGACATGATGTGCTCAAGTGGAGAAATATATTGATCATGTAAATCTAGTTGTCTTTGTCCAAAGAGATGATATCCTTGTTCCCAATGTGTTAATCAAACTTTGAGCAGCTATCAGTGTTACGACCAAGAAAACCATGGAAGAAATTTGGTTTACTCACATTCATCCTGCCCCCACTTTGCTTGAGCTTGATGATATATCTAAAATCAAACTCGAGGGCATGTTAGATGATGTAGTTGTTTCAATTGATTCATGGGAGTACCCCATATATTTTATTGTGTTATAACCAAAGAGTCCTATTGGGGGGGCACCCTTTCACCTTGGGACGACCATGGATTGCTACAATAGACACCTATGTAGGATGTCACTTATGTGACATGTATATTTCCCATTGGGATGCTATGAAAAAGGTCACCTTCTACCTACTTTCTAGATCTATTCAAGAGATTTAAGTACCTTGCGGTTGGATTATGATAGTAGTGATGAGGAGACTCGGTCCCTTTCCTTGATTCAACAATATATTGAGTCGATTGAGGAGGTTTTGATCCGAGATTTTCTTAATAACTTAGACACTATGTACAATTTTTAATCACTTTATAAGATCTTAAGTCCAAGTTTCCATGAAAACTATGATCCCAAATCCTCACCCTCATCATTATAGAGCTTAGTATCCACTACAAGTGTTCTCGATCCTGACACTACTCTTTTTGAGATTAGTGCAGGAAAATTTTTATACATTAGTTCAGACCTAGACCCATTCCAACAAGCGAAGCTTGTGACCTTGTTGCGAGATCATCTTGATGGCTTTGCATGGAGTTACGAAGACATGAAAGGTATTCCCCCTTAAACATGTAGTCATGATATCTGTATTCAGGAGGGTAGACGACTTGTCCGACAACCCCAAAAAGAGAATGAACTTCGCACTAAGAGAAATTTTTAAAGAAGAATTGAAAAAACTATTAGATTTTGGTTTTCTCTATCCGATATTAGATAGTTAGAGGGTCTCTCCATTGGTAGCAGTCCGGAAAAAGGATGGGAGGAGGTGTGTCTGTATTGACTATAGAGAATTAAATAAATCCACTTTCAAGGACTAATTTCCTCTTTCCTTCATGGATCAGGTGCTAGATACCCTTCCAGGTAAAAATTACTTTTCATTTTTAGATGGCTTTAGTAGGTATAAACAAATACAATTCTCACGTGAGGATCAGGAGGAGAAAACCTTTACTTGTCCATTGGGGACATTTGCTTATAGTGTGCTTGCTTTTGGAATTTGTAATGCTCCTGCCACTTTTCAAAGGGTAGTCTTGGAAATTTTTGCTGATATCAAGTGTGTATAATTTTACATGGATGATTTTTTAGCATTTGGTAACTATTTCCAAGAATCCCTTCAAAATTTAAAGAAAGTTCTCAATAGGTTTTAAGAGGCCTGCCTTGCTTTGAGTGATAAGAAATGTATATTGATGTGAAATTTAGCGGTGATCCTTGGCCATCTTATTTATGATAAGGGTATCTAGGTAGATCCATATAAAGTAGAAGTTATTACACACCTTAATGCATTAAAGACACAAAGGGAAGTGAGAGGATTCCTTGGACATACGGGTTATTACCAAAGATTCATTGAGATTTTTTCTAGGATAATTGCCCCTCTTTTTTTATTATTAGCTAAGGATAGTGATTTATATTGGAATGAAGCTTGATAATGAGCCTTTGAGATTTTTATGGAAAAATGAGCACATGCAACCATATTTTCCTAAAGCACAATTTTTTAATGAGTATTGGAACATATTTTCTTGTTTTGAGGAGTCCAATGTATTTGGACCATGGTATTGTAATGATGTAGCCCTATGATATAATAGTTTAAATAGGGTGAAATAATAATAATAGAGATATCCTATCTTGGTTTGGATATGGATGTGTTATGGTTGTATCAATTGGATCTGTAGCTAGGGGCAAGGAAGAGGCTCTGCAGCTGAGTGCATAGAGGCCTGAGTCTGTAGCATAGTGCACACACATCCTGTAGCTTTGTGCGCCGGCCAAGAACTGTTTTTGTACAAATAAAAATTATTATAAGTAGCATTTATTGTGGACGTGGTGCCACATTGGCATGAACCACAATGATATTGTTGTTTTTATGTGTCTATGTGTGTATTTTCTTATTATCTTTTGTAAAATGGTAGATTTTTAGTTAAATTTACTTCGACACAATAATGGTTTATGATCTTGCATGACATGGTTAGGTTGATGGTTCTTGTATTTATAAGGCATGTTAAGAGATTATAAATGCATCGAAGTATTTTATGAATGTTAAAGACAAGAAAATGTAATAATACCATATCCCCACATCCCTCAAGGTTGCAGAAACCTAGTTCTGCATTGCCCCATAGTCACTTCGAGTGAGACTGAGATCTGCTTGTAGGTTGTTTCTAAAAGGGACAGAGATTGAGGGTTTTGTTGGTGCTCAGTATAGTTTGAACCTAGGTCATCCCAAATCAATCCAACAACTTCATAAGCTACTTGACTAGCATCCATATACTCTACCTCTGCTGAGCTAAGCGAAACTGATATTTGCTTCCTCCTATACTAGGAAATTTTTCTTGACCCAATGTTGAAGATGCCCATTGATATGATTTTTCTGTCGGATTGACTCCCTTACCAATCTTCATCTGTGAAGCATTCAAGCTTCACTCCCTCTGTCTTCATGTACCATAGCCCAAACTCTATGGTGCCTCTAAGACATCTCAACACATGCTTTCCTGCCTTCCAATAGAGCTTTGTAGGATTAACCATAGCTTGACTAAGATGGTTAACTACACAGCATATGTCTGGTTGTGTGTTCACCAAGTAAATGAGTGAACGAGCAAGTTTCCTCTAGATGGTAGCATCTAACACTTCACCTAAAGTAGCATCCTACTTCCTCCAATTTTCTTCTAGAGGGGTCTCCATGAGTTTATTGCTCCCCATGTGAAACTTATTTAGAATCTCATTGGAATACTTTCCCTGACATACAAATAATTTCCCATATCTTTGCAAAATTTCCAATCCAAGGAAATAATCCAAGAGCCCCATATCCATCATCTCAAATTCTCTTGCAAGATCCTCTTTGAAAGACTTGATCAGATGCTCATCACTTGTCAGAATAAAATCATCGACCTAAAGTACAATTATCAATAGTTTACCTTCTACCACAGTATCATAAAGGTTCAGGTCTACTTCACTTTTGGTGAAGCCCAACCCAATGAAGTATTTGTCAATCTTGGTGTACCAAGCATGGGGTACTTTTTTCAGTCCATACATCGCTCTCTTTAGTCTGCACACATGTGATTCTCTATCGAAGGTATCAAAACCTTAAGGCTAATAAATTTAAACCTCTTCCTCAACTAATCCATTGAGGAAGGATGTATTTACATCAGTCTAATTTATCCACCATTCCAACTACACTGAAAGTGTAGGGATATACCTGATTTATGAGTACCTTGAAACTAGATAAAAGGTCTCCTCGTAATAAATTCCCTCCACCTAAGAGAACCCTATGGCTACACATTTGGCCTTTTGTTTCTCAACACTCCCATCTGGTGCTTGCTTCACCTTGTAGATCCACCTGTATCCTATAACTAACTTTCCGTATGGTCTTGGGACAAATTCCCATGCATTGTTTATGATAATGGATTCATACTCCTCAACAATGGAATCAACCCAAAATGGTTGCTGCACTGCTCCCTCGAATGAGGATGGCTCAATATCTAAACACACATTCATAAGAGCCATGTAGCTAGTGTACCACTCTACGTACCTTCTCTCTTTGTGCTGGGATGTGGGTGCTCTCACATTCTCTCTAACATCAAGCACCAACCTATCAACGTCTCTGGTGTTCTTCCTTGTGTCTCTTGATGCCTTTTCATGAGTGGGTGCTTCCACTCTCTATTCCTCTTCTTGTGTTTACTCCACATCTTGAGGGTCCTCTTTTCAAGTGAAGAGCTCCTCAAATTCATGCAACATAAGCTCCCTCTCAAGGGAAATTCGCAGGGCCTTCTCTTCATTAAATTTCACATCTCTCCCGACCACTATCATCCTCTGAGATGGAAAGTAAAACCTATAGTTGTGAGGTGTATCAGTTGACCCCAAAAATTTTCCCAGCTTAGTTGTTGCCTCTAGATTTTTCCTAGCATCTTTGTTTACATGGAAATAAACTAATAAAAAAATTTGTTTAAAGTGTTCCACATCTGGCTTCTTACATGAAAAAGGTTCTTTTGGTGTACTCATCCTGAAAATATGATGAGGAATTATGTTCTGCACAAATACTACTATGTTCCATGCTTTATCCCATAAGTGAAATGGTAGGCCCTGATCATACAACATTTCTCATGCTGCTCCCACAATAGTTATGTTCTCATTTTCTACAACCCCATTCTGATGTGGATTATGAGGTGTTATCAATTACAGATCCAAATGATACAACCATAACACATATCCATATCCAAACCAAAATATGATATCTCTCTTATTATTATTTCACCCTATTTAAACTATTATATCATAGGGCTACATCATTACAATACCTTGGTCCAAATACCATGGACTCCTGAAAATAAGAAAATATGTTCCAATACTCATTAAAAAATTGTGCTTTAAGAAAATATGGGTGCATGTGCTATTTTTTCCATCAAAATCTCAAAGGCTCATTAGCAAGCTTCATTCCAAGATAAATCACTATCCTTAGCTAATAATAAAAAAGAGGGGAAATTATCCTAGAAAAAAATATCAATGAATCTTTGGTAATAACCCGCATGTCCAAGGAATCCTCTCACTTCCCTTTGTGTCTTTAGTGCATTAATTTGTGTAATAACTTCTACTTTAGATTGATCTACCTAGATACCCTTGTCAGAAATAAGATGGCCAAGGATCACCCCTAAATTTCACATCAATATACATTTCTTATCACTCAAAGCAAGGCAGGCCTCTTAACACTATTGAGAAATTTCTTTAAATTTTGAAGGGCTTCTTGGAAATAGTTACCAAATACTAAAAAATCATCCATGTAAAGTTATACACACTTGATATTAGCAAAAATTTCCAAGATTACCCTTTGAAAAGTGGCAGGAGCATTACAAAGTCCAAAAGCAAGCACTCTATAAGCGAATGTCCCCCATGGACAAGTAAAGGTTTTCTCCTCTTGATCCTCACGTGAGAATCGTATTTGTTTATACCTACTAAAGCCATCTAAAAATGAAAAGTACTTTTTACCTGGAAGGGTATCTAGCACCTGATCCATGAAGGAAAGAGGAAATTAATCCTTGAAAGTGGATTTATTTAATTCTCTATAGTCAATATAGACACACCTCTTCCCATCCTTTTTCGGGACTGCTACCAATGGAGAGACCCTCTAACTATCTAATATCAGATAGAGAAAACCAACATCTAATAGTTTTTGAAATTCTTCTTTAAAAATTTCTTTTAGTGTGAAGTTCATTCTCTCTTTGGGGTTGTCGGACAAGTCGTGCACCCTCCTGAATACATATATCATGACTACATGTTTAAGGGGGAATACCTTTCATGTCTTCATAACTCCATGACAAGCCATCGAGATCATCTCACAACAAGCTCACAAGCTGCGCTTGTTGGAATGGGTCTAGGTCTGAACTAATGTATAAATATTTTCCTGGACTAATCTCAAAAAGAGTAGTGTCGTGATCGAGAACACTTGTAGTGGCTACTAAGATATGTAATGATGACGGTGAGGATTTGGGATCATATTTTCCATGGAAACTTGGACTTAAGATCTCATAAAGTGATTAAAAATTGTACATATTCTCTAAATTATTAAGAAAATCTCGGATCACAACCTCCTCAGTCGACTCAGTATACTGTTGAATCAAGGAAAGGGACTGAGTCTCCTCATCACTACTATCATAATCCAACCGCAAGGTACTCGAATCTCTTGAATAGATCTAGAAGGTAGGTAGAAGTTGACCTTTTTCCTAGCATCCCCATGGGAAATATACATGTCACCTAAGTGACATCCTACATAGGTCTCTATTGTAGCAATCCATGGTCATACCAAGATAAAAGGGTGCCCCCCCAATAGGATTCTTTGGTTATAACACAATAAAATCTACGGGGTACTCCCATGAATCAATTGAAACAACTACATCATCTAACACACCCTCGGGCTTGATTTTAGACCTATCAACAAGTTCAAGAAGATTGGGGGCAGGATGAATGTGAGTAAACCAAATTTCTTCCATGGTTTTCTTGGTCATAACATTGATAGCCGCTCAAAGTTTGATTAACACATTGGGAACAAGGATATCATCTATTTGGACAAATACAACTAGATTTCCACGATCAATATATTTCTCCACTTGAGCGCATCATGTCATCAACTGATTAGCTCTCCAAACAAATAGGATAATGTGAGGTTCAACACTCTTCCTCCCTAGATTTTTAAGACATAGTTACTTAAAAATATTAGTACATATAGGAACCTAGCCTTCAACAAAGGGACCTTTATACAAATATTCGTCAACTTGGAAGCCATCTTATACTCAGGAGTGGGGTCAACTTTCTCCCTGACCAGTCTATCTGGAAAGAGAGGTTGGTTTGAAGAATAAGGTAAATTTTCTGATTGTGTACGAATGGGATGAACATTGGCATCATTTTTTGAAATATTAGGAGCTTCCTCCTCAATTTTCTCGTCAATGGTCACTACAAGTTGTTTTTGTTTTTTTTTTTCTAAGTTTATTACCCTTCCCAATCTCAGTTGGAGGTCACCGATGCCAACTGGCATGGTTTGATAAATAGGGAAAGGGAGTGATACAATATAATGAATCATTTTCACAACTTTATTATTTCAATTTGGGTTGAATATTGGTTGTGCGGGAAATTTAGGTGGTTGGAAAGGTGGTGGTAATGGAAGTGGTGGCATAGATTGAGCCTCTTGAGGCAATGTTGTTGGTAATGTGGGTTGTGTCATAGGATAAGGTGCATATGATATGGGATGTGACCTTTTAAGCATGGGATAATAATAATAATAATAATGTGGCAGTCCCTTCCATGCTTGTTGCCAAGGAGGAGGAGACTTCCCATACTGCGAATGATACCCATGCTTCGAATACCGAGGGTAATTCATGTTTTGATAGGAATAATGTGGTGCATTATAAATAGAAAAATATGGTTCAAGTTTTGAAATAATAACTGTACTTACCTGTGGCCATGATTTCCTTGCTCCCATAGCACACAATGGCTTAGGTACCAAATTCTCTCCCTCAAATATTTCTCTGCATCCTAGTATGGATGGGAATTATTCTTTAGGATGTTTCGCTTCAGATATTGCACATCTATTAGAAATTTTAACATATGAAGGACACTCACGCAAAAGATTTTTTTTTCGACATGTTGGACAATAAATGGATAATGTTTCTTATTATTCTACTAATCTCTGTTGAAATTTTAAAGAATATATTTTTTTACTAACATTATTCATAATTTCAGTTTTCATAGTAACCATTTTATTTTTCAAACCAATGATCATAGCATCTATAGATCAAAATAAGTCATTTTTTGAATTTAACCTGATTCCCTTACCAGATCTACATTGGTTGCGTGAGAAATTCCCACACAGGCCACAAATTTGATCAAATTTTTTTTTGAGAAATATTTCCTTTTCCTAAAGAATTAAAATTATTTCTAGAATAATCTGTAATCCCTTGTAGAAGAAAGCTTCTAATACTACTTAGATCAAATATATGTTTTTACCTTTGAATAATGTATAGGAATCTCTCCAAATAATCCGCTGGGGTCTCATCTTCCCCCTGTGCAATAATAAAATTTATGTCTGGCATTTCTCTTGTCTTGCCATATTCTATGTAAATTGGCAACAAGAAGAGGCTTCAAATTTAATTTTCCCTTAACTAAAGTAGAAGGAAATTGTAATTCCACATAACACGATATCTTGTAAAAGTTAACCGAGTGATGAAGACTTAGTTAGCTCATTGAATTTGAGTTGAGGATCAAACTAGAGACATGTAGAGTTTTCTCTAAGTTTTAGGGGGTCCAGTTACAATTTATTTTGAATCTTGATTATTTAACTTAATTATTTGAGTTAAAATCAGTTTAACTAGTTCTAACTAATGGAGAAACTAGTGAGGGGTCTAGTGAATTAAATATGATTTAATTCACATGGAATGATCAATCAGATAATTGATAATTCACTATAAATAGGTGTCGCATGTGATCTCTGAGGAATAACCAATTGATATTGGAGTTAAAGGGAAGTGTATTATCAATTGTATAATTAGAAAATTGTACAGATCATGCATGCGGTCAATAGAATGCCTTAGTTGTATTGTGCAATAATTAATAGGGAATTTCATAAGTTATAGGGGATAAATTTCCCTAGGGATTTCGCAAGCAAGGGAGGACATCCACAGGCAAGAAATTGGTTAAGTATTGAACCAAATCAAGCCCAGGACAGAGTGAGAAAGTCAAAGATAGTGCAGACAACTCTCAATCATCAGAGAAGCATTCTATTGTTTCATATTCTTGAATTATGCAATATACAGAGAGCAAGATTTTAAGACGAGGCTTTCCCCATATACAACTTTGTGTTGTGCGATGGGAATTCTTTCTTGTTCATGTGATTGTGTGATTGTAATTGGTTTCCGAAATTTGTAGAATATATTCAAGTATTTTTTTTTAACATATTACAAGATCAATTGAATCTATCTAGATTTTCTACATGTTATCAGATCATGAATCACTATAGAAGACAATAATAAGAGTTTGTTTTGAACAAGTGAATCAAATTTGTAGATATACTCTTGAGGACTAGTGACATAATCAAGATGATTTTCTATGGATTGAGACTCGAATATGCCCTTGAGGGTTGTTCGAATTACATAGCATGGAATGACATGATGGAAGCAATGTTGGAAGACAACGGGCTGAAGGAGTTCATATAAAGTGATATTCCCAGGCCCATAGCAACATATCCTCAAAATCTTGATTCATGGAAGATGAATGCATGAAAGGCGAGAAGGATTTTCTTACAATGAGTTTGAGATCGTATTGTCTTGAAACCTCCATGGAAAGGAAACTCCATATGCTATGTGGAATTCCCTAACAGATTTGTTTCAGAACAACATCAATGGAGGCAGATGGGTTATATGTGGTACCTAAATAGTTGAGCTTCATTCCATATGATCGACAACAAATATTTCTTCATCAACTTGGAGAAGAAGGATCTCTAGATGCATATAGAGATGGGGGATGATGGGAGGTATAACACGATCAACATAGGCACTGTTACCTTTCATAGGGAGTCTGGTACTCCTTTCGCATTAAAATATGTCATGTATGTTCATTTTTTAAAGAAGAATTTAGTTTCAATTGCTATGTTGGAAGACCGTGTCTATAATGTGATATTTATCAAAGGAAAGGCATTCCTTCATCACAAAACAACTGGACAGGTGAAAAGGATTAGGGCTTGGGTACAAAACCTCTAAAAATTTGATGTAAAATATTGTGATTCCTTTAGAACAAAAGAAGAGAAGGTGCAGAGACAAGCCATCATTGAGTTATGGCATAGAAGATTGGGCCATCAACACCATGGCGCTTTGAATATCATGCAATAGATTTATGTAAGACTTCTGAAGGGTGCACTTGAGCAGTGAAATACATGTGAAGGATGTACTTTGGGGAAGTACACCAAAGACACCTTTCATGATAAGGACAGTTGAGCAAAGGCGATCCTTGAAAGAGTTCACTGATATGTGTGTCGACCATTCTCAACAACCTCGACAACAAAACACAGGTATTAAATTATTTTTGTAGATGATTTTTCACGTAAGTGTTGGATATTCTTCATGGCGAGGAAAGATCATATGCTCACAAAATTTTGTGAGTTCAAAGCACTTGTCGAGAAATATACATGGAAGAAGGTGAAGGTTCTCAGGAGCAACAATGGTGGAGTGAGAGTGGAAGCACCCATGCAAATACATCCAAATATAGAAGGAAGCGCACCAGAGAGGTTGACAGGTTGGTGTTTGATACTAGAGAGAGTGTGGGAGCACCCACATCACATCACAAATAGAGAAGGTCCCTAGAGCGGTACATTGCCTACATCGCTCTTATGAGAAAGAATGTAGATATTGATCCATCCTCATTCGAGGAAGCAATGAAAGAACCATTTTGGGTTGATGCCATGGTTGAGAAGTATGACTCCATTGTCAGAAATAGTGCATGTGAAGTTGTCCCAAGACCGGATGGGAGGTAATTTGTAAGATCCGGGTGGATCTACAAGGTGAAGTAGGAAACATATGGGAATGTTGAGAAACACATGGCCAAATTTGTGGCTAGAGGGTTCTCTCACGTGGAGGGAATTGATTACAAGGAGACCTTTACTCTAGGAGCAGGGTACATTTCAATCAGATCTATCCTTGCACTTTTAGCATAGATGGAATGGTAGATACATCATATGGATGTAAAAAAACCCTTCCTCAATGGAATGATTGAGGAAGAGGTTTACGAGCACCCAGAATTTTTTGAGACCTTCAAGAAAGAGTCACATGTGTGTAGACTCAAGAGAGTGATGCATGGACTAAAACAAGCACTATGTGCCTGGTATACCAAGATCAACAATTACTTCTCTGGGTTGGGATACACCAAATGTAATATTCCCAAATGGGAAAGCAGAAATACATGAACACAATAATGGAAATAACAGTGTCAAATCAACACATGTAATGTAAGAAGATCATATAACCATCACATTGATATCATAGCAGCAAAATGTATACAAATCCTTAAGGAAATAGTCACTCAAGATTGGAAAAACAAGCCTCAAGAGGACATGTACATGAAATATAAAGAACACTGATACACAAAAAATACCAAAGGCTGTGAAAGCATAATTTTATTAGATATAACTGCTGCTGGAATATTTCAATACATAGATACGAGGTTATAGGGCTCAAATAATTTGGGGAACAAAGATCTATGCTCCCAAACACATTTTAAAGACAACCCGGGAAGGATTTCCCAAAATATACAAAAATACCAAAATGTTGGAATGCAGCCCTAGGGCTGAATAACAGCTGCTACTGAATAACTGGATGAATATGGTTGTAGATAAAACAAATAATGAATATATCTCCTCCAATAGATCATGTTATCACTCAGTAATTTCTCAAGGTTAAAGAAAGAACTCACCGAGGTAACCACATACCTACTTTTAAACCCTAGGATCTATCCTTCCTAGGGTTCAGAGAGGTCTCTCTCTATTGGATTTAGCTTTGTTTTGATTATAAAATATTAGGGTATTTATGATTGTGCAAACTGGTTTTGATTTGTTTTGGTGAGAAAAAATCACTTAGTGATATGGACAGTGATAGATCTGTTTATCCATTGGTCTAAGGAGTCAAAAGTCAAGCAAACAGGACTAGGATCAAGTTCAAAAAGTCAAATATTTTCAGGGCAAGGTAGATAAGTCATTGAAGATCTTGGAAGGCTGTTTGGTGAAGTGGTTTGATCGGGATAAAGAGCAACTAAGAATTATTTGATCCGAATAAGGAAGGAGTAGACAGAGGTCATTCGAAAGAGGTAGCAATTAAGGGTTCCCTACTTTGGAAATCAGCAGAAAACATAGAAATGATAAATAGTTAAAGACAGGGTGCTTTTAAAAAATCCTGTAATAATATTCCTGGTTTATCATTCAAATTTAGAATACATATATTGATGCATGTAAACATAAGAAGATAAACAATGACAAGTAGAAAGTACTTCACTTCAATGGCTCATCACATGAATCCTAAAATATGATGCTAGATGATTTGATCCAGTCTACTACTCAAACTTTCTACAAAAAGCCTTCAAGTACAGAAATATTGACTATAGAAATATTCAGAAATTTATTCCACAGTAATACTTCCAAGGATGAAGTATTTATACAAATTCTTAAACTAAAATATCTTGAAAAAATATCAAGATTGGTTTACAAATATCTCAAACTGTTTTACATAAATAGAACTTAATAAAAGGACACTTAAAACTAATGAATCTATTTGGCACTATTTTTTATGGATTGATGATTACAAAAAATAGAAATTCGAATTTGATATCAACTCTTAGTTGATGATGAGGCTTCCAAGTCACTAATTGTCTCCTTCCTTTATGCATTTTGTTCTAGAAATTCTGCAAAATTGGGGTCCAATGATACCTTTTTATATCTCAATACAAGATAGATATGTAAAAATTAAAAGCATTTATTGTTGATAAATGTGTTTTTGAGATAAACCTTTCTCAGTTTCCTAAAATTCCACTCCAGTTGTTCACAATAAGCTCTGCAAAAAGATGTGTAAAATAGAATTTTGCACAATCTGAAAATTAGGTTGTGAAAATGTGCTTGTATCTCTCATTCTGTAATACTTGTGTAAAGAGTGAGATACATTTTTATAGATTGGCCTCTTAGGAACATAAAAATACTCCAGTTTTGCAAAATTAATCTTGGATTGGCCATAATAGTTTCTGCAAAACTATGACTTAAATAGGAAATTTGTGGAAAATGTCCCTTCCTACTCTGTTTTCATCTTTTAACTTACCGTTCTTTTAACTGTTTTTACTTTCACTTCGAATAAACTTCATTATTGCTCGTGAAAGTGTTTTCATATCTGTTTAACCATTACTACCTCCAGGTTTACATTTATTGTTTTACATTGAATGCTTTGTTTTTTCTGATTTGACTTTCACTCTGACTTTCATCCGATACACTTTAGCTTTGATGCTCTTTGACTCTTCTGTTTTCACTATTTGATGTTTTATTGAAATAAAAAATGTTGTAGGTGGAAAAAAATAACTTTTTGAAGAAGTAAATGACTTTTTTTTTTCATTCGAATGTGCCTTTGTGTCTTATCTGCCTCTGTTTTATCTTTAATCTTTGATTTAGGCCTCCTAACTTGATTTATCCTTTTAACTATTGGCCTCACTATATTTTTCTTTAGCTCTACCTTTTTCTCTGCTTTTATGACTTATTCTCCTTTATTTTTCTTTTAATATTTGACTTTATCATTTAAACCTTTGATCCCCTGTCTTTATGGGTAATATTTTTTATTTATCTTTTGATCTGTGTTTAGCCCTTTAACCTTCACTGCTTTGTTACAATATTTTGACTGTCTTTTCTTCTCAATGTACCTTCTATTTGTGTGTGTTGTGAAAGTGTGTATTCTTTTGTTGCTGGAGGGTTTTAATAATCCAACGAGGATCATGATTCATCAGTGATTAAGTGTGGTCTTTGCCTCTGGTCCCATAAAGATGAACCAAACCCTTGGATCATCACCCAGTTTTTTTATTAAAACATTTTTGGACCTTTGGAATTATTTTATGCATTTCCACCATTAAACCTACACATAAAACGAATAATTAAATCTTTAAATCCTGTGTAGAGGGCATTTCTACATTTATCGTGGGTTTTGCGGGCATTTGGAGGGCTTTTGGAAGCTGTTGCAATCCTTGGAAGTATACTAGAGGCTTCAAGCATTATTGGTAGAAATGTTTTATAAATATCTGGTTCTTTGGGTATGTAAATGGTGTACAATGTTTTTTTTTTTTAGTCGGAAGAGTTTAAACCAGCAGAAAACGCACAAAACGTTTAAACTATTTTATATGAAGTTTTATAGAGTTTTAGGTTTAAAACGGTATAAGCATTGAAAGTTGGTCAAGTCATAACAGAGAGTGGTTTTGGCACCGATGGGAGAAATATCACCAGTGATTATCACACGATCTAGGAGCGGTAATTGGTTTATTTGGATCGGATGTGATCCAATCTCTTATAGCTGCATGGAGGAGAGAGAATAGGGTTAAACCACCCATTTTTCAAATTTCGAATTGATTATTCTTGTCCCTATTGAAATTGCAATATCGCATATGGATCGCTGGATTAGGTTAAGGTGATGCGAACGACTGAGATTGAGAGGTCGATTAGCTTGGTATATGGGGCGTGGGGCCTGAGAGTTTATATGCGGTGGGGTTGGTTAATACGTTTAAATGTATAAACTAATGTTTATAATGAGATGGGTGGGGTATATGAATTTACATAGTAAATGTGTGATATTCATATGTATTTGCAAAAGTGGGCTATATTATATATATCATGTTTTAACCTGTGGGGATAGGCTGGGATATTTGACACATGAGTATTTAGACCATAGATTAAATGTTAATATATTGGGTTTGGGATATTTTAAATAAATGAATTGATATATCTACGGGAAGGGTTGATTTAAAAGGATTATTATATTATGTTAGAATTAATATGAAATGAAAAAGCTGAATGCACAAAATAAACTAAGTAAAGTGTAATATAAAGTTTTTTAGCAGAATGATTGTACATTTAAATATTTACACTTAAACTTGGGGTAAATTGTATTTTATGGTTTTTTTTTTTTTTTGAGTATTTTTGGATGAAATGAAATTAACTAAGAGGGGATTTTACTTTTCTAAGAAAAAAGGTGTTTTACTTAGAAAAAGGGATTGTATTTTTGGTAAAGGGTGAATATGTTGAGGGAATAGGCTTTTATGAAGGAAATCCAGTACTTTTACCAATCAGTCATTAAGTCTTGGGTATGGTCCCAACAGAAGTCAGAGAAATGCTCTGAGCCTCTTTAATTGAAGGTTTTGAATACTGGAACATTGTGGGGGAGGGGAAATTAGTAATTTTCCAGATGATGTTTTATTACATGCCTTGCACAACTGATTTCTACCTACCCATCATTATTCTAACATTTTTTACTTTATTTGCATGGGTGCATTTAAGCTTGCAACGCTAAATCCATTTTTCTTTTTTTAAAGCATAAAACTATCTAATTCTAACCTTATTTCATCCGAGGGCTCATATTAAAGTTTTGAGCTCCTCATTTATTCTCTAACTATCTACTAATTTGTCAAGTTTAAACTGTTCGACATATCTTTATTCTCTATCTAAAACATGAAATTCAAAGCATGAAAAGTTAATATTAAACTATTTAACTGATCATGGATTATGGAATTTTGAACAATCTACACATAATCATTATTTTTGCAGTAAAAGTAAATAGTAGTGGCATTTTGACTTGCTCACTTTCATGTCTTATTATTATCTCTTTTTTCTTTTGGGATCCATTTTTTATTCTTTTTTATCTTTTCGTTTCAAGTGCTTTGATCTTTCTTTTAGAAATTTTACCCTCTTTTCATTTTTTAATTTTCAAATATGGGAAAACAACTTGCGGAAAGCAAGGTATGAACATATTTACAAGACTAATCATAGTCAATTCAAAAATTTTGAACCGTATTATTGTAGGACCCTCATAGTGGCTCCACATGGGGATGACATCTCCTTGTGAGATGTCAAGAACACCGTCGAATAGTAGCCTGATTCATTGGGCCAATCCCAAACATGCATATGCTATGATTGAAAAACTCTTGAACTGAATTTATGCCTTTTTCTGCAAACTGAAATCTAATCTAAGACTAAAAGTTGCTGCAACCTTCAAACCAAACTCCTAAATCATCAATATCTTAGGGCTATTTTCCTTGGCTTCAAATCTTAATGAATTATTTCAAAACTAGCTGAAAACTGAAAACTGAAAAGATGCTCAGAATTCTGAGCTTATTTTCACTCATCTACCTATTCTAATCTACTGATAATCTTTTTGAATCAGGTAATACAAAAATGCTAATGAATCCAGTCAAAGTAGTTGTCGAAATGAATAGATAATTTGACTGCTTATCATCAAACTTGGAAGAATAACTTGATCATGTGTCTTCATAATCAAATATATGATGTGTAATGGCAACTGCTGATGTATTTGATCCTCATACAGAAAACATGTTTGCAGACTTGAGCTAAAAATAACCTCCATATAATCTGCTATAGGATCAATAAAAGCATGATGTATGATATATGCTTCTAGGCATTTAATGACTAGTCTCTTAGTTGTATTCTGAATATCAAACCTTGCATCTACATTTTCAGTCTTGTATTTGAAAAAATAATCATCATCAATCTACAAATCAACAGGTAGTACAATTTCCTCTTGCTTTGGAGAAGGAAGATTTTCCAAGAATTCTTTAGGATCTCGGAAATTGTATCACTGAATTTGAGAATGCAAAAGTTTAATTTCATTTTCATATTTTTCAGAAAATATCTCAAGAACACATTTTTTAAGTTGAGGAGAACATTTTCTTTATTTCAAAATAAGAAAGACAACTCTTAGAAAATCCTCATCAAGCTAAAATTCTAATAACCCATCCCTGAATTCATTGAAAATCTCATGAGATGAAAGGTTTTCCACAAACCCTGTCATCTTGTATCACCATTAATGACTAGGAATATGGATTTTTTGGTTATGGAGTTTCTTCTAAACTTTGAAGCTTTGGATATTGGACAATGGAGTCCCCAAGTGGATGATTTTAACATTTGTATATCTGATCACTGTCCACCATCATAGATCAGATCTGAACCTGTAAAATATTTCTGAAGAAAATGTTAGTACTCCCAAGTGGAGTCTCCAATATGTTATCACTCAGTAATTTCTCAAGGTTAAAGAAAGAACTCATCGAGGTAACCACACACCTACTTTTAAAATCTAAGATCTAGCCTTCCTAGGGTTCAGAGAGGGCTCTCTCTGTTGGATTTAACTTTGTTTTGATTATAAAATATTAGGCTAGTTATGATGGTTTTGATTTGGTTTGGTTTGGTTTGGTTTGGTGAGAAAAAATCTCTTAGTGAGATGGATAGTGATATATGTTTGTCCATTGGGCTAAGGAGTCAAAAGTCAAGCAAATAGGACTAGGATCAAGTTCAAAAAGTCAAATATTTTCTAGGCAAGATAGACAAGTCATTAAAGATCTTGGAAGGTTGTTTGGTGAAGTGGTTTGATTGAGATAAAGAGAAAGTAAGAATTATTTGATCCAAATAAGGAAGGAGTAGACAAAGATCATTCGAAAGAGGGAGCAATTAAGGGTTCCCTACTCTAGAAATCAACAGAAAACATAGAAATGATAAACAGTTAAAGACATAGTTCTTTTAACAAATCCTGTAATAATATTCCTGATTTATCATTCAAATTTAGAATGCATATATGGATGCATGTAAACATAAGAATATAAACAATTACAAGTAGAAAGTACTTCACTTCAATGGCTCATAACATGAATCCTAAAATATGATGCTAGATGATTTGATCCAGTCTACTACTCAAAGTTGCTACAAAAAGCCTTCAAGTAAAAAAACATTGACTATAGAAATCTTTAGCAATTTATTCCACAATAATACTTCCAAGGATGAAGTATTTATACAAATTCTTAAACTAAAATTTCTTGAAAAAATATCAAGATTGCTTTACAAATATCTCAAACTGTTTTACATAAATAGAACTTAATAAAAGGAAACTTAAAACTAATGAATCTGTTTGGCAGTATTTTTATGTATTTATGATGACAAAGAAGAGAATTTTGAAGTTGATATCAACTCTTGGTTGATGATGAGGCTTCCAAGTCACTAACTGTCTCCTTCCTTTATGCATTTTGGTCCAGAAATTATTCAACATGGAGGTCCAATGATACCTTTTTATATCTCAATACGAGATAGATATGTAAAAAGTAAAAGAGGTTATTGTTGATAAATATGTTGAGGAGACAAATCTCTCTTTGTTTCCTACAATTCCACTCTAGTTGTTCACAATAAGCTCTGCAATAAGATGTGTAAAACATAATTTTGCACAATCTGAAAATTAGGTTGTGAATATGTGCATGTATCTCTCATTCTGTAATACATGTGTAAAATATGAGATAGGTTTTTCTAGATTGGCCTCTTAGGAACATAAAATTCCTCCATTTTTTCAAAATTCATCTTGTATTGGCCACAATAGTTTATGAAAATCATTTACTTAAACGAGAAATTTCTGGACAATGTCCCTTCCTGCTCTGTTTTCATCTTTTAATTTACTGTTCTTTTAACTGTTTTTACTTTCACTTTGGATAAACTTCATTGTTGCTAGTGAAAGCGTTTTCATATCTGTTTAACCATTACTACCTGCATGTTTACTTTTATTGTTTTACCTTGAATGATTTGTTTTTTCTGATTTGACTTTCACTCTAACTTTCATCTGATACACTTTAGCTCTAATGCTCTTTGACTATTATGTTTTCACTGTTTGACGTTTTATTGAAAGAAAACATGTTGTAGGTGGAAAAAAATATCTTTTTAAAGAAGTAAATGACTTTGTTTTTTCATTCGAATGTGCCTTTGTGTCTTATTTGCCTTTGTTTTATCTTTAATCTCTAATTTAGGCCTCCTAACTTGATTTATCCTTTTAAATGTTGGCCTCACTGTCTTTTTATTTAGCTCTGCCTTTATCTCTGTTTTTATGACTGATTCTCCTTTATTTTTCTTTTAATCTTTGAATTTATCATTTAAATATTTGATCTCCTGTATTTGTGGGTAAATTTTTTTATTTATCTTTTGATCTGTGTTTAGCCCTTTAACCTTCACTGCTTTGATACAATCTTTTGACTGTCTTTTCTTCTCAATGTACCTTTTGTTTGTGTGTGTTGTGTAGGTGTATATTATTTTGCTGCTGGAGGGTTTTAATAATCCAACGAAGATCATGATTCATCGGTGATTAAGTGTGGTATTTGCCTCTGGTCCCATAAAGATGAAATAAACCCTTGGATTGTCACCCAATTTTTTTATTAAAACATTTTTGGACCTTCGGAATGCTTTGATGCATTTCCACCATTAAACCTGCACATAAAACAAATAATTAAATCTTTAAATCCTACGTAGAGGGTGTTTCTATGTTTATCGAGGGTTTTTTGAGCGTTTGGAGGGCTTTTGGAAGTTGTTGCAGTCCTTGGAAGTATACTAGAGGCTTCAAGAGGTCTTGGCAGCAATTTTTATAGATCTATGGTTATTTGGGTATGTAAATGGTGTAGACATTTTTTTTTTTTAGTTGGAAGATTTAAACCAGTAAAAAACACAGAAAACGTTTAAACTACATTATATGAAGTTTTATAGATTTTTACGTTTAAAATAGTATAAACATTGAATGTTGGTCAAGTCAGAATGGAGAGTGGTTTTGGCGTCGATGGGAGAAATACCACCAATGGTTATCGCGCGAGCTAGGAGCGATAAGCAGTTTATTTGGATCGGATGCGATCCAATCTCTTATAGCCACATGGAGGAGAGAGAATAGGGTTAAACCACCTATTTCACAAATTTAAAATTGATTATTCTCGGCGCTATTGAAATTGCGATATCGCATATGGATCTATGGATTAGGTTAAGGTGATGCGAACGACTGAGATTGAGAGGTGGATTAGCTCAATATATGGGGCGTGGGGCCCGAGAGTTTATATGCGGTGGGGTTGGTTAAATTGTTTAAATGTATAAACTAATGTTTATAATGAGATGGGTAGGGTATATGAACTTACATATTAAATGTGTGATATTAATATGTATTTGTGAAAGTGGGTTATATTATATATATCATTTTTTAACCTGTGGGGATAGGGGGGATATTTGACACTTGGGTGTTTAGACATTGGTTAAAATTTAATATAGTGGGTTTGGGATATTTAAATAAAGGAAATATATCTACGGGAAGGGGTAGTTTAAAAGTATTTTTATATTATGTTAGAATTAATATGAGATGAAAAAGCGGAATGCAAAAAATAAACTAAGTGTAATATAAATTTTTTTAGCACAATGATTGTACATTTAAATATTTACACTTAAAATTAGGATAAATTGTATTTTATGGTTTTTTTTGAGTATTTTTGGATGAAATGAAATTAATTAAGAGGGGATTTTACTTTTATAATTAAAAAGGTGTTTTACTTAGAAAAAGGGATTGTATTTTTGGTAAAGGGTGAATATGTTGAGGGAATAGGCTTTTATGAAGGGAATCCAGTACTTTTACCAATCAGTCATCAAGCCTTGGGTCCGATACCAACAGAAGTCAGGGAAATGATCCGAGCTTATTTAACTGAAGGTTTTATACATTGGAACATTGTGGGGGAGGGGAAATTAGTAATTTTCCAGATGATGTTTTATTACATGCCTTGCACAAGTACTTTCTACCTATCCATCATTATTCTAACATTTTTTACTTCATTTGCATGGGTGCATTTAAGCTTGCAACACTAAATCCATTTTTATTTTTTTTTAAAGCATAAAACTATCTAATTCTAACCTTCTTTCATCCGAGGGCTCAGATTAAACTATTGAGCTCCTCATTTATTCTCTAAATATCTATTGATTTTTCAAGTTTAAACTGTTCGACATATCTTTATTCTCTATCTAAAACATGAAATTCAAAGAATTAAAAGTTAAGATTAAACTATTTAACTAATCATGGATTATGGCATTTTGAACAATCTGCACATAAATCATTATTTTTACAATAAAAGTAAATAGTAGTGGCATTTTGACTTGCTCACTTTCATGTCTTATTCTTACCTCTTTTTTCTTTTGGGGTCCATTTTTTATTCTTTTTGATCTTTTATTTTCAAGTCCTTTGATCTTTCTTTTAGGAACTTTACCCTCTTTTCATTTTTTATTATTTTCAAATATGGGAAAACAACTTGCAGAACTCAAGGTATGTACATATTTACAAGACTAATCATAGTCAATTCAAAAATTACGAAACCTATTATTATAGGAACCTAACAGATCCTTCAAGTGAAAGGTTGATCCTAACACTGAAGATCTCACCCTCTAAATCAAGCCCTGAAACCCTTAACACAGTCAAAGAGGGATACTGCGCTGTAGATGATGGGAAATGTTGTCCTGGTGCTAAGATGTGAACGAAAGCTCAATAACCTCCCTTTCTGACCTCCCAAAGAGACGAATGCTTCCTCCTCTGAAAAACTAGCTCTAGAAGTGGGTTTCTTAACCCTCCACTGCAACACCCTACAACACAACACAATACTCTACAGAAACTATGTTGTAGCTAGAGACAGAAGCTTGGCCTTAAGCCTAATAGTGGAAATTATGGTACAATGCTCCCCCAAGAGGCCTCTCAAGGAAGGAGATTGGATTTACACTCAGGAACACCCGGTGCTAAACAGCATAGCAATCTCAACTAAACAACTAAAGAATGCAAATAGTCATGCAGACCATAAAATCAATAATCAATAACATACCTCACTATGGCTGCCTTTCCCTCCTTATAAAAAAATGTTAGCCTTCTCACCATGGGTCCCACTCATTAGGGTTTCCACCATCATGGAATATTCCTCCTATTCACATTGCTTTGTCTCTATTGATGATCCACTCCTCCCATACCAGCGTTGTTGACTTGGTCAAACTTGACCTTGTCCACATGCATTAGCCCCTGTTCACACATGAGGGTGCTTTATCCAGCTATGAATATGATCCCTTTTCACATTAAGAGGGATTTTATGCCTACTTAAGAGACTTATGAACCTCTCTATCCATTTATTCATATAACTAAATGTCAAGGGAAAAAATTAATATTCCAATTATTTGCATGCTAATCTAGGAATATAACAGTCCTCCCCTCCCAAATGTTGCTTGTCCTTAAGAAATTGCAAGGATAAAATTGAAGAGCCTCCTCTCCTCCTCATATAGAATACTCATATGATAAAATATTCCAAGGAAAAATATATTGTCTTATCAATAAATCTCCAAGTTGCCCCTCCCAAGTAAGTAAGTTAGCTTTTGGTAACCATCCCAAATAGCTATCATCATGTAGAAGTAAAACACCCATGGAGGAAAAAATGTGTTGTCTAGAGGCCTTCTGGAGGCATGGAATCTGAAATATGTTGGGAACTATCATTCCCATGTGAATCTCCCATCCCTAAGCTATCATCCATACAAAATGAGCCACTCTCCAAAATGGTAACTCGTGAAAAGTCTCCTCCACCTTTGGCTCTTGCAATGTAGGTGGGCTGCATAACTGAACATGGTAGACAAAATGGCCTACCCCATTGTATCTCTCTCTCCACTCATGATAAGGGTAGAGTAGTTGATGATTTTGGGCTGCAATAATGTTGCCCTCAAGAGGCAAGAAGAAGACTAGATATTCAAATATCCTCCCTCTAGAGTGATGAATCATGCTGGCCCAAACGATCCAATGCAAATTGAATGGAACATAATCACCATATGATATCGAAATCAGAAAAGTGTTGAAGGTTATTTGCAAATTTGGATGATACGAATGGTTTCTGCAGTGGATACAGAATATTTTTACCAACTTCTATTTTAGAACATCATGTGGCAATTTGTCTCTCAATAAGTTGTTAGCTGTGCATGTTTTCACATCAAATATGAGGTAGTAAATGACATCATATATCAGCTAAGAATAATAAGAATAACACCATACTTGCCCACGGTCATGTAAATAAGGGTTATCTCCATAAAAAATGTTGGTCCTAGAATGACCATGAAACCCAAAGATAACCTTACCCTCTTGTGGATCAATGCATTGTACATAGATGGTGAGAACATGAAAATAATTTAGGAACTGATCAATAAGTAAAGAAATACATTTCTTACCATGCATAGTGAGTAGGCTTAAAGTGAGGTCCATAGATGAGCCCTCCCATGAGAATCTTCTCATAAAAGTCTGCAAAAGGAAGGGATGCATACTCCCCTTGGAACACTCCATCAATAGATACATACTCCCAAGTGACAGCGCTTTTGGCCTTAGTGATAAGGATCTTGCAACTCCATGGCTCCATTATTTGATATGCCATATGCAAAAGTCATCCACCATCATGTTGTTATGTGTGGGAGATTTCTTCTTATGTATAAGTACCTCCTAATCCTCCAATACTGAAGGGTAGCCTCTTTGCACTTTGATTTTTCCATCCCTTTCTTCTGAAATATCATGCCAAGTATGGGAGAAATTTTAACCACACTCTCCCAAGAGTAGCCAAAGAAAAAATAGCTCTTGCTGCCCCCTCACACCTCCATCATGCAAATTATGAAGCGAAAATATGATGATTGACATGAAGAATGTCATATGAACATAATGCACCCAAACTTCTTGCTACCATATGATGCAAGTGCCATGCCAAGTTACACCCGCCAACACATGCTTAGAATAAGGATATGTCACATGATGGCCAAACTCTTTCAAGAGTAGCCAACGTAACCATGCATCCTACTACCCTATGTCATATATATGAAGGTGACTCACCAACCTCTTGCTTACCATCCACGCCCCTTCATCCAAATGTGGGTGTCTCCTGCCTTGCTCCATATTGGTACTCCTCCAATGGAGAACATCATCCTCCAAAATCATATTTCCATATTTGAATTTCATGGGATGTTGAAATGCAACCTCTTGGAGATATCCAATTGAATACCACTCACCAATCAACATATTGAATCCAAAAGGATCCAAGTATGCTGCATGCAAAGTCTTCTCATAGAGATGTACAAGGCTCATCAAGAAAGATCCATCACAATGCTGAAAGATAAGATGTCTCTCATAAATCATCTGCTCATGCAATGTCACACAAGTGTAATGGTCATCAGAATGCTCTAATAATAGTTGGGCCCCCAACTCATCACTACTGCTCAATGATAGCACTGTTGATCTCCATAATGGTGTTTCTGTTGTCTCATGCTCATGCCTAATGTTGAACATATAGTTCTGCATTGGGTTGTTTAGGACAATGCTCATCCTATACTCAAAGAATTCACACCCCAACCCCAGGAGTTGTGTGCATCTTAATAATGAATAACTAGGATGATTTTTTATCCCCTCCTTGAACAACTTAGGGCTCCTCAGTGCAGTGATAGTCTGCTGCTCCAAATCAGCAATATGCTTTGACCCTTGGTCATGCAATGGCATATTCCCACAACCCTTCATAAGATGTGTTGAAATAATAGAAAGTGGAAACATTTGAATGCCTTGGTAAATCTTGGGAACATCTTGTACTACTACAAGGGTTCCTTCCTCTGGTGTGATGACTTCCCCAACTACTGATGATGATGGCTACTCCTCTATGGCTCTATCAGCGCTGGTACAAGTCTCCCCCTCCTCATGCATCTCCAAAATATTGCATGGGGCTCTAAATGTCAAGAGATCAAGACCACTTTGCAAAGGTGCAAGTGTTCTTTCTCCTAATGCAAGTGCTCCTGCAGAAAGTGGTGGTGAAGGCCTCTTCTCCTCTGATTTCTCCTTGTCAAATTTTTTGATCAACCTTTGAGTAAAATATACAAATGCAGTCGCTCTTGCATGACTCAAATGGCTAAACCACCAAATGTTTTCTTCACCCTCAAGGTGCAGCGCTGCAATCTCAACAACTTCTCTTTCTACCATTGGATGTAGTAGGAATAATGCATCTAACTTCATTCCCAAAGCCCTTGCTGTACATGTGGATGACACATCAAAGGTAGACAATAGAAATCTATTTCCCTTTATTTTTCTATTTCTGCAAGGTCTCCTTTCTTCTTCTAGCTGAATGAACTATGGGAGAGTTAGAGTCTCCTTGAAGGATATAGGTTGAGACTTATTTCTTCCAGGAATTCACTTAGAATTTCATGCTCCAAGTTCCCTCCATCTCCATGCCTCTTGTCTTCTTCCTAAAAAGATAAGGGCATAGAGTATTACTTTGGAGTTCTATACAACACTGATTCTTTCTTCTGATGATAGGAAGTGCATGGACCTTCCTCTTCTTGAAACCCTTTAAAGGTTTCATTGCATCTCTCCTCTTTCATCTGCTTGACCTCCTTGGAGAGGTTCTTCATAGATCTAAAAAGTGATGAGACAATTCTCATTCCTTCCATCATTTTAGACCTCATTTTCTTCTGTTCTCCTTCTTATAGCATATTGGCTTGAAAATCACAGGCTAAGAGAAGATTATGCTCTGATAGCACTGTAATATTCCCAAATGGGAAAGCAACAATACATGAACACAATAATGGAAATAGCAATGACAAATAAACACATGTAATGTAAGAAGATCATATAGCCATCACCTTAAAATCATAGCAGAAAAATCTATACAAGTCCTTAAGGAAATAGTCACTCAAGATTGGCAAAACAAGCCTCAAGAGGACATGTACATGAAATATAAAGAACACTACTACACAAAAAATAACCAAGGCTATGAAAACACAGTTTTATTAGATATAACTTCTACTAGAAAATATCAATACATATATCTAAATTTATAGGGCTCAAATAATGCCGAGAACAGAGATCTATGCTCCCAAACACATTTTCAAGGCAACCTGGGAAGGATTTCCTGAAATATACAGAGATATCAAAATGCCAGAATCCAGCCCTAGGGATGAATTGCAGCTGCTACTGAATAATTGGATGAACATGGCTGTAGATAATACACATAATTAATATATATCCTACAAGAGATCCTTCAAGTGAAAGGCTGATCCTAACACTAAAGATATCACCCTCCAAATCAAGCACTGAAGCCCGCACTACAAATTCTCACTGAAATAATGCAGTCAAAGAGGGATATGACGTTGTAGATGATGGTAATATGTTGGCTTAGTGCCAATATGTGAAAGAAAGCTCAATAACCTCCCTTTCTGACCTCCCAATGAGAATAATGCTTCCTCCTCTGAAAACTAGCTACGGAAGTGGGTTTCTCAACCCTCCACTGAAACACCCTGCAACACAACACATTACTCTGCAAAAACTATGTTGTAGTTGGAGACTGAAGCTTGGCCTTAAGCCTCATAGTGTAAATTATGGTACAATTCCCCCCCAATAGGCCTCTCAAGGAAGAAGATGGGATTCCCGCTCGAAAACACCCGGTGCTAAACAACACAGCTATCTCAACTAAACAGTTGAAGAATGAAAATAGTCTTGCAAACCATAAAATCAATAATCAATAATATACCTCACTATGGCTTCCTTTCCCTCCTTATAAAAAAATGTGACTCTTCTCACCTTCGGTCCGTCTCATTAGGTTTTCTACCATCACGGAATCTTCCTCCCATTCACACTACAATGTCTCTATTGATGATCCACTCCTCCCATACCAGCATTGTTGACTTGGTCAAAATTGACCTTGTCCACATGCATTTGCCCTTGTTCAAACATGAGGGTGCTTTATCCAGCTATGAATATGATCCCTTTTCATATGAAGAGGGATTTTATTCCTACTTAAGAGACTTATGGGCCTCTCTACCCATTTATTCATCTAACTAAATGTCAAGAGAAAAATTTAATATTCCAATTAGTTGCATGCTAATTTAGGAATATTACACTAAAAGTGAATCAGATGCAAACCTTTACCATATTTTGGTATAAGGTAAACTATTGATCATTGTACTTTGTGTCCCTGATTTGATTCTAACAAGTGATGAGAATCTCATCAATTTTTTCAAAGAGTATCTTGCAAGAGAATTTGAGATGAAGGATATGGGGCTCTTACATTATTTCATTAAATTGGAAATTTGGCAAAGATATGGGGAACCATTTGTATCTCAAGGAAAGTATTCCAACAAGATTTTGAAGAAGTTTCACATGGGGAGCAGCAAACCCATGAACAATCCTCTAGTAGAAAACTGGAGGAAGGAGGATGCTACTTTAGGTGAAGTGGTAGATTCTACCATCTACATGCAGCTTGTCGGTTTACTCATGTACTTGTCAAACACATGACCATACATATTCTATACAGTTAACCCGACTAGGCAAGTTATGGTTAAGCCTACCAAGCTCTATTGGAACGTAGGAAAGCATGTGTTGAGATACCTTAAAGGAACCAAAGAGTTTGGGCTATGGTACATGCGAACAGAGGGAATGAAGCTTCAAAGCTTCATAGATGAATATTGGGTAGGGAGTCAATTCGAAAGGAAAAGCACATCAGGGGGCATCTTCAACATTGGTTCATTAGCATTTTCCTAGTACAACAGGAAGCAAAGTTTAGCTTCACTCAATTCAGCAAAGTCATATTACATGGATTCTATTCAAGAATATTATGAGGTTGTTGGCTTGATTTGGGCTGACCCAAGTTCAAAATATACTTGACATCAACAAAACCTTCAATCACTAGCCCTTTCGGCAACGACTTGAAAGGAGATTGTAGTCTCACCCAAAGTGACTATGGGTCGATGTAGAACCAGGTTTCCACTGCCTTGAGGGACGTGGGGATGTGGTATTATTATGTTTTCCTATCCTTACCATTCATAAATTACTTTGTTTCATTTAGATTAATCTCTTAACATCCCTTATAAATCCAAGAACCATCAACTTAACCATGTTATGCATGATCATAAACCGTTTGTTGAACCCTTAGTTAAAATGAGAGGGGGGGGGGGGGGTGAATCAGTTTAACACATTCATGGACTTTTAAAAATTTTCATTAAACTTTATTAACACCTTCATTTCATGATCAACATAAAATGTGAGCAGTCTTTATTTGTGAGCAACAATTAATCAGTAGATTAGATAATGTACCTGCAGTCTTAATATGTTAGCAGCAAGTATTAGTAGAATAGATATACCATATCAACACATAGACCTCATGCACATAGACACCAGATATAAGTGGAAACCCATAAAGGGAGAAAACCACATCTTATTATTGTTGTGATGCAAAGGCAAGCTCCAACTCCCTCTCACCACTGATTTTTTGTAGGCACCAACCTACAGGAGGCTCCTACCTCAATTCTGCAAGCTACAACTTGTAAGGAAGCTCCAACTCCCATCAATTTTATGTAGGCACCAACCTATAGGAGGCTCCAACCTCAGTCAGCTACAACTGACATTTTATCAAGCTACAACTTGATGTGGAAGCTCCAACTTCCTTACTCTTTCAAAGAAAAACAAACACTTGCTGATTTACCTTGGATATCAGCTCTGTTCTGTACCATCTTCACTGCTGTGCATCAGTCTTCATATCTGCCTTATGTCATCTATGCATATTCTTAGATTCACTATCAGCTCCTCCTTCTACTTATCTTTTCTTCCTTAATCTTCTGTACTCTGCATTCTCTAACCTCTCTCTCTCCTACCTCTTGCAGCTTTCTTATTCTCTTCAACTCTCTTTAATTCTGCTGCACACTCTCTTCTTCTCTCATTCTATTTTCGTCAACCTTATCCCCTTGGATATTACCTTGTTTTATACAAAATAGCTTCATGGCTATTTGTATTCCACTGGGAATTCGAAATGGACAGTCGTGTCTCTTTTCCTTCTGCCTTCTCATCTCTTTTCATCTCACTCAGAGGAATGTAATTGTAGGTGCTTATTTTAATATTACAGTGTGATATTTTTATTTTTTATTTTTTATTTTCATTTTTATTTTTTTTCTGGAGACTTGCCAATGCATCACAACAATATAAATTAAAATCTTTTACATTCAATTACAATGAAAACTCCAGCTCACTCATTCAGCCTCTTGGCTCGCTACGCATTTGTCTTTTCTTTGACTGTGTCTTTGTCCCTTTCGGATCTGTTTGTTTCCTTATTCACTGTCGGAGGGTAACGGCCATATGCCATACATTTGTAACTGTGCTTTTTATATCAACGCTTTTTATATATATATGTAACTGTTGACTTTAAATATGGGAAAATTCCAACGCTTTACACACAACAAGTGTCTTGTTGATGTGGTAAGTTCCGCAAGTGGAACATACATACATCACAATTATTAATAATCACCCTCCACCTGAAGCCGAGGCACGCATTTCCACAGTCTACGCGTCACATTTCAATACAGTCGGCATCCTTATATAAAGTTTTAACAAACAAACCGCCACTTCAATGAAGAATCATATTAATACTTAACCAATGCCCTTTCGGGCCCACTTGCCACACTTTTCAATGCGATATATTTCTCCTCCAGCGATTTCCGATTGCGATTGATCGCAATCGCAAGCTGCCTTGCTCTGATGCAATTGATACGCTCCACAAATTTCCGATTGCAATTGATATGCGGACTCGACCATGTTTTATAAGGCAGAGTTTATATGACTATCGTGTCTGGTATTGCCAATCGCAATCGCAAGCTGCCTGCTCCGATGCGATTGATACTTTTGCGATTGTTCTGATGCGATTGATCACTATTCACTGTTCTTTGCCGATGCGATTGGAACTCAAATACTTATTAATAATAGTTTATAAGCCCATCGGGTCCGGGCTTCAATCGCAATTGCAAGTTTTTTAATACATGTTCTGACGGTCTGTTTCTTTCCGATGCGATTGACCACTGTTCAATAAGATTTGCCGATGCGATTAGAACTGGAACTCAAGCTATATATGAGTTGTGATTTATATACCCATCGGGTCCGGACTTCCAATCGCAATCGCAACTCTTATATTCTCTGATGCGATCATCACTATTCACCGGAACTCATGGTATGTATGATTTGTAGTTTATATACCCATCGGATCCGGACTTCCAATCGCAATCGCAACTCTTATATTCTCCGATGCGATCATCACTGTTCACAGAAACTCACAGTATGTATGAGTTGTAGTTTATATACCCATTGGATCCAGACTTCCAATCGCAATCGCAACTCTTATTTTAACCTGTTCCGCTGCCCTTATAATCTCCGATGTGATTGGGAAGGGTCCCACCTTATATTAATACATTTCTTTGGATCTTGCGCTGCATATGGCTACACACACACACACACACACACACACACACACACACACACACAGATATATATATATATATATATGTTTTGGTCCTTTGAATATAAAGCGCAATACTTTGCCGCTGGAGTATACAATTCCCAGAATGAAATTTATATTAACTATGCATTACATTGCCGCCTGGGTTATGCTTCCCGGAATTATATTTATGCTATGTGTAACGCCCGACTCGGTAAAGATTCTCGGAATTGTATACATATATCCTCTGGTTGAGGTAGCGATTCTCGGAATTCATATATATATATATATATATATATATATATATATTCACCAGGTGGGTACAGCGATTCTCGGAATAATAGTTGTTTCTCTGCAATAATAGTTGTGTCTCTGCCACTGCTGCTTCTCTCGCTCTGCCTCTGCCTTTACCTTTCCGCTTCTACCTTCGCTACTTCTACCTCTGCCTTCGTTGTACTTCTGCTGCTCGACTTATGCCTCAACTACTGTGATAACGGCTCTGCCTCTATATTCACTTCCTCTGCCTCTGCCTTAGCTGTGCTTCTTTCTCTGTCTCTGCCGTTGCTTCCATTCTGTTGTTTGAATGTTACATTTCGACATTCTCTTCCACCTGTCTCCTTTGCTTCCTTTGTTTTCTTCTTTGCTGCCTCTGCTACTTGTTTGTTGCCTCTACCTCTCTGCTACTTTTCATCTCTCTTTGTTTCATCTGCTCATTGACTGATGCTACTCCTTAACTCTCCTTTTGCTACCTCTGCTTCTTTAAATGACCCTGTCTCTGCTGCTCGACCCTCTCTACATCTTGCTGCTATGCTGCTCTCTTTGCCTTGTTTCTACCTCAGGTGTTCCTCCTTTTCCATCTCCTTTGCCATCAATGACAACATTTCCAACAGTCTCCCCCTTTGGCATTGATGGAAACACATCCACCGATAATCCAATGCTTCCTCTGTCTATCTGTTTTTCCTCCCCCTTTGACATCAATGGCAAAGGGTTGCACATCTTCTCAGTGTAAATTTTATCTCTGCATTTCCTCTCTCTGAGATGTGTTTAGGCCTTCTTCTTCTGACTTTGTACCTTGCTACTCCAGACTGGTGTACGAGAGTTGTTGAGTGAACACTTTGAGGATTATTTATCTTGAATGTACACTAGAAGTTGATACAATCCCAAGGCACTGACTCCTTTCACTTGTATAAAGTTGAAAGTGAGGATAATGACACTTCATAGAACACATTGTACTAGCTTTATCTAATAATAAATGCATCATTGGATCAAACCTTAAATATTGTGAATGGCCCATGTGACATATCAAGCTTTCTTCAGCTATATTTCAGTCTATATTATAATCTTCATCTGCGATGCATATCTAATCGGCTGATCTCCCCATGGAATGATATTCTCGTTTCTGTTCTCCCCCTGAAACTGTGCTTTCTCTTTATATCAGAGATACTACCCCTAGTCTATCCATTGTAATGCTAATCATACATGTATCAGAAATAAGACTATTATGCATCCAACCAAATCATAATCCCCATATTTTCATAGGGTCCTGACTTCACAATCGTAATTACATGGCCTACTCCCTTAATATTTAAATCTTGTACGAATAATCTTTGCATTGGTTCAAACCATAATAATACTCTTTGTTATATCTGCAAACCTTAATAATGATCAACACACACGTACGCATGGACCCCAACGCTGACAACCTTCCATATCCAACGGCGGACAAGCTGTCGCACCGGCTTTGACAATCCAACGGATATCGCACGGTGAAGATGCATGGAAAATAATGCGCGATGGCGCACTGTGAAGCGGTTTTGCGAATTCGCTCAGGGCCATGTGTCGCCCACTCTATGGAATCACTCCGATTTCTTGAATACCTCTTGCCCGTCGAAAGCGGTGCGATGAAAAACGGAATCCCGCCTTTAATGTTCACTCCGCTCGTAAGGTTCCGCCTTCTCCTTTAATGTATTATTATAATTAAGGTCTGCTTTAATGTTTTTCCTTTTATTACAGTTCCATCGCGAAGTTTAACGCTTTGTTCACAATTTCGTTTGATTCTTTTAACACACATTCTTTACACCGGTTGCTGCCTTCTGACCTTGACTAAACACAATGCCATTCTGTCTTCAATTCTGCTATGACATATAATATATCAACCTTCCATTGCATGTCCAGGGTTCTACCCTATCACAGTTCCGCTTCTAACTACACATTCAAGTTCTTGATTCTGTGGACCTGTATCATACTGCTGCTCCACTGATAATGCTTGGCAATCTCTTGATAAGCATGCTGCTTGTACCTAAACACCAATTGATATTACTTTGATAAACCATGCAGTTATTTTACTTCATCTTGCATATTTACCCGTAATTAAGACATCCTTCATAAATTCTATTATTGAGCTCTCCACTGTTTTCAACAACAATCATCAATATACTAAGTCTGATCTTGGCATCATTAATATTTTGATTTTTCTGTCATTTTATTCAGAGGAAGTCACAACATTTTCTTTTCTATGACAGTTTCAGAATCATTGTTGCTTTATATACAAATTAGACTGTTCTGACATGATGATCTTCAGGAAGACATTTTCAATTTCTTTGCTTGGAATCTTTATGGGAAGATCATTCACTTAACTGTACTCCTCCATGGGACATTTTCATAGATGAAGGAAGTAATGATACAGTGATGATAGGCTATTTTCTTACTCATATTTCTTAAGGTGAATCATTGTTCATACTAGCAGAATGTTGCACACTGTGATCATCACTTAATGTGTTGATTTCTTCTTAACTTAGATGATCACGGCTAGTGTTTCCTCTCTACCACCATGGTTGCTTGCTGTCTTTTCTTCTTTCATTACTCTGTCATCTATTGAATGCTTCAGATATTCTTCTTCCTCTCTAGTTCTCTTGTTAGAGGAATTTTCCTTTTTCTTACTGATCTCATAGCTGTTCTCATTTCATGGAGCTCTTTTTATACTAATTTTTGTGGGGACTACATATGAACTGCTCTCCCCCTGAGATGCTGCTTCATATCTATCACTGGTTGGATATTTTCTTTGTTTCCTAGAGCAGCTCCCCCTAAGATTTATTATGTTATTGAGACGATAGGCTCCCCTCTTCTCTTTTCTTTCCATACTCTATTGGGGTTCATCATAATGTCTGCACTCCTTTCCGATTCATAGTTTTGTTTGATTGGATTGGATTTCATCATTTTTCTGGAGCTCTTTAATATATATGGCATTTTACAGTCTTTTGCTTTGTGGCCAAGCTTGAGGCATATATAACATATTATTTTATCAAGATATATTTGAGCCGATGTATAATATTTCATTCCCATTTTTTAACATAATTTACAATCAACAGATTTATGTCCAAATTCATTGCATGCATAACAGTAGCCATGGAAATGTTTGTGTACCTGGTGGAAGATTTTCCTTTCCATTTTCTTGCTTGAGGTAGTCTTCTCTTTTGCTGTATCTTTTGCTGGTTGAAGTTGATAGGCCTTCTCTTACAATGTGATGCATTAAGTCCTGGTTTATGACAAGAGAAACATGTGCTATTTTTCATAGGAGGGAAGAACCTCCTTTGACAACTTCCAAGTTTATTCACTTCATCTTCAGGAGCATATGAGCCTTTAGCAGCTCAATGTTTCATCTTCTCATTCTCTGTCCTACCATGTTGCTGCTTGATTCTATTTGTTTCTTCACAAGTCTTGTTCTTGCTGGCTTCTATTTTTGTAGTAATCTGCTGAGCTGCTTCACTGTCCTTTACAGCTTTTACAAAGATGATTTTCTTGTTATCTTCTGCCTTGGGCTTACTAGTTTCTCCTTCATATCCTATCCCAGCCTTTATGAGAGGAGATCTTTGAGCATTGAGAATTTGGTCCAACTGTCCAGAGCTTTTCATTAGAGGTGTATTAATTAATAGTTCTCTTTGGGCTTTTTCTAAATTATTTCTTAGGCTCACTACTTCTTCTTCCAATTTTTCACATTCCAGATTTTTCTCTCTCATTTGTTGCAGCAGAGTGTCTTCTACTTTATTTTCCTCTTCAAGATGTGTCTTCAGGCCAATAATTTCTTTCCTATCTTCATATTCTCTCTCATCACATATTTGCACCACTGTCTTAAGGTCTTTGTTTTCATTTTTCAATTTTTCTATTTCAGTCAAAGTAGTGTCAAGCTTGGCTTTTTATTTAGCTGTAATTTCTTCATGGTTCTTATCCCCCTTCACACTAGAAGGTACTTCATTTGATTGAATATTTTCTTGTTGACATGAATTTTTCTTCTTCTTAATTCTCTTATCCTTCTTGTCAGTGCAGTCCTTAGTGTTTACTCCATGCATGAGGTGCAATCTATCCCAGATTTCTTTTGCAGAGGTTAAATCCATTATCAATTCAAGGTCCCTATTATGAAGACTATTATATATCACACATTTTTCCTTGGCATTACTTTGTTGTTCTTTCACCGTGGGGGAGTCTGTGCAGTAACTATCACATACAAGCTTCCATACTTTAGGTTCATAAGCCAATATTCCTGTTTTAACCTTATCTCTCCATTCAATAAAGTTTATCATACTTAACACAGGTACATTTTGATAGTCCATGACTTAACCAGATCTCCTTCAAGCTATTAGGCTTGCACCAAAGGAACCTGCTATGATACCAATTGTTGAACCCTTAGTTAAACTGAGAGGGGGGGGGGGTGAATCAGTTTAACACATTCATGGAATTTTAAAAATTTTCATTAAACTTTATTAACACGTTCATTTCATGATCAACATAATGTGTAAGCAATCTTTATTTGTGAGCAACAATTAATCAGTAGATTAGATAATGTACCTGCAGTCTTAATATGTTAGCAGCAAGTATTAGCAGAATAGATATACCATATCAACACATAGACCTCATGCACATAGACACCAGATATAAGTGGAAACCCATAAAGGGAGAAAACCACATCTTATTATTGTTGTGATGCAAAGGCAAGCTCCAACTCCCTCTCACCACTGTTTTCTGCAGGCACCAACCTACAGGAGGCTCTATCCTCAATTCTGCAAGCTACAACTTGCAAGGAAGCTCCAACTCCCATCAATTTTCTGCAGGCACCAACCTACAGGAGGCTCCAACCTCAGTCAGCTACAACTGACATTTTATCAAGCTACAACTTGATGTGGGAGCTCCAACTTCCTTACTCTTTCAAAGAAAAACAAACACTTGCTGATTTACCTTGGATATCAGCTCTATTCTGTACCATCTTCACTGCTGTGCATCATTCTTCATATCTGCCTTATGTCATTTCTGCATCTTCTCAGATTCACTATCAGCTCCTCCTTCTTCTTATCTTTTCTGCCTTAATCTTCTGTACTCTGCATTCTCTAACCTCTCTCTCTCCTACCTCTTGCAGCTTTCTTATTCCCTTCAAATCTCTTTAATTCTTCTGCACACTCTCTTCTTCTCTCATTCTATTTTCGTCAACCTTCACCCTTTGGATATTACCTTGTTTTATACAAAATAGCTTCATGGCTGTTTGTATTCCACTGGGAATTCAAAATGGACAGCCGTGTCTCTTTGCCTTCTGCCTTCTCATCTCTTTTCAGCTCACTCAGAGGAATGTAATTGTAGGTGCTTATTTTAATATTACAGTGGGATATTTTTTTATTTTTTTATTTTTTTATTTTTTTTTCGGAGACTTGCCAATGCATCAAAACAATATAAATTAAAATCATTTACATTCAATTACAATGAAAACTCCAGCTCACTCATTCAGCCTCTTGGCTCACTGCGCATTTGTCTTTTCTTTGACTGTGTCTTTGTCCCTTTCGGCTCTGTTTGTTTCCTTATTCATTGTCGTAGGGTAACGACCATATGCCATACATTTGTAACTGTGCTTTTTATATCAACGATTTATATATATATATATATATATGTAACTGCTGACTTTAAATATGGGAAAATTCCAACGCTTTACACACAGCAAGTGTCTTGTTGATGTGGTGAGTTCCACAAGTGGAACATACATACATCGCAATTATTAATAATCGCCCTCCACCTGAAGTCGAGGCCCATGTTTCCACAATCTACA
This sequence comes from Pinus albicaulis, assembly GCA_034641835.2. Classification (NCBI taxonomy): domain Eukaryota; kingdom Viridiplantae; phylum Streptophyta; class Pinopsida; order Pinales; family Pinaceae; genus Pinus; species Pinus albicaulis. Next base: position 825,906,756 of record CM076575.1, read on the forward strand.
CGGCACATTTCAAAACAGTCGGCATCCTTATATAAAGTTTTAACAAACAAACCGCCACTTTAATGAAGAATCATATTAATACTTAACCAATTCCCTTTCGGGCCCACTTGCCACACTTTCCGATGCGATATATTTCTCCTCTAGCGATTTTCGATTGAGATTGATCGCAATCGCAAGCTGCCTTGCTCCGATGCAATTGATACGCTCCACAAATTTCCAATTGTGATTGATATGCGGACCCGACCATGTTTTATAAGGCAGAGTTTATATGACTATCGCATCTGGTATTGACAATCGCAATCGCAAGCTTCCTGCTCTGATGCGATTGATACTTTTGTGATTGATCACTATTCATTGTTCTTTGCTGATGCGATTGGAACTCAAATACTTATTAATCATAGTTTATAAGCCCATCAGGTCTGGGCTTCAATCACAATCGCAAGTTTTTTAATATATGTTCCGACGATCTGTTTCTTTCCGATGCAATTGACCACTGTTCAATAAGATTTTCCAATGCGATTAGAACTAGAACTCAAGCTATATATGAGTTGTGATTTATATACCCATCGGGTCCGGACTTCCAATTGCAATCGAAACTCTTATATTCTCCGATGTGATCATCACTGTTCACCAGAACTCACGGTATGTATGAGTTGTAGTTTATATACCCATCAGATCCGGACTTCCAATCACAATCGCAACTCTTATATTCTCCGATGCGATCATCACTGTTCACCGGAACTCACGGTATGTATGAGTTGTAGTTTATATACCCATCGGATCCGGACTTCCAATCGAAATCACAACTCTTATTTTAACCTGTTCCGCTGCCCTTATAATCTCTGATGCGATTGGGAAGGGTCCCACCTTATATTACTACATTTCTTTGGATCTCGCGCTGCATATGGCTATACACACACACAGATATATATATATATATATATATATATATATCTGTGTGTGTGTGTGTGTGTGTGTTTTGGTCCTTTGAATATAAAGCGCAATACTTTGCCGCTAGAGTATATGATTCCCGGAATGAAATTTATATTTATGTTATGTGTAACACCCGGCTGGGTAAAGATTCTCGGAATTGTATACATATATCCTCCGGCTGAGGTAGCGATTGTCGGAATTTAGTTATATATATATATTCACCAGGTGGGAACAACAATTCTCAGAATAATAGCTGTTTCTCTGCAATAATAGCTGTGTCTCTACCACTGCTGCTTCTGTCGCTCTGCCTCTGCCTTTACCTTTCCGCTTCTGCCTTCGCTGCTTCTGCCTCTGCCTTCGCTGTACTTCTGCTGCTCGACCTCTGCCTCTGCCTCCGCTGTACCTCTACTGCTCGACTTCTTCCTCAACTACTGTGATGACAACTCTGCCTCTATATTCACTGCCTCTGCCTCTGCCTTAGCTGTGCTTCTTTCTATGTCTCTGTCGTTGCTTCCGTTCTGCTGTTTGACTGTTACATTTCGACATTCTCTTCCGCCTGTCTCCTTTGTTTCCTTTGTTCGCTTCTTTGCTGCCTCTGCTACTTGTTTGCTGCCTCTACCTCTCTACTACTTTTCTTCTCTCTTTGTTTCGTCTGCTCCTTGACTGATGCTACTCCTTAATTCTCCTTTTGCTGCCTCTGCTTCTTTAAATGACCCTGTCTCTACTGCTTGACCCTCTCTACATCTTGCTGCTATGCTGCTCTCTTTGCCTTGTTGCTGCCTCAGGTGTTCCTCCTTTGCCATCTCCTTTTCCATCAATGACAACATTTCCAACACCGTTACTGAGACGAATGAAATATAACTGAAGCAAACACCATTTAACAACATATAATAATAAAATACACACATTGACACATAAAAACACCAAGATTACCATGGTTCATCCCAATGTGGGACTACGTCCACAAGAACTATTTCTTATAATAATGTTTCTTTGTACAACAAACAATTCTTGCCTTGCACACTAAGTTTCAGACTCATGCCTCTGCGCACTAAGTTGTAGACTTAGGAATATGAACACATAGATGTAGAGCCTCTTCTTCGCCCCAGAATACATATCAAAATGATACAACCATAACCTAGACCTGGATTCAAACCAAGATAAGATATGGATGTTCTTATTATTTCACCCTATTTAAACTATTACATCATATGGCCACATCATTACAATACCATGGTCCAAATAGAATAGACTCTTCAAAACAAGAAAATATGTCCTAATACCCATTACAAAATTGCACTTTAGAAAAAGGAGGGACTTCGATGATCCAGGTGGATATTGGTGGCCACTCTCCTATTCAACTTTGGGCCCCACCATTGTTTCTTTCAATTTTTTAGTTTCCTTAATTGTAGCACAATTTACTATTTTTAGCAGTTTTTCGGGTCCTAAACTTCTGGAGCCATTTTGAGGCCCTAAATGACGTTTTTTTGGAAAAATGGGAGGAACATGGAAGTTACTTGCATGTTTATCACATTAAAATTTGTAGTCCTCAGATAGATCTTTCTAACGAGGTATTGTGTGTGTCAAACAGAGATCGTATGCCAAAGTTACGTCCTCGGGAAGTTGATGTATGAATTTACCAAAATGGGGCCAACAGTTTTGGTGCTTCATCTCCTAAGGTACCTAGATCATTCGACCTGCCCAAGTCCCCTTAACATCATGCGGTATATTTACTTCACACTGTGCTCCATAAAATGCAGAGTCTTCATCAAAATCTAGGCCAAGTTGGGTTGTGCCCAACAGGTCCCCAACACTCACATGTGACTTGTCCCAAGCCACTCAGTTGCTTTACACATGATCTTTGTTTCGATGTTGTCATAGGCACTTTTGAATTTCCACATTATCTATACAACCTGCTTCTCTTGACTATGTACTTCTTCGAGTAGTGCACCGGTCCTACAGTCTTCTGCAACACTGCTCCTTCCCTTTGACGAAGATCTTGGGGCTTCCCATCCAATCCTTGACACAGTTGGAGAGCCTCCTTCTTCCATGGTGGATTTCTCTTCATCAAAACCTTCTCTTAGCTTCTTAGCTGTTTTATCTGCTTCTGAAGGACCTTTCATTCACTAATCCTGGCATGCTTCTGCGAGACTGGAAAGGTCTACGCAGTTGCCTGAATTTCCTCTAGTTTCTTCTACTTCTGCTGGATGTATTCTTCTAAATTTTGGATGTTTCAATCTTCCTAGAGAAAAGTCAAAATATTAAAAGTCTCATCCAAAAATATGCCACAATTTTCCACTAATGCGGAGATTTTGGCCACTGTAGTCTTCAAGTCGGCCTCCCTTTTATCTCTTACTTCCGGTGGTGTGGTTGGCTGCAACTTCCTCTGTATCTCCCCGCTATTTAGCTCATACTCAAACTGTACATCTATGATCTTCTTCTTGGACTCCATGACTACAAGGTCGAGCTTCATGACCTTTTATTCGACTAATTATTCCTTGCGGACATCCATATCTGGAAACTCTCTGCATGTAGCTTCGACTATCTCTTTCAAATTCTGTCGTTGTTGATCTAAATCTTCCTTCTCCTTGATGACCTGGTTGAGTTGTTTCTTTAGTGAAGCTCGCTCTTGTTCCACCTGAATATTCAATTTTGAGGTGCAATGTTCTCGATTTTTCAGCTCATCTATGATTCCTTTATGCAGCTCATGAAATTTATTTATTGGCGGGACTGCAATGTTCATCTTGACATGCTCCCATCCTTGCGCCTACTGATGTACTTCGGTGGGGTCAAATTGTAGAGCTCCAACTGTTATTTGCATTATAGGTATCCAAAATGATGCCTCTATCAGTGTTTCTTGTCGAATCGCTTTTCTTATCTGCACTGGTTGTCTGGTTGTCTACGCCAATATTTATAATTCTGTAACACTATCCTCGACACCTGTTAGGAGCACACCGTAGTGATATTATATCTTGTTCCAATACTTTGTTGTCACCTCTTGAATTTTTTCCCTGATCTCATCTAGGTCCCATCAATAAGGACCAATGGCATTGCATCTTTTTACTTATCTTCCTTCTTCTTCTTTTTTCTCCTTGGGGAAGATTCAATGTGTATCTTCCTCTTTTCTTTGTTTGTCTCTATCTTCTCATCTTCTTTATTGTGTTCCTCCTCTCCAATAGGTTCCTTGTCATGCTCCTCTTTCTCTTATTCCTCTCACTCATCCTTATATTTATCCTTCCCACTTGGTTCTCCATGCTACGATGTTTCCTCCTTTGTTTCATTGTATTCTTCATCTATCTCTGTTGAAGTCATCCATTATGTAGGCCATCCAGGTACTAGTGTGAAGACATCGTATTCGGTTACTATATATGGCATGGAATGCTATGTTTTTACCTCGTCCTTGTGAGCCTGTATATATATTATGTGAAAATATTCCTTGAACTTCACAACAAAGTTATATGTTTGGTACAATACCGGTGAGAGGCGAGGATGTTGGTTTACCAGCATATGCAAATCCATTCGACATAATACAAATAATATCAATTTTTCCTATGTGTGTGATTATTGATTGGTATACCACAGTGAGGCATACTGCACATATTCACAAACATATTCTTCTACCAGAGGAAATTTCACATCATCTAGCTCTTTCCATGCCATCATTTCTATAATCAAAAGAAACCATGCATAATTAAAGGTTGTACCTTTCTCCTGGACTTCGCAGTAGTTGTCCATAAATTCCTTGTAGAGATATCTGGTCTAGTTGTACTACAACCCATTTGCGTACTGCACAGCTAATGAAACCACCACATCATGGAATTCATTTGCGCGACATTTTCTAGTGATCTTCGTAGCTAATATGTCCATGGCGAAGTGGAATCCTTAGTCACTGATTGAGTTGATGTTGTATCTACGCTTCTCTTTTGTCAACCCAAACTTATTCTTCATGTTTTCAGCTACTGCTTTATCCTGGTATTTTCCCACAAATTCTTCTGTGGGGTCCCGTCCTTGATACAAATTTTTTTTAATCCTCCATATCAAAATTTCATCAATAGGGATTCTCTTTCCCATCTAGAGGCATCCATCTTGCACCAACATGAGAAATTTTCTTACACAGGTTGGGTTTGGTGTACTTCTACCAAAGTGCGGCACATTCAAAATATTCAATAACCTTGACCATGCTAATAAAATCACCCATTTTTGTGGCTCCAACCTCGTCACACCACTTTTTGGATATTGTACATGCATTATATATCTTCCTAGTACAAACTGTGGGTATTTGTTTCTATCATTGAATTCAGAGTCCGTGAACTTCAACTACGGAATTTTACAAAGTAATTCTACCTCAAACGACACTTTCTTTGGAAATAGTGGTGTAAAGGTGTCATACTTTGCATCCTTTGAATCTTTTACTGACCTCACATTTGGTTTTCTCGGTGGAATATATGTTGTAAGAGGCAATGTAAATAATGCACCCTCTACTGCCCTTTGATTCTACTTTGCTTCATCCTCACTGTCTTTCATAGGTTCAGGTTCTGGCTGCGGCTCGATGGGTTTCTTTTCATGTTTGTGCTTTTTTCTATGTTCCTTGGATGGTTTCTTCCGTGGATATTATCGTTGTGTGAGTGAAAATGATGTTGTGGGTGTAATAAATGATGTTGTGGCTTCCATGATTCCTGCTACACCCTTCTCTTCAAATATGTGAAGAAATTCTTCAATGTTCATACACTAGCGCAAATTCTACAACTTCTCGACACTTATCTATTTTTGAGCTTTCAGACAACATAGTGCTAAAATCTTGGCGGGATGCGACCTTTTATAAAAAAATTGAACTTCTACCCTCATCATTATCTCAGATCTGGTTCATATTTGGTTCGTTAACTACATATGTGTCATTATATCCTACCACTCTGGCTTCATAAATGCATCCTCTCATGCCCTCCAATGGAGACTTTCCCTTTTAATGATCATTTTTCCTGGTGAACTTCAAGGTACTCATATTATAGTGAACAACCCTTCCTACATCGTGGCTTCTTTGAGCTTCGACATAACCAAGATTGTGGTGAAGTAACCTCCTCTGTCGAAGTTCTCTATGTAGTGTAGTTTATAGTCCAGTTCCCACTTTTAGTTTTAGGTGGCACTAAGAATTTTCCCTTTCTTCTTCAGAGAAAAATTGTAGGGGTAGGGTCATCCCGATACAACTTCAATATACTACCATTTACTCTTCCTTAAAAAAATTCTCCATTCATCTTCGCTAATTTAATTGCGCCTCCATCATTGATATGCTTGATAATGTATGGGCCTAACCAATGTGTCTCAAATTTTCATAAAAAATTTACAAACTTACTGTCATAAAGGAGGACAAGGTATCCTACCTTGAACTTCTTTTCCATGATATGTCTCTCATGCCAGGCCTTTTCTATTTCTTTCTCCACCTGTTGATGAAATCCTGCTACAAATCTAACTTCCTCCAAAGAAAGAAATTGCAACATTCTTTCCTCCATTATATCAAGGTCTTCCATGTCTGTAAAATCTACAATTCTCAAGCTAGCTGGCACAATGTAATTCATGGGCATCACAACTTCTTTCCCATAAACCAACCTGAATGGTGTCTAACCTGTCAAATTCTTACATGTAGTTCTATAGGCCCATAATACTGTTGGAATTCTAATATCCTAGTAATCTCTATTAACATTCCATACCTTAGTGATTACATTCACCACAATCTTATTAAAGGATTTCACTATTCCATTAGCCTAAGGGTGATAAGGGGCACTCTTTTGGTGGTGTACTTGGAATTACTCAGTCAATGCTTCAATAGCCTTACTTAGAGAATATGAACCTTGATCACTCATCAAAATCTTAGGACATCCAAATATAGACAATATATATTCAAAAATAAACTTTTTTGTTGTCTCTATGCTACATTCCCTTAGTAGTTGTGTTTTGACCCATCTTGACAAGTAATAATTTGTTGTAACTATGTACCTTACACCAGTCCGTTTTCCAGGTGGGTTGATTGGTCCAAAAAAATCAATAGCCCACTTATCAAAAGCCTGAAATGTGACTTGTGGTACCAATGGAATTTCGTCCCTTCTTAAAGGCTTCCATGTTCTTTGAAACACATCACATGCTTTACAATAATCCTTTACATATTTATGTAGTGCAGGCCACCAAAATAATACTCTCAACATCTTCTTTACAGTAGAATTTCCTACATAATTCCCACTAGTTGCGCCTCCATGAGCTTCTGATAGCATTCATGTTCAGGAACATATCTGTGCATTATCTCATCTAGTCCCATCTTATAAAAGTGTCCTACTATTATTGAAAATTCATCTTCCTTAACCAAATTTTTTTTCTTCTACTGTGTAGTATATTATGAAGGAGCCATTCCTGTAGTCAAAAAATGAATAATATCTGCAAAGTGATCATATTCCACACTTATTGCAAAGAACTATACATCATGGAGATTATCTTCTATGATAGTTTGTTCTTCTCTTGTTTACAATCCTAACAAATGGTCAGGTTCTGCATTTAGCCTCCATAATTTAACAATGATTTCCAAATCATACTCCTGGAACAACAACAACCATCTACAAATCTTACCTCCTAATACAAGCTTATTGACCAAATAATTCAACACAAAATGGTCTATAAAAATATTGAAATGTGACCCCATCAAATAATGTCTAAACATTTGCAAAACATGTACCATGGCCAATCCTTCCCTTTCTCTGGTGGTGCAATTATTTCTTGTTGAAGAAATATTCCTACTTGCAAAAGCGATAGGATGATCAATCTCTCTTTCACCAAGTTGTGCCACCACCACACCCAAAGCTAAGAAAGAAGCATCCACATGAACATGAAAGTCCTTGTTCCAATTAGGGAACACTATTATAAGAATAACTACCATATTTTGTTTCAATATGTTGAGGTTCTCCTGACATTCTTCATTCCATTTAAATGTTGCATCCTTCTTCATCAATTTCTCCATTGGCTCATTGATCTACACATACCCCTTAATGAACTTCCTGTAATACCTAGTATTTCCCATTTTCATGCGAAGATGTCTTACTATCTTAGGTGGATCGAATTTCACAATGAAAAAAATATTAATGTGGCCCACCATTAGTCCTTTCTTATAAAAAATATGTCCCAACAATAAGCCAAAGGGTGCACAATTCAAATAGATCTGAAAGTTGTGATCACAACCCTAGAAAATATAGTAGGAGCATTCTTTAGTCCAAAAGGAAACACTGTATATTGATATGACCCCAATTTTGTAGCAAATGTGGATTTATGTCGATATCCACATGAAATCCTAATGTGATGACACCCTGATAATCCATCTTTAAATGGGTAAGCTTCCTATCCTCCCACATTTTCCACCACTTAATCTATGAAAGGGGTAAGGAAAGGATCATGTAAAAATGCATCATTCAAATTCCTTAGATCAAAACAGATCCTAATCTTTCCTTGAGTCTTATTTTCTTGCACTATAAAAGGACTTACCCATTCTGATTCTTCCACAGGTTCAATAATTCTTGATGTTATCATCTTATCAAGCTCTACGTTCACTTTATCCTTATTATATTCAATTTGTAATGTCTTTGTTTGACTAGATTCACATAAGGTTTAGAAGGAATATTTATCACTCCTTGATCTCCTAGTATATTGTTCACTTATGAAAAGTTGGTGGGAAACACTTCTTGATATTCATGAAGAAACTATTTCACTTTAATTTCTATTTCTTCATCACAGTAATCTCCTATGGTTGGAAACTTGGTATCCTCCTACAGCCCTAAATTTACCTTCTTGGTATTCAATGGATTCATTATGTCTGGTATTCGTATTTTAGGTCTAGCGACTTTGCAGTATCCTTCTGATTCTTCTATGTCACTATTGCGAGGATCTTATTCTTCTCCATCTGCAATAATGTTATATAATTCCAGTGGGTATTCTATCCGCGCAACCCAATTAGGTTGTTGCGATGTCACCCAGGTGACATTCTCAAATATCCTCTTTTTGACTTCTTGAAGAGCCAAATCTATGTGTGAGAAATCATCATTAAATTTGAATTTAAATAAGAAACTATACACCATGTCTGCTCAATTTTCATTACCATGTCGAAGCTATATTTCTAGTTACCACTTCTTAGGGATTTTCTCTAGTGCATTAATGAATCCATCTACCCGCTCTTTCTGTGGAATCTTATTCCATTTTGAAATGCATAGCTAGATATCCTCCCTAGGATTAGTTTTATCGTTATATTTTATCTCTATTTCTATTTCAATCTGCCCAAATATTATCCACATCAATCTTCAACATTCCTACCAACCTCCTATATTCTTCTTGTGTGCATTCCACCATCTAGCAGGAGTAGCTTTTAGGGCTACCTCCAAGGCTAAAAACCTTTGATTTTCTCGAACTTTTTCTTCATAATTATTAAGAAAATTATTCGCATCTCCTATTCCATCATAGGAAGGCGGGTTACATAACTAGATGGCATACAACGAGCTAATTTCGTAGCTCTTAAAAAATACGTTGTGGATACTTCATGTGGCATATTCTTCCAATTCTCCAACTCTTATTCTGAATCTAAAGTACAGGAGCTATCATGATCCCAACCCAAATTTCCTTCTGCAGTAGGATTAACCCAATATTTTTCTTTTGTTGTTATTTGATAAATGTTGTCTATGCATGTTCTGCAATATTCTTCTCTTACTGGTTCTGTATACCTTACTCCTTCTAATGGATCCAAGGGAAAAATTACCCTCATATTGTTCCCTTCAAATATCATTTGTCTCTTCTTCAGATTAATTATGGCCAAATTATCAAATTTCCAGTCAGAATGTACTTCGCAGTTACTAGGCTTTGGTTGTGCACTAGAGGTCAAAGCTCCAACATACATAAAACTTCACTTTGCTTCCATAAATAATAATTTTTCTTTCTAAATATAAAAAACAAGAACTTTATCCGCAATCTTTCTAACCCATGCACCCATATTTTTACATTCCTTATTTCCATCCTCCTTATCACTACCAGTCACAGCTCCATTTCTAGTGAGAATACTAATTCAAGGTTTATCAATTCTCCTTTTAGTAGTCTTCATTTGAATGAGATGTGTGGGATATTGGTTCCTCTTTTCTTGAATATTTTCCATAAGTACTGTACATTCTTCAAATACATGGTCAAAATATTTACAATACTTACATGGCATGGTGGGGTTCTAATAATTTCGTGCAAAATGACTTGGATGGATGCAATTATAAAAAATGATCTTTCCACGTCCTCGAAAATATTCACCTCCTTGAAATCTTCCTTGGTATCCTCCTCGACCACCGAGTTGTCCATTTTCCTCATGTCCATGTTCTTCTTCTTGCATTCTATAAGCATCAGTACTGTTAGCACCTGATTTGAACCCTAGGCTGAAAAGGGAAAAACAGGGTAACAACTAAACCACGCTCAACCTTGTAGCTAGCCCTACAAGGACATGAGAGGGCTCTCTCCGTGAAGGGATATTCAATAAAGTGAAATAATGATATGATATTAGGCTAGGTATAATGATAGGAAAGAGTTTTAATAAATGAAATGAATTTTTTAGGGATGTGTGGGACAAAAAGGGACAGTATGAAACTGGGAAACTAAATCAGGATACAGGGTATTTCATGGGGCAAGGTAGGCAAGAAATTTTAGAAATTAAGGTTAAATAAGGATGGAATGGAAATATTGGTGAGGAGATGAAAAGGGCACAATAAATGGATCCTTTTCAAACAGAAGAAAAAACATAGAGTATGAATGATTTCCCAAGGCAGAGCATAAAAATGGATTCTACCTTTCTATCTTGAAAGCATTCAAAAAGAGATGTTTATGGATGAGAGGTGAAACATAAAAATTTACATATGAACACAAAGGAGAGAAACAAATGCTAAATTTCATACCACATGGATCCCAAAAATAAGAGCTGCATCTCTTATTAATTCCCTGTCAAACTATACAATGGAGTGCAAAACGTTCTTTCCACACTATTCCCCTACTGCTAAGTTCACAGACTGCTTTAAAAATGATTTAGAATTACAATAAATAGGCTGAAATGTGGGAACATAGATCCACAGAAAAAGGGAGCTATTCTGATAGCTCAAGAACTGAAATCTAATCATAAAAAGGACATCCAACAATCTACACCAAAAAATGAGGAACAAGTATACATTTTTTACCATCTGAAAATTCGTTGTTACATTTGTTTAAACATAAGAAAAACTGAAATGATTTGCTTCATATTTAGATCTCAGCTCTTTGACTGCTGCTTTCCACCATTCGTTTGAAGAAAAACGACTTTTATAAAATGCTGTTGAAATAAAATAGAATGAAATTATATACCTTTGTGAAGGGAAAAATTAATTTTTTGAATGGGAAAAAGGGAAGGAAAGGAGGTGGGGTCCATATTATAATTGCAATCACAAAGTCATGGAGGTGGGACATAATATAAGCCATTATAATATAATATGTGACGGTGCCATTGCAATCGGTGATCAGAGGAATAGGGAGGATGTTATTTAAAACGAAACCAAAAATCTTTCGATGTGATTGGTATATGGGAAATAGGGGTAAAGGACAGGCCAAATGGAATAGTAATAAAATATAAAAGGTAAGTTGGGTTCTTTCATAAGGAAAGAATGATTTTAAAATTGGAATGGTGGAGGGCCTTTAAGGTGGGACCGGGGTAATAATCGTAATCGGCATTGGGAGATCGAAGGAGAGCAGAGTAGTATGATATATGAATTCGCCGATGCGATGGAGTGACGGTGTATGGAGGAAAAACTTTGTATAGTATGAAATAAACAAAATTTAATTTTAACAAAGGAAAAGGCTATTTGTGTTATGAATGGGTGGAAATATTAAGTGGTGGGCCCATAAGTGAATCGGCATCGGGGGTCGGAAGCTCGGGGCGGAACATAACACAACTCCTCCGATGCGATGAGGGGGCGGCTTTGTAAAACGAAATAAAAATAAAATTTATGTTTTACAAAGGGGAAGGGCTATTTTATTATAAAAGGGCGGTGAATTATAAGGTGGGACCCAAAGGCCCGTCGGCATCAGAGGTCGGAGGAAGGAAGAAGGAAATTTATACATGAAATTGCCGACGCCGATGGGGAGATGAACTGTGGGCCATGCAATCGGAGGGGGTAAATCGATAGCGCAGGAGTAATCGGGAGTTGCCATTAGGAGGGAGCTAATCGAAGGGGAGCGATTCAAGAGGTGCCAATTGGGTATGGGCCGTTCGATTGAATGGACAGATCAATGGCCAGAATATCATTAGGCGAGGTCGATACCATCGCATAGGAGAATTTGCAAAGGGCCGATTGGGGCATATGGTTTAAACGTTCCGATTGCGATTTAAAGGGAAAGGACTTTGGGTCAGCGAGGTTTATCTGATATAAACCTTTAAGTTTTTATTATAAGGTTTTAAAGGGGATGTAGGGGAAGTGGTTTGGGAACGACGAGACTTATATAAACTTTATTATAAAGTTGAGGGATAATGGTGGGGAAGTGGTTATGTTTAAATCGCATATGTATTTTAAATGATTTAAAAATGCGATTTTGTAATTGGAAGGGGGAAAAAGGGATTTTATAAGGAAAATATTAAACTTTAAACATAAAGTTTAAGGGAAACATGGGAAATAGGGGAAGGTTGAGGATATAGAGGACGTTTTACTTCACTTGAGCATAAATTTCAATCCAGAAGTCAGTTTTGAGAGTGTAGTATACCATTGGAAAGCACTTTCCGGGCTCTTTCTGCTGGATCTACTTATAACATGATTTGACGCTGAACATGCTATGGAAATCTTCTCTGAAAGGAAGGGTGCTGAATTTGTGGAGATGGCAACTTCTGAAGTGTGACTTATTACATATGCTGACATGAAATTACATAATGAATGATAAATAAAGGAAAAATATCATGTTTTCACCTCAAAACATGGTTTTGAGGTGAAAATTACATCAAGTTGAATAAAATATCTCTTTAATCTCTCCAGGTGTTGTGACTTTGAGTTTATTGACTTCCTCATGACCTTACTGATATTTATTGACACTTGACACATGAATTTGACCATGGTGAGATCCTAGGACCTAATGAGACCAACCCTATGACCTAATAATATTTTCTGAGAGTGAAAGTGACTCATGACTAAGCTGCCAACTTCTTGCGATAATCTCATAACTGGGACTATAAGAGATGTAGGAAAGAAATCATCAGTACCATAAACCAGTTCAAAAGGTGACATACCTATTGATTTCTTACTGCTAACTTTGTCTGCCCACAATGCGTTGATGAGCTTGCGGTGCTAGTTTCTTTTGTTTGCCTCCAGCATTTTCTTGATTATATTTATCAGCGATTTGTTGGATGATTCTGCCAGGCCGTTGCCTTGTGGATAATACGTTGTTGAATGTCCCAGCACGATATTATACCTATTGCAGAACTCCACCATTTTCTTAGATTTGAACGCTGTTGCGTTGTCTGTTATAATTTTGTATGGGCAGCCAAAACGAGATAAAATATTCGATTCTAGGAATTGAATAACTACCGTGTCTATAGCTTTCCTGGCTGGGACGACCTCGATCCATTTAGTGAAGTAATCTGTACCTGTCAAGATCCATCGATGTTGTGCTGAGGACACCGGATGAATTTCTCCTATGAAATCGAGTCCCCACTACTGAAAGGGAGTGCTCACTGAAACTGGTTTTAAAGGAAGTGGAAGCAATTTCTTCTTCCCTTGGAAAATTTGGCATTCATGACAATTCATCATCATTTTATATAAATCTGAGAATAATGTGGGCCAATAATATCCTGCTCTCAATACCTTGTTAGTTGTAGTCTTCCAAAACAAGTGACCGCCACAATCACCTTTGTGGAAATCATGCATTACTTTCTGAGCTTCTTCTTCAACCAAAAAATTGAGTAGAACACCTCCTGGATATTTCCAATATAGAGCACTGTTTAAAATGAAATATTTAGTAGATTTAAGTTTCTAAGATCTACCTTTACTCTTAGACATTCCTGGAGGAGGTGCAAGATGCTGAAGGACGTAAAAAATATCTGAATACCAAGGGGATTGTATAAAAATATCTCAAATTGGAACACGCAAACCTTCATCTTCATTCTCTGACATTTCTATAATGAGATTAATATCCAGGGCATGCATATTTGATTGGGCTATCAATTTTTCCAAGCCTTGGCCTTTGATCAACTTTGTGGGCTTGATCTCCAGATCATACTCCAACATAGCTGCTATCCATTTACCTCTTCGACCTTCTAGATCATTTTGCATCAACACATCCTTCACTGTTGCATTAGGGACATATGCTATAGTATGTGAATGCAAAATATAGACCCTAAAATCTTTCAATGCCTTTATAAGAGCCAATGATTGTTTTTCAATAATATTGTACCTCAAAGCAGCATCTCTAATAGTTCTACTGAAAAAGGCAATTGGCTTTTCTACTTGATCACTCTTTTGCATTAAAATAGCAGCCATAGTATGCTCTGATGCAAATGAAAATATGATAAAATCTTGAGCATAGTCGGGACTAATCAAAACTGGGGCATTGGAAAAAGCAAACTTTACCAGATTGAATGACTTGATAACTTCCTCACTCCACTTGACAGTGCTATCCTTCTTCAACATGTTAGTAATTTCTCTTAGATTTTCAGCCAGATTGGTTATAAATCAGCGCAAGAAGTTCATCTTACCATTAAAGGCCTGAATCTCCCTTTTGTTTCGTGGAAGATCTATGTGCTGAATTACTTCCACTCTAGATGGATCAATGCGGATACCATATTTAGTGATGATATGCCCCAGTAAATTTCCTTCATCCATGGAAAAAATACTCTTCTTGGGATTGAGAGAAATTCCAAATTTTCTACATAACTGAAAAACAACTCTCAAATGGTGCAAATGCTCATCATATGAACCTGAAAATACTATCAAATCATCCAAATAAACAACAAGAAAAACATCTTTTTCATTGGCAAAAGCAATGTCCATCGCTCGCTGGAAAGTGGCTCCAACGTTCTTCAGTCCAAATGGCATTTTAGCATACTGGAAGGTTCCCCAGGGCGTTGTGAAGGCATTTTTGTCTTGGCCTTTCTCATACACCAAGATCTCGTTGTAGCCTGAGTAGCCATCAAGTAGTGACATCCTAGATGCTCCAACTACTCTCTGCAGAATATGGTCCATCTTCAGAAGTGGATAATTATCCTTTAAGGATGCTTTATTCAAATTCTAAAAATCTATGCAGAACCTTATCTCTCCGGTCTTCTTACGTATCGGGACCAAATTTGAAATCCAGACAGAAAATCTAATGGGAACTATGATACCTGCTTTGTACAACCTGTTTACCTCTTTTTCAGTGGATGGCAACAGCTTCAGATTGATTCTTCTCAGCTTCTGTCTGAATGGATTTTGATCTGGCTTGATAGGAATATTATGCTGGATTATGTTCTTATCATACACTTTCAAATCTGAATAATCCCACGCAAACACATCAAAAAATTCAGAATGAAGTTTAACATACTTTTCTTTTACCTCAGGGAACAATGCCTTTGACAACTTCACAAACTTGGGCTTGTTAGGTGTTCCAAGATTCACATCTTCAACTACTTTCTCAATGGGTACCAAGCTTGGTTTCTTTGCAACATCATCCTGATCAAAAAGCTCTTCTAGAGGTTTGAGGCCTCTAGGAATGAAATTATCCTTTAGCTGCAATATGTCCATCTGATTCGCTTCCAATTCTTGATCATCAACCTCATACTCACCTTCTATTGGAGTGTCTTTGAATTTTCCATCACCCTGCAAAAAATCATTAATCTCATTGTCATCCTAGAACACTTGCCAATACCTTAAATTGTTTGGAACAACAGGCCTATGTTTGACATAGATCTCAAACTTGTTGCTGGAGTTCATCAGAATCTTCAAGTTGCTTGTTGTAGTGGGAAGAGAATCAGCAATAATTTTCTGCATCCTGGGTACTGCTGTCAAAGTGTACTTTGGAAATGTTTTCAAGATGTCCAGGACTACATTTCTGTATGCCCTCAATTGTGGATGTTTTTCTCGGTACTCTCCTTTCACCTGTTTGATTATTAAATCAGAGTCACCATACACAAAAACCCTCTTTGCATTCAACTTATTCAAAATTTTTAGACCTACAGCCAAAGCCTCGTATTCTGCTTCATTGTTAGAGAAGTCAAAAGCCAACTTATAAGCACATACTCTAACATTACTAGGAACCTTTTCAAGCTGGAAAACATGGCTCCTAATCCACATTCCAATACCAGCTCCATCCTTACCAACAGCTCCATCAAAATCCATGCTCCATAGGACTTCTTCTTCTTCTTGCAGATGCTGGAATTTTGTTTCTTTACCTTGGCTGATTTCTGGCTGTTCACTATCCTTTTGCTGCTGGCAGGCAGGAGACTCAGAAGTGCTTGCTACTTTCTCTTTTTCTTGTTTTAGGACTTCTCTAAAGTTCTATGAAATCTCAGGTATTTCATCTACTTGTACCAATTGAACATTCTCATCATTTAAACCACCATCTGAATACAAGACAAAGGACTCTAAATCTATGTGGACATCATTAATGGGATGATTTATTGGCTTCTCTTTTCTAGTAATCATATATTTCATTTTCTTCTCCCTATATAGCTTTCTCAACTGGCCAAATATAGGGATAGTGGCATAAGAGAAGTCAAGCTACATGGTTCCCTTAAGTTTAGCACCCCAGGACCTAGATAGAAGCATTCCAAACCGTGGTGGGACATCAGCAACTACTACATCCATCAAGACATTCTTGGCTGGGATTTGATCTAAAGACACTACCAAATATTTATTAAGACCAATAAAATGAACCCTACCTGAGTCAAAGGAATACAAATCATGGTATTTTCGAGTAATATCCAATCCTAATTTTTCCATGATGGCTTTGGGCATCAAATTATGTGATGCTCCGGAGTCCAACATAGCACTATGCAAGATGAACTCATGTACTCTGAGACTCAGGTAAAAGGGAGGGACTTCAATTTCTTCAGATTCTTCTGTGGTTGGACCAAAGATGAGTTCTGGATAGTCATTCTCTACATTAACCATATCAGAAACAGAGTCTATTTGAAAAATTCTAGACACCTGACTTTTATAAGCACTATTTTACACCAAATCAGTGAGGGGCATAGACACTTTCAGCTTAGAAATTTCATTCTCCAAATTAAAAGAAGGGGCTTTCTCTACCTCTTTAACTAGAGGATATTTATTCTCTGTTTTCTCCTTTGCTGTGCTCTTCTGGTTTTTTTCATTTGCTGTGTTAATTGCTGAAGGTGTTTTTCTGGAGGAAGGGTCGACCAACTCTTTTCCTTTCTTTTGAGCATCATTCTTCATTTGAAGCTCTTTTCTTTTCTGAATGGGACTGATCGGAACATCTCTATTCCTCAAAGAGTACTGTTTTTCTTGGGTTGATAAAGCATTCATGTACCCTCTCTGGTAATCATCAGATTCTTCTTCTAATACTGCGTCATTGGCCAAGATGAAATCTTCGTCTTTTTGAGTGTCTGGAGTCACCATGTATTCTTCTTCTTCTATGAGGAAGATAGGGACACCATCAGCAGTGAAAAAGTGATTGGCCTCAATCAGAGGATCATCATCCTCATCTGTGTCTGTTCCCTGAACGTAATTCTGCTGCAATGGAGTTTTGATCTACTACTGTGGTGGTGCTTGGTCCTGCGTTCTTTGTTCTCTCTGCTTAATCCTGAACTGTGGCTGCTGCCCTCTAAAATTTGAATTTCTTATTTGAGGTTTAGGTCTATCTAAAATGGTCAATCTATTAACCATATTCTCGACTCTCCGAATCAAGGTGTCCATTTTTCTGTCTGAAGGAGAGGCTTCCTCTTTCACTGTGACTCTTTTTTTAGCTCTGGTTCGTGCTCTTTTGGCTAGTAGATTTGCTTCTACACTTACCGCTATCTTCTGCATGTCATCCAGTGAGGAAGGATCTCTTTCCCACAGCTGATATGCCATATTGGCATCGAAACCATCTAGAAAATTAAGCAGTGCTAATCCCATAGGAGGTTTCAGGTTAGCTGAAATAGCATTATATACAACATTAAATCTCAAACAATAGTCCTGTACAGTTTCACCAACATTTATTTTAATATTTTCATACTCAGACAGAATTTGGAGTGGGTTATTTTTTACCTCCCACCGGTCTAAAAACTGTGTGTGCAACTCCTGTAAAGTACAGATAGAGCTTGCTGGTAAAGCTCTGAACCACTTTCTAACTTCACCTCCGAAGCTTTGAACAAACAACCTGGTAGTTACATTCTCTGCTTCTACCTCATGTAGATCAAAAAATTCATTCATTTTATCAACGTGCTACTAGGATGTGATGCTCTGGGTGGCATCAAAGATGGGAATTTTATTTTGATAATCAACAGGCATATCATTGAGAACCTTAGGCAAAACTAGGGGTGCATACCGGGCAGCCATGACTCTAGGAGGATTTACAACAGTGTTTGTAGGATTTAAGGGAGGTGTTGATGGAGGAGATGACAACTAAGAATTGACTGATGGGAATGTTGATGAATTAGGAGGAGGAAATGCTATTCTTGATGATTTTGAGGGCTCAGGAATATTAGTTACAGTGATAGATGACTGAGGAGAATTCAGAATATAATCATCAATGAGGAATTTTCTCTTGAAATTCAATATCTACAAGGAATTCCGGATCTAAAACTGTGTCATCAAGTGCAGTTTTAGACTTATTTCTAAATAAATAAAGCTCTAAATTCTCATCAAAGGAAAGATCTTCTACAAAAAACCACTCACTGGGCCAAGTATGGGATTTGAAGATAGGTCTGGGACTTATTGATCCTTCTTGTCTTCTGAAAATTCTTGGGATAAGATTAGGATTCTCAAACACAGGGGGAGGATTTGGATCTGGATTATCCCTTGTGTATCTTCTTGAAGCCAATGTGTGTAAATTAATACTGTATAAAATTCTGTTTCAGCCTAACAGACTCTGAAAATCATTTTCCAGAACCGAGGAATTTACAAGAAAAATTTTACTGGGGTGATCTGACTTTATACTCTGATAGCAGAAAGATATTATGATTGAAGAATAAGTGGTTGTAGTTATATTATTTTCCAACAACGCTTTAATAATGTTCGCCTTCTCAAACAAATGTTAAAGGTTAATGTGATATAAGGGAGCACATTAAACACTTAAGCGAACTTTACTCTGGTCACAATGGCTTGATCCTTTTTAAAAAACACCAACCTTCAAACTTTATACCATGAAACGCTATTATGCTACCAGTGCGACATACATTTGATTCAACAGGGGCCCACACATCCGTATTTCACCTTTTTATGAATAAAATAAGCATATAATAATGTGAAATCCATCATATCATACCTCGATTATCGCCTGTGCTTTTCAGTGCGCGATTTTCATCAGATTTAAGGTTCGCTAGATCGGATGATCGTCGTTGATTTCATGTTTTTTAAAAGGCCAAAGTTTAACATTTGAAAGTTGCACAATATGGGTGGTATTGGGGAAATGACGTGCCTTAATCTCATTGGATCATGTTTTTTTTGAAGTGGTTTTGCCCCTGGGCAAAAGCGGCGCAATAT
The DNA here is from genome assembly GCA_034641835.2 of Pinus albicaulis. NCBI lineage: Eukaryota > Viridiplantae > Streptophyta > Pinopsida > Pinales > Pinaceae > Pinus > Pinus albicaulis. The sequence goes on from CM076575.1 coordinate 825,926,369, forward strand.
GGGCGATTTTGGTTTCCAAAACCCGCTGGTGGTAATTAAATCGCGCTTTAACTCAGGCTTAACACTGTGGTTTAGCACTTAACTCCTCGCGTTAACTGATGGCTGGGTCCCACTGATATTTACTCCGCTGGAAATAAAACTAGGCTCTTTACTTCAATCACAGAGATTTATTTGAAAGCGTCACGTTCAATGTAACCAAGGTTTTTAACCTTAGACAGAGTTTCTCAATACTCTTTATAACACACGGTCTGAATATGACTTTAATCCTCTTACAGAGCCTCTGTTTCATTTTCCTTTGAAAACAGAAATAACACATTCAATTTTGAGCACCGAGAACATAAGCTCCAAGACAGTTAGATCGAAATTCCCCAGTGGAGTCGCCAGAGATGTTAGCACCTGATCTGAACCCTAGGCTGAAAATGGAAAAACAGGGTAACAAATAAACCACGCTTAGCCTTGTAGCTAGCCCTACAAGGACAGGAGAGGGCTCTCTCCGTGAAAGGATATTCAATAAAGTGCAGTAATGATCTGATATTAGGCTAGGTATAATGATAGGAAAGAGTTTTAATAAATGAAATGAATTTTTCAGGGATGTGTGGGACAAAAAGGGACAATATGAAACTGGGAAATTAAATCAGGATACAGGGTATTTCATGGGGCAAGGTAGGCAGGAAATTTTAGCAATTAAGGTTAAATAAGGATGGAATGGAAAGTCTGGTGAGGTGCTGAAAAGGGCACAATAAATGGATCCTTTTCAAATAGAAGAAAAAACACAGAGTATGAATGATTTCCCAAGGAAGAGCATAAAAATGGATTCTACCTTTCTATCTTGAAAGAATTCAAAAAGAGATGTTTATGGCTGAGAGGTGAAACATAACAATTTACATATGAACACAAAGGAGAGAAACAAATGCTAAATTTCATACCACATGGATCCCACAAACCAGAGCCGCATCTCTTATTAATTCCCTGTCAAACTGTACAATGGAGCGCAAAACATTATTTCCACACTATTACCCTACTACTGAGTTTACAAATTACTTTACAAATGATTTAGAATTACAATAAATAGGCTGAAATGTGGGAACATATATCCACAGAAAAAGGGAGCTGTTCTGACAGCTCAAGAACTGAAATCTAATCATATAAAGGACATCCTACAATCTGCCCCAAAAAATGAGGAGCAACTATACATTTTTGACCATCTGAAAATTCACTGTTACATTTGTTTAAACAGAAGACAAACTGAAATGTTTTGCTTCATATTTAGCTCTCGGCTCTTTGACTACTGCTTTCCACCATTCGTTTGAAGAAAACCGACTTTTATAAAATGGTGTCAAAATAAAATAGAATGAAATTATATACCTTTGTGAAGGCAAAAATTAATTTTTTGAATGGGAAAAAGGGAAGGAAAGGAGGTGGGGTCCATATTATAATCGCAATCGCAAAGTCGTGGAGGTGGGACATAATATAAACCATTATAATATAATATGTGACGGTGCCATCGCAATCAGCGATTGGAGGGATAGGGAGGATGTTATTTAAAATGAAGCCAAAAATCTTCTGATGCGATTGGTATATGTGAAACAAGGGTAAAGGACAGGCCGAATGGAATAGTAATAAAATATAAAAGATAAGGTTGGGCGCTTTCATAAGGAAAGAATGATTTTACAATTGGAATGGCGAAGGGCCTTTAAGGTGGGACCAGGGTAATAATCGCAATCGGCATCGGGAGATCGGAGGAGAGCGGAGCAGTATGATATATGAATTCGTCGATGCGATGGAGCGACGATGTATGGGGGAAAACCTTTGTATAGTATGAAATAAACAAAATTTAATTTTAACAAAGGCAAAGGATCTTTGTGTTATGAATGGGCGGAAATATTAAGTGGTGGGCCCATAAGTGAATCGGCATTGGGGGTCAGAAGCTCAAGGCGCAACATAACACAACTCCTCTGATGCGATGAGGGGGCGGCTTTGTAAAATGAAATAAAAATAAAATTTATGTTTTAAAAAGGGGAAGGGTTGTTTTATTATGAAAGGGTGGTGAATTATAAGGTGGGACCCAAAGGCCCATCGGCATCGGAGGTCAGAGGAAGGTGGAAAGAAAGTTATACGTGAAATTGCCGACGCTGATGGGGAGATGAACTGTGGGCCGTCCGATCGGAGGGGGTAAATAAAAGGTGCAGATGTAATCGGGAGTTGCCATCGGGAGGGAGTTAATCGGAGGTGAGCGATTCAAGAGGCGCCGATTGGGTATGGGCCGTTTGATCGAATGGACAAATCGACGGCCAGAATATCATCGGGCGAGGTCAATACCATCGCATAGGAGAATTTGCGAAGGGCCGATCGGGGCATATGAGTTAAACGTTCCAATTGCGATTTAAAGGAAAAGTACTTTGGGTCGGCGGGGTTTATATGATATAAACCTTTAATTTTTTGTTATAAGGTTTTAAAGGGGATGTAGGGGAAGTGGTTTGGGAACGACGAGACTTATATAAACTTTATTATAAAGTTGAGGGATAATGGTGGGGAAGTGGTTATGCTTAAATCACATATGTATTTTAAATGATTTTAAAATGTGATTTTGTAATTAGATGGGGGAAAAGAGGGATTTTATAAGGAAAATATTAAACTTTAAACATAAATTTTAAGGGAAACGTGGGAAATAGGGGAAGGTTGAGGATATAGAGGACTTTTTACTTCACTTGAGCATAAATTTCAATCCAGAAGTCAGTTTTGAGAGTGTAGTATACCATTGGAAAGCTCTTTCCGGGCTCTTTCTGCCGGATCTACTAAGAACATGATTTGACGCTGAAAATGCTATGGAAATATTCTCGAAATGGCAGGGTGCTGACTTTGTGGTGATGGTAGCTTCTGAAGTGTGACTTATTACATATGCTGACATGAAATTACATAATGAATGATAAATAAAGGCAAAATATCATATTTTAACCTCAAAACATGGTTTTTAGGTGCAAATTACATCAAGCTGAATAAAATATCTCTTTAATCTCTCCAGGTGCTGTGACTTTGAGTTTATTGACTTCCTCATGACCTTGCTGATATCTATTGACACTTGACTCATTAATTTGACAATGGTGAGATCCTAGGACCTAATGAGACCAAACCTATGACCTAATAATATGTTCTGAGAGTGAAAGTGACTCATGAATAAGGACCATGGAGAGGAGAATCAACAAGTTTCACATGAGGGAAAATTGATGAAAAATCACTACCATCAATGAATCCATGACCTAGTGGGATGGTGAAATTTATTGTTATGAGACTCCTAATATGCAAATGCAAAAGAAAAATTTTGATCACTGATGGAAGTATGACTAGACTAACACTAACAAGTACTACACTTCATCATTAGGTCATATCTTTGATAATTTTTCTCATCATGTCTTACTGATTGACATAATTTGCAAAGCAGATTATTTGGAGTCTATACATATTTCTGCAATAGGTAACATTCCCCTAAGAAATATTTCCTTGTGATCTTGCATATTTTGCACCACAGGCTAGATCCTGTGTTCAATGGATTTGGTGCCCCACTAGCCATGTAATCCTTGAAATCTTGTTGTCAGTGTTCTTGAGTCGTTATATCAGTTCAGGAGTCCACATTGTAGGTTCATCGTTCTTAAAACAATCCTTTCCTTCGATAAACCTTGATATCCACTCATACATCTCAGTAGGAAAGGAACCAGAGAAAATTTCACATTCTTCTGTGAAAATATACCTCTCTAACGATGCTTCATATGTCAGACGATGGTTTCTATTTTCTTGATCTACAAATTCTCTCTCTTTCACGACTATCCAATCTTGAATTTCCTTCTTCGATGAGTTCCACATCCACATATCCCTCAAGCATATCCCAGTCCCAAACAAGAAACCATTTTTTGGCCTAATTTGGGCTAACCTAGGTTCAAAATATACTACACACCAACAAAACCCTTAATTACTAGCCCTTTCGACAATGACCTACAAGCATTTCACAGTCTCACCCGAACTCACTATGGGGGGATGCATAACCAGGTTTTTGCAGCCTTGAGGGATGTTTGGATGTGGTATTATTATGATTTATTCTCTTTACCATTCATAAATTAATTCGTTGCATATAGATTAATATCTTAGCATGCCCTGTAAATCTAAGGACCATGAACTTAACCATGTTGTGCAATATCGTAAACCATTATTGTGTCGAAGTAAATATAATTCAAACACCTACCATTTAACAATAGATAATGAGAAAATACACACATCGACACATAAAAACCCCAATATTACTGTTGTTCATCCCAATCTAAGAATACGTCCACAAGAACTATCACTTATAATAATTTTTCCTCATACAACAAATATTTCTTGTCGTGCAGACTAAGCTATAGGTTGTTTGTGCAATAAGATGTAGACTCAGGCCTCTACGCACTCATCTGTAGAGCCTCTTCTTCGACCCAAACTACATATCAAAATGATACAACCATAACATAGATATGTATCCCAACCAATATAGAATATCAAACTTATTATTATTTCACAATGTTTAAACTATTGCATAATAGGACTACATCATTACAATACCATGGTATAAATACCATAGACTCCTCAAAACAGGAAAATATGTCCCAATACCCATTCCAAAATTGTCCTTTACAAAAAGGAGGGACTTCAACCCGCCCAGAAGTCCTTTTAACACAACGCGATATATTTACTTCATGCTCTGCTCCACAGAATGCAGATTCTTCATCAAAATCTAGGAATTGGAGGAAGTTTCAGCCTAAAAGTGGCCTCCTAAGGAAAAATAATAAAATCAGAATTATGAATTTTGAAGAGAAAGGAAGAAAATTACGTTTTTACTTGTATTTTTGGCTTATATCCTTATAGGATTACTCAAATTTGAAGTGTAGACACTAATTGATGTCAAATTAAATTCCACATCCAACACGTACCCATTATGCATAATTTTGAGAAGATCCACATTGATAAAGATTTGAATATACACTAAAAAACATATCAACACGATTTTTTAATGTATCTTCAATTTTTATCATTGTGGGTCTTCTCAAAAGTATGTATAATGGGTACTCGTTGGATGTGGAATTTAATTCTGCATCCAATGAGTGTCTACACTTAAAATTTGAGTAAACCTATAAGGAGATAAGTCAAAACTACAATTAAAAAAAAGTGGTTTTCCTTCTTTTCCCTCCAAAATATTTACATGTACCTCTTTTAAAATTTAAAGGATTTTGATTGGTTTACATATTTTGACATGGAAATTACGTGAAAATTTCATGGGAAAGTTTAGGCTGAAATTTCCTCTAGTGCCAAGTTTGCTTGAGCCCAAAAGAGGGCATATGGATGAGGAAGATACTTGCTGGTTTGTTTGGTAAAAAAGTGGATCTGACACTGATTTATTGTGATAAATAGAGTTGCATCAAACTCTTGGTTAATCCATTTTTTCATGAGAGGTCCAAGAATATTGATATATGGTGTCATCATCTCATAGATTCTGTGCAAAGGAGGATTATGTCATTAGAGTACATTCCTACAGAGGAGAAGGATGCAGACATGTTCACAAAGGCATTTTCAAGAGATGAATTCGAGTTCCACATAGGTAGGATTAGGGTAGCAAACTATTCCTTTCTTATTCGGAGGAACTGTTGAAATTTGCAACAAGAAGAGGCTTCTATTTAATTTTTCCTTAATTAAATTAGAAGGAAATTGTAATTCCATGTCACATGAAAACTTGTACAAGTTAACCAAGTCAGGATGACATAGGTAACTTAGTAAATTCGAGTTGAGGGTCAAACTAGAGGAAGGTAGAATTTTCTCTATGTTTTAAGGGGTCTAGTTACAATTTATTTTGAGTTGTAATTATTTAACTTAATTATTTGAGTTAAAATCAATATAACTAGTTCTAACTAATGGAGGAACTAGTGATAGGTCTAGTGAATTAAATATAATTTAATTCACATGCAGTGATAAATCAGATAACTGATAATTCGCTATAAATATTTGTACATGTTTGTTATAAGGGAGACCCAATTGATATTGGAGTTAAAGGGACATGTACTATCATTTATATAATTAGAAAATTATATAGGTCATGCATGAGGTCAGCAGAATTCCTTAGATGTATTGTGCAATCATTAATTGGGAATTTCCTAATTAATAGGGTCTCAATTTCCCTAGGGTTTGTGTAAGGAAGGTAGGACATCTAGAGGCAAGAAATTGGTTAATTATTGAAACAAAACATGCTTAGGATAGATTGATACAGTCATACATATTGCAGACAAATTTCAAGCCTGAGAGAAGAATTTTATTATTTCATATTCTTAACTTATGCAATATACATATAGTGGGGTTTTTAGCTTAGGCTTTCCCTAGATACATCTTTGTGTTGTGCGATTGAAATTATTTCTTTTTCTTGTTCATGTGATTGTGTGATCATAATCAGTTTCCACAATTTGTAGAATAGATTCAAGTATTTTTTTTCTATAATATTACAAAATCAGTTGAATTGATGTGAATTTTCTTCATATTCTTGATATCGATTCAAGAACATCCTCTTTGTTTACTCCCAATAATCTATAGTATTCCCTCCTAGTCCCATGAACCAGCATAAAGATTAATCCTTGAGATTTGCAGGGAAACTTTTTAGCTTTTAGGCAACCAAATAATAAGCATAACTCCTACACAATATATCAAACTCAAAAAGGAAATAATCAGGATATTTGTGCACTTTAATATGAAAATGTGGAAGAACAAATGGCGGAATATTATTCATTTTAACCACTACATGTGGATAAACAATCAGAAGCCCAAAAGTATATTCATGTTTTTCCACATAAGAAAGATATATACTTCTCTATATAATTAATACCAAGATATTCCTCAATATCAAAGGCACCTTCCTAGATGAGTGTGTTGAAATTAGTAGAGTTAAAAATGCAATTACAAGAATTGTTAAATAAAGGTTGCATTAGACTAGGTGTCTCACCATGGAATGCATTGGTTTTATTTGTCAAAAAGAAAGATGAAACATTCAGGTTATGCATCGATTACCGACAATTGAATTAATTGAAAATTAATAATAAGTGTCTCCTACCTAGAATAAACGACTTATTTGACCAAGTGAGGGGAGAAACCATATTTTCCAAAACAAATCTCGAATCCAATTATCACCAACTAAGGATTAAGGAAGAATACATTCCAAAAATTTATTTTTCAACATGATATGGACACTATGAGTTTATATGCTTCCCTTGATACTTACAAATGCACCTACTACCTTTATGTGCTTGAAGAATAGTGGTTTTATCAAATTTTTGGAGAAGTTCATAATAATATTTATAGATGATATATTGGTTTATCTCAAGAAACAAGAGGAGCACAAACATAATATAGGAACAATGTTTCATACCTTATGGGAACATTACTTGTACACTAAGTTTAGCAATGCGAATTTTATCAAGATAAGATATAATATCTAAGATATGTGATATCTAAGGATGGAATATTTGTGGATCTCGAAAACTTAAATTCCATTCTTAACTATCAAATCCCTAAGGATGTGGTAGATTTTATCATTCATGGGAATCACAAGGTACTATTGCAAATTCATGGAGGGATTTTAAAAATTATCGTACACCATAACCTCTCTACAGAATAAAGTGGTTAAATTTGAGGGGACTAAAAAATTTCAAGGGAGCTCTGAATAATTAAAATATTTACTTATTGTTCCATTTGTGCTGAAAATAGTAGACCTTGATAACAACTCTTTATGTACTAATTATTTTTAGGAAGTTTTATAGGGAGTGCTCATGTATCAAGATCACGTGGTGGCTTATGAATCCCGCAAAATAAAGAATCGTGATGAAACTATGCAGTTTATGACCTTGAGTTAGATGTAGTCATCCATGCACGTAAGATGTAGAGACATTAAATAATTGGCAAGAAATTTACCATAATTACTGATAATTTGAGTTTAAAATATGTTTTCATCCAACTTGACATGAATGCATGGTAAGAAAGATGAATGGCCTTCTTGAGTGAATATGACTTCACCATTAATCATATAAAACAGAAAGAAAACAAGATAGTAGGAACACTAAGTCAAAGTCTAAAACAAATATGAGAGGTAATAGTAAGTATTGTTGAAACAAATTTCATATAAAATATTAGAACAACAACATTAGAAGGTGAAGACTATAATCTTATTTGTGAAAAATTGAAAATTAAAGTTAAAAATGGAAAACAACCCAATTGTACACTTAATGAAAATGGGTTGTTAATATTTAAAAACAAAATCTATGTTCCAGCTGTAATAAGGATTAAACAAGTGATATTATCTTAACACCACAAAAACCTTTTCAGCTCACCGAGATTGTTAGAAAAATTATCACAATTGTTAGAAAGGAATTCTTATAACCTGGTATGAAGAAGGATGTTGTTGAGTACTTGGGAAGATGTTAAGAGTGGCATCAGGTAAAGTTGGAGCATCAACACCCAACAGGATTATTTAACCCTCTACCTATACCAAAATGGAAGTGGGAGCTAATTTCATTAGATTTTATTATTGGGTCATCAAAGACTATACAAAAACAAGATTATGTTAAGGTTGTGGTAGAAAATATGTCTAACGTTTCTAATTTTAAACCTATTCAATATACTTATAGAATTGTACATATGGCAGAGCTTTTCCTGAAACAAAATTTTAAACTTCAGAGAATACCAAATACTGTTATTTTTTTACTAAAATGGGTATGCAACTAAATCTTAGCACTGCATATCATCCAAAACCATATTGGAAAATCAAAATGGTCAATTGGTTCCTTGAGGAAATGCTACGCATGTGCATAATCAACCAAACCGTGAAATGGAAGGAATATCTATATTAAGTTGAATTGACGTATAAGAATATTTATCATCCATCACTCAAGTTGAGTCCTTTTTAGGCTATGTATGGAAGGAAGTTCCATATTCACTTAATAAGTTGGATTCAGCCTAATGATAAACTTACATTATGATCAAATATGCTCTAGAAAATGGATAAAATGGTGAAGAATATTGTTGGGTGTGTGCTATATTCTTTCCATGACTAGTGGGGGGTAAGAGGGGGGCGACTAGCCCCCCTACAGGCAAAAAAAAATTGGACACTATATTAGGTGGGCGGACTTGCCTATGGTTTTGTGCATGGGTTTACACATAGTTTTGGGAATGATTGTTTTCTTCCCATGGTATTTTTTAGATCCATTCAAGGGAACTGCGACTATGTTCCAATCCAGGGTTAATGGATGGGGGTTTATGAATGCTTCGGAATGTATTTATATGTGTTATAACATTGAAAGGAATATAATGAAAAATAAAGCTAGTAGTCTCGGTTTTGGGATCCAGGGGAAAATGTCTTTGTATATTTGTTTAATGTTTTATGCTCTCGCTATTGTTTTATTTTCTGTTTCAAGAGTTCGTTTTCAAGAAATTTTTGTACAGGGTTAAAGCCTACAAAGATAAAGTATAACCTGAAAGAAATGCAGGATAGGGAAAAAAGCTACACAAACTTAAAAATGACATAGAGGATTCCAATTAGGGTAGCATGTATATATTAAAGTATGACCGAAAACTAGTTCCTTAAATTGGAAAAATATACTAAACTATACCCTCAGATTTATGGTTTGTTTGAAATACTATCCAAGGGTAAATCCAATGGCCTACTAGCTAGCACTACCAACCCATATTAGGGTTCATAATTTATTTCATATGTCACTTTCAAAAATCATATTCATGATCCTTCTCATATTATTTATTATAATGTTGTACATGTTGAACTAGAAATAAAGTTCCATGTTGAGCCTCGAAAAATTTTGGACTAGAGGGAAAATACACTCTAGAATCAACCCATCACCTAATTTAATGTACAATGGAAGAACTTCGGGCCTATGAAAAGCCACCCAAGTGACAAAATATGAAATTAAATAGTTTTTCCTTTGTTGTTTCAAGGAAAATGAAAGTATGAAAACATCGAGGATAATGTTTCATTTTAAGAGGAGGGGAGATGTGATAATGTTGGTTCGAAAATTATTTCGGCAAGAAAGAACAACTTAAGAAGAAATTTGTTGAGGATCTAGGGATCCTCCCTATTTAGGATAGAGACTATCCCTTTCTATCCATAAGGGATATTCACTACAATTATTATAATTTGTAAAAAAAATTATATATCAACAAATAAATAAGGTTATATCATAATTAAGAGAACGGAAATTTTAATTGTTTAGCATTAGAGAAAGGAACATACATGTGAACATAATATCCATGGATTGAATGAATAATTAAAGTATACAGTTTAAATAAATAACTCAAAAGGTCTATATTAAAGGAAAAAACACATAAGAGATAATTAAATTTAAAAATGAACAAAGAAAATAAATAAATAAAACAAAAATACCAATATAAAATAAAATAAAAACAAAAATATCGAGTGTAATGTTATTCACTTAAATGAAAATATGAGGTAACTCAGTATTATGTATTGAATCACTTTACAAACAATACATAAAATAAATAACTAACGCATTTATTCTACCAACAATATATATTGCCAAATAAATGAGCTCAATAAAAATTGCAACAGGTTAATAAAGAATATATCAATTATCAACATGTTAATGATTATGAAGATAGATAGATATAAGATAATTAAATAAACACAGTAAGATAAGAAAACAAAAGTATATTTTGATTTATGTGATGTTCTTTATGAATTGTTGTAAATAAATAATCAATCCCATGCACTTGTATATTTAATTAACAATAAATTAAAGAAATCTCAAAATTTGAGTGCTTGAGATAGTATGTATATCTTGAAGAACAAATCAATCAAGTAATAACTAAGTGAGTTACAAATTGATCATGTCAAATCTATAAATTACTAGATTAGATTAGAATTTACAAAAAAGAAAAAAGAAAATAAAGATAATTGTTTATTTAAATATATGTATCGTTAAATCGTGAATCTCTCACCAATATAGTTTATACAATGTGTAGTTAAACCTCTCCAAAGCATGAACCGTTTTCTCCCAAAATCTCATCTGGAAAATGAGTAATGAGAGTTTATATACGTAAATATCCAATAACTAAAACATAACACATAACTTCCCACATAATTAAAAAATAAATAAAAATTATTTGCCAAAATAATTTCATGATAGTTTCCTCCTTATTATTAACTTTATGCCTAATACTTTCATTTAATTGGTTTCACTAAAATCTTCCATTCAACAAGATTTTAAAATGTTCTTCCTACATTATTAAATAAAAACAAAATTGAGTTTAAATATAAAACATATAATAATAACTAAAATTATAGATAAATAAAAACTCAGACGTAGTTAATCTCTCCACAAAACATCATTTTCACGTACCTTTATGAAATTATTTTTTATTTTTATGTTTGGAAACACTTGTAAAAAATTCCCAGCAATTAAAACCAAAAAACTTCAAAATATAATGTATTTAATTTAAAATACAACATTGAATCTCAAATTTACCCTTGTCGTTAAAATATGAATTCTTGCTTTTCTCCCAAATAATTAAAAAGAAAAAAACAAATTGTTAGTGTGCTGGAAATAATTCAAAATATATCTCATATTTAAATCCACGGTAAATTCGAGTCAACACTTTTCGAATCTCCTCAATGCTCTTCCCTCTTTAAAAACTAGTTTTTCTTCCTAGACAAAATGTCCATTTAGCTAAAATCCTAATTTTAATCTATTTTTTAAGTTTTAGTTGAATAAACTTTAGATAAGATTCAAACAATATAAACTTAAGTTTAATAAAATATAATTTTAATATAAAATCAAGTTTAATTTAAATATTGTAATGTTTAAATTTAATCAAAAATAACTAAAATAATACCAATTTTAAATGATATTTAAATTTTTAATATATATATATATATATATATATATATATATATATATAAACCCAAACTAGGATCCTATCGAGCCACCGGAGGAGAGAGGAAAAACTTGGGCAAATGTGGCCCGATGAAATTTAAAGGTCGGAAGCTTTTGAATAGACGGTGGACGTTTGTATCAGGGGGAGACACGGTGAGAATTTACTGTTTAGAATGAGAACGATGGCATCTCCTTTACACCTTCATCAAACATTAAGTTTCATATCTAGGTACATGGGGGCACGTTTTAAGAGGGTTTTTGTATATTAATCATATGTGTTGTAACCTATGTAACATAGATTACCCTTGGTGAGAGATTGTTCAGTGGGATAAATATGATGAGAGGTAAAATGGGTGGTCAGTTATAGGTTAGTTTTAGTTTTATTTTGTTTATTTAATATATATTTTATTCAACTATCTTTATTTGATTTGATTTGATTTTTATATTTATATAATTTATTTTAATTTTTAATTTTTAATTTTTAATTTTTAATTTTTAAATGTTTATTTAAATTTAAATTGTTATATTTAATTTTTATTTCTAAGTGTTTTTATACGAGTTTTAATAATCTAAATTCTCTTTTTTTTTTTTTTAAATTATTATAATTTATAATAACAACATTTTTAATTAATTATTTATCATTAAAAGTTTCTCCTTTTCAATTTTATATTATTATTATTATAATAATTTAAAATAAGACTAAACTTTTTTTATATAATAATAATTATAAATTATAATAATTATTATAATAATAATTCTAATATCTAGTGGACATGAATATTTTTGTTATAACGATTTGAGTGTGCCACTTTGATTATGGGAATATGAAAAGAAGTTGTATGATGAATGAAACATGTAGAAATATATCAATAGATTCAAATGATTTTGTAATGTACTTAAAATATACCAAATTAATTCTATAAATTTGTGGAAACCAATTACGATCTAATAACAATCACGTGAACAATGGCACAACAAAAAGATATATCTGGGAAAGCCTGAGCTAAAAGTACGCTATTTATATATTGCATAAAGTCAACAACATGAAACAATACAATGATATTTGCCTTCCTGAGAAACCTTTCCACTCTCCTGACTGTGTCACTCTGATCTTGGCAATTTTGGTCTGACTGACCAGCTTCTCTTACGCATTCCTAAAGGAATTGAGCCCCTATTAAATAGGAAATTCCCACTAATTGATTGTGCAATACATCCAAGGTGTCTTGATTACCTCATGCATGACTTGCACAATTTTCTAATTATACAAATGATAGTTCTCTTCCCTTTAACTCCAATCCCAATTGGGCCTTCCTTAGAACAACCGTTATTTATAGAAATTTATTAGTTATCTCATTGATCAGTATATGTGAATTAAATTGGCTTTAATTCATTGGAACTATCACTAGCTCGTGTCTGAGTTAGAACTAGTTAAACTGATTTTAACTCAAATAATTGAGTTAACTAATTACAACTCAAAATAAATTGCAACTGCCCCCCCTAAAACTTGGAGTGAACTCATACTAGTTGTCAAGTGATGTGGAATTACAATTTCCTTCTAATTTGATTAAGGAAAAAATAAATTAGAATCCCTTTTGATGTCATTTTCAATATTTATTGTTGTAATTTTCAACACTCCCTCTCAACAAGAATGAAATTCAACTCTATCCCAATCTGATAGCTTTGGAATATTATGCATGCAACACTTCTCTCTTGTGTTATTTCTACTAGAACTTATGAAATCGAAAAGAATCCAAACTGAATTAGTATGATGCATCTGTCACCAGATTCTATGACTACTACTAGCTATTGCACTATCTACTAAAATATTTTGCATTACTGCTAACTCTGCACCGCTGAAAACTCTGCTTTGTGCTCTAGTATCTGACTGCTTCTAGCCTTTGCATTTTTCGTCTGACTTCTGACTTCATCAACCACCACTGATCCATCCTGCTACTATGTATTGTGGGCTCCTGTAGCAGGGTAATGATCCATGAGACAAAGCATCTCAATGGACCCTGACCAAATTTATGTACTCTTGGGACTATTGCTTCAGATTGCCTCACCTCTCACCAAGAGGTATGGCTACATGTGATCCCTCTACCCACTTCGCTTGAAATACCCCCTACTGGAGGTCTCTACTTGAGTGGATGCCTCCACTCAGTCTCCACTCTACTTCTCCAATTGTGGCTGCTCCACAACTATCTGAGGCTTCTTCTGAGGCTGCATGCTGAGAGGTATTTTACTTGCTCCTTAAGGCTTTGTATGCATCTTATACCTCAAGTGCATACAGGTTCTTTACTGGCTATTTCATTGGTCTCGTGGCAATGTGTCTAAGGAAAATATTTCCTTTACTAAATATCACATCATAGCCACGGTCTTCCAATATTGTTACAAAAACACAATTCTTCTTTAGTCCTGAAACCAAAAAAGCATCTGTCAATCTAAAAGGGAGGCCAGAATCCCTCTTAAAGGTAATTGTACCTATGTCGGTCGCGCTATACCTCCCGTTATCTCCAAACTCTATCTTCTTCTGGAGGTCCTTCACCTCAAAGTCACTAAATAGATCTTTATTCCCCATCATATGGAACGAGGCACCACTATCGAGATACCACATGCACACCAATACAATGTTGTCCATGCATGCAATGAGAGTAAAATCAAGCTCGAACTGTGAAGCTAGAGCTTCACCTGCTACTGCAACTACCAACTCCTTATTGCTTTCCTTCTGTGGACATTTTGTGGCATAGTGCCTGTACTCGTAAAAGTGAAAACACTTGATCTTGGACAAGTCTCTCTTGCCCTCTTCACCTTGGGATTTCTTTCCCTTAGTTTTCTTGCCTTTTCTGACTGATGCAAAATCTTCTCCTTTTTCTTTGGAAGAGGTCTCATCTCTGGTGCTTCACCTTATCTCTTCTTGTACCAAATGAGACCATAATCTCTCCCACTCTGATAAGCTATCCCTCCCATTTACTGAATCCTGGTAGTTGTGCCAACTCTATGGAAGGCCTAGAAGTGCTAGGCTCTACAAATAGTCCTCAGGAATGGTAACACCAAAACTTCAAAGCTCATTTCGACATTGAGTGAAATTTATTAGGTATTTTTGTATTGTCTCGCCCTCCTCCATATTTATCTTTCTGAGCTTGTCCTTCAACGCCAACTTCTTGTGGTCATTGCTATTTTGAGACAAATTTGTTAAGGCCTTCCACATAGCATATGGAGTTGTCTTTCCATGGAGGTTCGAGACAATATGATCTTGAATTCCTTCTAACAGAATCCTTCTCATGTTTGCTACATTCCTCTTCCACGCATCAAGATTTTGAGCATCTGTTGCTTTGGGCTTGGGAATATTACTATCAATGAATTACTTCAACCCATTTCCTCCAACACTTTCTCTATCCTCTCCTTCCATACTATGTAATTTGAAATACCCTCAACAAAATATTTGAGTCTCAATCCATTGAAAGGCATCCTGATCTGCTGCTTGTCCTGAAGAATAAATTTCCAAATTTAATTCACCTGTTCAAAACAAACTCTAGTTATTCTCTACTATAGTGATTCCTTCTTTGATACAATGTATAGATATATAAATATATTCAACTGATATTGTAATGTACTAAAACAAAATAATGAATCAATTCTACAAATTTGCAGAAACCAATTACGATCGCACGATCACATGAACAATAAAGAGAAAGAATTTAAATCGCACAACACAAATATGTAACTGGGGAAAGCCTCAGCTAAAAACCTTGTTATCTATATATTTCATAAAGTCAAGAACATGAAACAATACAATGTTATTTCCCTTCCTATGAAACCTATGCACTTCGTTGACTGTCTCACTTGGATCATGGCATGTTTGGTCCAATACTTAACTAGAAACTTGTGTGTGACTAACCAACCTCTCCTATGCATTCCTGAAGGAATTGAGCTCCTATTAAATAGGAAATTTGCATTAATTGATTGTGCAATAAATCGAAGGCATCCTGAATACCTCATGCATGACCTATACAATTTTCTAATTATACAACTGATTGTTCTCTTCCATTTAACTCTAATCTCAATTGGGAATTGTTGCATATGTGTTATATTATTTCCACGACTAGTCACAGGGGGGGGCGACATCCCCCTTGTCAGGGTCCAGGGTAGCAGCCCGGGAAATTTTTTTTGGACCTTATTTTTCGATGGGTGGACCCACCCAAGGTTTTGTGCATGGGTTTGCACATGGTTTTGGGGCATGATAGCTTTTGGCCCCTGGTATTTTTTAGATCCGGTCAAGGGAACTACGGTTATGTTCTTATGCAGGGTTAATGGATTGGGGTTTATGTATGCTTCGACATGTATATATATATGTGTTGTAACACTAAAAGGAATATAATGAAAAATCAAGTTGGTTGTCCCGATTTGGAATCCAGGGGAAAATCTCCGTGTTTATCTATTTTATGTTTTATGCTCTCGCTATTGTTTATTTTCTATTTTAAGATTTGTTTGTAGATAATTTTTGTACATGGTTAAAACCTACATTTGGTATTAGAGTTGTTTCGACTTCAAGGGGATGCCTTTGCTACTGAGGGTTTTTTTGCTCGGGCCTGTGGTAGACCCTGTTCAGTGGGAGATCTGCGGGATTGATTCTTACAGTGAAAGAAGATGGCAAGCATCAGAAAGATAGAGATCGAGAAATTTAATGGTCAAATTTTTGAGTTGTGGAAGCTCAAGATGGAGGACCTACTGGTTGATAAAGATCAATGGATCGCGGTAGATCCAGGTACTAAACCAACGAAAATGTCAGATGAAGACTGGAAGAAGTTGGATCAAAAGGAGAAGAGCACAATACGATTGTGTGCCTAAGATTCAGCATTGTTGAATGTATCTGGGGAAGCTACGGCGAAAAATTTGTGGGACAAACTTGGGACTTTGTACCAATCTAAGTCTCTGGTGAATAAATTGTTCCTATGGAAAAAGCTGTATAATGTGAGGATGAAGGATGGAGACTCGGTGACAGAGCATCTGAACGCCTTCAATACTGTGGTAAGTCAGTTGTCATCTGTTGATATTAAAATCTCAGATGAAGATAAGTGCATCAGTTTGTTGTGTTCTCTACCAGACTCATGGGACAGTCTGGTTATTGCGATAGGTAGCAATACAACTACCTTGAATTTTGATGACATTATCTCAGCCTTACTGTTGGAGGAAATGAGACGGAGAAATATGGAGGGCCAAAATGGAGATGCCTTATCTATATGAGGAAGGTCCCAAAACAGAAACAAGAATAAGGTTTCGAGTGGGAGATCTAAATCTAGAGGGAGATCTAAATCTCCTCGAAATTTTGTCAAGGTGTGCTGGAAATGCGGAAAGGAAGCTATGGGAATTCCATTAGATGGATGTTAAATATGCCTTATTACATGGAGATTTGCATGAAGAAATATACATGGAACAACCACCTGGCTTTATCCAAAATGAATCTATATTTGTTTGTCGCCTTAGGAATCCTCTCTATCATCTCAAACAAGCTCCTCGGGCTTGGTATGCCAAAATGGATAGATTTCTCTTAGATAATGGCTTTTCTAGGTGTCACTCTGACAACACTGTCTACACCAAGAAAGTGGGTAAGTCCTTCATCATCCCTTTTCTTTATGTTGATGATCTTCTCCTTACTAGTAGTGATCCCAACCATATAAACCATGTGAAGTCTAGCCTCAAAAAGAAGTTTGAAATGAAAGACTTAGGACACTTGCATTATTTCCTTGCTCTTCAAGTCTTGTAATCCAAAGAAGGTATTACCCTTTCTTAGTCCAAGTGTGTCTGTGATCTTCTACGCCAATTTCACATGGAAGTCTGTAAGAAAACCCCTTCTCCCTTTCAGTATGGATTTAAGCTTTTAGCCACTTGTAATACCCATGAAGTTTATGCTACCTTGTACCGTCAACTTGTTGGTAAACTTGTGTATCTAGCCCATACTCATCCTGACCTTTCCTTTGTCATTGGTCTTGTTGCTTGGTTTATGCACCAACCTCTTGAAAGTCACTATAAAGCAGCTAAAATAATACTTTGATATATTCGAGGTACAATTCAGTTCAGGATTCATTACAGTGTCGGAGCATCTCCATTGTTGATTGGTTTCACTAATTTTGATTACGCTGGTGACCTTGATAATTGAAATTCTATTACAGGTTATGTATTCACTCTTGTTTAAGGACCTATTACATGGTCTTGTAAGAAAAAAAGTGCCATCTCTCTTTCTTTGGCAGAAGCATAGTATCGTGGTGCAGTTGAAGCCAGCAAGGAAGCCCTGTGGCCTCGTTAGATCCTGACCGAATTTTGTCTTCATTAGCAGCATCCAACTACACTTTTGTGTGATAATCATAGTGCCATTCATCTAGGAAAAAATCTAGTTCAGTATCAGCATATGGAACGTATTGACCTTCACATACACTTCATCAGAAATCTCATTCATGGTCATGTTCTTGAAGTGCAGTATTTTTCAAACAAATGATCAAGTTGTCGATATCTTTACAAAGGCTCTCACAGAAGTGAAGTTTACAAAAATTTTATCTATGCTTGGAGTTCAGAAAAGTTATCATTAAGGGGGGATAGGCTCTAATGCCTCCTTCCTTCTCCTATTGTGTTACCATTGTAAATCCTCCAATCCTATCCCAAGTTGTTCTTAAGGGGGGGTGTTAGGATATTCCGACACATATGAAATAGTCTCCTATTGTGTTACCTTTGCAAATCCTTCAATCCTATCCCAAGTTGTTCTTAAGGGGGGATGTTAGGATATTCTGACACATAGGAAATAGTTAAGTATAACTTGGTCTAGTGTAGAGTTAGGTAAAGTGTGTTTCTTTACTATATACATTAGTAACTTATAATCGGACGATCATGGTATGCAGTGATCTGATGATACATTCTCTCCTCAATATTACTGACACTTGATCCATGGCTTAACACCCGATTGGTCCATGACCCCTATTTAAAGAGCATGGAGGGTCATTTGTCTGATAATTGTTTATGAGAGAAGCTTATGTAAATTTTCTTTCTTTATATTAATAAATTGCCTGAAGTGGCCGTGTTGGCTCAAGTCGTGTATTGTTTCCCTCTTTGAGGGTTTTAACCACGTCAAATACTGGTGTACTGATTTGTGATCTATTTGTTAACGGTGACCTTTAGTGTTTGATCTAAGGAACTTACCCTGTAAATTCCTACACTTCTTTAATTATTAATAAATTTTCTATTAAATTCAACATTCAAATCATAGTAAGAAATTGTACATAGAACAATAATTCAAATGAAATACAAGACAACCAAGAACATGAAGCAAGAGAGAAAAAATATATTGTCAAATACCAGGGAAAAACCCCGCAAGGGGGGAAACCCTTTCCAAAATTTTCTTCTATTAGATTGTCATCAAATTTTCAGCAAAGAGATAGAATATTCCAATTCATGAATAGTGAGTCAAAGGTCAACAAATTTGACTATCCAATTCAACTAACCAATGCCCAATGAAAGATGATCCCAAAAGTAAAATTTGATTCAAAGTCAAAGTCTGCAATTTCTGGTCAAAGTCAACACCAGTCAAATATGCCATAACTAGTGAACATTTAGCAGTTAAAGTGTCTCCAAAATATTTGATCTTGTAAATAGAAAACTTGACCTCTTTAGCTCAGTCAAACAAGGTAAAAAAAATCCCAAATATGTGCCTTATAAATCGGTCAACTTCAAGGAAAACCTTGTGATCAAATGGAAGCTTTAGATCTACGATCAAATAGCATCAAAGTGCTAAAAAAAGTTTGTTTTCATTGCCTTTAAATTCAGCCTCCGAGATAAATTCAAAATCCCAAGATGAACAAGTCAAACAATTCCCAAAAATATCAAAAGTCAATGTTGGTCAAAGATTCCCTAAACAAAAAAAACAACGCAACAAAGAAATGCCTTCTTCTTCGCACACGTGAGCTCAGAACCCTACAATTTCAAATCAAGTCAAATTAATAAAGAGAAGAGATATGCTTGCAATGATGCTCCAAAATGGTGTGACAAATGGTGTATTTATATGTGTTGGAGGAGATGAAATTTTACTTTTAGGGCAACCTAAACTTTTTTGCACATGTGGTTCCATCATAAAAAATATATTTTCCTTGACAAAATTAAACTCTTCCAAGAGCTAGTAGGGGTCTGTCTTAATGAGGAAGGTTGTCCAAAGGAGGGAATTTACCCATAAGTTGTTAAATTAAGACTCCCTCTCACTGGTTAGGGTGAAATTGTTTACTGCATCATGAATCTCATCTCAAAATTTTCATCATCTTCATCACTGAACTAAGTAATATCACATATCTTATCATCTATGCTCATCTATTGAACATTCTTAAATCTAAATAAAAAGAATTATTATAGGGTAGCTTTAGCTACCACCCTATATCCAAGGACAATAGGCAACATACTACATACTGTGAGAGGTAAGGATCACAATCTATCCTATTGTCTGTTGATGTTCCCAACCTGACCCTCAAGAGTCGACGCTAGAACACCAACATCCCATCACTTGAGTAGGATACCACTTACCATAAAAGGTAAGGACCACATTCTATCTCAAGTTTTCTCACCCATTGTCCATATTGGTGGCAATCCTAACAAGCCCAACTTGAGGGTAGGATGCATATTCAGATATACTCTATCAATTCCTAGACTTGATGGTAGGGGGAGATACCCACTTGTCATAAATAACAAGGATCACACACATGCCATACAATTGAAATGGGAAGGATAATACTTACCACATAAGTTAAGGACCATAGTCTATCCTATTATCTAACAATAGGTAGGATTTTACATACCATGGAAGACAATGATCAAAATCTATCCTATTGTCTAGAGTTACCTCAACCCTAGGATCTCTTTGGCTCAATTCATCTCCCTTTGATCTCAAACAGGGGGGAAGAGAATATCTCAGTGTCACTAATCAGTCAAGACCCTTATCTGGGAGGGTCACATCCATCAATCCAATCTATTCTCTGGAGACCAAGAACTACCCTTTCGACAAGGGCCTTAGAAAGTATGTTTGTTATCTGCTCGTTAGTAGAAATATGATGGAGTCTTAAAAATCCTCTCTACACCATGTCCCAGATGTATCGATATTTGATCTCAATATGCTTAGACTTTTCATGAAACATTGAATCCTCTAACAATCAGATCCCACTCTATTTGTCGCAAAATATCATTGTTGTATCCAGAACCTGCTCAAATAGCTCTTCAAATAGCTTCCTAAACCATACTGCCTTAAAGCTAGTCATGCTATCAAGAATATACTCTACCTCATTTGTACTTAAAGAAACAAAATTATACTTTATACTCATCCAAGATATCATGGAAAAACATAAATTAAAGCAACACCCTAATGTGCTCTTCCCGTCAATAACATTTTTGGCCCAGTCGGTATTAATGTACTCATGAAGTCTCACTTTTCTGACAATATATCTCAGAACAAGATTAATAGTCCCATGAAAATATCTTAGCACATTCATGGTAGCAACCCAATGTGCATGACGAGGCTCAATCATGAATTGACTCAAAGTGTTAAATTAAAAACATATGTCCAGGCAGGTTTTCACAAGGAACATCAATGCCACAAACAATTTTTGACACTCTATTGAATTTTCCAAGTTAGGTCTAGAAGATTCTTCACATGGCTTCTTGAAGTTCATATCCATCAGTGTGGTCATGGAAATCCATTATAACAATCCAAATCTTTCAAATATTTTCACCTCATATTTTCCCTGTGAAAGGAAAATATCATCGGGCCTTTGTCACACCTCAAATCCAAGTAATTAGTCCATCAATCTAAGGTCTCTCACTGAAGCATAGAGGCCAACTCCCTCTTGCACCTAGGCATCATAGGGTCACTACCTATCAAGAATAAATCATCATATAAAACCAAAATAAGGGGCCTACCTTGGACGAATTTGAAGTATAGGTTCGGGTCAGCATTCCTTCTCGAGAATCCAATATTCAATAGGTAGTTATCAGTACAAGTATACCAAGATCTAGGGGCTTGATTCAATCCATAAATAACATTCTTTAACCGACACACGAGTATTCCTGTGATGCACTTCAAAATCCTGTGGTTGCTCACCATATACTTCTTCCTATAGTATGCCATGGAGAAACACATTCTTCACATCCATATAGTGAAGAGACCATCCTTGACTAGTAGTAAGGGAAACAATATGTAAAATAGAAGTATAGCAGGAAATAGGTGAAAAAATAGCATCATAGTAATCTTCCTCTTTTTGGGAGAAACCTCTAGCCACAGACGTTGCCTTATATTTCTCAATACTTACATCAAATCCATGCTTGATCTTGTACAACCATTTAAAATTCACAACAGACTTCCTTTTAGGTATCGAAACAACTTCCCACACATAATTCTTCATAATAAATTCATATTCTTCAGCCATAACATATTTATAAACTTGTTCTTTCACTACTTCTTCAAAGTTGTGTGGTTCAAATTATATAATAGAGCTCATAGCCACAACATATGCCTAGCATCAACATGGATTCTTACTTTCCATGAAGGTTCCTCTGGTAACAACATGTCTTTCAACATCCTTTAATATATCACGAAGCCAAAATGGTCTCTTCCTGGTAGTAGGATCACAGAGAGGAGGATCCAAGGGGTCCATAGGTTCAAAGGGATCATCAAAAACATATTTCTCAAGTTCAGACACATAAGGACCTTCTAGTATGTCCATTTCATCATCCTTATTTTCAACATAGTGAGGTGGGGGAAAATCCATTGCATCATCTTCATCGAAAGTCACGTCCTTGCTAAACTCCATATTCCTTTGACTCGGTACATATATTCTAAAAGCTTTAGAATTATCACAATATCCAACAAACATACCTTTATTTCGAGTGGCTTCCAGCTTGTTCCTCTTGTCCTTTGGCACATGAAAGTACATGGGGCAGCCAAATGTTCGTAGATGTCCAACATCAGGCTTCACGCTTGTGAACACTTCTTCACGAGTCTTGTCATCCGAGGCTTGACTAGGAATCATACTTTGAACAAAGACTATTGTATTATTGGCTTATCCCCAAAGGAACTTTGACAAATTTTGATCATGTAACATGGCGTGGGAAGCTTCCATGATGGCCCTATTCTTCCTTTCATCCATACTATTATGCTCGGGATTATAAGGTATAATGGTCTCCTTCTTGATTCCAACCTTCTTGAAAAAGTCAATGGACTCATTAGAAGTGTATTCCACACCATTCTCATACCTGATGACCTTGATCCTTTTCCTTGTTTGACTCTCTATTAGTGACTTGAAATCCTTGAACATATCAAATGATCTGTCCTTGTGCTTCAAGTAGAATATCCATGATAAGTCATAAAAAATATGTAGTCATGGATGCCTACCCCAATAGTCCTTAATCATAACACATAGAATATCATTGGTCCTAATTTTGTTGGAAATAAATGGTCTCCTCAGCTTCTTTCCATTGACACATCCCATACATACACCATTATGCTTAGCTTGAACTTCAGGCCATGGTTCGTTCACTCAATGAACCTTTGACATATCGCATGCGTTCATGACATACTAAAAAATACCCTTAATATGACTACATATTGAAAAAAACCTCTAATAATCACATTATTTAGCCTCTCACCAATACAAACCCAATACACCTTCCAATTTAAATAACCCCTACTTCACTACATATTTTAGGTATCCATTTTTTCATTAACATTTTTTATCCCCTTTATATTTTTCCATTAACTTTGAGCTCCATTTTTTATACCTGCCAATATAAAAACCCGTTACCCCCTAGTATATTCTCAATATATTATGTCATTTTTTCCTTAATATATATCCCCCAATATGAATGCACATGTTATGGTATTACTCACCTAGTGAAGACCCCGTGCTTTAGGCATTCTAGAAACCATCTCCTTAATTTAGGAAATGCTTCATAGTGAAAATAAGAAAACCTTTGGTGCCATAACACACTGTTGGTTTGAGGGGTCTTGACCCAGGTTCATATTTAAGTTTTACCAACAAAACCCTGTACTACTGGCCCTTTCGGAAATGGCCTGCTTGCGTAGGTTAAGGTCTCACCCAAAGTGGTATGGGTGGTGCTAGAACTAGGTTTCCGCACCCAGAGAGAGAGAAGTTGATTAAAGTGGGTCCCTTCAGATCTAGTAGACCTACGCTAGAGAAGCCCTAAGCCAGAAACCCTTAACAGTATATTGGTGAAATAACCCATGTGAAGACTAGTAATTAGATGTAACAACGAGTAATCAGTTGTAACAAGAAAAATTATAGCCAGATCTATGCATACATTCTTTTCTATAGCTTTTCATCCACGTGCGCATCAATAAACCATCAATATTTAGAAAACATACATTATCTCATAAATAAAATATAGCACATCCCATAATCATAACACAGAAATAATCAGATATTACAAACAGTCTTCTCATTTATTCATATTTAGATTCCACTTATAGACTCTCTTTCCCAACCCGCACACTACTAGAGGGGTCCGCACACATCAGGACTTAGGGTCTCCCCGCACACAGCCAGCAGGAGCCCTTACCTAGAAAATTCACACAACATATCCACAGAGTCGTATCTAAGCTTGATCATACTAAAAACTTACTTCTAGACTCGACTTATCCATCTATTTATATCATAATATCCTGCGCTACTCTATGGTCCACAAAGTGTGCTTTGCGGACTCTTGGTCTACCCTTTGACCCATTACGATTCATTGGGGGATTTGACCCACCCCAAAGCCCTTGTGCTAGAATAAACTATTACAAAATATTACAAAACTGTTCCAAAATTGCAGTTAGGGGATCCAAATCCAACAACCCCCCCAACATAATCTTATGACTTGTCTCGAGTAACAGCGGCAATGGGGTCTTCATCTTAGCTTGGAGCTGCTCAACCACGGCGGAAAATGGGGGCAAGGTATCTTCACTCTGCACGACAGCATTTTGCGCGATGTTTACCAAATTTTGTGGAGTCGGTCCTTTAGTAGGTGTAGTGACGCTCTTCAAGGTCTACTTCAACTGCTTTACTACCACGTCAAAGTCCTGCGAAAGCTTGAGAGCTTCATCTACCCATGGCTTTAGGTGGTCACTAAGGATCTGCTTCTTGTGGCAGAGCTCCTCAATTTCATCTTTGAGAGCGTGGCCGGTTCGAAGATGCACTAATAATTGCGCTGCCACGAGGGTGGGCATGGTAGCTTCCATCTGCTCAAAATATTTGTTGAACTGTCGAAGGAGGGGATCACACTGCACCGTTGACCATACTCCCATAGTAGTATCTAACAAGTTTGAGCCCTTGGTGATATGTGCTAAAATGATGCTTCTGGATTCCTTAACCAGCGCGGCTCACTGGGCGCGCACCTCGGGAGTGGTTTCAGGCTGTAGCTTGGCTTGCAGTGCAACAATTTGTTGCTCCATGTCTGCTCTGACAGCTTGTACTTCTATCCTGGATGCCTCCAACGTAGTGACCAAGCCTTCAACCTTGGCCTGCGGCGCAATAGAGGCAGTAATCACTTCCGGCATGTCTTTACATAGCCAGTCTATCAGATGTTCCAATTCTGCTTGTTTCACAACTATCGTGATTTGTGTTGCCTGAGCTTGGGTAGTTTCGATAGATTTGGCTGAAATTTTTGGCTCAACCTCACTTAGCTACTGCTGTGCTCACAATTACCTGTGCTGAAGTTTACTGGAGGTGAATAAGTAGAGAGTGTGTAGCTGCTCACTCGTTAATCTCACAACGTCAAGAACTGTAGAACATGCGCATACTTGTTCGCACAGGACCAGTGGTTTGACTGTGAATGCCATGCCCGGGAGGGGGCATATCCTACTTTCAGTCACCATGAGCAAGGTTGTTACTGTGTGTGGCTGGCTTACTTGACTCTGCCTTGCCTAGTTCATTCTCACTTGAAGTGTGTCTTCTTTGAGATGGAGCACCTGCAACACTGGCTGCAGAGCCTCCAGCGCAACCTTCTACTCATCTTCCAGGGCAGTCCATTAGTCCTTGTAGGCCTTCACGACAGAATTTGCAAACTTATCTAGATATTCCTTTGTTAAAGTGATATCCGCTTCCCCGCATGTCTTATCGGCCTTGCGCTTCTTCTGCTACCCCTTGGGAGGCTCGCCTGTGCGCATTGTTCCGCATGGGGACTCTGTGCCCTCCCCACCAAGCCCTTCAACCTCTGGATCTGGCTGAGATTCTTGCTCCGCCCCCTTTGTGACATCCTTGGGGGTTTCCTTGGTGGTGGTTTTCTCAATGGAGCGCACCTCAGTCTCCTTTGTTGTGTTTGGCGGGAGGGTATCCTTCCGCGCCACATCCCTATCAAAGGTGGCTGATGTGACCAGGGTGGATGATTTGAAGCCAATTTTCCATGCAGGTGGCCATGTCATGACAAGTTGATTGATCTCCACCTCCGTGGCCGTATACAAAAGGTTGTACCACACCTGATCATTGCGGGCCTGGATCTGACAATTGTGCATGGTGACGTGAAATTCATCAATG
This sequence comes from Pinus albicaulis, assembly GCA_034641835.2. Lineage (NCBI taxonomy): Eukaryota > Viridiplantae > Streptophyta > Pinopsida > Pinales > Pinaceae > Pinus > Pinus albicaulis. Next base: position 825,952,881 of record CM076575.1, read on the forward strand.
CACTTGTATTTTTCGTATACCATGGGTGATAAGCACGGCCTAGAATGGATCGCTGCAGATCGAATAACACCCAAAAAAACCTTATTTTCCTCAATGTGCTTCGAATCCTTCGAGTCCCATAAGTTCGCATATCGTGCACCCTCACAGACACCGAGCTCGAGCTAAGGGAGCACCACATCATCAGGTGTCTCCCACAAAATTAGGGCAATCAACAATAACAACGAGGAGTATCAAAAGGCCTTTACATGGTCCTGCACCTTACGCACATTGTCTAAAAATTCCTCGCAGAGATACTGCAACCAATTGTAGCAGACCCCCTTCTCGCATCGTCTGATTAGCTGAATCACATAGGCAGGGACAACTGATTCGCTGCACTTGGGCATCATATTACATGCGAGCAGTAGAGTACCCATGCACACACCTGGGTCAGTGATGGTTTCTAAAATGAACCCCCACTTGTCACATTTGATCTTATATTTATCCCGCACTTCTTCTACTACCTTCTACTCATATTTCTAGCCGAATCTGTTCATGGGATGGGCCCCCTTCATGGGCAGGACGGTGATTCTATGAATTAGCATAATGCCAAGTAGAATGCGGTCGTGGATCCATAAGAACCCATCGTGGATTAGCGCAAGTAGCTGGCTCACCAACAAGATGGTAATAGGATATCGCCCAAAGTGGGGGAGGCGCAGAAAATTCATTATCCATGAGGCATCCAGTCTGCGCACCCATGTCATTAGTTTCACCTTTGGAACATTGTCATAAAACATTGTTCCAATATACAATTCCGGGCCAGGTCCAGGAAGGCGTCTTCATTTTTGATGTCGTGGTCATCAAAATTGATGGAGGGAAGGCTCCCAAACATGTCACCAATCAAAGGGACCTCCTGCGAAACCAACGACATTTGCAGATATTCTCAGACAACATTGAAATTCTTGGGGGTGTGCACTGTGGGTTTTCATGGCTTAACATATGCTGGTAGCCAGGATAGCGGAGCCACCAACAGATCTTCCTCCTAGGCCGTCATAGGGCGGTTCAAGGGATTGGGCGAGCATGCCTGAGGAACCTGCTGAGGGGAATGCACAATCCTAGGGGAGGTGCATGGCTTCACCAAATCCCACTTCGTGGCTTTCCTCTTCGCTTTCTCCTTTCCTTGCAACTTGCCCTTTTCCATACCCTTTCCCTTTCCCTTGGCTGGTGTAGACACAACCTCTTCGATGTTGGGGGTTACCTCAAACACATCTTCAGAACCAATTTCAACAGAGGCCGTAACAGGCGATGACTCAATAGGTTTAGAATCATTCATCCTTACACGGAATATAAATTCGGGGTTTCTGCTGTCATAGGGGGTAGCTTGCCTAGACATACAGATGGCGAAGTCAAACAACACACAGAATTCACAGTAAAGCACAGGGCATAAGATTTTTGGAAAGAAAAGGAACCGATTGTGACCTACGCCCATCCTTTTATAGCCTCCCATGAGTACAAAGGGTCGGATTAGTCTTAAATGTGACTTACCATCAAGGAAACGGTAACAAATCCTCCTAGATCGCTGCATTAATTGCAAAATACCCACTCCATGCAATGGTAAAATCACTTTTTCACCCAGTTTTACTATTCCAATGATTATTTTTTCTAGCTGCGCACTACCCCTGTGCCTTCATTGCACCTTTCCGTGCCTCCTCACCTACGCACTACCCCTGCGCATCAGTCGTACCTCCATTTTCCTTTCCTTCCTCGTGCGTGCAACACTCCTGATACAGATACTCCGACCATATAGTCATTTGGTCGGCACCAAGTTGTCCCTGTAAGGTTTCAGACAACTTCCATTAACATAATTGGGAAGGTAGTCTCCGCACAGCGTAGCCAACCTGACTGCACCACCATCTTTAATCTCTTTCACTATGTATGGACCCAACTAGTGTTTACGAAATTTTCCTGGGTGGCGAGCAAACTGGCTGTCATTAGGCAACACCAATTCGTCTTCCTTGAATACCTTCTGTCGGATGTGTCGATCATGCCAAGCTTTTTCTCAAGCCTTTTGAACCTGCTGGTGAAATTTAGCAATGGAATGATCCTCTTCCAAGGCAACCAGCTGTGCCAAGCATTCCTCCATGATGTCAGGTTCTGCCATGTTTGTAAAAGCTGCAATGCGAAGGCTGGGGACAATATATTCCATGGGCATGATGGCTTCCTTCCCATAGAGCATCGTGAAAGGAGTTTTCCAGGTTAATTTCTTGCATGTGGTCCTATCAGACCAAAGCACTGAGGGGATGCACACGTCCTAATCACTTTGATCAACATTACAAACCTTAGTTAGCGCATGTTCCAAAATTATGTTAAAAGCCTCCACTGCCCCATTAGCCTGTGGGTGATATGGTGTACCCTTCACATGGTGGATCTGGAACTCTTCAGACAAAGCTTCGATGGTTTCATTAACAAAATTCGTACCTCTATCACTCATTAGGATCTTTGTGAAACCAAACTGGGTCAGAATATGCTCAAAGATGAAGTGTACTGCAGTGTTTGCAGTGCAATCCATCACAGCCTTTGCCTCTGCCCATCTCGTCACATAATCAATGGCAGTGACGATGTAAAGTGCCAATCTTCGTCCCTGGGGGATTGATAGGTCCTACAAAGTCTATAACCCATTTGTCAAATGCCTGAAAAGTCATCGGTGGTTGTAGGGAAATTTCATCTCTGTGTGACGGTTCCCCTGTCCGTTGTCATGCATCACAGGCACGACAGTATGCATGTGTGTCATTATGCAATGTGGGCCACCACAAACCAACCCTCAATACCTTTTGCGCAGTTTCTTTTCCTGCATAGTGGCCTCCTTCCACCCCTCCATGGGCTTCAATCAAGATATCTTGTCTCTCATGTTCTAATACATATCTCTGCAATACCTCATCTACACCCAATTTGTATAATTGACCGACAATTATTGTGAAATCAACTTTACGGGCCACCAAATCCTTTTTCTGTTGCACTGAATAGTCTGTAGGTGCCACCCCCATGGTCAAGAAATGAATAATGTCCGCAAAGTGTTCGTCCACTACATTGATAGAAAAAAGTTTCGCATCGAGTAATCCTTCTTCCAAACTAGTTGGTTCTTCTACACTCTCAATCTGAGACATGTGATCAGGTCTGACATTCACTTAGGTTTCATACTTAAATCATATCCTCAATAGCAAAGAACTATCTAAAACTTCAACACATGCTTATTAACCGTATTTTAAAGGAATGATCAGCGAACATCTTAGTGATCAGTGAACATCTTGAAGTGTCCACCCAATAGATTGTGCTTGTATTTCTACAGGACATACACCATTTCTAGTGCTTCTCATTCAGTAGTAGAGTAGTTGTGCTCTACACTAGAGAATTTCCTGCTATAAAAGGCAACCTGATGATCAATGTCTCCTTTGCTTGACTGCGCTAGGACAAATCCCAGGGCTAATCTGATGCATCCACATGTATGTGAAAGACCTTCACCCATTCTGGAAATATGACAATAGGTGCATTGCCTATCTTTTCTTTCAACAACTCAGAACTCTTCTAACACTCCTCATCCCAAAAAAAGGATAGATCCTTCTTTAACAACTTTTCCATTGGTCCAGTATTCAAGGCGTACCCTTGAATAAAATTCCTATAGTAGCCGGTGTGCCCTAGGATGTAGCGCAACTACTTCTCAGTGGTGGGAACTGCTAAATTGATGATAACTGCAATTTTGGCTAGGTCAACCATCAATCCCTACTGGCTAGTAATTTTTTTAACTTAACTAATTAGCCATTTTGTACTTGTGTCTTTAGTACATTTTCCAACCAACTCATCAAATGTTAGAAACTTATCAATTTTTCTAATAGTTGTAATGAATGTCTCCCATATTGGAGGAATACCTTGAAGATAAATTAGTACCAACTATTTATAAAACAAAAATTATCTAGCAGACAACAATTGATCCCTGAGTTGTGATAATCTCATGAAGTATGACTGAATAGTCTCTCCCTTGTCCATGTTAATGTCCTTCATTTTATTTTTCAAGGATAGAATTTGATTCAAATTGTTGACATCGTACATACAAACCATCTTGTCATATATATCCTTAGATATCATTAACTTTCTAATGTAAGTAAGAAAATGTTATTTCAAAGAGTCAATAATTATTTTCTTGGCTTTCATCTCACATTTCTTATACTTGACCTTGGCAGCAACGAGATCATTTTCTAGTGGCTCGGGTACTTTTCCTTCTACATATTCCAAAACATCATTTTCATCCAGTGTCACTTCCAATCCAATATTCCAAGCATCAAAATTAGATGAGTCGCCCAACTTCTATGCATCCTTGAAGTATGAGGTAAACATTTTGAACAAATAGCTTCTTCCAAATATATTCGTTCAAATGTGATTGATTTTTTTTCTTGTCTCCTTGGGCTTATCTTCACCTTAGCTTTGACACCATGTTATTTTTCCAGTGTTCTATGCTGAGAAAAATCACGTACAACCATTCGTCTTTGATTAGCAAACAATTTTCCAATAAATTCAATCTTATAATGATAGTAATCAATCACACATAGATCAATAACTCAAAAGAAATGGATGACAACTAAGAACTTGAAATAAGATAGACACAATGTTTGGTCAAAGACAAGGGAAAAAACCTATAAGGGGGAAAACCCTTTCCCAATTCTTTTGTTATTATATTTTCATCAAATGTTCAACAGAGAGATACAATATTCTAATTCATCAATAATGAGTCATAGGTCAACAACTTTGACTATCCAATTGAGCTAACCAATATCCAATGAGAGATGAGCCCAAAAGTAAAATTTGATTCAATGTCAAAGTCTGCAAATTCTTATCAAAGTTAATAGTAGTCAAATATTTCCTAACCAATCAACATTCAACATTCAAAGTTACTCTAAAATATTAGATCTTGGTAGCATAAAAATCAAACCTATTTAACTCAATCAAGCATGCTCCAAATAGTCCCAAACTGAGCCTAAGAAATTGGTCAACTTGAAGGTCAACGCTGCAGTCAAATAGAAGCTCCATATCTACAATCAAATAGGGGTAAAAAATTCTCAGAGAAGTTCATTCTCTTGCCTCTAAAGTCGACCCCTAAGACATATCCAAAATCCTAAGACAAATAATTCAATCCATTCCCAAAAATATCAAAACTCAACCCTTGTAAAAGTTTCCCTAGACAAAAAATTAAACACATCACAAAATTTCCTTCTTCTTCTTTGCATGTATGAGATTAAACCCCTTCAATTTCAGATTAAGTCAAACCAATCAAGAGAAGAGAGATTCTTGCGATGATGCTCCATAGTGGTGTAATTTTTTTTTTATTTATATGCATTAGGGGAGACCCAATTTGAATTTTAGGTTGACTTGAAATTTTGTGCACGTGTGGTTCCATCATTAAAAATTATATTTTTCGTTGACCAAATTTAATTCTTCCAATGGGTAGTAGAGATCTTTTTTTATGAGGAATGCCATCCAAATGAAGGAATTTGTCCCAAATCTTCCAAATTAACATTCATTATGTTTGTGTTATTACAAGTGAATGAATGAGTGAATCTTGTAGGAGAGATCTGAGTTGAAAATCCACATTAGGTTGTTTTGACGTGTTCTAGGAGCAACAGATATCATTGTGGAGAACAATGCAAAGGGGATGTGCTTCCGAAAAAACGTTAGGTTATTATTCATTGGGGGAGTCCGTAAGAGAATCCACTGTGTTGATCTAATGATTATTGAGATGGTGCAAAATAGTCGCAGTGTTGTAGATATGCTAGAATCAATCCCATATCTGAGTTGAATATGTGTATAGGATTTGTGTGGGGTTATTCCATGTTGATCTCTATTTTTTAGATCTAATTCGTATATGTGTATATCATAGTATAAGAATGTTTTGCAACATATATATTCAGATTTATTGTGTGGTGTGAGTTGCAATCTTCTTATATTGTAGTGTGCTATTATTTAATTTAAGTGTGAAAAGATCAAATGAGTAATCATTTAATGAAAAAAGTAACATAATTAAGTCAGTAGTTCTAGAAGCCCCATGAACACAATGCTAATTTAATTATGACTACTGTTTGTTATAAGTTGGTAACCCGAGTTATAAGGGTTTTTTTTTTTTTTTTTGTGAAGAAGGACTAGTGGTTCTTGATATAAGCTCGAAGCCTCACTTTCAACAACATCAGTTCGTATATTTCTATGTCTAAGAGGTCAAATTGTATGTTTGACTTCTAATTTCATTCACTATCCATATTTCCTTCTTAGAAATTGATGGATACCTGAAGCTAAGTACCCAACAAATGGAGGTATGACCATATAATGCTTTGGTTACTTGACAAGTTTTCTTGCAAGAGCCCCGATAAGCTGGGTATGTTAATATTGTTAATTCTACTAGTATTCCCATGATGGCCAAAAGTGGTTTTATTTTAAATGGGTAAAATGGTAGACTCAAAGTTGTTGTGGAGAAAGTGCATAGTCTATGAGATGTCGGAGTAAGTCAAAGTGTTATTGATGAAAAAATAAAACAAGGATCATAGTTGTTATTACAATATTGTAATTTGTGATTGTAATATTTGTAATGTAAGAAATCATGGGAGGGACTTATAAACAATGCTTACATGTGCATTGCAAGTTGTTAATTGTTGTGAGTTTCTAGGTTAGTTATTTTTAGTAAATAAGATCCACTTTTATTGGGTCTAGTTAGTGATCTATTCCTATATATGCAACCAGTGTTTGATTAATAAAATATAGTGAAATTTGTATTTGGTGTGTAACTATATTCACTCTCATTTTTTTCATAAATTTTGATCCTCTAATACTTAAATTTGAAATTTTTATTATTGTTAATAAAAAATAATTTGTAAGCTTCGACAATAGCTTTTAAATACTTTTTCAAAATAAGGCAGGAATTACAGATCAACATACATGTCCAGATGGTCTCAACCCAGATGGTCTCAACCTACCGAGAAGGAAACCATATTTGTTGACCATCTAGTTGCATTATGAGCCATCCAAAATCTGAATAGTCTAAAATTTTCTAATATAGCTATATAAACTTAACTGTATTTATGACTCCTCGTTACCATAGGCCTAAACACGAAAGCAAAAATTCCATACTGGACATCTAAACAAGACTAAACGATAAAATAACCAAACTATGTTGATCAATGTATTTAATCATTAGAATACTTGACTAGTGCATGATATTTGGCACCAGAACGTGGCATCTCTATCTCACGTAAGCAAGGAATTCTCCTCTCAATGTGAGTAAGGAAACCATTTTGTTATTGAATTTGGCGCTGAAGTAATTGAAATGATTTGTGAATTTATTGAATTTCTTCAAGGGGACCTGAGTTTCCTGCGATAGTCATCATCAAAGATTTTGCTAGGAGAATCTTCAAATTATACATAATAAGTATATGTTCTTCTTGAATTGAGTCTTGAACCCTCTTGTATAGCCTGAGTTTGGAATAAGATTTCTGAATTTTTCCAGAACTTCCTAATCACAAATATCCATCCAAATTTCAATATCAGCGTCCCATTCACAAACGGTTTAGTGAGCCCAAGGGTGAGTTTCATTCCTGTACACTCTAATTGTCTTAGAAACTAAATTTTGGTTGTTGCTTTTACCCCTGCCTCTATTGAAGTGAATTTTACCACTGTGCCGACCACGACCTCATCCGTAACCTACATTTGAACTATGAACATGCTTTGAAATGGGCCTGACCATACATTTTGACAAACTCATGTTGGGAATAAGCCTGAGGGTATTCATTTGGGCAAGATTCCTGCCTTTTCTTCTCACAATAATAATTTCTTGAGTGATCTTTGTGTAGCGGCCAGGAGGAAGGAACCCAAAAACTGGGTGAAGTTGAAAGCATGTAAGGTCTAAAAGACCATGTCCATTGCAGAAAAAAATATTAAACCAAAGCTAAAGGAGTTTCTCATGCTAGAAGCGTGGGTTTATTTTAGAAGGCCTCACCAAATATATTGTAAAACATTTTCTGCCTAATGGTTTCATCTCAAATTCATGCAAGAACGATAACCCATGTACCCTTCCAGGATTAAAAAAAAACAATAATTGCATGCATGATTAAAATGGGATGAGAATTACGGACTCGAGCTCATTCAAGTTCCCTGAAACTCCTGGATTCGTGAATCCTGAGGGAGGAGGGGTCTTAACTATAAAGGAAAGACTTGTGAAACCTAGCCTCCAAAACCTAGACATGAGGGTAAAACAAGAATCCCCATCCCCCTAAACCTCAACAGGACTAACGAAGAATTCATTCCAAAGAAACATATCGAGATCGACCATGAAAATCCACATGTAGTGAATACAACGTACATCAATCATATTGAACATAATATAAGCAACCTGAACATACAATCAAAGGCAAAGATTAAGGATTGAATCCTTGTTCATGGAGGCATGGACCCAAGTTCTTTATTTCCCTCTTGAGACCATGCTGGAGAAATTCCTTAGCCACCATAAACCTGTAGAGGAGAATTCGCTTATTAATCTCGATCCTTTACCACCTACAGAAATTTTGGTAACCCCCTTTTCATTAACTTCCACTTTCCTTTGTCCTTGATTATAATGTTTCTTTGATGTTCTGTGTATGAGCAAGATTTTGTGGGGTGTCCACACCACCCTCTCTCTTAATTATAATTTACTTCATAGCAGTGGCTCGAGTCCCACCATTCCCTTGTTTGGGCTCTCACCCCAATCAAGAGTAATTATTTTTAATAATTTTTTTTTAATATTTTAAAATTTTGATTGCTTTTTAATATTTACTTAAATTTAATATTTTGATTATTTTAATCATTTAATTTTCTAATCACTTCAGATTTAAACAATACAATTTTTTTACCACTCATGGAAGAAGTCCACACATACATATTAAATATAATGTGAGGGTTTCACCTATACCCTTGCGTTCATCCTTAGTTAAGGCCTTTTCCCATCGATTCACTTAGTGTCACATCGGAGACTTATCCAACCCTTTTGCTATCTTATTAAAGCTTCCTATTTAATGTAATGTGTTATATGAATCATGAATGCAAGCTTAGCTTCTATCTAGATATGGGTCCTTACATTATAATTACATACTCAAGTCTTATATGATGTTTAAACGTTGTTCATTACTATATTAATTTGGAGAAAGATTTTTCAAAATAATCAATGGGCTATTTATATATAAATTGAAACTAATTAATATAAATTATATATGATTAAATTTAAAATAAATAAACATTATTATCATAAAATTATAAATCAACAATAATAATTTATTAAAAAATTTAGTATATATATATATAAAAGTTGAATAAGATTATAAATAATATAATTTGTTTTAAATAATTAAAAATTTACATATTAAAATATATTTACACTAATTTAAAATTATAAAACTATAATATGTGTTTATATTGGAAAGAGGTGTCATATTTTATAATTTGGTTAATACAAATATAACATAAATTTTGAAGATTTAATAAATAAATAAAAATTATGATTAAATTTATTAAATTGCATTATATAAATAAAGATTTGTAATTATTTACAATATTAAAAAAACTTTTTTACTACATAATTTACGTAAATTCTGAGATTTAAATTATTATTAACCTTGTGATCATAACTATCTTTTCATTATTAATGTTCTACATCTATTTGAGTTCCTCAACCACTTCATTTGTATAACTAAACAAATTTATTTAAATAGTACTGAATTAATAATCTCATAGTATAAATTAATTAAACATCGCCTCTACAGTGTAATACTTTTCATTTCAAACTTACTCTAACATGGAAAAACATTAAAAATGCCCCCCCACGTATATATAATAAATATATTCTCACTAATTAATTATAGCGATATACAGCTCATGAGTAAACCTACTTTTAAAGAAGCTTTGAAACGGCCAAACCTGCTCATATATGAGCGCTTATTAGATTTAGTTAAGTTAGAAATATCCATTCATTATGTCGAACTTCTCTTGAAGTTTTATTTATGTTTTAGGTTAAGCAAGTGTTGTGTTGACTTTATGAAACTTGTTATTATGTTTTAGGTTAAGCAAGGGCTGTGTTGATTTTATGAAATTTTGTATTTTTTTATTATAAAATGTTTAATATTTTATTTAGTAATAATATTTATGTTGCATGAGATTATTATTTTAATTTTTTAAAATACATTTTTGAACATATAAATAAATTAAAAATTATAAAAGAATTATGGCATACTAATTAAATAATTTAAATTTTTTATTATTATTATTATTTTGGTAAATTTGAAGCAAAATTCATAAGAACTTAAGTAGGAGATATATTGCATTTATAACTTCTTATAAATGTCATTATCAATGGATATTTTTTATTTTTTTTGGCTTTTAATAAAGAAGTTGGTTTTAAGAATTTTTTTTTCTATTTGTGCAACATATTTTTGAAAATATGGTGAATTTGATGATGAAGGACTATATAATTATTTTAATGTTAATATTTTTTTTAAAATCTAAGTATGAAAAAAATAGTCTGTAAAAAAGAATAAAAAATCTTGTAATCAAATTATTTGAATCCAACTTTTAATAGTGAAAATAGATTCAACACCATCAAAAAAATTACTAAAACACTCAAAATCTTAAAATTTAATAACTTTAACCTCTCTATTTACAAAAATTTCTACTGGTTTTTTCACAAAATCTGACTCTACTTTCCATAATTTTTCAGGTAAATTTGAAAACTAGGTCAATTAAGACATGATAAAAAGTTGTGTTAATAATGGTGGCAAGTGTGAAACACTATACGTGCTCGAAATGATAATGATGGTGGTAGGCGTGACACGCTCTTGAACAAGACGTGTAACATCAAAATGATATAAGATCTAAGTTCAGTGTCATCCATGTAAGACGTGTTAGATAATGATTTTTACGTTGTAAGGTGTCCCTCTTGTGAACTCTTAGCATTGATGTAACTTCTATTTGGTATTAATGTGTCCACAATGATCGACGACTATCTTGCCAAGTTGCACCGTCCATTTCACACTATACCCGACTATCTTGCCTAGTTGCACCGTCCATTTCACACTATACCTCAGTTATGGTTGCATGCATGGAATTCATCGAACCCTGGACCTGCTAAGGAGATCTGAGGGAGCTTTGGCTTTTCACAGCCAAAAGAAAGCTCCAGAGTAAATTACCAGACTGTTGGCCGCTGAGAGGAAAAATGACAAGAAGCCTCACTGTAAAAAACAATAATAAATATGTATGTTTAAAAACCCGGGATCATCTCCAATCTTATATATCTGTAAAACTCCGAGATCATCGGCAGTATGAATGCAAACCAAACAATCATTCTCGTCGACAGGAAAAATGGATATTTTTCGGTTGACAATTGTTCAGACTGACAACAGCCTCCGATCGCCTTATTGTCATTTAACATTTTCGGGCACTGACGGATAATAGTGATTCATAGACTTTCAGGCGGGGAACGTGAAAAACAAGAAGTTTCGCTGGTGTCAAAACGGGTGCTTCGTCTATAAACTACGGATCCGTATGCATTTGGTTTTGGTTTCTTTCTGATTAATTAATTAGGACGGAGTTTAATTTATGGACCAAATATTTTTTTTTATTTGAATTCGGTGATATAATTTTAAACATGTTTGTAATATTTTTGTTATTTAAAATAATAAGTACAAGGGCGTAAACGATAATCCCATAATGCTCACTTAAACCAAAATACAAAATAATCATTCCGGACTTGTTTTTCTTTTTTCCTTTCCTTTTAATGTTTTTTTGTTTTTTTTGACAAATGGGGTAACGTGGGAGTGGGATATGCACAAGGGGACGTATATAAGCAACCCTAAAATTTAAGGAAATTTCGGAGAAACCGAAAACGTGAGAGCCATAAAAATTATAAAATTATTAAAAATTTAATATATAAAAATAAAAAAGTAAAATACCAACAATATGTTAATAACTAAATTAGTAGATACTAAATCTTATTAATTATGAAATGTACATCTAAATATGATCATCGTAATAGAATATTGTGAAGTAAAATTATCATTTGACATTTCTGCGTCATTGTAAATCTAAAAATAAATTATTAAATTGAATCTATCATTTGACATTATGCATTGTTCCATCGAAATTATTAATATTATGCAAGGTACATTTAAATTAAATTCATCATTTGACAATTGGAACTATGCAATGCACATCAAAAATTAAATTCGTCATATGACAATGACATTTGAAGTCTAAAATAGCAATTTTAAATTGAACTAAAAATAAACATAGAGAGCAGTGAAATACAAAAAATGTTTTTTTAATTGTTATAAGCGAAAAAAATTGGGGGAGGCATCCCTCTTGCATCCCCCCTGCATCTCCTGTCCCCCCCACAACAAAGACACATTTCGTCACCAAAAAAATGCCCCCTTAGAGTTTCCCCAAGTTTTCCAAAATAGGGGACATGGGAAAAGTTTCCCTAGTAGTTTCCCCATCTCGGGAGCGTGGGGGAGCAGGGAAGCGCGTCCCCCACCCCGAGGGACGCATCCTTGTGGAGTATTTTTTTTATTTGTTGTACTCTTTTAGTTTCCAATTCATATGTTTAATTATTTATGTTGCCATGCTTTGTCTAAGTATTAACTATTGGAGAACTGAAAAAATTACTGGAAGAAGGTAAAATAAAATACATTGGAATTTCTGAGGCTTCTGCATCAACAATTCAAAGAGCTCATGTTGGTCATCCTACAAGGACAATGCAAATAGAGTGGTCATTCTGGATTAGGGATGCAAAGGAATAATTTATTCCGACTTGCAGGTAGGAAATGTTTAGGAGCTCAAATTTTGAAGCTTGTAGATATTTTCCATAATATTAGAAATTGCAGATTGTAGACTACTAATTTTAACTTGGTGTACCTATGACTCACGAACCTATGATTCTCAACAACAGCATAAGCTAGATCCTCCAATAGATAAATCTTCAAATAACATCACTGACGCGCCTCAACAGTATAAGCAAGATCTCGCAACATATAAATCTTCAAATATTAATAAGGTGAAAATGTGAAGTTGGGTTACACTTTTTGCCCTGTTTTGAGAAAAAAACTTTTATTTTTTTTCGATTCTTCAACTTTCTGCAAACTATAACAATTTTTTTGTTTAGAATTTCATTTTGTGATAAAAATAAAAGTTGTCAGAAATTTTGTTAGCTTTCTATTACTTATTTTTTGGAATTTTTTTATGCACATTTGATATGGCAACTTAGCATTTTTTTGAGTGTTTGTTTTTTAACAATCAAAGGATTCATAAGAAGTCTTGTTAATTCGCAATGTTGTATTCTTTCAAAATTTGTGTTTTTGAGAAAACAAAATGTGTTACAACAATCTACACAGAGTCTACTTTGGTTTCGTCATATTTACAAAGCCAATGGATGCATATCATAATTACTAGAATTTTTTGAACTGGTCCAACATGAAAAAACTACATATTTTGAGTATGTTTCGCGACGCAAGAAATTTCTTAACATATAAGTTATAAACTAAAAATCTAAAAGCTACCCATTCGAGACGACGGACCAATGTAATGCCCCATAATTTTTTCCATTTTTTTTACAATGTATTTTGGGAGATACAGAATTTTGATTTCACTGAATCAAAATGACTCTCAGAAATTGTTTGCACCCGTTTTATTACAAAATTAATTAAAATTAGTAAATATTTATGAAATTCCATAAAAGTTTTATTTCCTGAAAGCAGATTCAATTCTGAAAATGTTTGTCTTGGTTCCAGCAATTAATTCAGAATGTTTCATGGAGTTTAATCAGTCCAAAGTTGCAGAAATGTATTTAGAGCTTCGATCTGCGTAACTGGTGACGCATTAGTTCGGCTGAACTTTTCTAAAAAGTTCGGCCGAACTAGTTTTTGTGCAAATGGGCTGTTAAGTTTCACGCCTTAATAGTTCGGCTGAATTTTTTTAAAGTTCGGCCGATCTTTCTTTCAAAGTTCATCCGAACTTCTGCCTACTTTTCCATTGGCCGGAAAATTTCACGGAGCCCCTCCAAAAAACATTTCGCGGCAATATAAATTGCCGCGAAATCTTTCATATTTTTCGCACATTTCGCACATTTGGGTTTAAGGACATTTCTTGGAGGCGGTTTGATTTTGCAAAGAATTCTTTTGAATTTAAAGACTTTTCTTGGAAGACATTTGTTGGATGCGGTCAGATTTTGCAAAGAATTTTTTTGAGTTTAAGAAATTTTCTTGGACGTACATTCAAAGGACATTTCTTGGAGATATGTGATACATTTTTTTGGATGATTTTTGTTCATTTTTTTTCTGAAAGTATAGATTTGGGCTTAATTTCGAATTTTTAGAGTACGTGTTTTGAGTTGAAGTAAATCTTTTGAGCTTCGTTTTATTTTTATAAAACATTTTTTTCTCGGATTTTTTAAAGTAAGTGTTTTGGATTGGAGTATATATTTTTTGCAAAAGTTTTAAAATGAGTTTTTTTTAAATTAAATATTTTGTGATATTTTTTTAATTGAATTATTGTGTAAATTTTTGAAGGAAATTTTTTGAACTTCATACTCTATTATCATGGGAAATCGAAGGAATTGTGTGAGAAAATATGATCGAAAAAGAGACCCTGAGGAACATAGAGAATAGACGAGACAATCTCACAAAAGAAAGATAGAAGCACTCTCAAATATTGAAGGGGAAAATCAACCTCAACTAAAAATTGAAGCAGGAATGTGAATGTAAATATTATGATCTATTGATATATTTAAAATTTTCCTAGTGTAAAATGTGAAGCTTAATTTTTATTTGATGAAATAATTCAAAAAAAATATTTTGTAATGTAAACAGAGAGAAATATTTCTCAAAATATTGATGATGAAATACAAAATTTTGAAATAGAAAGTGAAAGAGATATTGAACCAATGATTGAAAATGGTGAAAATATTGAAAGAAATTCAAGTGAAGAAATTGAATCACAAGGTATGTATATATATATATATATATATATATATATATATATATATATATAATAAATACACACGCATTATTGAAATTATACATATTTATTAATATAGTTATTTATTGAATATGTAAACTTATTATGTACTATTAATTCGAATATGTAGAGATGAAATCAATGTCGATGATGAGATGTTAGAAAATGTTGACACTTACACATATGGAGATAAAAGAGCTGGCCATTATATATGATATCGTGTTAACCACATTTTTGAAATGTATTTCATAAAGGAGCAGGGGACAATTCAAGCTCACATGTTGAAAATTCTGCTATCATTAAGGAAATTAAAAGAAGCTACGACACTACTAGGTATTCGAAAATCAACCAAAGATAAAAAAATGAAAGAAAATGTGATACAAAATATAAGTAGTGCTATAGATTCAATTAGGAGCTCTAGACAGAAAAATGTTTCAATTGTACGTAGAGGAATACATATGGCAGTGGTTTCATCAAGTAGTAAAGAGAATTGTTTGGTAACATCTATGGCACGAGCATTAGGAACGTCGTGAAAAACTTTGCACAAACATCAGAAATTTCGGCTGCAAATAAATGTAAATGATGAACTCGCTTGTTGGAGAGCTATTTGTAGGCAACCATACAAAGATAGACTTGGAAAAATGTTAAAAAAATAATATATGAATATTGGAAGAACAATTCGCGTGTTTCGCCTACAGCAAAGCATGTGATGCGAAGAAGAATAGCACGAAATCAGTACGAAGAACATGAAAAATATTTCTTGGAAACCACTCAGATAGAGTTATTCAACAAGTTCAAAGAAGGGAATCGTGAAATTCATGTTTCAATCAGTGATTTTGTTCAACAAAAACCATGGTATGTAAAACCTGTCACTGTACGCGACACTTGTTGTTATCATGTGGAATTTGAGTTATATTATGACACATTCCTTGATTTTGGTAAAACATTATGGAAGGATTCACCTCCTCCTTCCACTATCCATGATTTCGTATCTCAAATTCTATGTGAAAGAGAAAGCGATGAACTATTTTACAAAAAAGAAATGTGTTGGTGGTAAAAAATGCGATGATTGTGGAAATTTGACTAAATTTAAAAACAAATATTGTACTGATATAAATGATCAATCATTATCCAACATGAAAGTGAAATGGAAGAGAAATGAATATATCCATACATCGATTAAAGGTGAAAATAGTGTTAAAATAATTGTATTACGAGAAGATGAAATTTTTGTGATAGAATTTTTGAGAAAGTTTAAGGTAGAAATTTCCAAATACACCAAGCATTCTCATAGAACTTGATGGCAAGACTCGCAATTCAAAAAATCTCGTGAAGTTTTTCCACCAGGGACCATTTTGTCAGTGATTGATTTTGCAGAAAACTACACATTTGTTCCACTAAAAGAAATTCAGAGTGAATACTATCATTCTGACCAAGTCTCCATGCTTGTCCATATTCTATATAGACATGCTAAACAAAACGTCGATCATATAGAAAGCACGAGTGAAAATTGACATATCATTAAATAATATCACTTTTATATCAGTGATGATCATACACATGATACATATTTTGTACAACATTGTTTTGGAAAAAATTATGATTCCTTGAAAAATCGTGGAATAACATTCAAAGAACAATGGATATGGTTAGACGGATGCGCAGGTCAATTCAAATCTGCACGATCATTCTTTTGGTTGTGCTGTCTTCATAAGAAGAAATGAATTAAACATTGTTGGAATTTCTTTGAGACTGGCCATGGAAAAGGAGAACATGACGGTGCAGGGGCATGCATAAAACGAGCACTTTGAAGATATCAAATGAACCCCTCTGCAAGCCGACTTGTGGACGCAAAAGAAGTTGTTCAATGGTGCATCGCTTCTCTAAGCCATGAGACTAACCCATCAAGGGAAGTGCGAAGGTACATTCAATTTAATTTTTATTGGAAATCTAATTTTATCATGCAATGATTATCTTTGATTGTATTTTGATAACATATTTACATTCTTCTTTGAATTTTCCATATAAAGGTTTTTTTGGCATATTGGGATCAAAGACGTAGATAAATCGATTGTAAATGACGTTGAAACAATAAAAGGGACTCGAAAATTGCATTCAATTAAAAAAAAGTCATCCAGAAATGTGTTTGCATTGGATAAAAGAAAATATTCTTGTTTTTGTCATGTTTGCATAGACAACACAAAATAAATGACGTTTGTGAAAATAATATGTATGTAAACGATTGGAAACATACAGAGCTAAATACAAAGGGAAAAATGTCTGTTGCAATGTTTGAAGAAATGCAATCAGAGGAAACTACAATATCATTTGATGGTGATCGAGTTTCTGATCTTGTTAGAGAAGGTAACATTTGAATTGCTTTCTAATGATTTAAAGATCTAGAAATAAATTTAAATATGTATATAATTTTGTTAAGTTTGTTTTATTGTGCAGGAGATGTTTTTGCTATAATTGCACTTATTAACAACGATGAAAATGTGAAATATTATTTGATGTGTTGCACTGAATGAAAAATGAAATTATTAGAAAACTATAATGATCACGGATTTTAATATGAAAGAGGATCTATTATACTGAAAGGTTATTTTTTTAGACAAACTAATCAAAGTGGGGATTTTGTTTACTTTGAAGACTATGAACCTGATTTCATAAGTTGTCAATATAGTCACTTGGTGTGTGCAACACGCATAAAGTTGATAGAGTTTCAATCAAAGAAAAAAAACGAAAAATAGGAAATGGAAAATGTCAAAATCCGATCATGAATGGATTATTGAAGATGGCATTCCATTGGAATTTTTTTGATTGGACTGCCCAACAATTTATTCCCTTTGGATTAAATATGTTTTAGAACTTCCAGTACTCAACTAAAAATTGAGCTGCATATGTTATTTATGCAAGTGTTTGCATATGTACAAATTGTTTTTGTACATGCACGTGCTCTAGTACCAATTGAAAGTAGCTTTTCTGTACATGTGCATTGATGAAAATTTTTACATGTATTGGATATATATATACATGTTCTAGAATACAATTAATTGTTCAAGTAGTTTTACTATGTGCATTGATGAAAAATGATTCACATACTCAATATATATGTTCTAGAATGCAATTAGCTGAAAGTGGTTTTTCTATGTGCATTGATGAAAAATGTTGCTCATACTAGATATATACACAAATTGAATGTGCCTAATTTTTCTTATGGGTTTTTCTGATAAAAATTATCCGTAATGTAAATAAATCATCCACAATATAGTTTTGTACGAAGATTCCTTTCAGACAAGAGTCTTGGAGCACTTCTTCGACTTGTGGTGGGATTTGACCCACATCTCTATTCCTAATTGAAAATCTAGTACAAAATTTGTCTGTCCAATGGTCAGATATGTTCTATGTTCTAAATGCAATTTAACTGAATGTCATAAATTTACCAATTTATAAATCAACAAGGCTACCTATTTGAGTGCATTAATGACATTGACCCGAATTCAACAAACATATATGTACTTCTTATATTTCTAATCAAAATTAAAGGGATAAATACATATATCTACTTTACTTTTTTTTTCAATTAGAGCTCAATTGATATGGTTAGTTGCATTGAAAAGCTATGTTCTTCCCATTGGAAAATTTTTCACTCAAATAAGAGTATGTAGAGATAAAAAGCAATCTTAAGATGCCAAATGTACTTCAACCATCCAAAACTTGAATTTTAAAAGCTTTTTGATTAAATCAAAACAATACTTGACATGGAAGTCTTCCATCTAGGCCAAATATAGATTGAAACCATCCAAAACTTAGATAAAAACTTTTAACATTATATCAAAACATATAACATTTAACATTAAATCAAAATTAAAGAGATTTACATATAATTGCTTCTTTGTACTCTTTTTGATTAAATCAAAACAATACTTCACATGGGAGTCTTCCATAGGCAAAATGTAGATTGAAACCATCTAAAAATTAGATCAAAACATTTAAAATTATATCAAAACATTTAACATTTAACATTAAATCAAAATTAAAGGGATAAATACATGTAACTACTTCTTTACTCTTTTTGATTAAATCAAAATAATCAGAGAGGGTCTGAATAAAAAAAAACAGAAAATGGGCTGCCCATAACCGAGAGACCAGCCCAGAAGATGTTGACCAATATCGGGAAACCAACAGAAATAGAGTGTTCAGAAGCACAGTGATTGCAAAACATGAAAAAAGTTCAAAAAATCTAAAGAGGACCTGACATTAGGCTAGCTATTGATGTGTGTAGGAGGATTCTCCTCCACAATTGGACAATTGTAGTCCTCCGGATCATCAGCTACTCCCTTGGAGTGCTGGGAGGAGCTCTCCGAAGTAGAAGAGGAGCCAGAGTCATCTTTGAGCTTTTTCTCCGCACGGGCCGAGTTGCCGTTGCTGGTGTCTTGGGGCTAATGGGTTGGGATGGTGGAATTTCTCCGCCACTTCCTAGAACCAGAGACACCATCATCTTGGGGCTCCTCCTGAAAAAACACAGAAATGGTCGCCGTAATTCGAGGTCTGACCATAGCGCCAGTGAAGATAAAGTGTGCGACATTGCTTGCCGGAGGAGGGTGCTCGCCTGTGTCATGGATTGAAAGAGGCAGGCGAGAGCCAGCACTCCTGCCCCCTCCACCCCTACCCCCACCTCCCCTTCTGCAATGCATCCGATGTCTATGCATGGGAGTCTTCCATAGGCCAAATGTAGATTGAAACCATCAAAAAATTAGATCAAAACATTTAACATTATATCAAAAGATTTAAAACATTTAACATTAAATCAAAATTAAAGGGATTTACATTTAAAACATTTAACATTAAATCAAAATTAAAGGGATTTACATTAAATGTAGATTAAAATGGTATCCAAAACTTAGT
Organism: Pinus albicaulis; assembly: GCA_034641835.2. NCBI lineage: Eukaryota > Viridiplantae > Streptophyta > Pinopsida > Pinales > Pinaceae > Pinus > Pinus albicaulis. Next base: position 825,972,831 of record CM076575.1, read on the forward strand.
TTTAAAACTTTTTGATTATATCACAACATTACTTCACATGATTAATTTACTTCAACCATCCAAAACTTGGGTTTTAAAAACTTTTTGATTATATCAGAACATTACTTGACATGCCATCCAATTGTAGTTCAACTATCCAATAAAAAAATTTAATATTAAATATCACATGTGCCAAATGTAGATTGAAACCATCCAAAAATTAAGTTTTAAAAACTTTTTAATTAAATATATCGTGCAACATTAATTCACATGCCATGACAATTATAGTTCAACTATCCAATAGAAACATTTAACATTATACCACATGTGCCAAATGTAGATTGAAACCATCCAAAACTTAAAAGTTTTAAAAACTTTTTGATTATATATCATGCAACATTAAAACATTAAACATTTAACATTAAATATCACATGCCAAATGTAGATTAAAACCATCCAAAGCTTGAGTTTTAAAAACTTTTTTATTATATCATACATAACATTACTTCACATGCCATGCCAATTATAGTTCAACTATCCAATAAAAACATTTAACATTATATCACATGCCAAGTGTAGATTGAAACCATCCAAAACTTAACTTTTAATTTAACAAAAAATTATAGATCACAACATTACTTCATATGCCAAATGTACTTCAAACATCCAAAACTTAAGTTTTAAAAACAAAACAAATTATAACACATCATTACATAACATGCCAAATGTAGTTCAGAAGCAAAACATTAATTTATAGATGACAACATTACTAGTAGTTCAAGTATCCAAAACTTAAATGTTTTAAAAACCAAACAAATTATATAACAACATTAATTCACATTCACATGCCAAAAGTACTAAAACCATCAAACACTTAACTTTTAATAAATAAATAAAAATTATAGATCACAACATTACTTCACATGCCAAATGTACTTCAAGCATCCAAAACTTAAATTTTAAAAACAACACAAATTATAACACATCATTATATAATATTCCAAATGTAGTTTAGAAGCAAAACAAAACTTAAATTTTAAAAACAAAACAAATTATAACACATCATTACATAACATGCCAAATGTAGTTCAGAAGAAAAACATTAATTTATAGAAGCAAAACATTAATTTATAGATGACAACATTACTAGTAGTTCAATTATCCAAAACTTAAAAGTTTTTAAAACCAAAAAAATTAAATTAAAGTCGTAATAAAATATGTCCAAAAATTGTAGATCTCACAAGTATCAATCCAGACAAAGTATATATATATATATATATATATATATATATATATATATATATATATATATATATGACAGTGCATCTAGATAATATATAAAAAAGTAAATTTAAGACTATCTAAATCTTGAAATCAAATATACAAATCAGGTCCATCAAATAGAGATGGATAGAGCGTCTTCTGTATCAGGGTCTCAATCTGCGCACTATCATGTGAAGCATGGGAAACTTGTACACAATGCACATGTACTTCAACATTAAAATTTGATGTTTTAAAAATGAGTCAGAATATATAATGTTCACTTGCTACAAGTCCCCCCCCTCCCCCCCATATGGGAACATCTGCAATGGTAAAATGTACAATATACATGTACAGTTATATATATATATATATTAAAAAATTTCAAATGAAAATGCATGTGTACATATATAAACTTATTTTCAATAATATTAAAAAAAAAGTTAAAGACAACTTCTTTAAATGGCTGAAGTGGTGTGGATGTTCCTATCTCCGTTGCTAGAGTCCGTGGATTAAAAAAATATTCTAGAGGAACCTAAATTCAAAAAAATTAAAATAACTCAAGATCTATATATATATATATATATATATATATATATATCTCAATTTTTAATGGAACTTTTTGAGGTGGAATATATACATATAACTTAAACATAAATTTTAAAAGTGAAAAATTGTCCATACTTGTGGCTCATCTCCTAAGGAAGTAGAAGGTACATCTCCCAAGGAGGAAGAAGGTACCGCCATCCCAAAAACATCGGACAGAATCGGAATCTGTTAAAACATTTTATCATTATATATACATACATGTACATGTGTGCACAATTATTTATTTTAAAAATATCACTTAAAAAACACTAACATTTGCCAACATATCTTGATGGTGAGACCCATATGCATTGTTTGAACCAGAGGGTCCTTCAATCGGATATACATTTTCACACTATCATGCGTGACAACTGCAAATGGTTTTTTAACATATAATGATACATTTTTGTTAGATTAATGTACATACAAATAAATGTATACATGTACATACACATGTATTTATTACAAATTGTACACATGTATACATGTTAAAATAATTGAAGCCTAAGGTCATTATCACATACCATTCCCGTGCCCTCGTCTTCATGAAGAATTTTGTCTTGAAAACCAATGCGAATTTTTTTTGCATATATTCGGAGATCTTCAACATTTATGTTGTCAATCTCTTCATCTATACAATACACAAAATTGGCACGTGCATTTTCACGTTCTCTTTCGGTTTAGACAAACATCGAATCCACTCAATCCACTGTAAACATTGTCGATCATGACATCCCTTGCTTCTCGACTTATTTGAGAAGTCGCATCCATCTTTGATCGGAGAGTTTCGACCCGAAAAGGTTGAACCACCAATGGCGGCTCAGGGCGAGGCAACTCCACATATTGCTTAGCGCCCTTACGGTCATATAATAGACCTTTCCCCAGACCAAAAAATTCTGACAGAAGGTCATTGTAGTTGGGTTTCATACCCAAAAAAAATTATGCGTAAAACAATTGTGAAAAATAAACAGGAACCTCGTTGTTCCATGGGAGCCTTCCATAGGCCGCAAGGTGCCTATCATACAAATAGCGAGCTATATTTGGGTGCCTGAAATATTGCACCTTCAGCATTTTTCTTTTCGACCCTTCCTTGAAATTAAACATTGACTTCGCCATATCTTTTGTAACTCTCTGTTTTACATCCTCCCATTTATCGGGACCCATTACTGTTTCCTTTCTCTTTCTCATCACTTCTACAAATGTATCAGTCATTGGCCCAAGATTTTTGTACACATTTACAATATCGCTCAATGAATGTGTAACTATTTTGAGGCTTTGTTGACTCTCAGCAGGTAGAGTCAAAGCCACGAGATCTCTCCGCAATTTTGCATGAAGTTTTTCACACCTTTGTAAGGTGCATTGCGCCATGTTTGTTTCCCATGGTATATCAGAAATGTCAGCCGGATAAGTTGTGGTGGGTATACAACCTTCTTCTTGAATGTAGCATTCTGCCCTGCATCTATTTTTACCAATATTTGGAACATTTTCAGCCTCTGCATCAATATATATAAAATTTTGTATATTAGAAAAAACACATGTAAAAAAATTTGTACAAACTCAATGAAAAAAATATTGAAATTGATGACAACCTTGACATGGTTGGTTAGCATCTTCTCCACCCTAAACCTATTGAGACCTAGAACGACCATGCTGAGAACCAGATCCAGAACTACCCTGCTAAGAACTAGCACCACCAGCCGTTGATTGGCCTCCGGGGGAATAAATATCACCACCTTCACGCAACCTGCTACCACTGATTTATGGCCCTCTGAGGGGATTTGAACCACCACCAACCTCTCGAGACGAGAGAGAAGCTTCATAGACAAATACGAATTTATAATCAATGGAAAAATGCATTCATGTGTACATATAAATACATGTACATATTCATTGATTAAATTGTGTGAACCATACCACGACTGGGTGAACCATGGGCACGCTCCATGGATGGAGTAGAGACCCTTCTCTTATTAGCTCCTAAAAAATAAAAAATGAAACTTATTAACAACTAATTTAACTCACAAAGTTAATAAAAATTCAATTACATATGTACACAGATGTATGGAGATTTAAGATTATATTTAAATACCGTGAACATCCCCCGATACCTGATCCCCCATATGGGATTCTGTTGATCTTCGTCGTTCATCCTCCATGATATATATCTCTATTGGTGGACATTTACACAAAATAAATTTCAGAAAATAAATTTTTAATTTAGTGTACATAAATTATGTAGAACACAACTTTCAAAGCACTAATTGATGTGTGAAACTCAATTTAAGCAAAAAAGAAATTATAAAAATGATAAGTTCACCAAATTGCGCTTTACATGGTGGGAGCACACTTGATATAAAATTGAAAAAAATACATGGTCATTAAAAAAGAAGTGAAACTGCATTTAAACAAAAATTTGTTGAAGTCCCCACATTTTACTTTTATAAAAATGTGAAGTTCACCACTTGTTGCAAATGTGAAGCTCACCAAGTTGCACTTTACATGGTGTGGTGGGAGCACACTTGGTATATAATTGAAAAAAACACATGGTCATTAAAAATGATGCATTTATAAGTACACAACACACACATATCCAAGATATGTTACAATGTCCATCAATAAATTTTGAAGGAGAGTGTCTCAACACTAATTCTTCTTTGAGAGATGAATCTTGAATTTTTGAAGAAGAGCATTTCAAAACCAATTCATCTTTGAGAGATGAATCTTGCATTGGCATTGCTATGTATAATTCTAATTCATATTTGATAGATGAATCATGAATTCGCATTGCCCCACACAATAGATCAGTAGACATCTTATTCACATTTGTATAATGCCTTATACTAAAAAATTGAAATTGGCTAACAATATTGTTTGCTATTCCATGCAGTTCTTTTAGCCTCTCCTTCTTAACTTGGCACATGCCATTCATCTGATTGCACACAAGTTCAGAATTCAGGAAAACTACAATTCCATTTGATCCATACTCCATCGTTGTTCCCAAGCCTTCTATCAATCCAATATAATATGCCTCGTTGTTTGTTTTTCTTCCTGGTGTATTCATTTTCCTTTGGACGACTTTGCTAGTCGCAATATTGGAAAGCACATATGTAATCACTGCTTTCCATAGATTGGGATAGCAAGAAACTTCTATGCATAATTTCCATTTTTCAACTATATTTAATGGTTTTCTTATCCCTGAAAAAAAAATCAATAAAAAATATATATATGACATGGGAGAAATGACACAAGATCATGAGGTAAATGACATGTGCATGGTTTATCTTAAAGTTTGACTTAAAAAGTTTATGGTCTAAAATTGACATCTAAAATTAATGGGAGGAAGCCTTTATTTTGTGGGAGAAATGATACATGTACACAATTTACCTTAAAGTGGTTGTGTTTTATGGATATTAAAATGAAGAACTTCTATTTAGATCTATTCCAGAGATTTACTATAGGGGCATTTACTAGATATGTCACCTTTAATAAAAGATGAGATCCAGAGGCTACTTAGCCCTTTACAGACTCTGCCTATAAAACTTGTAGAAGTTAAGAAATTTACATTGACAACATATAGAGATTCAACTAGGCTTGTGAAAAGTACAAGTGGACAATGTTTAATTCTAATTAGAAGAGTCTTTGGTTTAATGGTTAAGCAAGAAAGAGACGTTACTTTCTCTATCTAGAGTAGAATTGGAATACATAGTAGTTACTTCTTTTTGAGTGTTTTGGATGAAATGGGCTCTACAAGATATTAAGGTAAATTTATTTTTGAGTGAGTAGAAGTGGAATGTACATAGTACAGTTACTTCTTTTTTAGTGTTTTGGATGAAATGGGCTCTACAAGATATTAAGGTAAGGTAAATTTATTTTTGAGTTTTTTGGATGAAATGGGCTCTACAAGATATTAAGGTAAATCCATATATCTATTAAGTGTTTCAATAGAAGTGTAATAATAATTTCAAAAATAAAATATTCTACTTTCTTCAATCACTATTTACATATCATCATAAAGTACCACTTCCTCACACAACAAGTCTTTGAGAAAATAGTGAAGATGGAATACATACCCACAAACCCTCTTGTTAGAGAAGCATTTGAATATGTGAGAAAAAAATTAGGAATAGTTCTTGTAAATTATCTTGTTAGAGAACCATTTGAACATGTGAGAAACAAATTAGGGATAGTTCTTGTAAATTATTGTCACTTATTTGACTTCAAAAAAAGAGCCTATGAAATTGAGTGCAATATCAATGTGGTAGAGTACACAATATCTAAGGGGGAGAATACAATATATTTGACTTCAAAAAAAGAGTCTATGAAATTGAGTGCAATATATATGTGGGAGAGTACACAATATCTAAGGGGGATAATAGATATAAGGAAGGAATAGAAAGATTAACAAAAAGCATATGATTGTTTCAATAATTTGAAGTAGTCAAGAAAGATAACAAAGGACCATCAAAATTGAGTTCTATATCTATATTATATCTATATGATCAAGTTTCAATAATTTGAAGTAAAGAAAGATAACAAAGGACCATCAAAATTGAGTAAAATACCTATGTGATTGTGTCAATAATTTGATAATTTGAAGTAGTCAAGAAAGATAACAAAGGACCATCAAAATTGAGTGCAATACCTATGTGGGAGAGTACACAATATCTAAGGGGGAGAATACAATATAAGGAAGGAATAAAAATAGTAACAAGAAGCATATGATTGTGTCAATAATTTGAAGTAGTAAAGAAAGATAACAAAGGACCATCATCAAATTCAAATTGAAAGATCAAGTAGTCTTCTTCATGAAGAATAAGCATTAAATAGGTTCATCATTTAAAGGGTTCATTTTTTAATGAAAAAATTTATGAATAATATGGAATGAATCATTGTACATTATGATAAATGTTGTATTTAAATGACATTTGATCTATGAATAAAAAATAAAATGGGATCATCTCTTCATATATATATATGTGTGTGTGTGTAAGAGAGAAATAAAAAGCAAAGGTAATTCCACCAAGACTAAAGGAGCATGTCCTAATACATTAAATTATGTCCTAATACATTAAATTATGTTTGGTTTATAGAAGCATTAATCATGAAAGCAAAGGTAATTCCACCAAGCCTAAAGGAGCATGTCCATAATACATTAAATTATGTTTGTTTTCTAGAAGCATTAATCATGAAGAGTCATGAGATCCACATTTCGACCATACTATTTTCAAGTTAAAGGAGCATGTCCTAATACATTATTATGTTTGGTTTCTAGAAGAAATAATCATGACTTTTCTTTGAGATCCACATTTCCATCATACTATTTGCAATTTCACATTTCCATCATGCTATTTGCAAGTTCTATATGAAGATATGTAATCTAATAACTAATTAGCAAGTTGTGATGTCCTAATACATTATTATGTTTGGTTTCCATCATACTATTTGCAAGTTCTATATGAAGATATGTAGTCTAATAACTGTACAATATAGCCCATATAACATACAGTATAGCCCATATAACATATAACGACCTTTGAAAGTATGAGCAAAGAGTCAAAAAAAAGAGAGGCCTCCCAGTAGAGTTCCACTTGTTCATCAAGGTAAGTAACATAATATCGGAAGTGAAACAATGAAACCACTAAACATATGTGAATTTAGATATTAAATTGACATTTATTGCAAATGACATGTGCATGGTTCATCTTAAAGTTTGACTTAAAAAGTTTATGGTAGAATTCACATCTAAAATTAATGGGAGGAAGCCTTTATTTTGTGGGAGAAATGACACATGTAAATAGTTTACCTTAAATTGGTTGTATTTTATGGATATTAAAATGAAGAACTTCTATTTAGATCTATCCCAGAGATTGACTGTAGGGGCATTTACTAGATATGTCACCTTCCATAAAAGATGAGATCCAGAGGCTACCTGGCCCTTTACAGACTCTGACTATAAAAATTGTAGAAGTTAATATGTAAAATTATTATGTACTATTTATTCGAATATGTACAGATGAAATCAGTGTCGATGATGAGATGTTAGAAAATGTTGACACTCACACATATGGAGATAAAAAACCTGACCATTATATACGATATCGTGTTAACCGCATTTTTTAAACGTATTTCATAAAGGAGCAGGGGACAGTTCAAGCTCACATGTTGAAAGGTTTTCTATCATTAAGGAAATTAAAAGAAGCTACGACACTACTGGGTATTCGAAAATCAACCAAAGATTAAAAAAAATGAAATAAAATGTGATACAAAATATAAGTAGTGCTATAAACTCAATTAGGAGCTCTAGACAGAAAAATGTTTCAATTGTACGTAGAGGAATACATATGGCAGTGGTTTCATCAAGTACTAAAGATAATCGTTTGTTAACATCTATGGCATGAGCATTAGGAACTTCGTGAAAAACTTTGCACAAACATCGGAAATTTCAGCTGCAAATAAATGTAAATGATGAACTCGCTTGTTGGAGAGCTATTTGTAAGTAACCATACAAAGATAGACTTGGAGAAAATGTTAAAAAAATAATATATGAATATTGGAAGAACAATTCACGTGTTTTGCCAATAGCAAAGCATGTGATGCGAAGAAGAATAGCACGAAATCAGTACGAAGAACATGAAAAATATTTCTTGGAAACCACTCAGATAGAGTTATTCAACAAGTTCAAAGAAGAGAATCGTGAAATTAATGTTTCAATTAGTACTTTTGTTCAACAAAAACCATGGTATTTAAAACCTATCACCGTACGTGACACTTGTTGTTGCCATTATCATGTGGAATTTGAGTTATATTATGACACATTCCTTGATTTTGGTAGAACATTATGGAAGGATTCACCTCCTCCTTCCACTATATGTGATTTCGTATCTCAAATTCTATGTGAAAGAGAAAGCGATGAACTATTTTACAAAAAGAAAAGTGTTGGTGGTAAAAAATGTGTTGATTGTGGAAATTTGACTAAATTTCAAAACAAATATCATACTGATATAAATGATCAATCATTGTCCAACATGAAAGTGGAATGGAAGAGATATGAATATATCCATACATCGATTGAAGGTGCAAATAGTGTTAAAAGAATTGAATTAGGAGAGGACGAAATTTTTGTGATAGAATTTTTGAGAAAGTTTGAGGTAGAAATTTCCAAATACACCAAGCATTCCCATAGAGCTCGATTGAAAGACTTGCAATTCAAAAAATCTCGTGAAGTTTTTCCACCAGGGACCATTTTGTCAGTGATTGATTTTGCAGAAAACTACACATTTGTTCCACAAAAAGAAATTTAGAGTGAATACTATCATTTTGACCAAGTCTCCATGCTCGTCCATATTCTATATAGACATGCTGAAAAAAAACGTCGATCATATATAAAGCACGAGTGAAAATCGACATATCATTAAAGAATATCAATTTTATATCAGTGACGATCATACACATGATACATATTTTGTACAAAATTTTTTTGGAAAAAATTATGATTCCTTGAAAAATCGTGGAATAACATTCAATGAACATTGAATATGGTCAGACGAATGCACATGTCAATTCAAATCTGCACGATCATTCTTTTGGTTGTGTTGTCTTCATAAGAAAAAATGCATTAAACATTGTTGGAATTTCTTTGAGACTGGCCATGGAAAAGGAGAACATGACGGTGCAGGGGCATGCATAAAACGAGCACTTTGAAGATATCAAATGAACCCCTCTGCAAGCCGACTTGTGGACGTGAAAGAAGTTTTTCAATGGTGCATCGTTGCTTTAAGCCATGAGACTAACCCATCAAGGGAAGTGCGAAGGTACATTCAATTTATTTTTTATTGGAAATCTAATTTTATCATGCAATGATTATCTTTGATTGTATTTTGATATCATATTTAGATTTTTCTTTGAATTTTCCATATAAAGGTTTTTTTGGCATATTGGGATCGAAGACGTAGATAGATCGATTGGAAATGATGCTGAAACAATAAAAGGGACTCGAAAATTGCATTCAATTAAAACAAAGTCGTCTAGAAATGTGTTTGCATTGGATAAAAGAAAATATTCTTGTTTTTGTCATGTTTTCATAGACAACACAAAATCCAATGACGTTTGTGAAAATAATATGTATGTAAATGACTGGAAACATACAAAGCTAAATACAAAAGGAAAAATTTCTGTTGCAATGTTTAAAGAAATGCAATCAAAGGAAACTACAATATCATCCGATGGTGATTGAGTTTCTGATCTTGTTAGAGAAGGTAACATTTGAATTTCTTTCTAATGATTTAAAGATCTAGAAATAAATTTAAATATGTATATAATTTTTTTATGTTTGTTTTATTGTACAAGAGATTTTTTTTCTATAATTGCACCTATTGACAACGATGAACATGTGAAGTATTATTTGATGCGTTGCACTGAACGAAAAATGAAATTATTAGAAAACTATAATGATCACGGATTTCAATATTAAAGGGGATCTATTATACTGAAAGGTTATTTTTTCAGACAAACTAATCAAAGTGGGGATTTTGTTTACTTTCAAGACTATGAAACTAATTTCATAAGTTGTCAATATAGTCACTTGGTATGTGCAGCATGCATAAAGTTGATAGAGGTTCAATCAAAGAAAAAAAACGAAAAATAAGAAATGGAAAATGTCAAAATCCGATCATGAATGGATTATTGAAGATGGCATTCCATTGGAATTTTTTTGATTGAACTGCCCAACAATTTATTCTCTTTGGATTAAATATGTTTTAGAACTTCCAGTACTCAACTAAAAATTGAGCTTCTTATGTTATTTGTGCAAGTGTTTGCACACATACAAATTTTTTTGGTACATGCACGTGCTCTAGTACCAACTGAAAGTAGTTTTTCTATACATGTGCATTGATGAAAAATGTTACATGTATTGGATATATATATACATGTTCTAGAATGAAATTAATTTTTCAAGTAGTTTTACTATGTGCATTGATGAAAAATGATTCACTTACTCAATATATATGTTCTAGAATGAAATTAACTGAAAGTAGTTTTTCTATGTGCATTGATGAAAAATGTTGCACGTACTGGATATATACACAAATTGAATGTGCCAAATCATCCACAACATACTTTTGTACGAAGATTCCTTTTAGACAAGAGACTTGGAGCACTTCTCCGACTTTCAGTGGGATTTGACTCACATCTCTATTCCTATATGAAAATCTAGTACAAAATTTGTCTGTCCAATGGTCAGATATGTTCTATGTTCTAGAATGCAATTAACTGAATGTCATCAATTTACCAATTTATAAATCAACAAGGCAACCTATTTGAGTGCATTAATGACATTGACCCGAATTCAACAAACATATATGTACTTCTTATATTTCCAATCAAAATTAAAGGGATAAATACATATATCTACTTTACTTTTTTTTCAATTAGAGCTCAATTGATATGGTTAGTTGCATTGAAAAGATATGTTCTTCCTATTGGAAATTTGTTCACTCAAACAAGAGTATGTAGAGATCAAAAGCAATCTGAAGATGCCAAATGTACTTCAACCATCCAAAACTTGAATTTTAAAAACTTTTTGATTAAATCAAAACAATACTTGACATGGGAGTCTTCCATCTAGGCCAAATATAGATTGAAACCATCCAAAACTTAGATTAAAACATTTAACATTATATCAAAACATTTAACATTTAACGTTTAACATTAAATCAAAATTAAAGAGATTCACATATAACTACTTCTTTGTACTCTTTTTGATTAAATCAAAACAATACTTCACACGGGAGTCTTCCATAGGCCAAATGTAGATTGAAACCATCGAAAAATTAGATCAAAACATTTAAAATTATATTAAAACATTTAATATTTAACATTAAATCAAGATTAAAGGGATAAATACATATAACTACTTCTTTACTATTTTTGATTAAATCAAAACAATCAAAGGGGGTCTGAATCAAAAAAACAGAAAAGGGGCTGCCCATAACTAGGAAACCAGCCCAGAAGATGCTACCCAATATCAGGAAACCAACAGACATAGAGTGTTCAGAAGCACAGTGATTGCAAAACATGACAAAAGTTCAAAAAAAATAAAGAGGACCTGACATCAGGCTAGCTATCGATGTGTGTAGGAGGATTCTCCTCCACAATTGGACAATTGTAGTCCTCCGGATCATCATCTACTCCCTTGGAGTGCTGGGAGGAGCTCTCTGAAGCGGAAGAGGAACCAGAGTCATCTTTGAGCTTTTTCTCCACACGGGCCGAGTTGCCGCTGCTGGTGTCTTGGGGATGATGGGTTGGGATGGTGGACTTTCTCTGCCGCTTCTTGGAACCAGAGGCACCTTCATCTTGGGGCTCCTCCTGAAAAAACACAGAAATGGTCGCCGTAATTCGAGGTCTAACCATAGTGCTGGTGAAGTGAAAGTGTGCGACACTGCTTGCCGGAGGAGGGTGCTTGCTTGTGTCATGGATTGAAAGAGGCGAGTGAGAGCTAGCATTCTTGCCCCTTCCACCCTTACCCCCACCTCCCCTTCTGCAACACATCCGATGTCTATGCATGGGAGTCTTCCATAGGCCAAATGTAGATTGAAACCATCAAAAAATTAGATCAAAACATTTAACATTATATCAAAAGATTTAAAACATTTAACATTATATCAAAAGATTTAAAACATTTAACATTAAATCAAAATTAAAGGGATTTACATTTAAAACATTTAACATTAAATCAAAATTAAAGGGATTTACATTTAAAACATTTAACATTAAATCAAAATTAAAGGGATTTACATTAAATGTAGATTAAAATGATATCCAAAACTTAGTTTTAAAACTTTTGATTATATCACAACATTACTTCACATGATTAATGTACTTCAACCATCCAAAACTTGGGTTTTAAAAAATTTTTGATTATATCAGAACATTACTTGACATGCCATCCAATTGTAGTTCAACTATCCAATAAAAAAATTTAATATTAAATATCATATGTGCCAAATGTAGATTGAAACCATCCAAAACTTAAGTTTCAAATTTTTTTTAATTAAATATATCGTGCAACATTACTTCACATGCCATGAAAATTATAGTTCAACTATCCAATAGAAACATTTAACATTATATCACATGTGCCAAATGTAGATTGAAACCATCCAAAACTTAAAAGTTTCAAATTTTTTTTTATTATATATCGTTCAACATTAAAACATTAAAAATTTAACATTAAATATCACATGCCAAATGTAGATTGAAACCATCCAAAACTTGAGTTTTAAAAACATTTTGATTATATCATACATAACATTACTTCACATGCCATGCCAATTATAGTTCAACTATCCAATAAAAACATTTAACATTATATCGTATGCCAAATGCAGATTGAAACCATCCAAAACTTAACTTTTAATTTAACAAAAAATTATAAATCACAACATTACTTTACATGCCAAATGTACTTCAAGCATCCAAAACTTAAGTTTTAAAAACAAAACAAATTATAACACATCATTACATAACATGCCAAATGTAGTTCAGAAGCAAAACATTAATTTATAGATGACAACATTACTAGTAGTTCAACTATCCAAAACTCAAAAGTTTTAAAAACCAAACAAATTTTATAACAACATTAATTCACATTCACATGCCAAAAGTACTAAAACCATCCAAAACTTAACTTTTAATAAATAACAAAAAATTATAGATCACAACATTAATTCACATGCCAAATATACTTCAAGCATCCAAAACTTAAATTTTAAAAACAACACAAATTATAACACATCATTACATAACATGCCAAATGTAATTTAGAAGAAAAACAAAACTTAAATTTTAAAATCAAAACAAATTATAACACATCATTACATAACATACCAAATGCAGTTCAGAAGCAAAACATTAATTTATAGAAGCAAAACATTAATTTATAGATGACAACATTACTAGTAGTTCAATTATCCAAAACTTAAAAGTTTTAAAAACCAAACAAATTATATAACAACATTACTTCACATTCACATGCCAAAAGTACTAAAACCATCCAAAACTTAACTTTTTGGAACAAAACAAATTATATTAACACTGTAATAAAATATGTCCAAAAATTGTAGATCTCACAAGTATCAAACTGTATCAAGTTATATATATATATATATATATATATATATATATATATGACAGTGCATCTAGATAATATATAAAAAAGAAAATTTAAGACTATCTAAATCTTGAAATCAAATCTACAAATCATGTCCATCAAATAGAGATGGATCTAGCATCTTTCCTATCAGGGTCTCAATCTGCGCACTATCATGTGAAGCATGGAAAATCTGTACACAATGCACATGTACTTGAACATTAAAATTTGATGTTTTAAAAATGAGTGAGAATATATATAAAACTTCATGTAAAAAACAAAAAAATAAAATAAAATCATGCAATACCTCATGAGGTTACCTCTCCATTTGATAACTTGCAACAAGTTCCGCCCCCATGGGAACATCTGCAACGGTAAACTGTACAATATACATGTACAGTTAAATATATATATATATATTAAAAAATTTCAAATGAAAATGCACGTGTACATATATAAACTTATTTTCAATAATATGAAAAAAAAAGTTAGACAACTTGTTCAAATGGTTAAAATGGTGTGGATGTTCCTATCTCCGTCGCTAGAGTCCATGGATTAAAGAAATCTTCTATAAGAACCTAAATTCAAAAAAATTAAAATAACTCAAGATATAGATATATATATATATATCTCAATTTTTAATGGAACTTTTTGAGGTGGAATATATATATATATATATATAACTTAAACATAAATTTTAAAAGTGAAAAATTGTCCATACTTGTGGCTCATCTCCTAAGGAAGTAGAAGGTACATCTCCCAACAAGAAGAAGGTACCGCCATCCCAAAAACATCGGACAGAATCAGAATCTGTTAAAATTTTTTATCATTATATATACATACATGTACATGTGTGCAAAATTATTTATTTTAAACATATCACTTAAAAAACACTAACATTTGCCAACATATCTTGATGGTGAGACCCATCCGCATTGTTTGAACCAGAGGTCCCGAACGTGATATTAAATTTTTCGTCACTCATCATGTGTGACAACTGCAAATGGTGTTTTAACATATAATGATACATTTTTGTTAGATTAATGTACATACAAATAAATGTATACATGTACATACACATGTATTTATTACAAATTGTACACATGTATACATGTTAAAATAACTGAACCCTAAGGTCATTAACACATACCGTTCCCATGCCCTCTTCCTCATGAAGAATTAGGTCTTGAAAACCATTTCGACAATTTTTTGCATATATTCGAAGATCTTCAACATTCATGTTGTCAATATCTTCATCTGTACAATAAACAAAATTGACACGTGCATTTTCACATTCTCTTTGTCGATTTAGACAAACATCGACTCCACTCAATCCGTTGTAAACACTGTCAATCATGACATCCCTTGCTTCTCGACTTATTTGAGAATTCGCATCCATCTCTGATCGCAGAGTTTCGACCCAAAAAGGTCGACTCACCAATGGTGGCTTAGGGCGAGGTAACTCCACATCTCGCTTAGTGCCCTTACGGTCATATAATCGACCTTTCCCCGGACCAAAAAATTCTGACGGAAGGTCATTGTAGTTGGGTTTCATACCCAAAAAAATTCTGCGTAAAACAATTGTGCAAAATAAACAGGAACTTCATCGTTCCATGGGAGCCTTCCATAGGCCACAAGGTGCCTATCATACAAATAGCAAGCTATATTTGGGTGCTTGAAATATTGCACCTTCAGCATTTTTTTTTCGACCCTTCCTTGAAATTAAACATTGACTTCGCCATATCTTCTTAACTCTTTGTTTTACATCCTTGCATTTATCGGGACCCATTACTGGTTCCTTTCTCTTTCTCATCACTTCTACAAATGTATCAGTCATTGGCCCAAGATTTTTGTGCACATTTACAATATCGCCCAATGAATGTGTAACGATTCTGAGGCTTTGTCGACTCTCAGTAGGTAGAGTCAAAGCCACGAGATCTCTTCGCAATTTTGCATGAATTTTTTCACACCTTTGTAAGGTGCATTGCACCATATTTTTTTCCCATGGTATATCAGAAATGTCGGCCGGATAAGTTGTGGTGGGTAGACAACCTTCTTCTTGAATGTAGCGTTCTGCCCTGCGTCTATTTTTACCAATGTTTGGAACATTTTCAGCCTCTGCATCAATATATATAAAATTTCGTATATTAGAAAAAACGCATGTAAAAAAATTTGTACAAATTCAATGAAAAAAATATTGAAATTAATGGCAACCTTGATGTGGTTGGTTAGCATCTTCTCCACCCTAAAACTGTTGAGACCCAGAACGACCTTGCTGAGAACCAGACCCAAAACGACCCTTCTGAGAACCAGCACCACCAGCCGTTGATTGGCCTCTGGGGGAATAAATATCACCACCTTCACGCAACCTGCTACCAATCATTGATGGCCCTCTAAGGGGATTTGAACCACCACCAACCTCTTGAGACGAGAGAGAAGCTTCATAAACAAATACGAATTTATAATCAATTGAAAAATACATTCATATGTACATATAAATACATGTACATATTCATTGATTAAATTGCGTGAATCATACCACGACTAGGTGAACCATGGCCACGCTCCATGGATGGAGTAGAGACCCTTCTCTTCTTAGCTCCTAAAAATAAAAAATGAAACTTATTAACAACTAATTTAACTCACAAAGTTAATAAAAAATCAATTCCATATGTACACACATGTATGGAGATTTAAGATTATATTTAAATATCGTGAACATCGCCCAATCCCTGATCCCCCATATGGGATTCTGTTGATCTTCATCGTTCATCCTCCATTATATATATATATATATATCTATTGGTTGACATTTACACAAAATAAATTTCAGAAAATAAATTTGTAATTTAGTGTACACAAATTATGTAGAACACAACTTTCAAAGCACTAATTGATGTGTGAAATTCAATTTCAGCAAAAAATAAATTATAAAAATGATAAGTTCACCAAATTGCGCTTTACATGGTGGGAGCACACTTGGTATAAAATTGAAAAAAAGACATGGTCATTAAAAAAGAAGTGAAACCACATTTAAAAAAATTCCATTTAAAGAAAAATTTGTTGAAGTCCCCGCATTTTAATTTTATAAAAATGTGAAGTTCATCACTTGTTGCAAATGTGAAGTTCACAAAGTTGCGCTTTACATGGTGTGGTGGGAGCACACTTGGTATATAATTGAAAAAAACACATGGTCATTAAAAACGATGCATTTATAGGTACACAACACACACATATCCAAGATATGTTACAATGTCCATCAATAAATTTTGAATGAGAGCATCTCAACACTAATTCATCTTTGAGAGATGAATATTGAATTTTTAAAGAAGAGCATCTCAAAACCAATTCGTCTTTGAGAGATGAATCTTTCATTGGCATTGCTCTGTATAATTCTAATTCATCTTTGATAGATGAATCATGAATTGGCATTGCCCCACGCAATAGATCAACAAACATCTTATTCACATTTGTACAATGCCTTATACTAAAAAATTGAAATTGGCTAACAGTATTGTTTGCTATTCCATGCAGTTCTTTTAGCCTCTCCTTCATCTGGTTGCACACAAGTTCAGAATTGGTGAAAAATACAATTCCATTTGATCCATACTCAATCGTTGTTCCCAAGCCTTCTATCAATCCAATATAATATGCCTCGTTGTTTGTTGTTCGTCCAGGTATATTAATTTTCCTTTGGACGACTTTGCTAGTCGCAATATTGGAAAGCACATATGTAATCACTTCTTTCCCTTGATTGGGATAACAAGAAAATTCTATGAATAATTTCCATTTTTCAACCATATTTAATGGTTTTCTTATCTCTAATATATATATATATATGACATGAGAGAAATGACACAAGATCATGAGGTAAATGACATGTGCATGGTTTATCTTAAAATTTGACTTAAAAATTTTATGGTCTAGAATTGACATCTAAAATTAATGGGAGGAAGCCTTTAGTTTGTGGGAGAAATGACACATGTACACAATTTACCTTAAAGTGGTTGTGTTTTATGGATATTAAAATGAAGAACTTCTATTTAGATCTATTCCAGAGATTGACTGTAGGGGCATTTACTAGATATGTCACCTTTCATAAAAGATGAGATCCAGAGGCTACCTGGCCCTTTACAGACTCTACCTATAGAACTTGTAGAAGTTAAGAAATTTACATTGACAAATTTACTTGTGAGAAATTTACATTGACAACATATAGAAATTCAACTAGGCTTGTGAAAAGTACAATTGGACAATGTATAATTCTACTTAGAAGAGTCTTTGGTTTAATGGTTAAGCAAGAAAGATTTGCTACTTTCTCTATCTAGAGTAGAAGTGGAATACATAGTAGTTACTTCTTTTTGAGTGTTTTGGATGAAATGGGCTCTACAAGATATTAAGGTAAATTTCTTTTTGAGTGAGTAGAAGTGGAATGTACATAGTAGTTACTTCTTTTTGAGTGTTTTGGATGAAATGGGCTCTACAAGATATTAAGGTAAATCTATATATCTATTAAGTGTTTCAATATAAGTGTAATAATAATTTCAAAAATAAAATATTCTACTTCCTTCAATCACTATTTACATATCATCATAAAGTACCACTTCCTCACACAACAAGTCTTTGAGAAAATAGTGAAGATGGAATACATACCCACAAAGCCTCTTGTTAGAGAAGCATTTGAATATGTGAGAAACAAATTATGAATAGTTCTTGTAAATTATCTTGTTAGAGAACCATTTGAACATGTGAGAAACAAATTAGGGATAGTTCTTGTAAATTATTGTCACTTATTTGACTTCAAAAAAAGAGCCTATGAAATTGAGTGCAATATCTATGTGGTAGAGTACACTATCTAAGGGGGAGAATACAATATATTTGACTTCAAAAGAAGAACCTATGAAATTGAGTGCAATATCTATGTGGGAGAGTACACAATATCGAAGGGGGAGAATAGATATAAGGAAGGAATAGAAAGAGTAACAAAAAGCATATGATTGTGTCAATAATTTGAAGTATTCAAGAAATATAACAAAGGACCATCAAAATTGAGTGCAACATCTATATGATCAAGTGTCAATAATTTGAAGTAGTCAAGAAAGATAACAAAGGAACATCAAAATTGAGTGCAATATCTATATGATATCTATATGATCAAGTGTCAATAATTTCAAGTAAAGAAAGATAACAAAGGACCATCAAAATTGAGTGCAATATCTATATGATTGGGTCAATAATTTGATAAATTGAAGTAGTCAAGAAAGATAACGAAGGACCATAAAAATTGTGTGCAATATTTATGTGGGAGAGTACACAATATCTAAGGGGGAGAATAAAATGTAGGGAAGGAATAAAAATATTAACAAGAAGCATATGATTGTGTCAATAATTTGAAGTAGTCAATAAAGATAACAAAGGACCATCATCAAATTCAAATTGAAAGATCATGTAGTCTTCTTCATGAAGAAGAAGCATTAAATAGGTTCATCATTTAAAGGGTTCATTTTTTAATGAAAAAATTTATGAATAATATGGAATGAATCATTGTACATTATGATAAATGTTGTATTTAAATGACATTTGATCTATGAATAAAAAAGAAAATGGGATAATCTCTTCATATATATATGTGTGTGTGTGTGTAAGAGAGAAATAAAAAGCAAAGGTAATTCCACCAAGCCTAAAGGATCATGTCCTAATACATTAAATTATGTTTGGCTTCTAAAAGCATTAATCATGAAAGCAAAGGTAATTCCACCAAGCCTAAAGGAGCATGTCCATAATACATTAAATTATGTTTATTTTCTAGAAGCATTAATCATGAAGAGTCATGAGATCCACATTTCAAGCATACTATTTTCAAGTTAAAGGAGCATGTCCTAATACATTATTATGTTTGGTTTCTAGAAGAAATAATCATGACTTTTCTTTGAGATCCAAATTTCCATCATACTATTTGCAAGTTCACATTTCCATCATGCTATTTTCAAGTTCTATATGAAGATATGTAGTCTAATAACTAATTAGTTCACATTTCCATCATGCTATTTCCAAGTTCTATATGAAGATATGTAGTCTAATAACTAATTAGCAAGTTGTGATGTCCTAATACATTATTATGTTTGGTTTCCATCATACTATTTGCAAGTTCTCTATGAAGATACGTAGTCTAATAACTATACAGTATAGCCCATATAACATATAACGACCTTTGACAGTATGAGAAAAGAGTCAAAAAACAGAGAGACCTCCCAGCAGAGTTCCACTTGTTCATCAAGGTAAGCAACATAATATCGGAAGTGAAACAATGACACCACTAAACATATGTGAATTTAGATATTAAATTGACATTTATTGCAAATGACATGTGCATGGTTTACCTTAAAGTTTGACTTAAAAAGTTTATGGTAGAATTCACATCTAAAATTAATGGGAGGAAGCCTTTAGTTTGTGGGAGAAATGACACATGTAAACAATTTACCTTAAAGTGGTTGTGTTTTATGGATATTAAAATGAAGAACTTCTATTTAGATCTATTCCAGAGATTGACTGTAGGGGCATTTACTAGATATGTCACCTTCCATAAAAGATGAGATCCAGAGGCTACCTGGCCCTTTACAGACTCTACCTATAAAACTTGTAGAAGTTAAGAAATTTACATTGAAAATTTTACTTATGAGAAATTTACATTGACAACATATAGAGATTTAACTAGGCTTGTGAAAAGTACAAGTGGACAATGTATAATTCTACTTAGAAGAGTCTTTGGTTTAATGGTTAAGCAAGAAAGAGTCATTACTTTCTCTATCTAGAGAAGAAGTGGAATACATAGTAGTTACTTCTTTTTTAGTGTTTTGGATGAAATGGGATCTACAAGATATTAAGGTAAAAGCATATGATTCTGTCAATAATTTGTAGTCAAGAAAGATAACAAAGGACCATCAAAATTGAGTGCAATATATATATATGATCAATTGTCAATAATTTGAAGTAGTCAAGAAAGATTACAAAGGACAATCAAAATTGAGTGCAATATCTATATGATATCTATATGATCAAGTGTCAATAATTTGAAGTAAAGAAATATAACAAAGGACCATCAAAATTGAGTGCAATATCTATATGATTGTGTCAATAATTTGATAATTTGAAGTAGTCAAGAAAGATAACAAAGGACCATCAAAATTTAGTGCAATATCTATGTGGGAGAGTACACAATATCTAAGGGGGAGAATACAATATAAGGAATGAATAAAAAGAGTAACAAGAAGCATATGATTGTGTCAATAATTTGAAGTAGTCAAGAAAGATAACAAAGGACCATCATCAAATTCAAATTGAAAGATCAAGTAGTCTTATTCATGAATAAAAAGCATTAACTAGGTTCATCATTTAAAGGGTTCATTTTTTAATGAAAAAATTTATAAATAATATGGAATGAATCATTTTACATTATGATAAATCTTGTATTTAAATGACATTTGATCTATGAATAAAAAAGAAAATGGGATCATATCTTCATATATATATATGTGTGTGTGTAAGAGAGAAATAAAAAGCAAAGGTAATTCCACCAAGCCTAAAGGAGCATGTCCTAATACATTAAATTATGTTTGGTTTCTAGAAGCATTAATCATGAAGAGTCATGAGATCCACATTTCGACCATACTATTTGCAAGTTAAAGGAGCATGTCCTAATACATTATTATGTTTGGTTTCTAGAAGCATTAATCATGACTTGTCTTTGAGATCCACATTTCCATTATACTATTTGCAAGTTCACATTTCCATCATGCTATTTGAAAGTTCTATATGAAGATATGTAGTCTAATAACTAATTAGCAAGTTGTGATGTCCTAATACATTATTATATGTAGTATAATAACTATACAATCTAGCCCATATAACATATAACGGCCTTTGACAGTATGAGCATAGAGTCAAAAAACAGAGAGGCCTCCCAGCAGAGTTCCACCTGTTCATCAAGGTAAGCAACATAATATCGGAAGTGAAACAGTGACACCACTGAACATATGTGAATTTAGAATGATTTCAACTCTTTTTTCAAAGGAGAAAAAACCATGTTTCATATATTGATAACAAATCATATTCAAAATCCTCTTGATATACCCATAACAGGTTATCAAGTATAAAAGATAAAATTATGTCTCATACAGAAATACATTGCAACAATATAAAAGACAATATGTAGTCACATATAAAAGAAAATATGTAGTCACATTACAGAAATACATTACATGTGAACTTAGAATGATTTCAACTCTTTTTTCAAAGGAGAAAAAACCCTGTTTCATATATTGATAACAGTTCATATACAAAATCCTCTTGATATACCCATAACAGGTTATCAAGTATAAAAGATCAGATTATGTCTCATACAAAAATACATTACAGCAGTATAAAAGACAATATGTAGTCACATTACAGAAATACATTACAGCAGTATAAAAGACAATATGTAGTCACATTACAGTAGTAGATCATTCTAGTTCAATCATTCCAGTGTTGAGGAATCGAGAGAAGGCTCAGTAACGACATAAGCTTAACATTGGTAGTAAAATTCCATGCATAAGGTGAGAATCAGCTAGAGCGGATGAAATTGATGGATCCACAGGAACAGTAACAACTGCAGCAACCGAATGCATATCATACTACCAGAAATTCAACATACACCTTACAGCAAAAGGTAATGAAATTTAAAGCATAATTAATAACATAGATGCTTTGTTTGGAATTTTGGGGTTTCTCATTCCCACTTGGTTGTAAAAAAAAAAACTCTATAGCAATGAGTGCCTTGACTTCTACATGACACCAATCAACTCAAATTAAAACCAAGAATTCCAAAAGGTGCATTTGCAGTAACAGTCCAAAGTTAACATAGAAAAGGACTGTATGAATGTCGTTAAATGGTTCAGTGGAGAGAGCAATTGTCAGAATTATATTTTATCTCCTTTACTAGAAGAGACAAAACATTTAAAACATACTTTTAATGTTTTTTCTTTAAACCATATATACAGGGACCTCCCCAAATTACCGACTCCAAGCCCTTAAAGAGCTCTCTTCAACCTGCTCATGGCTAGATCGATTTCCAAATTTTGGACTATTCCTAGCAAAGAGTATAGCCCGCACGTGGAAATAGGCCTAGATGGCATAGGCATAGACAACAATAGAGTCAATAGGGGCAAGGACAGTTTCACCCACGGGAGTAAATACATCTAAGAAAGCAGCTGGGGTCTTTCCCTTAGGGATGTTGTTTTATTCCCTAAAGGCGTGTCCCAATAATGCAGCAGAAAAACTTTCTAAAGTGGGTTTGCAACAAGATATGGGCTGTTGGAGGATAGAGGACGAGGACCAGGGCATGATCTATGTGTTGGATCAACCACCATATGTATAACTTTATTTTTTTTTCTCCCTATTTTTATATCAGAAAGTGTTTTGTTTTTTGGTTTGATATACATGCCCTAGATAGTTACTCTTACTTGCATTTATTTTAAAGCTTCTATTTTGTTGTTTATCCTGTTTGGGCTGTTTTCCTCTCTGAGGAGGCTCGGGTTAACACAAAAAAACTGTTTTTGTTTTATGAACATATGGACATACTTGTTTTTCTGGATATGAACTGATCTATGGGTTGTTTTCCTCTTATAGAGGAGGCCTGTACACTAGATCAATGGTTTATCTTCAGGCATTTGACAGAGGACAGTGTACTTTTCATCTTGTGAGCTCTATGATCTGGGAATCATACAGCCATAAAAGGAATGTGTAATGCATATACTAGGTAATTTTTTATTTCTGTTAATAAAAAGTTCAATTTTTTTCTTGGAAAAAAAAGGTAATGAAATTTAAAGCATAATTAACAGCATAATTTTTGTCGCTCACATTTACAGGAATCGGAACAAAGTGGCAGACAAACTTTCCAAGGAATTTGTGGAGTTAAACTGGGGTGATTGGCACATTACAGAACACATTGCTGCACAGGTGTACAGTTACTTCCACAGGCCTTTCATAGAGGCAATACAAGAACTGCATGCAGTTGGTTTATAAAATGCAATTTTGATTATACTTTGATTAGTATCTATTTTATATATTTTTGCTACATGTTATCCGACAGATATATCACTACCATTGTATATAACAACTTTTCAATTTTTGTTATTGGTATTTTTGGCTCCACAGGTACTAGTAAGTTATGCACTGAACTTACTTTTGTTCTAATGGATTCCTTCTGGAATTTTGTATTTATCACGGATGATATATGTTGTCAATATAATTGACGCTCTATGGATAGCTACTTGTAAAATGTAACATGTAATTTTTCTTACCTAATGAAAGATTATGAATTTTTCCCTTGTGAAAAAAAGAGGAGCAGGAGGAGAAATACTATAATTGGTAATGAATAATTCATGCATATTTCAATGTATAATTGACACTCTATGGTTAGCTACTTGTAAAATGTAACAGGTAATTTTTCTTACTTAATGAAAGATTAGGAATTTTTCCCTTGTGAAAAACAGAGGAGTAGGAGGAGAAATACCTGGTAGATCGCTCGCTTGAAGTCGCCACAGATAATCACCAACAACACGGATCGAAGCAGCCCCAGACTAGCAGCACCACAGACATAGAAAAACGCGCGAACAAACAAATCAAAGAAAACACAGACGTGGTAAACAAATGAACTTTGAGGGTGATATATTTATAAGAACTAGTTCGGCCGAACTATTTTAAGAGTAAAAGTTCGGCCGAACTATTGTTGCTGGTTTTCCCATCTCTGGAAAAAATTATGTTTTCCCACGCCGTCAGTGTGTCGTCAATCTAAATGGAAGCACGAGTTCGGTTGAACTTTCTCATAAATTTCGGCCGAACTATCAAATATTTCGGCCGAACTTTATAAAAGGTTTGGCTGAACTATTTCCGAAAAAAAATTTCCGCCCCTGATTCTCACAAAAGTGTAACCCAGCTTAACATTTCTGCCCATAACTGAAATGCCTCAGTAAATCAATGCATACATTTATATATTTTGAGTACCTTTACTAGCCCAACTGTGTCATCTCTATAATTAATTGAGTATGATGTATTTTCTTTCTAGGGCTGGAAAGGTTATCCTATTTTCATGCATCGCAAGGAGAGAGACATCACTACTTTAAGGGAACGTAGTAACATAGGTAACTCAATGAGCTTACAAATAAACATATGTGGATTCACCAATATATATCAAGATTTTTATGCGACGGGTATGTAAAAACCACCTATAATGTAATTAATTCTCTTTTTATATTAAATATCATTTAAATAATTTAAATCCTGGTACATATGAGAGAAATCACAACAGTGAAATAATTGATTAGTGTACATTTAAGAATATTAGACCAGAGTACAGAAACCTTGTGTAGTCGTCTTGCAGAAAGAATATAATTCTCATTTATTTGCATTTAAGAGAATTCATGGGACCAGGGTTGGGTTGAACGAGAAACAACTAGTTAAATTTAAAAATTCTACATCTTTACTTAGCCTTATTGCATGAAATCCCTGCCTTCTAATTTAATTTACAGATAAATAAGAAGACATATGCACCCTTGGATTCATGGCTTCAGTCTTGGGTTTGATACAGGATGGAAACAAAGTTTTGTGAGGAGTAGTAGTATTTGAGTCTTTAATTTGCAATTTCTCCTCTTGAGGAAATTCTCATTTGAGATAGAGATATACTATATTATGGACACCCCATATAACTTATAATCAGGGTTAGGGATTTCTAATAAGAATAAAGTCACTAATTCCTAAATTTGGTACATCCTACTCAAAAATTTATAGCTGGCCTTGAACTGTAACATGAGATTGACCTTGATATTGTGAACAACAACTTGAGAATGAAGCTTAATTTAATCATGCTGGAGTATGAGATTGAACATGGGCCTGAGGTTGAGTTTGTGTGTAAGCTTGAATATTTCATTTGAAATGGGAGAAATTGTGCATTTGAGAATGAAATGAAGGCTAGAGGGCCAAGTCTAGGGGACCTCCTAAACGGGGAATTTACCTATAGCTTTCAAGGCACACAAAAGTAGCTTTTGACAGTGCACAAACATTAGAGTTAGAAGCACATAGGGAACATAAATTGCAATTAGAGCATTAGTGCATCATAAATCTTGATGGATATCCACGAGTCTAATGTAACGTAGATCCACATACACCTGCCCCCATATAGAAATATTAGCATGATACTAAGTTAAGTGGTGTGCTTCAGGGGTGCCTGTAATGTTATGGAGATAGAGGCATGAGGTCCGTTAAGTGGTTTTGAGATTCAAAAAGATGATGAGCTTAGTGAAAATGAGTCGCCTTCACTAAGTGGGCCTGCAAGCTGTTTTTAGGTGCAAGTCTATTTTTAGACTATGTCTATTTTTAGACATGGTGATCATATTTCACAAGTTGCAGGATGTTATTTGTGGATGGTTGGTCAAGTTGGAAAAATACATGAAATTCTATTTTTAGAATATTGGGCGATGTCTATTTATAGATCGTCGATCTAAAAATAGAAGTGTCGATTATTATTAGCTCTTAATAATAATCAGACAATAAACATCAACTTATTCTCTTGGAGCACTTAATTTCAGTGTACAGATTTGTCAAATTAGTGGGTTGAAGGAATTATGTAATTCGTATGGTTTATTGGTGGTTCATGCATGGAGGACTCAGTTAGAACTGAAGTGGCAAAGTTATGACACAGTTGGGAGAGTAGTTCATGGAGTTGTTACTCAGTTTAACTTAGTTAATGGAGTTAAACTCAGTTGATATAGTTGTATCTAGTCTAACTAAATGATACACTAGTGAGAGTGGAGTGAATTAATTAGTTAATTAATTCATGAATAATAACTCATTAATCAACTAAACAAATACATCAGTTAACTACAGTGCATGTCAGTTCCAGTGGAGACACAGTGGAGATATAGGTGAAAGGGAAAGATGGACTATCTGTTGTGACTATAGTGATGCATTGATTGCACCACACACACATTGGAGTTGCCAATAAGGATTACGTAGTCAAGGCCAAGGTAATTTTGAATTCATTTAGGAGTCTTCTTCAACAACGATTTCGCTGAGTGGAGGCAGACTATTAGGTGGCAAGAAACCAGTGCATGGATTTGCATATTTCTTTTGATTAGTGTGTGACGATTGATTATACTGAGAGATTGATGTACTAAGCTTTGTATGAGATTATTACATGATCTCCATGATACATAATATATGATAGTTGAGGTTTTCATCTTCAGGATTTCCCGTTAAACAAATGTGTTATGTGCGATTGTTTTTATTGCTTCATGTGTTTGCAATTGATTTTAATTTCTGCAAAAGATTAACAGTGGAAGGATTCTGTATTTAGCAAGAAGATAAATATTGTTAGATAAGGAGAATATAAATATATACATGCATCGTGTATATAATTTCTACATGGTATCAGAGCAATGTTAATTCTTGAAGATTGGAATTGTAAAGAATTGTTGAGTTTGTGCTCGTGGACAATTCGAGTTTTCTTCATAAAATTTTTGGTGCGACAGTTGAGTATACATTGAAATGTCTTTTAATGGGTTGTGATTGGAGTATGCCCTTGATGGGAGCTCGAAATACATATCCTGGAAGGATAGGATGGAGGCAGTGCTAGAGGCTAATGGACTGAAGGAGTTCATCGATAGTGATGTTCCTAAGCCGGGATCTAGCGATGCTGCATTACTTGACGCATGGAAAAAGAAGATAGCAAAGACAAGAATAATTTTGTTGGAAGGTGTGAAGGACCATACTGTGTCTAGCCTTCATGGGAAAGCCACTCCAGTTGCAATGTGGAAGGCTTTGATATATTTTTTCCAAAGCAGCAGCGACCAGAGGAAGTTGGTGCTGAAAGATAAGCTCAGAAAAATAAAAATGGAGAAGGGAAACAATATTCCAAAATATCTCACGAAGTTTGTCCACTGTAGGGATGAACTGGGAAGTGTGGGGATTACTGTTGATGATGAAGACTTAGTGAGCTTGGCTCTCCTTGGGCTTACGAAGAGTTGGCATAGCTATGAAGGCTCTATCAATGGACAGGAGAAACTGCCGATATGGGAGCGACTTTGGTCAGATCTTGTGTAGGAGGAGATAAGGCAAAGTACCATGGATGGCTCTTAATCGAACAATGAAGATGAAGAGAATTGCGCTTTCGTTGCCAAAGAAAGGAAAGGGAAGGGGAAGAAATTTTCTTCAAAATCCGAAGCTAAAGGCAAGAAGCAGGATTTGTCCAAGGTGAAGTGTTTTCACTGTCACGAACATGGAAATTTCGCCACTAACTGGCCACAAAAGAAGAAGAAAAAGAAGGTTGTTAGAGTTTCAGCTAGAGAGGCCTTAGCCTCAAAATTTGAACTTGATTTCTCTTTTATTGCATGCTTGGTTTCAAGCTATATGGGATTGGTATGGTATCTTGATAGTGGTGCATCTTTCCATATGGCGGGAGACAAGGAGTTGTTTAGTGACTTGGAGGAGAAGGACCTTCAAATTCATATAGAGATGGGCGATGATGGTTGATACAGTGCGACCAAAATTGGGAAAATTACCTTTGAGAGGGAGTTAGGTAATTCATTTATGTTGAAATATGTTATGCATGTTCCAGTTCTGAAGAAGAACTTGGTCTCAGTTGCAATGTTGGAATACATAGGTTATGACATTGTTTTCAGCAAGGGAAAAGCCTTCCTGTGACATAAAAAAATGGGTCAAACCAAGAGGATAGGGATTCGAGTTAAGAATCTATACAAGCTAGAGGTAGATGGCTGTGCTACAATGATGGGCAAAGCGGAAGAAGTGGCGAGCCGGGAAAAGGGAGAATTATGGCACAGGAGATTGGGCCATCCTCACCATGGCACTTTGAAGATTTTGCAGCAGATTTCTATTAGACATACCAAGGGTACTCTTGCGCAATCAAATCACTGCAAGGGATGTACTATGGGTAAGTTTGTGAAGACCACCTTTCATGAGAAGGAGAATCATGCTTCAGTGATTCTGGAGAGAATTCACATAGATGTGTGTGGACCATTCCCGGTTGCTTCCACAGCAAAACACAGGTATTATGTTATTTTTGTTGATGACTATTCTCGTAGATGTTGGATCTTCTTCATGTAGAAGAATAATGAAACATTCTCAAAGTTCTATGAGTTTAAAGCATTGGTGGAGAAGGAGTTGGGGAAGCAAGTGAAAGCTCGACGGAGCGATAATGGTGGTGAATACATCTCGGGTGATTTCAAAGACTTCTGTAGCAAAGAAGGAATTTGAAGAGAACTCATAGCACCTCATAACCCACAACAGAATGGGGACACTGAGAGGAAGAAAAGAATGATCATGCGTGATGCACGAGCGATGCTGCATGACCAGGGCCTACCGATGCACTTGTGGGTGGAAGCATGCAACACTGCGGTTTATGTGCAAAACCGTTGTCCTCATAAAGTACTTGGCATGAGTACACCTGTAAACCTGAAGAAGCTTTTATTGGTAAGAAGCTTGATATTTCTCATTTGAAGATTTTTGGCTCATCTGTTTACATTCATGTGACAAAGAACGCCAGGAAGAAGCTGGAGCCAACTGCAGAAGTTGGGTTATTTGTGGGGTACACAGAAACACCCCATAATTATCGTGTGTATTTTATAGACAGTCAGATGACTGTGGTGCGACGGGATGTAAAATGAAATTAGGTGAAAGCCATGAAGTTGTCCCTTGAGAGGGAGCTACACTTGCATGCAGAAGAGGGACTTATTGTTCCCAAAGAAGAGCCTCTAGATGTGGATCAGCCACAGGAGGAGATTCATGGAATGGAGAATTCCACTCATGTAGAACCAAACATCAGAAAAGGCAGAAAGCGTACCATAGAAGTTGAGAGACTGAAGCTTGATGCGACACAGAATGTAGGAGTCCCTACATCACAGCGCAGATAGAGATAGTCACCTGACCGTTTTACTGGATACATGGCTCTTATGAGCAAGTGTATCATGACAGAGGCATCTTCTTTTGAAGAAGCAGTGCAGGATCCCACATGGGTAGATGCCATGGTGGAGGAGTATGACTCCATTGTCAGAAACAGTGCTTGGGAGATTGTTCCAAGGCTGGTGGGTAAATTAGTTGTAGGATCAAGATGGATCTATAAGGTAAAGCAAGCTGCTGATGGGAGCGTCAAGAAGTATAAGGCAATATTTTTTTCCCGGGGCTTCTCACAGATCGAGGGGATTGATTATGAAGAAACCTTTGCAACTATCACACGGTATTCTTCCATAAGGACCATCCTTGCACTCTCAGCGCAGATGGGTTGGCACATTCATTAGATGGATGTGGAGATTACGTTCCATAATGGGATCATTGAGGAAGAGGTGTACATTGAGCAACCTGAAGGATTTGAGATCTTCAACAGCGAGTTGCATGTGTGCAGGCTAAAAAGAGCATTGTATGGGCTAAAGCAAGCACCTTGTGCTTGGTACACACAGATCGACAGGTATTTTGCTGGATTTGGCTTCACCAAGAGTGAGGTGGATTCAAACATGTACCAAATTGTGGTGGAGGGTAAGATTTTAATCATTGTTCTTTATGTTGATGATTTAATACTAACGGGTAATGAGAAGTTGATACACTCATGCAAGGTAGATCTTGCAAAGGAGTTTTAGATGAAGGATTTGGGCCTCCTTCATTATTTCCTTAGATTGGAAATATGGCAGCGAGAAGGTGAATTATTTGTGTCTCAAGGCAAGTATGCCCGGGAGATACTAGAGAAGTTTCACATGCAAGGCTGCAAGCCTATCGACACTCCTCTTATAGGAAATTGGAGGAAAGAGGATGCTACATCGGCAGAGGTAGTGGGTGCAACTGTTTATCGACAGTTGGTGGGTTCACTCATGTATTTAGTTAATAAAAGATCGGACATATACTATGTGGTGAACTAGCTTTCACAAGTGATGGTTAAGCCAACCAAGATATTTTGGAAGGCAGGAAAGCATGTCCTAAGGTATATCAAGGGCACATCTGAGTATGGCTTATGGTACAGATAGATGGATGAGGTGAAGTTGCATGGATTCATGGATTCAGATTGGGCAGGTAGCCCAACAGACAGAAAGAGCACATCAAGAGGGATTTTTAGTATCAGATCTATAGTTGTTTCTTGGTACAGCAGGAAACAAAGATCGGTGGCACTTAGTTCAGTAGAAGCAGAATACATGGCAGCAAGTCAAGCTGCATGTGAGGCTATCTGGATGAGGAAGATCCTGGTCGGTTTGTTCAGTTCACATTTAGGTCCTACAGTGATACATTGTGATAATCAGTGTTGCATTAAACTCTCGATTAATCCTGTGTTTCATGATAGATATAAACATATTGATATCCGGTATCATCATATTAGAGATTGTGTGCAGTGGAAGATCATGTTGCTTCAGTACATTCCTATGGAAGATCAGGATGCAGATATTCTGACGAAGGCGCTCACAAGGAACAAATTAGAATACCATAGAGGCAGGATCGGGGTGAAGGATAATCCCTGTCTTGTTGAGAGGGAGTGTTGAGATTCAACAAGGTGATGAGCTTAGCAAAAATTATTCGCCTTCACTAAGTGGGACCGTAGGTTGTTTTTAGGTGCAACTCTATTTTTAGACTATGTCTATTTTTAGACATGGTGATCATATTTCAGAAGTTGCAGGATGTTATTTGTGGATGGTTGGTCAAGTTGGAAAATAAGATGAAATTATATTTTTATAATATTGGGCGATGTCTATTCATAGATCATCAATCTAAAAATAGAAGTGTCGATTATTATTAGCTCTTAATAATAATCAGACAATAAACATCAACTTATTCTCTTGGAGCAGTTAATTTCAGTGTACAGATTTGTCAAATCAGTGGGCTGAAGGAATCACGCAATTCCTAGGGTTTACTGGTGGTTCATGCATGGAGGACTCAGTGAGAACTGAAGTGGTAAAGTTATGACAGAGTTGGAAGAGTAGTTCATGGAGTTGTTATTCAGTTTAACTTAGTTAATGGAGTTAAACTCAGTTGAGCTAGTTGTATCTAGTCTAACTGAATGATACACTAGTGAGAGTGGAGTGGATTAATTAGTTAATTAATTCACAAATAATAACTCATTAATCAACTAAAAGAATACAACATTTAACTATAGTGCATGCCAGTTCCAGTGGAGACCCAGTGGAGAGATAGGTGAAAGGAAAATATGGACTATTTGTTGTGACTATAGTGATGCATTGATTGCACCACACACACATTGGAGTTACCAATGAGGATTGCATAGTCAAGGCAAGGGTAATTTTGAATTCATTCAGGGGTCTTCTGCAGTAGGGATTGCGCAGTGGAGGCATGCTATCACGTGACAAGAAATCAGTGCATGGATTTGCATATTTCTTCTGATTAGTGTGTGACGATTGATTGTAATAAGAGCTTGATGTACTAAGCTTTGTATGAGATTATTACATGATATCCATGATACATAATATATGATATTTGTGGTTTTCAGCTTTATGATTTCCCGTTAAACAACTGTGTTATGTGTAATTGTTTTTATTGGTTCATGTGTTTGCAGTTAATTTTAATTTCCGTAAAATATTAACAATGGAAGGATTTTGTATTTAGTAAGAAGATAAATATTGTTAGATCGGTAGAATCTGGATATATACATGCATCTTGTATATAATTTATAAAAGTGGCATGGTTTAGGGGCGCATGTTATGTTATGGAGATAGAGGCATGTGGAACTCATGCGAGGTCCCACATGGTCCATCTATGTCGTATATTTTTTATATTCCATGCATTATCTTTAAAAATAACTTTAATGAATTAATGGACTTTAAATTTGAGCTAGTTCATATTTGTGCAAATTTGGTTAGTATAGAGTTTGTTTGAATCTCTTTGTGGAAGAGTGATGGTGTTAGAGTGATAAAAATCATTACGAATGACAGTGATTGCATTGAGTCTACTGAAAAATTCTTGAGGGCTCTCGATGCTTAGGGTTTGTGGCCTACCATACCTAAGCATACGCATCCCAGAGTTGTTGACTTATTAGAAAGGTGTTGGAAACCAGACCTCACACATAGTCCAAATTTTTCTGAAGTGAAAAAGATTCCTCAACAAAATCTCAAAGAGGTAAATACTTGTAGCCTACTGACATGAAATTTCTATTAATCTGTAAGGTGCTTCATGATAATTTGTGTTTACATAGGCTAGAGATGACGAGGAGAATAAGCGGAGGAAGGATAAATCAATGGGTGGTTTCTTTTTTGCTTTCACGAAAACAGTTAGTGCTCACTAAAAGAAAACCCATGATTCAATTTTGTGACATTATTCCATTTCCAAATGCTCTTGCCATTTAGATTGGTTTTTCTTGTGTCAAATTCTCAATTTTTCCTCATTGATGTATACCTTTTTATCTAGTTTTCCCATTGCTTCATTTGGAGATTCTCTTTTTCTCCAAATGAAGTCCTATTTACATGGGTGAATGTGTACCTATTTTAAATGGATTTCCTTGCTCCATTGATGGTATTCTTCTGCATTATCATTTGTTAGAAGTTCTAGCATAATTCTAGGTTTATTTGCAATAACGGGCAAGCAGGTCCTACCATGTCCAAGTCATTTTCTCACATATAAACAAAATGGTTGAAATGTTTTTTGTATAATTTTTGTAAAAAAAAAACTTGTCATAAGGGCCATCACCTGCTTCCAGGGTCCTCTTGAGATACCCTTTCTCCAAACAAAATTTCTCACTTAGTAATTCTAGTAGGGTCTCAGCCAATTTGGTGATCTCTTTGAAAAATTCCATCATTGTTGCCCTACACCCATTCAATGTGTTAGAAAGTTTCAATTATTCTATGTTGCAATTATTTCTCTATCTCACCTCAAAATGCATTAGTATAGACCCAATAGATTTATATTCATTGTATTATAAAGTTTCTTTAAAAAACTCAATTGCATGCCTCTCCAAATAGATCCAGTTTACATTTTAACTGTCTCCAAATTTTATTTAATAATATAGAGTAATGAAGTAAGGAACTTCTCTCCCACCTGGGTTTTATAGAGAAGGTTGTTTAATATATCTAACTCAATTAAAACAGGGCAAACACAAAAATATAGGCTCTTAAATGAATAGGAGGATTATACTTGAAGAGACACACAAAATAATAGACATCTGGAATGTAGAGAATCTTGCTTCTCTTGGTCCATTTAAAAAATAGAAACACCAAATTCATAGGTTTCCTTTACATTTTGTTCTGTAAGCAACTAGCAAGAAAAACCATTCTTCATGTTATATTGAATAAACTTTCTAGAAGAGAAGGACGAAACTAAACTTTAAATTCCTTCTAACTATGAACCAAAGAAAGCTCATGATCCAATATAGGTTTCTTACTTCCTTTGTCTGCATCAATAAATATATAATTAGGGTGAAGAGAGAGCCTGTTCTAACAGCGGGATTAGTACTACAACAAAATTTTCCCAATCAAAATAGGCCAAAAACTAAAATCATAGGTTATATTTATATTTGAAATCTATTTTATGACCAACTGGGTATTTTATATTCTATGCATAAGGAAGCACATGATATGATGATCCGATAAAGGCATCTCACTTTAAACCAAATTCCCATGTCTGTAAGGAGTAGGGTTAGGCATCCCACTCTAACATCATAATTGCGAAAAGCATGACTGAAATATCTCCAAATTGAGAAAAATATGTTAGAATTCAATCATAATTCATGAATACGTGGACAATGTTTGATTACCTTCTCTATGATAAGAACTTATACTAAGAAAAAAGTCTCAAAATATACCAAAAGTTAGCACAACATATTCAAATTCAATCATAATTCATTGACTGGTATAAAATCATTAAAGAAAAGTAGAATTTTCCAAGTTATCCATACTGAATATAGAATTTTAGAATAATTGAAGTTTATATTGGATCAATAAGTCACATAAAAATTCTAGTATGCACATACCGAAAATCCTATCTTTTCAGCTTAATCTTAAGAGAAAACCATTATTAAAACAAGGTCAGATTATTCAGAAACAAAATGTATAAACATATTCATCAATCTATGGCTGGCATAGAATTTTGAAAATAGTGTGATGGCCACTTTTAATCCACTCACTTGAACTCGCTTGGGTCAGATGGCCATGGATAGTCTTCTTTGGCATCTTGGAGCACAATGAAATCTTCTGCGTCTAGATTTTCTACCTTCTTTGGCTCGCTACAAGAAATCTCTGCTTTCATGAGGGAATTGTTAAGAAACTTTACTGGCACATAATTGGTGTTAAATTTTGGTTCTCTGACACAGTTATAATGCTTAGATCGCACTTTCTCAACACACTCCATGAGCTCAACTAGTGTGCCATTTCCTTTAAGCTGAAATAAGTCATAACAAAGAAACCATTAACACTGAGAAAGTGTACAATTCTAGGGAAAATTTAGGAATTCTATTAAATGGATTGAAGATGAGAAAAAATAGGAACCAGATTCTATGTTCCCACCTTGAAAAAACCCACTTCTTCACATGCCTTTCCCATATTTTCCATGAATCTCTCTTTTTCATTTCCAGTCAGGCTACCCATCTCAATGATTGAATTTCCATTTTTTCTGCGAAATACACAAATCCCACACACAAAAAAACAA
The DNA here is from genome assembly GCA_034641835.2 of Pinus albicaulis. Lineage (NCBI taxonomy): Eukaryota > Viridiplantae > Streptophyta > Pinopsida > Pinales > Pinaceae > Pinus > Pinus albicaulis. Next base: position 826,008,484 of record CM076575.1, read on the forward strand.
GACTTCCCATAAAAAAAAACTATATCAAAACTCTACTCAAACTTTGATCACTACATTGCGTTGGTTTCTAGAGCTCTCCTTATATAGGAATTTTCTTACATTAAAATAATCTAACCATGGTAGTAAATTAGGAATGACATGATGATTGCATCACTGATGAAAATTTTATAAAAAAGACATGTGAATCCCAGTGTGAACTAGACACAGGATGGTGAGGACCAAGTGTTTTTTTTGTTATTACTCATGCCCCTTGACTTGTCCTTTTCCTTCAACATGTATTTGAGTATTCTAATGCACTTGAACACATTCTTTATACATTCATAGCCGCAATTAGGGGCTATAATTTAGATAATCAAAGACAACCATTAAAAATATGGGATGTGAAGGGACCGTAGAAGGGTCACTATTACATGTGGGGGGGTTTTAAGACAATATTTAAAACAATTTTCCAGTCAGTTGTCTTAACTAGAGACAAAAAGAAACTTGTGTATTGTCTTAAAGATTGTCTTTAACTAGGTGTCTCAAAATTAGCGTCCTAAAAAATTGTCTCTAAATACAATATAGAAAAGATATTATTATTGTATCTATAAACATAGACATTATTGTATTTTAAGAGACAATTTCATTTGTCTACAATTTGTCTCTATAGAGACACTTTCATTTTTGTCTTTGTAGAGACAATTACATTTTTATATTTATGGACAATATTTGAGATCAAAAACATATTGTCTCTATAGAGACTATATTTCCATAATTCAAACTATTTTCTCTCTAGAGACAATATGAAAAAATATTTAAAAAAAATAAACAAATCATTTGAAATGTTATTTTAAGGTGGTTTGAACATTTAAAGTTCCCAAATAGTGATTTTAATTACCTTAAATATCTATTTTTTATGGAAAAAAAGAGTAAATTCAATTATTTTAAAGTTAACAGCAAATTCATTTTAAATCTAAGTGAATTTTTTTTCCAAAACTTAACAATTCCAGAAAGCAACCTTGAAAATAATAAGGCATCACACTTATATTCGTTGAAAATAAATCCATGTCATTGAATTTGAATATGCAAGATCCTCAGTTGGAACTTCATTTCATGACATATTATGAGGCAAAAGAAAAATTTACAACATTTCTCCATCCTACAAGAGAGTTTAATCTCTAACATATAAATCGAAAAGGCTGAATCACATTAAATGATAGAAAAATAAATTCATATCCACTAGTTAGCTCCACCACTTCAATACCTTTGTATAAGTGGAATTTCCTTCCTTGATAACAAGAAATAGAAAAAATTTATATGCATTCGAATCTACAATTGATTGGAAAATTTACACTTAATTTTAGTGTTGTCATAGCACAAATCTGTGTTAAATATTAGCATCAAATCAGTGTGAAAAATCAACATGAAATTTGCGTTAAAAATCAGCCTGAAATCTGTGTTAAAATCCTTCCTTAAATCTGTTGTGTCATGGCATAGATCTGTGTTAACTATTAGCCTCTAATCGACTTCATATTTGGTTGAAGTTGCAGAGAAGTCCTTATCACTAGTTTTTTCTAGGAAGTTAATCATTTCTTGGAGGCACAACCACCCATCCTTCTTCCTGTTAAGAATAAAATAATAAACTTATGTAAGGAAAGTTTTATACCATTTCTCAACCATTTTCAAGAGAGATACTTACTGAAATAAAATAAATGAAGTAGTTCATACTTGAAAAAAATGTGTGCACTCTTAGTGTTTCTTCATATCACTTGTCTTGTGTTGCCTGATTCCCCAAAAGTGTCTAGTACAAACTCAAATGGTAGGCCAGAAAATATTTTGTGGAATATCCAAAGACACTTGCTTCAACACCTTCACATCTACCTGTTTTTAGTGCTGCAAAAAGTCACACAAATTTTAGAACCAAGAAAAAATTTAGAATGTCAAGAAGTAACTTAAAAGAAAACTATCAAAAGGAACATGTCTAAAAAGAGTTTTCACAAATCATTATTCGTTCTTCGGTAAAAAATTAATGAAATGTTGAATATTCATTGATACCAAAGAAAAGGTTAATATGTAACAAATATATTAAACATGAGTTGCTTCATGAAATTATCCATGAAAAATACAATCTAGTCGACCATAAGGGGTTTATGAAGAGGACTTTTGTGGTTCTAAGTATAGCTGACCTCTTTTATGAACCATGATATTCAGAATTCAATCCTGCTACCATCTCCAGAGTTTTCAGAAGGAGCTTATATCTAATTAAATGGCATATTGTTTGGCATATATTAAAACAAACTTTAAATCATCCTTCTCATAATTGTGGGTATATCAAATTGTATGGTTGTGATTCTCGTTAATTAGTTGGAATGAGTTAGATAGGCCAGCGCATCTATTTACATGGACGATATTACACTTGTACAAAATAGCTATTTAGTTACTAAAAAAATGACTAAAATTTGCATATAAACGACTATTTTTCGGTCGGTGACCAATAGTAGCTAAATTACAGTATCTTATAACACGACCAACTTTTAGTCATTTTTAGCTTAGTCATTAATTGGTTATCTCAATTTTGTTTTGAAGTAGTATATTTGGTCATTAATTTAGTCACTAATTTGGTCATTAATTTAGTCATTGATTTAATCATTGATTTGGTCATTAATTGTCACAATTAATGACCAAATATACAACAAAATATATTACTATATAATCACCTGAGAAAACCAATTAATGACCAAGAAATATGACCAAAATGTTGGTCGTGTTATAAGATATTGTAAATTAGATACTAATAGTCATATATATGCAAATTTTAGTCATCGTTTGAAAATAATTAATGACCAAAGAAGTATGACTAAATTTTTTGTCGTGTTATAAGATACTGTAAATTAGCTACTAATAGTCATATACATGCAAAATTTAGTCATTATTTGTAATCACAAATTTATCATTTGCACTGGTCATTTATCTTTTTTGGTAGTTTCGTATTCATTATATAAAGGACTAATTTAGTAGTTTATATTCATTTCATTTACTTTCATTAATAATCATTATAAATGACTAATTTAGTTGTAGATTTATTTTATTTGTGTTCGTCATTAATCAATATAAACTATAATTTAGTAGTTTTAAATTGATTTTATGTGTTCATTATTAATCAACATAAATTAATTTGTATGGTTTAAAAAATATCATACAATGTGCATGTTCATCTAATATGAAAACATAAAGTTTCATATGTTAATTACAATACTAAACAATATCAAGTGCAATTATAAATAATTTCAACCACTTAAATTATATTATATGAAATGTTAAGGTATTACAATGAGTTTCCAGCTTAATATTGTTTGGACTACAATTTACACGTGAAATGATGTTTCATCACTTCAAAACATTATCATTGTAGTGCCAAGGCATTGCAGGTGAATTCACAAACTCTGAAGACTTGACCATCAATATATATATGTGTGTCTTATGTGGGATATTGGCTCTAAGAGTATCACCAGACCAATTCTCTTCTCTCTATTTTTTTGCATTTGTCACCCCAATGTTATTTCTCTCCTCTTTCTTCAATTTCTACTTCTTACCATCAATACTAAGTTCATTTTCTGAAAACAAAAAAAGATACAATGCGGAGTGTAAGACATGAATGAAAATGAACACTAGAATATAAAGTAAATTTGACTATAAATAATTTATACGACATTACCTCAAGTACATCAACAATGTCAAAACCATTTTTCTCCATACAAGTAAGAAACTCAAACAAATTTTCTTCAATTGAGCGATAGTGGAAACTATAATATGGCCAGATGACCTGTATAAAAAAAGAAAATAAAATGTCACCATATATAGAAAATAACACCTTAGTAACTTAGTATTCAACCTTCAGGGAAATCTTAGGAACAATCATGTCAACTAAGTTATATGCTAAAAAGCTCAAGTTGTAGATAACTTGTGAAAACGAATAATATGAGGTGTGATGTTTACATCTAGAAAACAAAGCTCTATCAAACAAACATTAAAGACAGAATGAAGCATAGAAACACCATATTTCAAGACATGCAGAGGAAAAATGCCAAATAATATATAGGAAATTTTTAGCTGGTTTAAGTTTGGTGTCCACGTTTACTCAATTTTAAGGAATCTATTTTCCTTAATATGGAAATTTTATTAGAATATATAATGTATTTAGAATTGATTTAAACAATATATATGAAAGTGAAGAAGGCTACAGTATTTATAGTATACCCAATAAGAAACATTCTCAAAATATTGACAGTGTATGATTGATAAAATATGAACACAGATATAAACCATACATAGACAAGACTAAAATCTTATCATTTAACGTGAATGTGTCCACTAACCTCCAATCATCCACAAACCTCTTCCTCTTGGCCAGAGAAAACACAAGGCCAGGATATCATTTCTCTGCCCTACTATCTTTCAAAAATCTCTCCAATGTTCGAGTGTATGCATGAAGATTCTGAACTGCAGATTCTCTCTGGGGATACCTGAAACCAGTATACCTTGGTTCATTTAGTAATTTTCAATCAACGGTCAAATAGGACAAGTGGGTAATGGTAATTCAAGCTTCTCAGTTTGTCTACTCACTCTACAGCCGTGAATTTTCTTGAAATGAACCTAATCTGTCTTCTACCAGCCACCAACATGCTTTAGCCTACCACCCTACCACAAGCTCATACAACTCTCAAGGACATGGGTTTCTTCTCTTGGTTATGGGAAATGGTATTCATGGAAAAGAATACAAGTTCCTTGAAACATGAGGAATAGTGGAATAATGATAATGGAGGAAGAGACTTTCCCAATGAAAACTACACATTATATCCCTTCCCATGCATGAGGAATACATGTCTTCCCCAAGGATGTGATAGATTTTCTTCGTGCACATAAATCTAAGGCAAGCGGAAAAGCGTTTTAGTGAAGCATGGGAAAAATTAGAGTACTCTACCAAAGGACACGTCTCAAGGACAATACACCCATGGGCCCTTTTCCTCTTCCCCTCTTATGCATCCACAATCCATTTAGTTAAGAAATAGTGCAAGCACAACACAAGAGAATAATTGGCGGAAAAGGATTTAAACCATATTCAACAATATATTAATACAATGGTATCAATATATCATACATGGATGTCATCACCTCATAAATTGAAGAGTGCCGACACACTAATAACTCTTAAATAGATAAGGATGACAACTCATACGCTAACACATATGTTTCACCTCAAGCAACCTTTTGGGTGGTTATTACATTATCCATTAAGTTTTGGTTGTGTAACATCTAAACCTAACTCCCCATAACCAAGCCCATAACTTGGACTCATGAACATTCACTAGTTAGACTTGTTACCTCCTAGATCCGCATAGGAGACAGTCCAATTTTTCAAGTACAAACCTTAGGGGAAATATTTCAAGTTCTACCCACTCTTACCTCAATAGAAGTTTCCTTCTCTTTAGGCCAGCTCTCCTCCAGCACAAGGAGGATTTTGCTAATATCAAATCACTAATATATCTAATATCACAGATCTAAAAATTAGATTAGTGATTTGTGTTTAATGATCTTTAAAATATAAAGTGAGAACACAAGCAAGACTGAATAACTTGTCCTTTGAACAAACAATTAAAGAAGTGTTGGATGAAGAAGCTTAAGATAAGGGAAATCAACAAGTTATGTGTACATAAGTATCATAAATAAAATAAAAACATATTCATATGAGGAACGGCATGATAAGCTCATTATGATGCTAAATCATTTCCAGCTCAAAACCAACCAACATATAATGCAATGAATGAAGCAAGGACATCATAAACAACCATCAAATAAGAATGAACAACAATCTTTACATTCATTAGCAAACATTAATTACATCTTGCGAAACACAGGGCCTGAATACCTCTCCAATACACCCTTCTCTAACACCAAAACAACCCATAAGAAATGTGTAGCATCTTTGAAGATAAATATATATACCAAAAATTTTTGATATGGTATGAATACCTCTCCAATACACCCTTCTCTGATTGTTCGTTGATTTTACTTGAACACACAAAATTGCAATTCCTGCATTTGTTGATATCCCTAATAATGTTTACTTCCCCATTTGATCTCTAGCTCTGTTATCTACTGCATCTCTATCATCTTCGTCCAAGAATTTGTGAGGTTTTCTTCCCATTCCTGTTGTCAACTAATGATCTTCTTGTCTAATATTACACTCCCTTAATCTTGATTTTGAAAACTATACCTCTGATGTTCTATTAACCATTGTAAGTAAGTTGCATAGAATTATGGTATGCTTACATAAGACATTTTTTAAAGCATTTTATGGATATTGGTTTGATGTCTTCTTAATCTTATACTATCTTTGAGGCTATATAAATACTTTTTGCATGGTACCTACACATTTTGTTTTCACAAAAAGTACCTATCTTATGGATTCAAATGCTCCTTGTTTTGGGAAAAATGCTATTTCTTGATAAACTGGAGACATATATGTTCAGAAGAAGAAAAATGGTCAATGAGAAATGTAAAATCTAGGATATATTAAGCTATTGAATATGAATCATTTCAAATTACCAACACTCAAAAGGGTCTGGAAGCAAGCTTTTGGTTCCAATATGACTTCTTTCACTATCAATATATTTTTATGTTATGAAATGACCTTGTGCCAAAATTCCCATATTTCTTACTGGTTCTATTCATGTCTAAGTCTTGGATTCATTATTCAAAGTTAACAGAAGTCTGCAGAGATTCAGCTGACATCAAAATAAATTCATTTACTTTGGTTGTTTTGTGTAGGATGAAATACAATAAAGGTAAATTTACATCATACAATTCTGATTCTAAAGATTTGGTATTTGTTGGAAAAAAGTGGGATTCAGCTGAGGGTTAGGATCCAAACACTAACGAGACACAACAAGAAGCTGTGTGAGTTTTCAATTTATTATTGTACTGTTATGGTTTTCACCCAAAGTTGCAAGATAAGTTCTTTTCAATTTAGCTGTTTGTGAAGAACTGTGAAATTTTAGGAGTTTCAAATATGTGTCGTGATGGACAAAAAATAATTTGATCTTCTTACATTCTCATTGTAAGGGGTGATAGTGTGAGATGTAATGCTTGATCTCATCTCCAACTTATGTCTGTAAAAGTCTCATTATCAATTTTTTTTGTTGCATGTTTTTTTTGTCACGATAAGTCCATGTTTAATTTGGAAACTATATAGATTTCTTTATTGGTAAAAGAGGCAGCAACTGCGCTCTGGTAGTGATTGTGTGGGAGAAATAACATGGAAGTATTTTTTACTAGTTTGGGCCCTGGGTAGGTAACCCAACCTAGTGCACTGTTAATGAATTATTTTTGGTCATTAAATGTCATAATGACATTTATTATTAGTATATTATTAGTGATTGCAGTGAGAGAAGTGAGGTGCATTCTGCACCTCAATACAGATGAGATGTGTACTGTGCATAAGCTAGAATGAAAAACAACTTGACGTATAAAAATTGAACAGAAACTGAAAAAAGGAAACATAAAAAAGTAAATAAAGAAAAATAAAAAATAACACAAAAAAGTATTGATCCATCTTATTCCAGAATTATTTAGGTGCCAAGAGGTTTGCGAATTGGTTATTTTTTATCACTCTTGGTGCCTAATAGATCCGTGCTTAAGAAGGATCTATGTTGATTATAGAAGTTTGGCGGGATAACTACCAAAATTATAAATAAAGCATGTCAAATATTATGTAATGATCACTCCAATTTTAATAAACTTACTTTTGTTATATTTCCTCAGTGTGTGTTTCAAGTTTTCCGACAATGGTATCATTGCATGCTTGAATGTCGTGAGGATGAAGTCAAAAAAATTCTTGGGATAGAGAAAGAGTTATGAAATTCAAGTCATAAGTGATGCATTTGATGTTTTTAAAAACTGGCAAACATTTTTCAAAAGTTTCTTATGTTAAAAAATATACAAAAAGAGGGTAGAAGGAAGGTGGAAGATGGAGACTTATATCACTGCAGTGAAAAAATTGAGCTTGCCATACGGTGGCAACATACCTAGCTGGTGGCTGTTGGGATTTATGAGGGTCAATAAAAGAATCAATGGAACCAAGTCTCAATCAAATTTTGAAATAGTCTCCTCACCCAAATTCTGAAATAGCCTCCTCACAAGTGCACTAGAGGCTAGTGTGCTAGAGAAAAAGTCCAAAATCCAAGAACAAGTGCTAAAAAAAGTAAATATGCAAGTGTGCCTAAGAGAAATGCCAATTGTAAGGTGCTAGGGTGATTCTTCCCTATGATTCTTTTTGCAAAGTTAGGGTTCTTGACTATGGTATCTAGTTTATGAGTAGATGGCCCAATGTTACTATCTTCCATTGTTCCACTAATTGATATATCCATTTCCCTCATATTTCTTGTTGGTCTATATGCAGTAACAAGTATCATTTGGTTCCCCTTTGGGATGATCTTAACATTTTCTTTTGGATTCAATAGAGAATTTACCCATACTTGCACAAGCTTTTCATTAGCAAACAAATGAAATACTTCATATTGAACAAAAGGAGAAACCTCCCCTCTTTGATCTATACTCATTTGTGGCATTACCTAAAGAGTGCAAAATGACATTGTTACATGTTTTGATGTAGTGACCATTGCATTCTGTTTTGTGTCCTTACCACCATTTCTAGGCCTAATTTCATACTTAATGTCACAAAACTCCTGAAAGGTTAGGGCTGCTCGAGTACCCTCTTCTAGCATTTGGTACTCCCTCTAATAATCTGAAGCATCTTTGTTCCTTTCTGGTGGTCCACAAATCCCTATTTTCTGCCCATCTAGGATTTGGGGAAGCCAAGGTCTGAGAGTATTCTGATTGGATGCCCTAGTGCTAGTCTATCCAGGGGTATTAGGCTGAATGAGAACATGCTGATTGCTACTCGCATTATTCCTCCATTGGGCAAGATGCTGAGTTAGCAGCTATTGGTTAAGCTGCCATTGAGTAACTATAGTTTGCCTTGTTTTTTTTGAAGCCTGCTCCTCCATTGAAGCTTTCCCTAAATATCTGGGTCAGTGACATCAATGAAAACGCTCATAGGTTGGCAGGGTGATCCAACTTTGATAACACTATATTTTCCCAAGGGGATTTTTTCCCTTACAGTTATTTTTTTAATAGGGTTTCAACAATTTATGAAGAGAGTTATAACTTATAAACCATAACAACAATGCATGTTCATTTTCCCATATAACAATAGATATCCTCATTGATGTAAAATATGCGTGACAATCATAAATTATTCTGCAATTTCCATAAATTAAGACTGATGAACAACAAGCCTATGCAACAAGAACAATTTCCACTTATAATGTTGGTATTAAACAATAAATGAAGAATATTGATCCACAACATCATCAATAATTGTCCTAGGTACATCGAGTCCTTAGTATATAAAAGGTTGATTGTGCTAATGATGTCTTAACTAGGTTGGGCGTCTTGCTACCCTTACAGATCCACTTGCCTAATAGTTGTTTTTCTATTTAGTCTACATGTTTCTTTAGTCTGTGAATATGGTAGGATGAAAAACCATTTTATTGATGCAAGATCCGTAACTATGGTACCACAAGATATGCCTTCTCAACTGCTAATATTCCTTTAATCTGCCTTAAGGAAATCCTAAGGATATCTTATCATCTGCAATAGGAAACCATTGGAATAGAGTTCTTGGCCTCTATTTGCTCCAAAAACAAGCCTTTGTTCATCACCAATGTAGTTTCACGATAGCCTTCTTCCTTCCAACTAGAACTATCTGACTTTTCATCTTCCCCTACACTTTCCTCTCTGCCAACATCTATAGAGGTTCCCCTAACCCTAGAGGATTGGCCATTACACTGCAAGGGCTCTTATGGGGAGTTTTGAGATTGTGACGGTGTCTGTTGTATTTTTTCTTGTTGTTGTTGACAATAAAGTGAGACTGAGTGGTGAAGCTGTGACTTTGAAGATTCTAGATTCATTTGGCAATAATACTCACCACCTTGGGGAATGGAGGGTTGACAGTAATTTGTTAGAGTTGGGAAAGAAACAGTTGTAGGTAGTGGACTGTAAAGCCAACCTTGCCCTTTCAGGGCTACAACAACTGCATGTGTTGCATATTCAAGAGGTACCCAAATTCCCCTAACAACCATCAGCTAAGGTGCTTGAGGATTTGAGCTTGTTGGTGAAGGGCTGGACCTTCTGGTATGCAGACGATATTTTTGTCCAAATCCAGAATATAAAATCAACAAAAAATTGCAGATTAACACCTCTCCTTATCATTTTAAAAGTGAATTGGAGATTAACACCATGCCTAGACAAGTAGCATCCAGGTTGGCCCTTCTCAAGTAGCTCGACTTTCATTTCTCACACACACCACATCGGGGATCAAGGTGGCATACTTGTTAGCAAATTTGGGGGTGGACACCAGAGAGGGAAGAACTCTTTGGATCAATAAGCTGAATAAAAAGATAGGGGAATTCATTGCTACAAATGAAATGAGCTCTTCCCACTCAAGTTAAAGCTCATTAGTTGAAAGGTTTAAGCTCCATAATAGATTGAATAGAGTAGATATGTGATATTCTTAAGTAGCTCTATAATAGAGTATCTAGGTAGAACTCTTAAGTCAATATATAGTTGATCTGTCCTTATATGTTTAGAAGTGCATTGGAGATTAACACCATGCCTAGAAAAATAGAATCTAGATTAGCCCTTTTCGAGCAGCTTGTATTTCATCTCACACACCACAACAGGGCTCAAAATAGCAGACATGTTAGCAAATTTAGGGATTTACATAGGAGAGGGAAGAACTCTTGGATCAGGAAATTAATAAAAATTTAGGGGAAGTCATTGCTGCAGATGAAATGAGATATGAAAGCTCAACAACAAGGGATAGGAACTCTGGGGATAGAGAACTGATTGATTCTCCAAAAATTTTCAATGCATACTAGGTAACCAACCAACAAAATCAAGTGGATAAGGGAGGTGGAGGACTCAGGCTCATATTGACTCATAGGGAGAAAGATTAAAAAATGACACATTCAATTCCATGAAGCAGATAGAATGGAATGGCAGGGAGGATAGACACGACACTTAGGATGTCCAGTAACAACAGGTTTGGACACAAATGGAGCAATAAACAACCACTGCAATAAAACAAGGCAGATTCAAAGGTGTCTATTCATTGTTATTTTGGCATCCTTCCCAGAATCCATGGACTCATTTTATCCATTTAAAGGATTAGGGCACTAGAAGGAATCAAATATATTTGTTTCTAAGCCAACCATGCTGATTTAAGATACAATAATGATTCAAATAAAAGCGAAACCTGTATAAAGAAATTAGTAGGACTTGTAGCTTCAAAAAATTAAATATTTTGACCGTGTTTCTTGTTGGAATGGAGAAACTTATAGAATTAATTGTTGTAAAACTTGATGAAGCAAACTATAGTTGGTAGAACCAAATATTATGAAAGCTCATACGAAAATAAAAATTTTGTTTTAAATGTTCAATAAAATAATGTATGCTAAAATCCAGTTTAATTATGTCCTAATGGTGGTTTAAATGCATCCAAGAAAATTGTGGCATCATATTTCATGCAAGATCTTGGGCCTTATATTTATTTTATTAAAAAGGTATTTTCTTGGACACGTCCATTAGCAACTTTGCAAGAGGAAAGGAAACTAAAACACTTTCTGCAACATTTGGCCAAGCTTAAACTCACGAATGAGGTGAAGGAACCCAATTTTTCCACAACAATCATCTTAATGCAGACCAGTAAGATAATCATTGATCTTACATATTTAAAGGTAAATATCAGAATCTATTATACGTGGTTTCAACAGAGCCTATAGGTATTGTTACCAAAAAAAAAAATTGAGACAAAAATGGGATAACCAGGAGCTATCAAAATTCAATATATGTTGGTGATACATTATGAAGCATATCAACTATACTGGAATGGGACTATACTTCCCGAAGTGTGAGGAAATGTATTATTAGAATGGATCTAGTTTGAGAGGTGAATTTGAATGCATGAGAAAGGTAACAAAAAATGATATTAGAGGCTCTGATCTACTGGAAGAGTCCTCTATAGAATCCATATAGTGCATAGGAAAGGAGGGTGATAGCACAGTAATACAAGGAACATAGGAGGGATAGTAGATGGGTCAAACTTGTCTGATAGAATAACTGTTCACATGTCAGTAGTACTCTTGTAGAGAGTATTGAAGCGAGGATAAGAGACCTTTCTAAGGTTTGTATTTTTATGGAAACCAATATTCACAATGTCAAAATTAAGGATTCATCTTGACAAAGACAAGAGGAGTGTAAATTTGTAAGCCTATCAAGGGAGATCTGTCTCGAATGCAGTCATTTCAGTCCCAGCTATTTCAATGACACTCAACATCAACAAAATCAAGCTCCCAAACACATAATCACTGGAGTTCAAAGAATTTGGGTAGACAACTAACATGATGGCTATAGGTGCATATTTTGGAACCCCTGTAAGCTACATAAGTAGAGGCTCAGAAGAGACCTTGATTTGGGCATGAAAATTTAAATAGGACACCACATAAATTATGCCTGCAATCATAAACCAAGTCCTAAACTAAATTTGAACCTGAAGGGAGGAAAATGATATAGAGAACAATGCCTAATTTCATAGCAGAAGTTTCCCAAGAGAATTAATTGGTGCAAAGTCTCTCTCTTGTATATAATATATATAGGTATGCGCACTAGAATTAAAAAGAAAATTAAAGAAGGGGGCAGGGGGCAACCTAAATTTGGGCCAAGATCAACTTTTGTTGTTGGAACCAACCTTTATTTAAGGTGATTTGTACACATGTGAAATGAAATTTATGATGGGCTGACTTGTGCATGTAAAGTCTTGTGACCGTTGCTAGGATAAATTTTCTCATCCTATGGGGGATTTCCTATTGAAGAGCCCATTTCTTTGCACAACAGGCACATGGCAGAAATGGGGTGTTCAACCCAACTTATGAGGACATAGAGGATGAGTTTTCACATCTTTAAAGGAGCTAGATGAGTTCACTTTGAAGAACTCTACACTTGGAGGAATATTGGAGGCATAGTTTTCCCTTTGGTCGCTCCTTTGCCTTGCTTTGTGAGCCATGTTCCCACTTCATAATGGTTTTGTGACCCTTATAATAAATATTTTGAAGGTCTATACACCCTTTGAAGGGTCATTTGTTGGAGGTACATGAGCCTATATCAGAGAAAAAGGGTTTAGTCCCCACTTTGAAGGACATTTGGTGGTGGAACTCCCTTTTTTAGTGGAGGATTTGTTACAGTTGTGGGTGAAATTGAAAGTCCCCCTCTCCCACTTGGTCACTAGTATTGGGAGCCCTTATACCTACCTTGGAGGAGAATTTTTGGGGTGTCTGCCCATTTTAGAGGCTTTTGGTGGGTAGATTTAAAGACTTCCTAGATAAGCTATGTTGTTGATGGTCCTTGGGAGGCTGGATGCCATGCCAACAAGCCTGGTATCTATTTATAAGCCAACCCCGCTGATTTAAGATACAATAATGAGTCAAATAAAAGTGAAACATATCTAAATAAATTAGTAGGACCTATAGCTTCAAAAAATTAAAGATAATTATTACAAAATTTCCCTAGATCTTTGGAAATAACAAACAAAATTCAACTTTGATGTCTTCAATAAACTATATATTCTCTTAAGGTAGATGTTCATAAAGACTCCCTATAGAATGATGATGATCTTGGGGAATCTCTAACATAATATTCCATTGCAGAAATGAATGATGTGGGTGGATGTTCGTTCAGTAATTTGATTCACAAAAAAAAAAGTATAACAATGCATGTATGTAATGTCCAACAACATAACATTAAACTAGAAAATGGCACCGAATATGATGAAAAAGTTCACAAATTATCTTTACCTGTTCAAGTGTAAGAAATTTAAAACCATGTCCAAGGTCAAGACCTTTGTAAACTTCATAGAACTCTGATAATATTTTAGCATACCATACAAGTGGAACAAATAATTTCAAAAGTGACACAAAATGCTACTCAGAGAAATGCTGCCAGAAAATTTGTTTTCATAAAATAAAAATTTGGAAATGACAAGGAAAGTATGTATACGCAACACGAGAGGAACATAGACAACTACCAGGAGGAGCGGCGATGGAGCGATGGCAGAACCCTAACTGGAACAAACCCCGAATTTGCAATGAACACCATGAGAGCTTGACTAGCACAGGGCAGAGCATGGAATCAGTTCAGGGCAGCTGCTACTTTTATTCAGCGCTGTGAGACCATGGTTGACAGCTTTGACACTCTGGAGGGGAGGTTCTCACTACCATTTTAAGGCATCTCATCGCTTATTACTCGGGTTTTATGGTGGATTGTCATTAGCAGTCACGAGATCCACTACAAAAGATTGGCATTTGCACCCCTTTGGCGTTATCTCAATAGCTCCGACAACCCAACAGTGGGTAATTATTTTGACCCTGGTGCTCCTCGAACTAACCTCGAGTGGATTAGAGGCCCCACCTCATACATTCCTGAATCCTCCATTATCTGGTGAGCTATCACTAGATACAATCACATCATCAAGAAAGGACTTGCTTGGAGCATTGGATCAGGTGAAAATGTTGAGATTGGTGTGGATGATTGGTCTACTTCTGGTCAGGTGTACCAATTACCTTTGGCCATTAGACAACAGTTGATGGACGTAGGAATTCAAACCATTTCACAAATTGCTGACAAATTTAACTCCTCTTGGATCACACAGGCCTGGAAATTGGCATAAGATCTCGACATCCCAGATAATTGGCATCTGACTTAGAATAATTATCTTAGGGCCTTTTGTGTCACCAACATCAGAATCACTAAGAGGGAGGATGAAATTTTATGGGCTTTATCTCCTAGTGGAAGATACTCTCCAAAGGAAGGGTATGCACTATGTCTCTCTATGTGCAGAACTTGATGGCCCAGAACAAACTGTGGTGGTGGAGATACCTTTGGAAGTTGAAGGAACCACCAATGGCCAAAATTTTCATGTGGTTCATACTCACCAATTTCACCCCAACTAAGGACAACCTCATCATGTGTTCCATCCACAGTCCCTCCAGATGATGTCTCTACACATATCAAGCCGAGGACGTGGATCACCTCTTCCTCACCTGCCCATCTAGAAAAATTATTTGGCATCTTACCACAACTGCCATGGGCATCACATATCATTGGCATGTAAACTCTGTTTCTAAGGCTTGGTCATATTGGTGGCAATTGGCAGTCTGAAGAACATAATCTTCCCCTCTTGATATCTTGGGGCAACTGGCTAGAATGTAATCAAAATATCTTTCAAAGTGTTGTGATAGACTAGCCTTGCATAAGTAACACTATTGTGATGCTCTTTCTCTTAATTCCAAAAAATGAGCCCGAAGCACAAGGAAAAATTCTAACACGAGAGGCTATTGAAAATTCCTACTCATGGGCATATTTCAATGGGGCATCAAACATCCATGGCCATGGAGGGGGGGCTACTTTCTATCTCTCTGAATCTCACTACTATAAGATTAAAATGGGATTAGATCGGAGTACAAAAAACTATGTTGAGCTCAACAGTCTCAAACTCCTCCTCACCTTCGCCTGAGAGAAGAGTTGCAACAAGATTCCGATATTTTGGGATTCCAAAATTGTTGTTAATTGGTTCAAAAATGAAGCACAATGTCATGTTCATACTCTTAGAGCTTTGCTAGATGAGGTTATGGCACTAAAATCCTTTTTTGATTCCATTACTGTTGCTCACATTTATAGGCAAAGGAACCAAGTGGCTAATCAACTATCCAAATAAGCATCGTAGTTAGAGTGGGGTCACTGGTTCATTATTGAACATGATGGAAAAAATGAGTATCAATGTTTCCATAGACCCTTCATAGAGGATATGGAGGGACAGGGGGCATTCTAACCGGGCTTTCGATTTTGGCCGGTTTTTGGCAGGGCTTTGGCCATTCTTTTATTGTTTCTCATGTGATTATGTAGATTTTTTTTTTCACAGTATTGTTTAAAAACTTTATTCATGAACATACGAAATATATGGTTGTAAGTGATTTTGAATTATGCATAGATGACTATGCTGCTGATACAACATGTAATTTTCTCTCATAATAAAAATTACGAATTTTTCCTTGGAAAAAAAAAACATGAGAGGAAGTAAATAATGATTAAAACTTCAAACATGTTCAAATGGAATGCCACTAAAGCTGAAGACTATATGAAAAATTTCCCTGAGAAAAATCAGTGGTTTTCTCCTTGAATCATTCTGTGGTTTTTTTTTAACCTAGAAGGAAGTCATTCAAATAGGAAACAAATTTTGCTTGAGACCAATCGGAGGGTTGTCATAACCCTATGACAGACCTAATTCGCAGGACCGAGCCATAGCCAAAGGAATCCGAATTTATTATGGGGTTAGAAGGATCTATACTGAGGCAGAAAATTGATTTTTTTTGAAGTTGATTCCCTGCAAGTTCATCCTGAGGAAGAAGCAGAATGATCTGAGGCAGGATATTATCACAATTCCCAAGACAAAAAAACCCTGAGGCTGGTTATTTACGTAATTATTCTAAGGCAAATTAATCTGAATATTTTGAGCATCAAAGGAGGCTAATCCCAGCCAAACTCCTTCCTCAGGCCACTCGGGGATTATTTTTGCTCTGCAATATGGCTTAACTTCTAAATACATTTCCTACTCCTATGTAGAGCTTGGAGTGGTTATTTGAGGCAAGTATAGAGGAATTGATTTAGGATCGAAGAAGATCCAAGACTCTCTAATACGATGGAGTGGTATTTGATAGATTCTCAAAGAATTTTATGAAGGAATTCCAAGGAAGAAGAAGAGTTTTATCCTCCGTCTTGACCCCTGAAACCATTCGAATACTAGCCCTAATTAGGATTTGCAAAGGTTTATTCAGGTCTATGGATTTCTGGTTAGAATAGAACTTTGTCCAATACAAAATTATATTGCTACTGTTTGAAACTATACTAAACTATTAAATCTGGAGAATATAGTGGTACTATGAAATTTGGTTGCATGTTTGAACTATCGTATTGTTTACTATAATGTTGAGATCGAAATTTTATTTACTAAAGAATTCATTCATTTGTATTGGATGAATCTTGGTGTCATTGTCTGAAAAAGAATTTTTTGAAATCCGAGGGTGAAAATTTCCCTAGGATCTCTCAAAAACAAGCAAATCAAATTTACCAAATAAAAAATAAAGATCAGGATCTGCAATAGCTATAGTAAAGCTTGAACCTACCAATAATTCTTCAATCCTAGAGTACTGAGCATGTGATTCCAACTTCATCCCATAAAATTCCTCCTTCAATTTGCATACATAGATCTCTCACCCACGCACCTGAAAGCCTCTCAACTGATTGATTTATATTGCCTCCTCAATTAGACCATTAAGAAACAATGTTTTTACATCCATTTGATATAAATTCCAACCAAAAGTTAATGCTAAATATATGAAAAACCTTATGCAAGTACAGTAGCAACTAGAGTAAATCCTAAAGGTGTCCTCATAGTCAACTCCTCTCTAGAGAATAGTCTCATTGTGAATTGAACCTTAGTACATTTTTATGGTATCTGCTACAAGCTTCACCTCAAACACCCCCTCTAGAATAAATCACAAACTTCCCCACTTGTGTTGGCACAATCTCCCAAACATCATTCTTCATTATAGAGTTGTGATTGATTTATATTTCCTCCTTTATTGGACCATTAAGAAACAATGCTCTTACATCCATTTGATATCAATCCCAACCAAGAATTGATGCTAAAGACATTAACGAACCTGATGCAAGTACACTGGCAACTAGATTAAATGTGTCCTTACAATCAACTCCTCTCTACAGAATACTCTCACTGTGAACAACACCTTTGTACTTTTTTATCTGTTGCAAGCTTCACCTCAAACATCCACCTAGAATAAAAAAAAAAAAACCCCAACTTGTGTTGGCACAATCTCCCAAATATCATTCTTCATTATAGAGTTGTCCACGTCCACCACAGCATTCTGTCATACCTGCTAACCAACTACCTCCCCATAACTAAAAGGCTTTACAAAAATTATGGAAGACATCGATGCAAGATAATTCAAAAACTTTTTAGAAATATAACTCACTACAAAGGATGGCTTTGGAGATCCAACATGCTCCTAAGCATCCTACTATGTTTAGTACCACCTAGGCTTCCTTTTTGAACCAAAAAATACTAAAGCATCACTTCCACCTTGAAATACTTGCTAATCATCATTAGGATAGAAAAGGTTTCTCCCTCCTAAACCTCTACTAAAAGGCTCATGAGACCTAAAGGGACCATGCATCATCGCAAGGTTCACATCTCAGTCCACTATTGTTTTCCATTTTGATAGAATGTAGACTCCATAAGCCTTGCAGGACTCATTATATCCAACAAAAACACCCTTCAAATTGAAGTGTTTCAATTTAGTTCATTTCTCCTTAAAAATATGAATATATATATAGGACAAAAACACAAAAAGTGTGATACCTAGGATTTCTGACCAATGAAAGCTTCCTTCGATGTTTTGTCCTTCAATACCTAGAGAGGAAACCTATTTAGGATCTAGACAATTGTACCACATGCCTCTACCTAAAGGAACATAAGAAAATCTAGGTCATGAACCATAGCCTCAATTGTCTTAGTCTGAAGCATTTGTTTTTTGAAAAAAGTAATGTTGGATCACAATCATCCTTGAAAAACAAAAAAAAACTGGTATATCCACTATTTTTACAGGGTTTGAAACTGAAGACATCAATTAGAACACTTCTGGAATAGTAGATTTCTAACTATAGCTATTTACTAGCTTGCCTATAGATATGAAGAGCCTTAATAGCATCATGGAATTTCATTTCAAAGAACTGCAGGTAAACAGTTGTAGTCATCAGTGGCTACAGATCACAGATGGTTAAGATACTAGTTGAACATACTAAACCATATAAATTTTATAACTTGTCAAAAAGGTTGATGGTAGCATCATTAATTGCATTATAATGTTTAATTCTCTCCCTTGAAACCTGCAACATTGTACAAAAGAAAAATAAGTATCCCCATCATAAAGTACAACATCAACTTTAGCAAGTGAAACCTCTTTCTTCATGCAAGATAGCAAAGGAATTTTAACCACCAAAGCCACTGTGACTGCATACTCTATCACATGATATGGCTTCCCTTTCTAGCTGCACATAATTAGATAATTACATGGGCTCACCCGTACACACAATTATGTAGTGCTTTCAATCCAAAAACACACTAAAGTGACATATAACTCAAAGAGTCTAAAGAACATATAATAAGTAGCCAACCTACAAAATCGGAGTTACACTTCATTTAAAAATGGTGGATCCTATGTAATACCTGACACCACATTAGATGATAAAGAAATTGTTGCAAAGGCGACAATTGTTCTAGTAATTCAAGAGTGTCCAGTTCTCTAGTTCTCTACAACAAAAATATGACTATCGATTGGAATTTTCCATTTTTCCTCCATAACATGTTGAGCATAAGGTTTAATATAAGCAAAGGAAATAACTAAAGCTATCGGGTTCCCAAAACGAAAATGCAAACAATGCATGTACCAGATAATATAAACTAGTTGATCTAACAAAAAAATTTGCCCAGATTTACACATACAAAACAAAGGTACACTAGAATCATAATGACGTATCCATGTAATACTAGAAAGAAAGCATCAATTTGAAGCATCTACACCATTTGTCTAAGATATTAGGAAACATTTTTAGTGCACTCCAATAAAAATGAGAAGGAAATAGATCACTGCACTTAATAGGCAAGTTTGACCCACTAAGTCCTTTATCCACAAAAATCATATCAAACATAGAAAATTTTCAATTGTCTTCAAAATAAATGGATCCTTTTGTTTGAAATAATGGTCATATTTAGAACTTAGGCACATTAGAACTTATACATATAATAAATTATCACTAATAAAGGAATGTAATAATGAGGCATTTAATATAGTAATTAATGTAGTGATTTTTACTTGGGTATTTTGGAATTACAGTGTACTCCTCTCCTACTACATAGTGGCACATTGCATCTAATGAAGGAATGAACCCACCTTTTCTCATTTAAAATGTGGATTCCTATCCACACACATGTATGTGTAAAAATAACATGGTATTAGAGAATTTTTGGGGAGAAGCAATGAAGTTGGTGAAGGAGCCAAGGGAATCATATGTGTAGTGAAGGCACTGAGGATTAGATATAAAAGCTCAAATTGGAAAAAATATAACAAAGGCAAGCCATCCTAGAGTGAGTCAAAGGGACTGTGTATATTTATGCAATCAAACTGTGAGAACCATGATAATTCATAGCACAAGGAAAAACACACAAAAATATTGCAAAAGGCAGGCAAAAGAATCATAGAATTGATGATATAAAATCAATTTCTCGACTCATGGAGTGAAACTAAGTGTAGAAAATTTGTAGGTTTTCATTTTATGAAGCCTGTCATCACATGGGTAGATATTATCTGCTGAATAACCAAAGAATCAAGTTAGAGATGTTGTGAGTGAGTGGGTAGTTTCCAACAGAGATGTCAAAAGGTTTAGCTTATTTTCATGGTAGAGCCTCTAAATCAAAGTGATTAAGCCACGAAAATAGAAGCCAACCTGTAGCAGAGGATAACGAAGAGCATTGATAGCTGCCATACAAATTTTAACTAGTCACCACCTAGAAAATTTTTGAAATTGAGCTGCCAAAGCTGCCAAATAGAAGATGCACCTATGATTCATTTAATATAGTACTAAATGTGGTTGCTATTAGTTAGGTATTTGAGAGATATGCAGTGTGCTCCTCTTCTCCTACTATGTAATGAATCAATGAGACATTGCATTATCTAATGAATTAATGAATCCACTCTTTCTCATTCTACTTTGTATTCATCTCCACGTACATGTGTGCAAAAAAAATACATTTTAGAAATGCAATTGTGGATTTGTGCAGATTGTTTCTAGGGAAAGGATGGATACTCAGCTATGTTAAGTGCAGTGATTCTTATAATATTTTAATATTTTCACTCCCACCAGAAGACTTCATTGCTTTACTAGTGATGGAGATGTTCATCAGTGGACTCATGTTGTACCAAATCCTGCGGCTGGAGTATATAATGTGCCAGCTACCCCATTGTATGGACATGGTCCTTACATTCCACATGGTGATAAGTTGAGGTAGGTATATATTGGGGCTGGTATGTGTGCTAGAATTATAGATGGTGGTCGAGTGCATACTTGGAAGACTGCGATGAAGGGTGGTCTTATAGGCATGGTAGTTCCAGAGAAGGAAGCTTTGACGCCACTTGGCCATCAGGAAATCCACAAGGATACTGTGATTTTTAATCTAGGTTTGTACCTTGGTTTCTGCAAAGCAGAACCTCTGTATTAGTTTTATTGGTTTTATATTTTTATTGGTTTATATTTTTAATGTATGTATACTTGTTGTTATACTCTCTTAAGGAAGTGTAAATTCTAAGAGGTTGTTTCTTACCACTATCTATCTAGGGTAGAAGACACAAAATATGTTGGCTTCGTTGCAACTGTGTTTTCTATGTACTAGGGGTTTAGATAACAAGAATATTCATTCTATTTCAGGTATCAAGTTTGCCACGAAATTAATATGTGTAGCAGGATCCTTGATAGTAGTTGTCAAGAAGAAAACAAGAGGTCGAATGGGACTAAGGAAGAAACCAGTGGTGCATCATCCTGGGGTTCTAATTTTTTCTTATACTCTAGAGATAAAACCTTTGGAGTAGACTCAGTCTTCTATTCGAGAAACACCAACATATTAATGAATATTTCTTTAAAAAGGAATAATTATTGGAAATTTTCACTAGAGATTTGGAAATAACAAACAAAATGCAACTTCAATGTCTTGAATAAACTGTATAGTCTCCTAAGGTAGATGTTCATACCGACTCCCTACGGATTGTTGACTGATGATGCTCTTGGGGCATCTCTAACATACTCTTCCATTGCAGAAATGAATGATGCAGGTAGATGTTCATTTAGTAAATTCATTTAAACCCTCTGCCAGAAGCCGGGCCAAACCCTTCAAACCCTACTGCACTAGAGCTTCCTAAACCCATAGGGACAGATCCACAAATCCATCCTTCTATTGTAGAACTCTGGACAAAAAACCCTCAAAACCTCAACAAATTCAATTCCATTTTAGTTCAAAAACCAAATACAAAGATAAAATGGCTCCAAAGCCCATGGAATGAGTGGATTTTTTATGTCGTATATTTGCATTGACATGTAAAATGTGCTCTTCTCTCTCTGTTTGGTTTCTTTTCGACTTGGCGTTGGTTTCCAATAATCGAATTTTGCGGCGGTGAGAGAAAAAGGAATTTGGAAATGTTGTACAGAAATATGCCAATTATCTTTCACTTTTTAAGCTTTTCTTTGATTTTTCCCTCCACCAATTTGGTTTGGGTTTAAATATTGAATAGTATTTAATTTTTTAAATATTTATGAAGTTGTCAATTTGAAGAGAATTTTTTATTTTTCTTGTTAAATAAGAAAAAAAATATGTTTTTTAAAATAAGAAAATGAAAAAATAGATTAATTTATCTTTTAAACTATTTTTAAGATATATAATGTTTGTATAAATTTTATAGAAGCTTTTCACCTTTTTTTTTAAGTGAATAATATTATGATTATATTTTTAAGCATTTGTTTCACTGAAAAGATTTTTAAACATACATTTTTATATCAAAGCATAAGGACATATAAAAATATATTTATAATTAATCTGTGACTAAGTTGGTTATAATTCTTTTTAACATGTATTCATAAATATGGAAAAATATCTCTCGAGTATTTTTGCATGGAAAATAAGGGTTAGATAAACAATTTGTATTTAGTGTTGATGGGTATTTGGCTAGCTTTACATTACCAAATGCCTAGATCAAATCTCTTGAGTAAGGCATGTCAGTACACACTAACAAGTTTATTAAGGATGCCATCCATGAATGTGGGGAAGCAACCCCTTTGTCCCTAAAGTTTAACACTGCAGATGGATTTAGAGACTCCCTTTATCTCTGAATCCATCTGCAACGTCAAAATTTAGTGAAATGTAAGAATTTAATATCAAAATTGCAATGTTCCATTTCCGTAATGACATGATTAAAAATGACTAGCATAAATGACTAAATCATATACTTCTTGTACTTGTTAGTTGGTCATATTTATATTCTTGGACTATAGTATTCATTAGCGTTAATCATTTTTTATTTTTGTTACTTATTATCTAGTCATATATTTTATTCATGGACTAAATTAGTCATTTAAGTTAGTCGTTTTTAGTTGGGTCACTTATTATCTGGTTTTTTATTTTATCCGTAGACTAAATTAGTCATTTAAGTTAGTCATTTTTAATTGGGTCACTTATTATCTAGTCGTTTATTTTATCCCTAGACTAAATTAGTCATTTAAGTTAGTCATTTTCAGTTGGGTCACTTAAAATTGTTCAAATTTAGTAGTAATTCACTTGAAATAGTTGTGGTGACTAACTTTTTTAGTCACCTAGTCACTAATTTCATCATTTTCTACTAGTGTTATAATTCTTAAAGTTCTTAGGAGCTTAGATTATAAAGGTTCTAGCTTATGTCAAGTTATAAATTTGATTTAATTATTATATAGAGTGCCAAATGTTTAAAATACTGAATATGCACACTAATAAATTGCAGATTTTGACATCAAAAGGGAACACAAGATTGTTTTCTAATGTTATGTGAATCAATTTCAATTTTGCAGATTGATGGTAAAGAAAAGATATGAGTACAGTTAGATATTGAGAGAGATTTGTACCTAATATTTTTAATTCCAAGTAGAAGGAAACATTCATGTTTTATTCAAGCTATTATAAAAACTATAACTTCCTATAGCCAAAAAAGGAGCGAATTGTTTGTAGCATGATGGATTGCTAATGGCATTAAAAACCTACTGGAAATTAGCCTACATCAAGTTTAAAGAGATGGTGAAATCTGCAATAAGATAATTGCAGATGGTGAACAACACCACATTAAAGATGACAATCAAGTATATTCAAGCATGGAATACCTTTGTATTTTGATTGACATTTTTAATTTGCAGAGAGAACAAGTAGAAGAAATGGTATAAATGATTACAACCAAGAGGGAAACAATAACATTATTGGATGATAGAAGATCCCAATGCTGAGAACACTTGACAAGTAAAACCAATATTCAAGTTTGTAGATTTATGGTAAAGAAAAGACATGTGTACAATTAGTGATTGAGAGAGAGGTGTACTTGATATTTTCAAGTCCAATGAGAAGGAAAGATTCACCTCTGTAATATGAGGGAGAGGATGTTTACCTCTGTAAAACAAAACAAATATCACTCCTTGGTGAACATGATGATGAAGATGATGAGAAGATAATAATGGAAGGTCTCATGGACTGTATGAAAAGTCCACAATATAAGAAGAATTTGTTGAAAAGGAGTGAGGCTTGAGTGCCTTGCGATTTTAAAACTGAAAATTTTTATGCGAATGCAGGTTTTGAAAATAATGAAGGTGGACAACCATTAACAACTATCATGAAGGAGGAAGGGAAAGCATAATTGTCTCTAAGAAGCAAAGATAATGAGACATCAACAAATGCAATAAATAGTATGAAACTTGTAACAATAAAAACGAATGTGATTCCTGGTGTACTTTCGAGAAAGAAAGTTGTAGATGCTAAGGTAATGGAGTGACCTTTAGAAAATTGAATTTTTCTAAATGACTGTAAATACGAGATTACAAGTGAGGAGAAAAATGTTGTCCTTGAAGGTAGAAACTGAGATCATTACATAAATAAAGACTCGTATAATGAAGAAAAAGAAAAAAAATCCAATGAAAATAATCTAAGTGAGCCATTTAAACCATTGGAAATATCAACAATACTAAAAACATTATAAGACCAAAGATAATACAAGTAAAGGTGATTGAAAATATAGTGAAATCAATCAACCAAAATAAAATGTCCAACTAGTGTTTTATAATCACAAACCTGGAAGATTAGAATCTGCATAAGGGAATGGATGAATTCCTTTCCCCCCACCCATAAATGAAGAAACTAGAGCATGGCGTTCTGGAGGGATCCCTCCATCCTGCAAAGAAAAATAATTATCCTCTTATGATGCATCCAGTTCCTTTTTTATACCAGTTTTTGAAGGTACAAGCCTCTCTAATAAACTAAAATATTTATTGTTGTGTCCTTCAAGCTTCCTAGGAAAATAAACATTGAAATTGATGGGCTACTTTCTCAAGATGGAGTACAAAAAGAAAAATAATATGCATATGGCTATGTTGACACCCGCAGAAGTCAACAAAACTGAAATAGCCATGGCTTCTCAAGGTATTTAATTGTTCTTTCCTCTTTCTCATACCTAAAAACCAACAAATCTGAGATTTAAAGCAAAGGTCTATCTGCCGAATAGAAAAATAGAATAAACTAGAAGAAAACAGATTTTTGTTGGCAATCATGGAGCATTGTTGATTTACCTCAATGAAAATATATCTAGATAAGTTTCCCTGTCAATTGGAAGCCACTTTGGAAACTAATCAAGGATCCAAGAAAATGAAAACTCGATTTCACTGATGACTGAAGGGAGCAATATGCCATATGCATCATTCACAAGATGCATTACACGATAATGAAAGAAGAAGAGCCAATAACCAAAAGTCGGAGTATGATCACCATCCAATATGGATTTATCCTGCTAGACGGATTAGGCAACTTTCTTCATAGAGGTTTCCTTGCTTCATCCATTATGTTCAGTTTAAGCCATTATCAAAACACCATGGATTGCACTAAAAAATACAATATTGTACAACAATGCAATTTACCTTTTCAAACTAAAATAATGAAAACCAATCACACCAATAAAAAAATACTTCATGCATACATTTCATTATAAACATTAAAGGCACTATAAGCCTATACATTAAGCCTCAAGGGAACCTTATTCAAAATAAAAGAGGAAAAAAAAATAGCTTGAAGGTTTTGGAAGAATACAACGGAATATCTGGACCATTTGGTCCATTTCCATTAAGGTCCCAATCTTTTCCCCCTCCTAATGGTCCTCCTTCATTTATCATGGCCTGCATTTTTTCTTGCCTCATTTTCCAGTTTTCTACTCTCTCCTTCCATGCTACACTTCCATATCCATAAGCTTCCAAGTCCTTGGTTGGATCCATTGAACTAGCTTGGATTGCAGAGAAGTAGTGCTAGAAATGTTAAGAATAATACCAAATATAATACAAGTAAATGTGATTGAAAACATAGTGAAATCAATCAACCAAAATAAAATGTCCAACTAGTGTTTTAGAATAACAAACATAGAAGATTAGAATATTCATAACGAAATGGATGAATTCTTTTTCCCCCACCCATAAATGAAGGGACTAGAGCAAGGTGTTATGGAGGGATCCCTAGATCCTACAAAGAAAACAAATTATCCAAGGCTTTACTTCACGTTAACCATGACTAATCTTCTTATTCAAAGCCAATTCAAATTACATAATACTTTGTGTAACACAAAAATTACCAATTTAATTGCATAATTAACTGCAAAATTGGTTACGTGTCATAAATAATTTATTTTTAATGTGATTTTAATATTTATAACTTATACCTAAAAATACCCAAACCTGCTTGGAAGACGCCAACAAAAAAAGTGGCATTCATGGCCAATCGAATATAAAGTTTAGGCTTTTCTGTTAGCGAGACCACATCACCAATAACCAAACTAAGAAGAAGTGATACAAAAAATATTGTGCCGACTGCAAGATCTTTGGAACTCCCCAGCATTGCATCCATCAGGAGCGGAACATAGTTGGCATCTGGAAAAAAAAATAAAATAAAAAATCAAATTTGATGCTTGCTTGCTGCATTCAAAAGCATTGAAATTTTCAAAAAATTTCAACGATTTTATAATAAAGTTTGCAGAGGGATTATTTTTTGTACACTCCTTTAATCAACCATGATATATTTTATTTATTTGAATTTTCATCATGTTAATATGGACATAATGGTCAATATTTAATAGTATTGAGTTAAATATTCTAAATTAATATAATTATGATTTTGTAGGAAATATTTGTTAAGAGCTGTGGATATAATGGGAAATGATATGAAAGTGTTCAAATGGTTAAGTCCAGATGTCCACCTGAAACAGAATCTAGTGCTGTTGTGTAACCAGCTCCAAAAATAGAAGAAAAGAGATATCAACGCTTTAGAAATAAGCCACTTCGAGGGGGAAACCTCCAATACATTACATAAATGAACAATTCTTTGATGATACAAATGAACAAAACCTCCTTCTATATATAGGAGTCCATGGGGCCGCAATATAATCCTAGTGGGGCCACAATGTAATCCTAGCCGACCTAACAATAATAATGTAAGGGCACAATAATAGCAATATGGGGGTTACAGGGGTACAACAATAACAATAAGTGGGGCTACACTAACATAATAAGGGACTACACTATTAATATAGGGACTTAACATGCCCCTCTCCTTCAAACAAGTGTTGTCCTCAACGCTTGATTATTTCTTGATACTTCTGTATAAAATTCTCATCCTCCCATGTGGAATCTTCTACAGGAAAGTTCTTCCACTTGCTGAGATACTCTGAAATTGATCGTACTTGTCGAGTTATTTTTTCTGTGACTGCTTCAGAACTTCTTTCGATGTGATGTTGATATTCTTGTTGTTTCATTAGATTTTGCACCAAAGTTAGGTTATCCTTTGAGAGTTGGAGAACTTGTTGTTGATGCTCGATGTCATCTTCCACTAATTTATCATCCATATTAGCTATTATTTTATCCTTCAAAGCATTCAACTTAACCTCCATTTCTTCTTTTAAACCATCTATGTTAGCTTCGGTTTCTCTTCGTAAGATCGAAATTTGTTGCACTTGGTACCGTAATTTTGATATCTCATACTGCAATTCTTCCACTTCATGCATCATAGTATAGATTTTTGAGGGCTTAATGGGTGTTGAATTCTTTTTAGGAGGCATTTTAGAATGAAATACTGAAATATATGCTCAATAGGCCCTTGGAATCACTTCAAACTAGTTTTTCAAACAAGATTTATGCAATTCGGGAAAAACAATACACACCTTTTAATTGCTTTTGAGGAGTTCGATATTGGAATTCGATTATCTCTGTGATTGCGACTCTTCAATATCTGAAATTTATCAATGAAATAGCCCTCTGAATTCTCTTTTTAATTCCACAGGTCTGACCTGATTTGGATTCTCCAAGACAAAGTTGTGTCCAATGTCCCACAATGACCTAATTATGGACTAGTTCAGTAGAGCGAACTTGTACGACTTTCCACGTGTCAATGTTTCATCTTTTGTCTCTGAAATTGATATCCAAGAAACTACCGTCTGTGTACTTGCGACCACTTTTTACGGCACTCCAATCCGATGCCCAGAGAGAGAGTTATTGAATTTTTCCCACGATCACCTCTTTGAGATGAAATTCAGGAGCTTGAAAAATCACTACCTTCCACAGATCATATCTCCAAAAATATTGCGAACCAAGCTCTGAAATTTTTTAAAGAATTTCCTCAGGATTTCAGCTTCGCACCATATGAATTTTAGACTGTGAACCTTCGTACAACAAAAGTTATAGCGAAGATTCCACGATGACCTGTTTAGGAGCCTAAAAAAAGACCTAACTTCCATAGATGATATCTCCGCAAATGTTGTGAACCAAGCTCTGAAAGTTTTAGAAAAGCTTCCTTAGGACTTCAGATTTGCACCCTAAAAATTTCAGCTTCTGAAACTTCATAGAAAAAAAGTTATAACAAAAATTCCACAATGACCTGGTTGGAGCAGCAAAACCCTAGAATCCAAAGCTCTGATACCAAATGTTGTGTAACCAGCTCCAAAAATAGAAGAAAAGATATATCAATGCCTTAGAAGTAAGCCACTTCGAGGGGCCAACCTCTAATACTTTACATAAATGAACAATTCTTGGATGATACAAATGAACAAAACCTCCTTCTATATATAGGAGTCCATGGGGCCACAATGTAATCCTAGCCGACCTAACAATAATAATGTAAGGGCACAATAATAACAATATGGGGGTTACAGAGGTACAACAATAAAAATAAGTGGGGCTACACTAACATAATAAGGGAATACACTATTAATATAGGGACTTAACAAGTGCCGATGGCACAGGATGATTAATATTTACCGGCCATCCTATAAAACCAATGGGAGCGGGAGAAACTACAGATTGAAATGGTTGCAAATAGTTTCATGAAATTTTACCAAGAAAAGCTAGATATAGTTGGACCAATAAATGTATGATTCATATCAAAAGGTGAAGAAACATAAAGAAAATATTCAATATGTTAATAAAAACTATGACTTACACTATATGCTATAGGAAAGGGATGAAAATCCACCTGGTTTGAAGTTGTCCCTGTAAGAGACTTGTTTTCTTGAGAAGGAGTTCGAGCTCCATTTGCAAGCTCAATGTTGTAATCCATAAATATTGTTGTGACATTTGGATTAGATCGAGGATTTTTGTAACAACAATGCTGCCAATTAATACTATAGAAAATAACAACGTATATAGGAATAAATCATATGGTATTTAGAAGTGGCAATAGGTTCAAGGTGAAGTGTTCTTGGAAAGAAACAAATTTAAAATCAAGAAGTTGTCTTTTTGAGGTTATAGAGAAAAAGTGAATCAGTTTTAATCTGAAATTATTAGAAATGTATAACCTCTGATTAATGAGTAATCTGAGCCTATAATTTTCCATGGCGAGGAAGGTCAAATTTTGTTGGATGGCATCATTGCTTTCAATAAAGTTTTAATATTCAGAAATGCAAGGGTCTGTTGAGCCTTTGTATCTTTAATATCATCTTTAAGCTCCTCATTTTCCCTGCATGTAACCAAATAATTGGTTAGACGATTACCAAAGAAGAAAAAATATGATATATGGCAGTAAAAGAAATTAGATAGGAATATACCTCAAGTCATCCAAGGCAAGAAGGCCTACTAGCTGAAGTGGAAATCTGGATTGAACTCTTTGAACACTTTCATATCATTGCCCATTATATCCACATTTCTTAACAAATCTTTCCTACAAAATCATAATTATATTAATTTAGAATCCTTAACTCAATAATATTAAATATTGACCATTATGTCCATATTAACTTGATTAAAATTCAAAGAAATAAAATAGATCATGGCTGATTAAAGGAGCGTACAAACGATAATCCCTCTGCAAACTTAATTATAAAAGCATTGAAATTTTCTAAAGGCCAATAATCCCAATCTTTTTCCCTTCTTCAAATGTAGATGTAATGCCCCGTAAAACAAGAGGATTGTTGGATATATATCTAATCTGCACACATATAAAATATATTTGACTGAAAACATCATTAACCTTTCAAATTTATAATTTGAACACAATAATATTGTTAGGAAACACAACTAAGATACCTTCAAGTCTTGTAATTCCACCTTCCTGTGTGATGGACAATTATCGGGTGGCATATGTTCTTCTATAGCGCCTGCATCACTCGAAATGTGCATCCATTGTTTGATGTGTTTTACATGAAAAATGTAGTTTACAAGTGTGCAGTGGAATTGAATATTTTTAAAAAATGGTGTGTTCAATGATAGACCATAAGAGAAGGACATCCCAACAAATCCTGCACCAGTTCAAATTGTTAGGCATGATCGTCTTATACCTAAAAGCATCCAGTTACAGCAAAAATCACCCAAATTTGAGATTTAGTTTTATTTTTCATATCAGGATTGAAGCTTCCCTTTGGGAATAGAACCATAGCAAGATCAGAGTAGAAAAGAATGACTTCATTTAACACATTCATCCGCTGAATCAACCATTCAATGGCCGAGAAAATTTAGAAAAAGGGGCTCAATTTTTTGTCAATAAGGTCTAAGTTCTTCAATGACTGATCCTCAACCCTGAAATCCCTAATGGTGATTGTTCCTGCTATTGAGTCACCAAAATGACTTGCAATAGGTGATTTAGTTGTACCACTCAGTCTCAACAATTATTTAACAGAAGAAAAAAGTATTTATGATTAAATTGAACAAAAAAAATCAGTTATAATTTCTCATATTGATAGTCAAGTAAAGAGTCTTCCTAGGAAACTTGTGTGAATTAGCGGTTTACCTCGAGTTGAAAGGCAAAATAAATGAACGGAATTGCTGCAAACAAAAATTTCCATGTTACAACAATGATGACTCCAAGATCGTTGTAATCTTGCATGGTAATTGACATGCATGGGACAAAGCTGAAAGGAACGTCTACATCAAGAATGTTGAAATATGAAGAAACCTGGAAAAGGAGGTGGAGAAGATAAATGGCAGTATCTTTCTACCCACATGTATATTAAATTTTTCTTTTTGGTAAAGTGCGAAAAGGAAAGAAGTAATCCTACATTGATTAAATAAAATTCTTACTCTACTTAGAATGTAGTACTCATATGATTTGTAATGTCCCATGTTGATCTACTTGGTGTTTAAGTGTATTTCTAAAATGTTTGATATGATTATTTGGATCAGAACGTTCATCAAACAATTTTCCAATTTTCCCAAGTACCAGAGTAAACCCCTCTTTGCAGCTCCTATTACGTTGCTTTAATGTTTACCATTTTTTTTCATGTTTTGCAATGTGTGTACGATTTGAGACCCCACAAGAATTTATTACCTTTAATGTAAAAAAAACCAACTTGCACATATATACTATGATCACAAAATTGTTCGTGAACAATAATGAAAAACATGAATAGGAAATATGACTTGATATTACTGGTACTTGTGTTAATTCATAATGGTTATGAGCGTCATATACAATAGTAACAAAGAAGTGTATTCTTGCTAACCTGGGATGTATATATCCTGCCTGTTGATAGAAAAATAGCACCCAGCAACGATATACAAATAGAGAATGAATACTGTTAGTGTCAGTCTAGT
Organism: Pinus albicaulis; assembly: GCA_034641835.2. Lineage (NCBI taxonomy): Eukaryota > Viridiplantae > Streptophyta > Pinopsida > Pinales > Pinaceae > Pinus > Pinus albicaulis. Next base: position 826,040,599 of record CM076575.1, read on the forward strand.
CATACTGCCATCAGTGATCAAAGTTACTCTTTGCATTTTCATATTAGGAGTCCCATAATAATCAATTTCATCATTCCGTTAGGTCATGGATTCATTGATGGTAGTAATTTTTATCAGTTGTCCCTCATGAGTTACTTGCTGATTTTCCTTTCTATGGTCTTTAGTCATTAGTCACTTTCATTCTCAAAATCATATCAGTAGGTCATAGGATGGGTCTCATTAGTTTCTAGGGTCTCACCATGGTCAAATTGATGAGTCAAAACTCAATAATATCATCAAGGTCATGAGGAAAGTCAATAAGATCCAAATCACAACACCTGGAAGATCAAAAAGATATTTTATTCAGCTTGACGTAATTTTCACCTCAAAACTATGTTTTGAGGTGAAAACATGATACTTTTACTTTCAGTCACAATTCAGAAGCTGTTATCTCCACAAAGTGATGTCCTTGCCTTCATAGAGTTTTTCACAGCATTTTCAGCGTGAAATCATCTTCCAAGAAGATCCATCAAAAAGAGCCCGGAAAGAGCTTTCCAATGGTATACTACACTTTCAAAACTGACTTCTGGATTGAAATTTATGCTTAAGTGAAGTAAAAGCCCTTATATCCTCATATACCCCCGATTTCCCCATTTTTCCTTAAACTTTGTTTTATTAAAGTTTTATATTTCTTTAATAAAATCCCTTTTCCCCCTTTCCGATTATAAAATCGCATTATAAATCTTTAAATACAAATGCGATTTATATGTTAACCACTTCCCCTCCATGCCTTAGGATTTTATAATAAAAATCTTTATATTATAAAGTCCCGTTGTTATAAACCACTTCCCCTTTCCATCACCCGTAAACTTTATAATAAATTTTATGTTATATATATACCCCCCCCGCCGTTCCCAACCACCTCTCCACCACACTTTATAATAAAAATTTATATTAAAGTCTTATATTATAAACCCCCCATCGCGAACCTTTTCCAATCGTGTGTTTTATTTGAAGTGCTCCGATCCGCTGATCGCACCATCCTCCAATGTGATCAATCACAAAGTGTATGTTCCAATCACTCCAATCGCATCCCCTCCTCCGATCTCCTGATCGCATCCCCTCTTCTGATTGCCTGATCGCAACATTCCCCGATTGAAACCTCCGATCACTCCTCAACCGTCAATTTTCCCCGCCGATCGGACGGCCCACATTCAAATCGCGCCATCGCAATCAGCATTCCCATATATGTTACACTTCGCTCCGATTCCGATCCCCGATTGCGATTAATCCCCGGTCCCACCATTTAATTCCTCCGCTGTTCATTACCAAAATGCCCTTCTCCTTTGTAAAAGTTAAATTTATCCATTCTGTTTATTACAAAGGGCCATGTTCCCAATCGCATCGGAAACTTTCGTTTCTCCGTTCAAATAATATCCTACCCACTCCCCGATTCCGATTGTGATGAACATATTATAATATGTTTATTTATATTAATACGTTTTACTGTATTACAACGTGTTTTAATATGTTGTGTCCCCTCCGCCCGTCCATTTCGATTGCGATTTCACTATTATTTGCTATATTATATCTCTCCGCTCCCACCCAATTCCGATTGCGATTAATGTGATTTCTGCCCCATTTCCCTTCCCTTTTCTATTTTAAAATAAATTTTCCCTTCACTAAAGGCAATGTTTCATTTCAAAGGAATTTTTATTAAAAAAGTTGGTTTTATTCAAACAAAAAATGGAAAGCGAACAGTCAAAGGGCTGAGAGCTTATTTAAAACAAAGATTGTTACAGCAAGCAACAAAATAGGAAATCTGTTCACTGGTTTACCTATTTTCTTTCATACAACCTAACAACAAAATCTCCTAGTGGTCAAATGCAATGATGTCCCTTATTTTTAGGGGCAGATTGTTGTATTTATTTTCTATGATTGTATTTCAGTTCTTGAAGCTGTTAGAACAGCTCCCTTTTCTGTGGATCTATGTTCCCACATTTCAGCCTATTTATTGTAATTGTAAGTCATTTGTAAGCAGCCAGAGTCTGAGAATTCAAGTGTGGAAGAACATTTTTTGTGCTCCATTGTACAGTTTGACAGGGATTAATAAAGATGCAGCTCTGATTTGTGGGATCCATGTGGTATGAGATTTAGCATTTTTTCTCTCTTTTGGTTTCATATGTAAATTTTTATGTTTCACCTCTCATTCATAAACATTTCCTTTTAAATTCTTTCAATATAGAAAGGTAGAATCCATTTTATATGCTCTGCCTTGGGAAATCATTCATTATCTGTGTTTTTCTTCTGTTTGAAAAGGATCCATTTATTGTGCCCTTTTCAACTCCTCACCAGTCTGTCCATCCTATCCCTATTTAGTTTATTTTCTAAGTTTCCTGCCTATCTTGCCCCATGGAATATCCTATGTCCTGATTTAATTCCTGGTTTCAACCTTTCCATTTTTGTCCCACACATCCCTGAAAATTCATTCATTTTATTAAAATATTTTCCCATCATTTTACCTAGCCTAATATCAGTTCATTTATTGTGTTCCATTGAATATTCTTTCACGGAGAGAGCCCTCTCCTGTCCTTGTAGGGCTAGCTACAAGGCTGAGCGTGGTTTGATGTTACCCTAGATTCTGTCTTTTTCAGCCTGAGGTAGATTTAGGCTATAACATAGTGGCGACCATACTGGGGAATGAAAATTTTGTTGTTTTCTTTATAAACTATAGACAGAGCCTGAAGTTAGCCAGGTAGCCTTCGAAATGCTCTTGCTTTGCATTAGCGAAATTAGATGAATGTTGCTTCAGTCAATCTCCGGTCTAGTTTATGAACTGAAAATCTAGTTTCCTCAGTAAGATCTAGTCAAGTTCAGATATGATTGTTGATGGTGGACAACGATCAGACACCGCAAGGCTGAAATCATTCACCCGGCAACTCTAAATCAGTTTTGGGATCAGATCCAAGGAATCCACTGGAGGATGAACCTGACCAGAAGAAACATGAAAGGACAATATGGAAAGATCAGGTATTCAAGTTGGAATTTCATCCAAGACATTTTGTTCTTTATCATAAATTATTTCTTCTCTTTTTCCGAGAATGTCAAGAAGGCTTTGCAAAGTATATTGTATTTGAGAAAATATCCTCGACCTGCATTTGGTTCCTTCCCTTTGAATATTGTGAGTACCAAATATTTGCATGCTTTTGAGCTTGATCAAGACCCTTCTTCCGAATCTTATGATGACCATCCTCGAAATGATCAGCCTAAAGAGACCAAAACTGATCCCGTAGCTCCTGTATATACTCCTAGACCTTCTATAGTCCCAAATAGGTATAAACCTCTTGTTTTACCTTCTGTACTCCATGCTTTCCCTGCAAATTATTACCTATATTTTCCGAGATTTGATGGTGAATGTAACAATGTCAGCATTGAGCAACATGTGCAGAATGTTGAGACTTTCCTAAGCCTTTTTGAGGTTGATGAAGAAGATGTTAGTATTAGGCATTTTGCTCTTTCTTTGAAAGGCAAAGTCAAGAGTTGGTTCAAAACCCTACCTGATGCGAGCATATCAAAATTCCAGCAGTTCGTAAAAGTCTTCCTCGACAGATGGGTGGTCAGACAGAACCCTTTCCTTATTTTAGACGAGTATGCCCAACTAAAAAGACAATTAGGGGAGACAGTAAAAAAAATTTCCGCCAGATTCAATCGAGTCTATTATTCGATACCTGTCAATATAAGAACCCCTCCTGGATTGGCTCTCTTACATTACCCGGGCGCTTTTGATCCAGAAATGGAGTTTCAGCTGAGAGAAAGGAACTTAGCAACACTTGAAGAGATACAAAACAGTGCAGTAGATGTAGAGGCTCATTTACTGATCCAAAGGGCAAAGTTGAAGGAAGAAGAGATGAAAAACATAGATCCGGAGAAATCAACATCTCTAGAGGTAAAGCTTGACATTTTGGTAAGCGCAGTGGAAGAGATGATGCAGAGGATCATCACAAGGAATGAGTATAATGTTCAAGCCCATGGCTCGCTGATTGAAGAAGAACAAGTTGTTGATCCAAAACATTTTGTTTCTTATTCCAGTTGTCATAATGATAGTTTTGTAGATCACCTTGGAGAAGAGAGATCTGTTGATTTGATATGTATGCTTGATGATGTGTTTTATACTGATGATTTGCCTCAGTTTGATCATTATGATGATGATTATGTTCTCCAAACAAAAGCCAATCTTGCAGACAAATCAACTATTGATTTGTGGGAGGAAGTTCCATTTCCAAAGCTTGAAAACAGTAATCATCTGATGCATATCATCCAACACAGTGATGAGGAAAGTCTAGAAAATTGGGAAGTAAGTGAAAGATCTTTGCCTCTTTGTTTCGCTTCAATTCAGTTAATCAAAGATAACTTTCATGCAATTAGAAATCAACAATCTCTTAGTTTTAATGTTGAGGTTGAGACAAATAGTGAAATTCTTGAGCAAGTTGTTTATGAGAAACATTCCCCTAAAACGACTGATGAAATCATCTGCTATATAAAACCCTCCCCAGCTCCAGATTTGCAGCCACAAAATGCAATTGAAGGTCAGATTATAGATGAAGGCTTGGAAGCTGAAACATATGATCTAATGATGCAAGAGGATTCAATACCCTTATGTTTCGAAGCATTTCAGTTTATAAAGAAGAATTTTCGTAATATCTCTAAAATAAAAGTTGAGCAGTCTGTAGAGTGTCATGTAGATACGTCGCAGTAGTGTTTTCAAGTTTTCTATGATCCTATTTCTCTTGTGTTGGATGACGTTTGCTGTAAAATTCCTTCTCCATTGACTAACCATGTGCTAGAAAAGAATGTTGACAATAATTTTATTCGAAATTCGACTTCATTGTCTTGTTCATCAGATGTTTCATTACGAAGCCCATATCAAGATTTGCAATCATATAAGGAGACTAATGAAGAAGATTTTTGTTTTGTTCCTAATCATCAAGAGGGATTGGTTTTTCATGAAGTTCAAGATCCTTTTGACAGCCTGCTGCAGTCATCAGAAAGAGACAGCTCAAAGGTTAGGAAAATTCTAAGATCAAGGTATGGAGATTACCTGGACCAGAGCAGTGATGTATTAAGGGAAATCAATAGCTATTCTTATGAAGATCCTTTCGCAGTATTCTTGAGGTCATCTGTTCAACTCAGACTTTGCAAATTTATCAAAATTCAACCTGATTCTAAGCTTCCATGGGAGTTTCCTTTTAGCTCTTCTCTCTACTTTCTCATTAGAAAGCACTTGGGGAGAATTCAAATAGCAGCCAAGATGCTTACATGGTTGCATTGGTTGTTCCATTTCACTTGATCAGGTGGTGAATGCAACAATTAGAGTAGGTTTTGATGAATAAGCTCAATTATGAGCATATTTCCATTTTTTCAATTGTGTTTTAGTCATGTCTTAAGTCAGTTGGGTTTTATTATGGTTTTTCAGTCTTAGCCTTCAGTCAGAGTCAGTATGCACTGTATCTTGTTTCAGTATTTTTGACTCCATGCCCAATGGATAAGGCTACTTGGTCTACGGTGTTCTTGGCACCTCCAAGGAGCTACCATCCCCATTGGAGCCAATGTCAGTGTCAGTCTAGTCATACTTCCATCAGTGATCAAATTTACTCTTTGCATTTGCATATTAGGAGTCCCATAATAATCAATTTCATCATTTTGTTAGGTCATGGATTCATTGATGGTAGTAATTTTTATCAGTTGTCCCTCATGAGGTACTTGTTGATTTTCCTTTCTATGGTATTTAGTCATTAGTCACTTTCATTCTCAAAATCATATCAGTAGGTCATAGGATGGGTCTCATTAGTTTCTAGGGTCTCACCATGGTCAAATTGATGAGTCAAATCTCAATAATATTAGCAAGGTCATGAGGAAAGTCAATAAGCTCCAAGTCACAACACCTAGAAGATCAAAAAGATATTTTATTCAACTTGACGTAATTTTCACCTCAAAACTATGTTTTGAGGTGAAAACATGATACTTTTCCTTTCAGTCACAATTCAGAAGCTGTTATCTCCACAAAGTTATGTCCCTGCCTTCAGAGAGTTTTCCACAGCATGTTCAGTGCCAAATCATCTTCCAAGAAAATCCATCAGAAAGAGCCCAGAAAGAGCTTTCCAACGGTATACTACACTTTCAAAACTAACTTCTGGATTGAAATTTATGCTTAAGTGAAGTAAAAGCCCTTATATCCTCATATACCCCCTATTTCCCCATTTTTCCTTAAACTTTGTTTTATTAAAGTTTTATATTTCTTTAATAAAATCCCTTTTCCCCCTTTCTGATTATAAAATCACATTATAAATCTTTAAATACAAATGTGATTTATATGTTAACCACTTCCCCTCTATGCCTTATGACTTTATAATAAAAAGCTTTATATTATAAAGTCCCGTTGTTATAAACCACTTCCCCTTTCCATCACCCGTAAAATTTATAATAAATTTTATGTTATATATATACCCCCCCGCCATTCCCAACCACTTCCCCACCACACTTTATAATAAAAATTTATATTAAAGTCTTATATTATAAACCCCCCATCGCAAACCTTTTCCAATCGTGTGTTTTATTTGAAGTGCTCCAATCCGCTGATCGCACTATCCTCCGATGCAATCAATCGCAAAGTGTATGTTCTGATCACCCCAATCGCATCCCCTCCTCCGATCTCCCAATCGCATCCCCTCTTCCGATTGCCCGTTCGCAACATTCCCCGATTGAAACCTCCGATCGCTCCTGAACCGTCGATTTTCCCTGCCGATCGGACGGCCCACATTCAAATCGCGACATCGCAATTGGCATTCCCATATATGTTACACTTCGCTCCAATTCCAATCCCCGATTGCGATTAATTCCCAGTCCCACCATTTAATTCCTCCGCCGTTCATTACCAAAATTCCCTTCTCCTTTGTAAAATTTAAATTTATCCATTCTGTTTATTACAAAGGGCCATGTTCCCAATCGCAACGGAAACTTTCATTTCTCTGTTCAAATAATATCCCGCCCACTCCCCGATTCCGATTGCGATGAACATATTATAATATGTTTATTTATATTAATACGTTTTACTGTATTACAACGTGTTTTAATATGTTGTGTCCCCTCCGCCCGTCCATTCCGATTGCGATTTCACTATTATTTGCTATATTATATCTCTTCACTCCCACCCGATTCCGATTGCAATTAATGTGATTTTCGCCCCATTTCCCTTCCCTTTTCCATTTTAAAATAAATTTTCCCTTCACTAAAGGCAAAGTTTCATTTCAAAGGAATGTTTATTAAAAAAGTTGGTTTTATTCAAACAACAAATGGAAAGCGAATAGTCAAAGGGCCGAGAGCTTATTTAAAACAAAGATTGTTACAGTAAGAAGCAAAATAGGAAATTTGTTCACCAGTTTACCTATTTTCTTTCATACAGCCTAACAGCAAAATCTCCAAGTGGTCAAATGCAATGATGTCCCTTATTTTCAGGGGCAGATTGTTGTATTTATTTTCTATGATTTTATTTCAGTTCTTGAAGCTGTTAGAACAGCTCCCTTTTCTGTGGATCTATGTTCCCACATTTCATCCTATTTATTGTAATTTTAAGTCATTTGTAAGCAGCCAGAGTCTGAGAATTCAAGTGTGGAAGAACATTTTTTGTGCTCCATTGTACAGTTTGACAGGGATTAATAAAGATGCAGCTCTGATTTGTGGGATCCATGTGGTATGAGATTTAGCATTTGTTCTCTCTTTTAGTTTCATATGTAAATTTTTATGTTTCACCTCTCATTCATAAACATTTCCTTTTAAATGCTTTCAAGATAGAAAGGTAGAATCCATTTTATACGCTCTGCCTTGGGAAATCATTCATGCTCTATTTTTTTCTTTTGTTTGAAAAGGATCCATTTATTGTTCCCTTTTCAACTCCTCACCAGTCTGTCCATCCTATCCCTATTTATTTTATTTGCTAAGTTTCCTGCCTATCTTGCCCTATGGAATACCCTATGTCCTGATTTAATTCCTGGTTTCAGCCTTTCCATTTTTGTCCCACACATCCCTGAAAAATTCATTCATTTTATTAAACTCTTTTCCCATCATTTTACCTAGCCTAATATCAGTTCATTTATTGCGTTCCATTGAATATTCTTTCACGGAGAGAGCCCTCTCCTTTCCTTGTAGGGCTAGCTACAAGTCTGAGCATGGTTTGATGTTACCCTAGATTCTGCCTTTTTCAGCCTGAAGTAGATTTAGGCTATAACAAATACCACACTATTAGATATGCTTTAACAACTCCATAATAATGTAGATAACGAGTGTGTTCCACAATATTGGCTGTTACCACATGTATATGGTCTTTATATTGATTGTATGGTTGATACAAGGATAAATAACAAGTGACCAAGAAGAGGTAATGGCCAGAAATGAGAATGACTATCTTTCCCTTCAGTGCTCACACCTCCATGTTGTAGATGAAACTCCCAGATGGTACAAAACCCTTGTTGTTAATGTACACAACCTAGTCAAGTATCCACCCTGCCTAGGAAGGAAGTGAATGGTCCTTGCTTGTGATCTCATGCACCCACAAGATGTTCACACCCGACAACATTAAATCCCACAAGAATATGTATGAGTTGTAAATTTAATATTTAAGCAAATTTATAAGTAGGATATCACTAAAAAAATGTCTACACTAGTCATCAAACCATCCAAATGATTTAGTGTAGTAATATATTTTACAAAAATTACCTAGATGAATATACCATAACCAACATTCCACAAATCGATGAAACATTGGAAGTGTTAGGGAATTACACCAAGAAACAAAAAATGAGTTAAATACTAGTGTGTATGATTGTCACCAATGAAAATGGTCTAAAATTTCCACATAATTACACCAATGATTTGAGGGAAATCTGACTCTTAGCGAATAAATAAGTAGTCACTATAATGCCCAGTCAAATAACGAGGTTTGATGTGCATTAAATTAACCTTGGAAATCCTATGAATTGATGATATTGTTATGATTCAACAATTTATTGAATTAACTGTCATGATGCCAACATCTTGGTGCAAGGAACTTGGCAAGGTTGAGCAACATGGTCACAGGTATTGCCAAACTAGTCACAAGGTGAATGTGAACTTTGTTAGAATCACGTCTTGGGAAAAAAAATGTGCATGGAATCACGGACCCTAACGCTAAATATACCATGGTGGAGTATGGTATGATAAACTTGCTATAGGATCAACTAAAGCCCGTTGGGAAAATTTATATATTACTACCACAGGCATCACCTAACTGTCAACATAATCTATTTAAGAAAATTATGTCAAATGGGAAATAAATTAAATAATGGTCAAGTGAAATGAAAATTAGGTAGCAAGCCTTGTGGGGCCTTCAAACAATAATATCTTGATCTCAATGACAACATAGATAAATTATTAGGGATAGTTTGTTTTTCAACCAACAAGTTCAGTAGCAAATCCTCACAAAATGCAGGTATGCAAATATTTCATTTAGTTCTAAGGAATAACCTATTTAAATCTATCGATATATGACTTGGACTCTTGCATGTAGTTATATGAGATTCAATATACCTACATGAAAGTTGCATGTTATGGTTGTCTTTGAGATATTTTTTCTAGGGGCAACATAAGTTATAACAGTTAGAAGGGTTCTCATGCCAATAGTGGATGCCAACTTGTGTCATTATTTTCCAATCTAGAAGCCCTAGTTTGTGTAATTTTGTTTCATTCCATTTGAAACCTTAAAAAACACTTATTTAAGTACTTTGAGTTTCCAGGTGATTTTTTATTGTCTATTACATCTATGTTATGTCTCCCAGTGTGTTAATCGGTGCTTGTTAAGATACATTTTGTGGGTTATGATGTCTATAATGCAGCAAGAAAAAAAAGATATGTTAAACCAACTTTAACGTTTTCAATTTAATTCCAAGGGAACACAATGTGTACATGTACGTTTTTATAAGTAATGTTATATAACTAAGCTTAGCATAACTTAATAGAATGTCCAATTTGGATGCAACCTCTAGGCTCTGGTATAGAGCCAAGATATCAAATGAAGGAAACAACCTAGATTTTTGTGTAAGCATAACAATCAACATTATGATGGGAAATAAGGGATTTAAATTTAAGCATAAGCCTTTGAAAATGCTTATTCAAATTTAATTTCTACAAAAGAACTATTAAAAGGATCATAAACCACATAAACCTAAAATCTACCAATATTCAAACCTTCAAGTGAGAAGCTTCTTTCTCTTTGTCAGTAAAGACACATGTGGATTCAACCACATACTCTACACCGACCTCACCCCATGGTATTTCCTCAGGATTTCTACAATTTTCAAACCAAAATGAAAATATTTAGACAAATGGGAACAAATACACAATGTCAACACACATACTATGTTCATGCCTAAGGTCAAGCAATAATTGACCTACAAAATGTTTTCATTGATTTCCATAAACACGTGTATTACCTAAAACAAAATATAGTGACTGATTTTTCTCCAAAGTGTAAAATATTTGACTTGTTGACCTTGAATTCATGATGCTTCCATTATCCATGGACACTTTGAAATTTGAACATATAAGTATGAAAAAATACATGTGCACAAAAAATAGTACAAACATCTTGAATCGACAAAACATTGTAGAAGAAATAAATCAAACAAGTTAATAAAATTTTCATGCTTCAGTTTCTCTGTAAAGCATAAATGTTCTTGGGAATAAATTGAAGAACGCAAAAGACTACAGATTTTTTTACTATACCCTTAATGGCCAGTAAAAATCTCTTAAGATATAATGAGAATGGGAGCATCCTCGTTTAGTAGAATTTCCTAGCCCCAACTAGGTTCTTTCTTGCAATGTGTCCCTAGTTAATAATTTTTTTCCTTAGGTTTAACCAATGTAACAATTTTGTTTTGATCTGCGCTTTGATTTTCCATATGCTTCTCCGCCACTAGCTGGTTCTCCTTGCACGTATTTAGTAACTAGCCTAGATGCATCTTAACTTTGGATCTACCAAGCGCCGAGAGGGATCAAAAGTATTTTCGCTCTAAAAGAGGTTTTCATCTCAAGAGATTTGATCACTCTTAGTGCTTGGTAAATTCAGAGTTAAGATGGATCTAATATGATTTAATTATCTCTACCATACTGGGCTAGAGAGAACCTCTCGATGCAGACATTTCTCATCTCTAATTCTGTACCTAGATTTTGGACAAGATTATGCTTCCTAATCTATGATTTTTTTGAACTTAAACTGTACTCTTCTAGCATAGTCATTCCAACTATCCTTTGAATCACCCTTCCAAGGCTAATAATGATCTTTATGTTTTTTCTAGCATTGTTTTCAAATGGTGGTTGGTAGGATCTCCAACATTAGAAAGGGGGGAAGTGCTATTATTGTGAATAAATTCAGTAGTTGGATTAGGAATCCTATAGGTTCCTTCACACCTTACTTGGGAGTCCTCACCTATCCTAAGTTTCTCATATTTTTCTAATACCCAAAAGAGAGAGAGATTGAAAAAGAGAATTTCACGTGAAAATTAAAATAGGGTTAGCTGGGAGACTAATTAATTCCCAAAATGAAAGAGGATCGATACAGACAATCACATTTTATTACTCTCTACAAAATTTTGGTAGCTAGGGCCTTCCCAAAGGAATATATATTAATCGCCAACCTACATTTTCAATTGGTTTGAAATTCCTTTCCACTTTATGAGAGGGAACCCTTCTTTTTCTTTGCTAAAGGAGAATAGAAATTTATGTTACGTTTTCATAATCCTTTCAAGAATGCCTATGGGAATGTGTTCCAGAGTGTGCCAACAAACATCGATAGTCATTAATATTGATTTCACGAGAGTTGACCTGCCCCCTTAGGTCATACATTGATATTTAGTGCTATTAATTAGAGTTGAATGCCGCTAGCATCTTCCCTGAAGATCTCAAATTTTCTACCACAAATATTAATCCTAACAAAAAATATGTACTCCGTACATCAAAGCTTGGGTTTTTTTTCATTTGGTATATGAATACAATATGAGTTGAGCTCCTTTTTAATACCTCTACCATTAGATATTCATTTTCTTAATCATTTATAAACATGGTGAAGAAGGGATTCATTATGGTTATATTTATTATGTGGGTCATTGGGGGCTCTTGTAAAGTTTTTGGAAATGTACAACCATTAGATCTGCTAGTCCTTAAATATCCTCATTTGGCTTCCATCCTCCTTGTGTATTTCCATGCCAGTCATATATTTTGCACTGAGTAGGTCTTCTCCACTAGGCCTTATGTCTCTTGCCACAAGTACCACCCTATAATATGTTTCCCCACATTACATGCCTTGATTTTTGATGAAATGATCAATCAACTGAAAAAACAAATGAAATCAATGAGCTAGAGAAATTGAAGGTATGATTTTGCAACCAAGTACTACTAGAACACAAATAAGGATGCCAGTTTACTAAACTAAAAATATATTACCTCTAACCTCAATTGCATACGCACAGATACAAATAAATATGGTGTTATTGTCAAGATCCAAAGCTCACCTGTACAAAATTCCCCGCATTGAAAAAATTTGTGATGGCATATGCAAAGAGCTTCCATTCTTGGGTCAACGTGGCATCTCTCGAATCTTCCACCTTTGCACCATTGTCATATGTTGTATTATGTGAGGTTTTTCTCATTAATCCTGTAACAGATCTATTTTTTGATGACCTTAGAGCATCCATAACACCAAAAATGAATAAAACTGATAAAAAATTCAATCCATTGTATCAAAACCCTGCTATCCCATAAGAAAAATATATTCCTATAACATTGTAAACAAAATATTTAAAAGAAAAAAATGAAAGGAACCATCGTGGCACAACTCGTAAGGAAAAAATGGCCCTAAAATCCCATTTGTAGAAACAATTTCAAATTGTTATCTAATACTTTATTTTATGCACAGTAAAAACAATATATAGGCCTTAACCTCATAACAACTTGTGGGTAAATGTAAACCACTAATTATTAAACATTTTTGTACTGAGGGACACATTTAGCATCACAGGTTGGCGAAGGTCAAACAACTGTTGTATTTGTGTGTGTTTGTGTAACACTTGGGTACCGAGGGACACATTCAACATCACTGGCAGGGCTTACCGGGAAGGGAAGGTCCATCAACAATTATATTTGTGTGTGTTTGTGTAGCACTTTGGTGGTTATATTTTTAAAGAATGTTAATCTTTTAGATCCATCTCAAGGAGGCAACGAGAATAAAACTGGGTCAGCGAAAGTAGGGTAGTGTTATAGCCCCCACAATAGTTCGATTCCTCAAAAATTGGTTGGCACAATTCCACACAAGGGAGCCATTAATAAGAAATTGATCCATCATGGTTGCTCAGTTAAGATGAATGACTCAGTGGTCACATGCCAAAAATGCCATCTGACAAACCTTTTTTTCCATCAAATACCATTAATAAAATTTTATGCAATTTCCTAGGCCACACTAGGTTCTTTGATGCAATGTGTTCATAGTTTGTAAATTTTTTCCTTAGGTTTAACTAGTGGAACATTTTTGTTTTGAGCTACGCTTCAATTTTCTATATGCTTCTCTACCACTAGTTGATTATCCCTGCACTTCTTCAGTATCAAGCGTATATTCATATAAAATATGGACATACCAAGCACCGAGAGGGATCAAATGTATTTTCACTCTAAAACAGGTTCGGATCTCAAGATAATTGATCCCTCTCAGTGCTTGGTAAATCTAGAGTTAAGATAGATGTAAGTTGATTTAATTATCTCTAACATACTGAGCTAGAGAGCACCTCTAGGCGTAAACATTGCTCATATCTAATTTTTTTGAACTTAAATTGTAATCTTTTAGCATAGTCATTCCAACAATCCTTTGAATCATCTTCTGGCTATGAATGACCTTTATGTTTTTTCCTGCACTATTTTCAAATGGTGATTGTCAGGATCTGTAGCATCAGTAGAGGGGAATACTATTATTGTGACGAAGTGATCCAGGTGGATATTGGTGGCCACCCACCTATTCCACTTGCACCCCCACCTTTTTTTCTTTCAATTTTTTAGTTTCAACACAATTTACTATTTTTAGCAGTTTTTGGGGTCTTGAACTTCCGGAGCTGTTTTTAGGCCGTAAACGAAGTTTTTTTGGGAAAATCGGGAGGAACATTGAACTTACATTGATGTTTATCACATAAAATTTGTATTCCTTATATAGATATTTCTAACGAGGTATTGAGCACATCAAACGGATATTGTATGATAACGTTACGCCCTCGGGAAGTTGATGTACCAATTTACCCAAACGGGGCCCATAGTTTTGGCGCTTCATCTCTTAGAGTAAGGTTTTTGGATGTTTAGGGTTTTCCATTATTTATCAACAATAAATAAGCCTTCGAGCCTCATTGTAACATAGTTCAGAGGCCTATAGCCACCACATCTCTTCTCAGAGATAAGCTACCAGTGCCCTAGCTAGGTTATTTCCGTTTTGTCTGTAAACAAATTTCAGTTCTTTGATATTAAATAAATTAAGCGTTATTTCCACTGCATATTTGTATTTATGGTTATATGTGTATTCTGTTGTGCTCCTACATAAATCCAGGTCAATGGTACCTAAGAGGCCTACTCTTTCTCGATCCTTCTTTGCATGTACCCAATGAGGTCAAGGTATAAAGAATTAGGGCTCGATCTGGTTGAACCTTTGCAAGATCAACCTCTCAAACCCTGATGAATGCCCATGGGGGGAAAAAATAAAGATTAGGGAGAAATATATCCTATCAAAATATTGCTTGAGGAGGCCCTCAAAAAAAAAAGGAATGTGATGATGGATAAATTTTCCCAAATCCTTCAATGAATACCCACATGCATTGCATCTACATCCAGCAACCACTCTAGAGGCACATCTCCTTTTAAGGTACAAGTAAAATTTGAAATTCCCATATTCGAGGGCTAAATATATGCAGATGCCACACATATATGGTTGAATATATTAGAAGGATATTTCTCAGTTGATGACTTTTTCGACCAAGAGAAGATTGTTTTTGCACTCCTCAAAGCCACCCCCCATGTCAAGGACTGGTGGGAAACCTACTATGAGAAAAAGGATGAGGGGGAACCCTCTCTATTATTGGCCACACCCACTTGGAATTATTTCCAAGATGGCATCAAGGAACAATATTATCCTGTGGGGATCTATGAGGAGAAGTACATGCAATGGATGATGCTATGGCGGCAAAAGGATCAAAATGTGCATGAGCTGACAAATTTGTTCCATCCCCTGTGCACAAAGTTGGGTATCAAATATTCAAAGAAAAATTTGGTGTTGAAGTACCATAGTTTTCTACATAGGTACATTCAGGAGGAAATGTAATTCCTTGACATCTCCTCTCTTGGTACGACATACCGATATGCTACCAAGATTGAGAAAAAATTCAAACAGAAGAAGCGAGAATTTGGATCTGTGAATCAAAAGCAAGGGACAGGTGCCTTGAAACCACAAAAAAAAGGAAAAATCCAAGGCATGTCACCCCAATACAACCTACCAAAGCCGCAAGCGAAGAACGATAATGTGAAGCCGAAGAAGGACACGAGAAAGTGGTGTGAGTTCCATAAGAGCTCCACTCACAACACAAGTGAGTGTGGAGCCAAGCAGTCACTAGTGGCTGAGAACAAGGCTTTTGAATCATATGCATGCTCTAACTCTAAATCAAAACCCAACAATAGGAATGAAAAAGGGCAGCATATTATTTATGCAGAGCCCAACACCACCATTGCCACCATAAAGATCAAGAAGGAGGAATAAGAAGATACAGAGGAGGAGGAGCATCTCTTCCACTCCTAGATGTGGGTAAAGGGTTCCCCACTACAGTTCATTGTCGACAGTGGGAGCCAAAAGAACCTCATTTCAATAGAGGTTGTGTAAGAGATTGGGCTTGCCAACCACAACACACCCGTAATCGTACACCATCCGGTGGCTTCACCAAGGAAGAGATCTTCTTGTTCGCCAGCAGTGTCACCTCTTGTACAACATCAAGCCATTCATGAATGAGGTATTGTGTGATGTTTCTGGTGTATTATTGGGCCAACCATACTTGTGGAAGTGACATGCTATGTATGAGTCTAGGCCTCGTTCTATTCTTATTACTTTCAGAAATAAATTTTACAGGATACCAGAGATAGTACCACCTCCTGCCATCTCTTTGACTACTGAAAAAAAACGAAATTAGATTTTTCCCAAATCGGAAATTTATTTTCATTACAATTCAGCCACAGGGAAAGAATAATATTATGTCCAAAACCTTGAAACAGGGCTCTCCTACATAGCAGCAGCAGATGGACATAGACGTGGAGGAATGCGAGGACATTTTCTCCTCACCCACAGAGGTTCCTCTACACTGCCAGGTCAAGCACTCCATTGATCTGACCCTAGGCACGTCGCTGCCTGATTTATCCATACCTCATGTAACCACACAGATAAAATCCACACATGTAATGCCTGAGGCTCATAGAACAACCAAATTTATTGAACGCATCGAACACGTCCGTCAGTAGGTCCATGACATCTTGGACAAATCCAATGCCAAGTACAAGTAGCACCACAATCAACATCGAGTGCCACACAACTTCTAGGTGGGAAAAAATGTGTGGCTACATTTGAAAAATTAGTGCCTCCCTAGACCTCACCGCAAGCTTCCCTCATTCTGATATGGGCCATACACCATCACCAAGGCAAGTGGCTCACCTTGGACCAAGTTCAGCAGAATTTTCCTCATCTCATGGAGGAACTCAACGAAATGGGGACCATTTATTCCTAAAGTGGTAGGAATGATCCAGGTGGACATTGGTGGTCACCCTCCTATTCCACTTGGACCCACACAATTTTTTCTTTCAATTTTTTAGTTTCAGCACAGTTTACTATTTTTAGCATTTTTTCAGATCCTGAACTTCCGGAGCCATTTTGAGGTCCTGAATGAAGTTTTTTTGGAAAGACGAGAGCAACATGGTGGTTCCTTTGATGTTTCTCACATAAGAAGTTGTAGTTCTTGGATAGATATTTCTAATGAGGTATTGACTATGTCAAACAAAGATCGTATGCCAAAGTTATGCCCCTCGGAATTTGATGTAGCAATTCACCCAAACACGACCCATAGTTTTGGTGTTTCATCTCCTAGGGTTAGGTTTTTGGATGTTTGTGGTTTTCCATAGTTTCTAAAAAGTAAATAGGCCTTCAAGCCTCATTGTATCACATTTGAGAGGCCTGTAGACACCACATCTCTTCTCAGAGATAAGCTATCAATGCCCTAGCTAGTTTATTTCCATTCTATCAGTAAACAAATTTCAGTTCTTTGATATTAATGAAATGAAGTTTTATTTCCATTACAACTTTGTATTTATGGTTATATGTGTATTATGTTGCGTTCGTGCATAACTCTGGATCAAGAAGTTCAATAGTTGGATCAAGCATTCGATGGGTTCCTTCATACCTTGGGAGTCCTCACATATTCCAAGTTTCTCATAATTTTCTAATATCTAGAAGAGATAGATTGAAGAAAAACATTTCACATGGAAATTGAAATTGGGTTAGCTAGGAGACTTATTCATTCCTCAAATGATAGAGGATCCATGCGGACCATCAACTTTTATTACTCTCTACAAACTCTTGGTAGCTAGGGCCTTCCCAAAGGAATGTATATTAACTCCCAGCCTACATCTTTAAATGGTTTTCCAATTCCTTTCCAATTTATGAGAGGGAACCCTAATTTTTATTTTCTGAAGGAGAATATAAATTTAAGTTACTTTTTCATAATACTTTCAAGAATGCCTAGAGGGATGTGTGCCAGAGTGTGCCAACTGACAGGGATAGTCACTAATACTTATTTCACCAAAGTCAACCTACCCCCTTAGTTCATACATTGATAATTAGTGGTATGAATTAGATTTTAATACGCCCAACATCTTCCCTGAAACTTTTGACGCTTCTACCACTAAGATTAATCCTATAAAAAATTCTATACTCCAAAGTCTAGACATCAGTACCTACTTTTTTTTCATTTGGTATGAATGCAATATGAGTTTAGCTCCATTTTTAATACCTCTACTATTATATCTTCATTTTCTTTATCATTTATGAACATGGTGAAGAAGGATTTCATTCCAGTTATCTATGTTATTTGGGTCATTGGGGGATCTTGTAAAGTTTTAAGAAATGTACAACCCTTAGATCTGTTAGTCCTTGAATATCCTCATTTGGCTTCCATATTCCTTGTGTATTTCCATATTCTAATAGTGCTTTGCACATGCATGAAAAATTTAGTAATTGCATCTCCTTCAATGAGCCAGGTTTCATTCTTTGTTTTTACCATTACATTCTTCCCATCCCAGCAAGTTGTAAAATTTTAGGATTATGGGGAGCATATTATTCCTTCTGTTGTATTTTCAATTTTGGATGAGAATATAACTCTGATGTCACCATAAATTTTGCTTTAGGTAGGGGTTTGTTGTTGCAGGTTGGTGTAAAATACAGGGGAATTTGTTGTCACTTTTCCAAGGGCATATCTTTTAGGATCTATTCATGGTTCTAAATGGCAGAGAGACAACCAATTTTTCAATTCCATATAGGCTTAAGGTGGCTAAATAAACCATTTTTTACAAGGATTCCATAAAATATCTTCCTATCATGTCTAATCAACAATCTTTGTATATAAATTCTCTATATTTGTATAATCTCTTTGTTGATAAAGAATGGATCATAATCAACATTTTATATTTGGGAAAATAGTTTGTTATAGAATCATAGAAAGGGACCCTAGATTTAATGAATTTTGGAAGACCAAAAAAGTACTACTTCCAATTTATTGTCACCAATTTGTCTTTTGATCTTGTAACTTGTACATCCAAGATTGTCAATTCTTACAGCAAAAGACTTATTTTGTAGGGTGTTTGTTATGAATTTGATTCATATTACTAAGGGTAAAGTTTTTCAAGTTATATAATGAGAGCACTATCGAAATGTGACTTGTGAGAGTTTTCTAACAATTTCTTATTTCAAAAATGGAATTAGAAAGAGAAGTTCATTTGCTTTAAAATTTTATGAAATTATATACATGATATTAAAAAATATAGGAAATTTTTCTTAATTATAGGAAGTGGTGTTCACAAATTCCATTAGCTTGAGAAAATGTCACACTCACTCAATGTTGCATGACCTCGCTTAATCAAATAACTACCCATGTCCTTGAACTTGTACACAACCATAATTAGGTCAATTTCCAACTATATAGACTCCCATGTACATTATAAATCCATTACTCATGATGGAACAAATCAAGGTAAAATCATTAGCAAGCCAATCAAATTTATGTGCAATGGAGAGATTGGTATCCTCAAATCATCCTCCAAGTATCCTTGAAGAATCTAATAGTGGAGAAATTGATATGGTTGTCCAAGAAAAAATAATCATTTCAACATGTAGGTTTCATAAGTCGTTTCATGTGTTTGGTCAAGCTCATAAAGTTTTCCTTAAATTCAATTATTGACAATTTCATCTATAGTTATTCATAGCTTGGAAACAAGTTTTGTAATTCCTCTGAAATGCCTCTAAACCTTTCAGTTGACGTGACATGTTCATTGGAGATGAATTTTGGAATCAAACACAAAAATTAACACCTGTGCACTTCTACACGTAAGATGAGTAGAAATAATCAATTAAAAGACCATCTAAACAACTAGAAGTTAAACCGTATGGGTGTGAAAGGGATGGTAAAAAATGTAGTTGTATAGACCTAAAATTGTTTATAACCATTGATGAATCTATACATATGAATCCATGCATGATGGATATCAAAGAAAAAAAAATGTATAGTTGATGGAGGTTGCAAGATCCTTAAAAGCTAAGATATTATGAACTTCATCTCCATATTCAGTCAGTGGGGCATTGAGATTTGATGCCCTAGACTCCCTTCATTTGCTTCAATATACCGGTAGCAATGTTGAAGCCAAGAATAGAGGAACTTATTTTTTTAGATCATAAAAATTGAGAAGGAGAAACATGTCAAGATATTCCAGGGTCAAATAGAGTGAAAAATGAGAGAAAATCAATCTGGCAGAAAATTCCCAAATTTCATTTAGTGCTAATTTCGCTAAATTTGAGTTTGCTAGGATGACACTTTCCCCATATCTTATAAAATATGCATATGGTTTTTGGAGGTTGATGTAAAGGTTGTTGGTTCAAGAATAATCACAAAGGTAAATGATGGTTTGAGGGTAAGTGTTGAGTGAGGAACAACAATTTGCAAACCCTATATAGAAATGGTGAAGAGTAGTTTCAGTAGTCCAACATTTTGAAGAAACGAAAACTCTGAATGAGGATAGTGGCTTTGTCATGTCTTAAAACATATTATTAACAATATAAATTAACCTACAATAAATTTTATCCATTCATTTATCATAATTTACGAAGGCTAGCTGTGGAAAGGGTTGTTTCATAGCCTAACTCTAAAGATTTAGATTTTTTTAATGGTTGTTGCAGGTTTTTGTGATGAAATGGATGACCTCTAGCCTATTTGAAGACATGTTGATAATTGATTTTTATGGATGGATTTGGAAGCTTAGAATATTTTAATAAAGGAAACTTCAATTTATTTGGATATTGGTGCTTATGTCACAGAAAAATTATTTTCACATGTGAAATATGCCATATGTAACATTTATTCTAGCATAAAACTTTGATGCTCCTATGATACATTTGACCTCAAATTTAGTTACCATGGGAAAAATATTATTCCTCGAAGAAGTGTCTGATTAGCATTTGTATGTCACTTCTCTTAGGAGAATATCCTAGTAGGCCTTATAAATTTTTTATCAACTAGTTTTTTTTGCCCATTCCTAGTCGACTAAATTTTTCTTTTATATGCAGTGATTTTAATCTCAGTATTTATAGTTCTAAAGCTTATAAGTGTTCTTTTCTAAATTATATAATGTTAACTAATGATATGGGATCTATAGAGACAAAATATATGTTATGAAGGGATAGATCCCAATTTCATTGATAGCAGTGTATGTTATGTTGAGGTTGAACTATGTCTTCCAAGTTGTCTAAATCAATGTACTAAAGATGGTTCCTAAGGGGATGATGCTTGAGATTGGAAAGTGGTTACGATGCAGGAGCATCCGGCTCAGCAATTTTATTGTAATTTAGTAGACATAGGGGGTCTTGTATTTTCTAGGAAATTGGATTCTCATGTAACAAATTAAAATTATTTGTTTAGAGTTGAGTGATTTTAATATTTTAAAATAGGATTAATTAAATATTGAGAGGATTTTTGTAAATGTTCTCGAAAGAGAATATGAGATAATTAGGAATTGGTTTCATGATTTTATGGATTAAAGAGGATCCTTGGGGATTAAGAAGAGATTTCAGGACTTAGAGGATTCTTAGGAATTTGTTGAGTAAATAGAGGATATGAAACCAGAATTGGTTTTAGAAACATTTGTATAAATTGTAAGCCTCAAAGGCATAGAAGGGAGAGAGATTTAGGATCAGATAGTCAAGGGTTTTGATTGGAAGCCTACTAGCAGTAGGAAGAAAGAGGCCACTGATTGAATATCAGGCCATAAGATAATTCCTATGTAAATTCTGAGTATTAATACTGAGAACATATTTTCTGAGTTCATGTCTCATTACTGAGTATATATGTGTACAAGTGAAATTGGGTAGAATCGAATGAATTTATATCATTATTTATGCAAGCTACAACTTCTTTGACTTCATGAAACTGTGTGTTTTAAGAGGATGCACATTCCATTTATAGTGTTAATCAGAGTTTGCATGGTATCTATATGCAAGTGAATTTGAGAAGAGAATAACGTGCAAAGTAATTTGGTGAGAATCAATACACAGATAATGAAGCTAAGAGGACTATTATGCAGTGAAAGGGATTTTATGGAGAAAGAAATCAAATAGCAAAATCGCATTTCCTCTATACCTTGAGTTGGAGAAACTAGAAATGTTGCAATGCATATGGAGTCAAGGGGAATGACAACCATTCGAAATCAATCCGATGGAAATCAAATTTTATTGCGGAGTGTTTCAATATTCAATTAAATCTGAGATCCATTTTTGTGTAACCAACTCCCAAAATAGAAGAAAAGAGATATCAATGCCTTAGAAATGAGCCACTTCGAGGGGGAAACCTCCAATACATACATAAATGAACAATTCTTGGATGATATAATTTACAAAACCTCCTTTCTATATATAGGAGTCCATGGGGCCATAATGTAATCCTAGTGGGCCACAATGTAATCCTAGCCGACCTAACAATAATAATTTAAGGGCACAATAATAACAAAATGGGGTTACAAGGGTACAATAATAACAATAAGGGGTTTACACTAACAATAATAAGGGGCTATACTAGTGATATAGGGACCTAACATGCCCCTCTCCTTCAAAAAAGTGTTGTCCTCAACACTTGAGTAGCTCCGGGTGCTTCTGTATAAAATTCTCATCCTCCCATGTAGAATCTTCGGTGGGTAAGTTCTTCCACTTGATGAGATACTCTGAAATTGATCGATTCCGTAGTTGTCGAGTTCTTTTTTCTATGACTGCTTCAGGTTCCAATATGATCTTCCCTTCCCCATCAAGTTCTGGCAATACTGTTTGAACTGGAAGATTTTCACCTATAACCTTCTTTAAGCATGAAACATAGAAAACTGGATGTACTCGCGAAGAAGCAGGAAGCTCCAATTTGTATGCCATAGTACCAATCTTTTGCAACACCTTGTAAGGACCATAGTACTTTGGCGATAATTTATTATCCTTCTTTGCTTGCTTGAGGGACATTTGTTTGTATTGTTGTAGCCGTAAAAATACCCAATCTCCTACATCAAAACTTCTCTCGCTACGATGTTGATCTGCCTGTTGTTTCATTCGATTTTGTGCCAAATTCAGGTTATCCTTTAAGAGTTGGAGAACTTCTTGCTGATGCTCGATGTGATCTTCCACTGCTTAAACCTTCGAATTTTCCCTTAAAGATGATGTGATGGATGGTGGATGATATCCATAAAGTTCCATAAATGGGGTCATTTTTGCTGCAGTATGGAAGGAAGTGTTATACCACCATTCGGCGAGAGGTAACCACTTGACCCATTGTGTTTGTTTATCAGATACAAAACAACGAAGATATCCTTCCAAACATTTATTTACTATCTCGGTTTGACCATCAGATTGAGGATGATAAGATGAGCTATGAGCTAATTGAGTACCCAAACAAGAAAATAACTCCGTCCAAAAATTTCCATTAAAAATGGGATCTCTGTCGCTCACAATAACCCTTGGACTTCCATGTAGCTTTTGAACTTTGTCCATAAATGTAGTAGCAACTGTACTTGCTTTAAATGGATGAGATAATGCACAAAAGTGTGCATACTTGGTAAGTCTATCAACTACCACCATGATGACATTATTTCCTTTGGACTTAGGTAAACCTGTGATAAAATCCATTGAAATCTCCTCCCAACGTTGACTTGGAATGCATAAAGGTTGTAGAAGTCCCAGGGTCTTAATTGTCTCCACTTTATTCTGTTGGCAAACCAAAAATTCCGCCACAAATGTTTGAATATCAGATTTAAGGCCATCCCAAAAAAAATATTTCTTCACCTTGTGGTAAGTTTTTAAAAATCCTGAGTGTCCTCCTAAAGGAGAAGTGTGCAATTCCAGAAGAATCTTTTGTTTTATTTGGGAATTATTACAAATATATAAGCGATCTTTGTACCATAAGGAATCATTTTTCCAACTAAATGTATCAGATGTACTAGGATCTTGCTGCAACTTTTGAATGAGTGTCCATACATCTTTTTCCTTCTTCCATTCATCTCTTGCTTCAGTTATCCAATCTGGTTGGATAATAGAAATGGCACAAAGCAATGCTTCCACCTCTTCATTCTTTCTTGAGAGTGCATCTGCAACAACATTAAGCTTTCCTTTTTTGTAGATTATTTCAAAGTCTTAACCCAACATCTTTGTGACCCATTTTTGCTACTCTTCGGAAGATAGTCTTTGTTCCAAAAAGTGTTTAAGACTATCATGATCAGTTTTTACCTTGAAGTGTCTTCCCATTAGGTAAGTTCGCCATTTCTTTAGTGCATGCAGTATTGCTAACATTTCCTTCTCATAAATAGGTTTCTGTAAATACTTTCCTTTGATAGGATGACTTTCAAAAGCAATGGGTCTTCCTTCCTGCATTAAAACTGCACCAATTCCATTTCCTGAGGCATCACATTCCACAATAAAGGTTTTTGTGAAGTCTGGTGTAGCTAAGACCGGTGCTAGGCACACTGCCTCTTTAAGACGTTCAAAGGCCTTAGTTGCTTCGGGAGTCCATGAAAATGCATCTTTCTTCAATAATGTTGTTAGAGGTGCTGCTATTCTCCCATAATTCTTAACAAACTTGCGATAATACCCTGTTAACCCGAGAAATCCTCGCAATTGCTTTATGGTCGTGGGGACTTTCCATTCCTTAATGGCTTTAATTTTGTTAGGGTCTACTTTAACACCCTCGTGAGATATAATATGACCCAGATATTCCACCTCTTGTACTCCAAAGAAACATTTGGACGTTTTTGCATATAATTGTTTCTCCTGCAATAGTTTCCAAGACCTGTTGTAGATTAGTATATCATCAAAAAATACTAGCACAAATTTTCTAAGGAAGGGTTTGAAAATGGAATTCATCAACCCTTGAAATGTAGAAGGTGCATTGGTAAGGCCAAAAGGAACGACCAAAAATTCATAATGACCCTCATGAGTTCGAAATGTTGTTTTTGGAATATCTTCTGTCTTCATTTTGATTTGATGATATCCTGAATGAAGATCCAACTTGGAAAAATAAATTTCTTCATGTAATTCATCCAATAATTCATCAATCACAGGAATGGGAAATTTATCTTTAATGGTGAGCTTATTGAGCTCCCTATAATCCGGACACATTCGCCATGATCCATCCTTCTTGTGTACCAATACTACAGGAGCAGAGAAAGAACTTTGACTAGGTTGAATTAAACCCGCCTCTAACATTTCTGCAATCATACATTCAATTTCACTCTTTTGGAAGTAAGGATATCTATAAGGCTTGATGTTTGGAGGAACACTTCCTGGAATCAAATGAATATCATGATCATGATCACGAATAGGTGGGAGTCCTTTGTGAGTTTCAAACACCTTGGAATGATTTTCCAAGACTTGTTGGAGATCTGCAGAAATAGATGATTTTGATGTGGGAACTTCTAGTGAGCATAATTGTGCAATTACGCCTCGTTGTTCTTTCTTTAGAAGCTTTGTCATGACATTAGAGCTTATTATCCTTCCCGAATTCCCTTCAATACCCCGTAATTCGACTTCCTTTCCTTCTGAAAATAATTTCAAGAAAAGTTCTTGAAAATTAAAAGCTACCGTCCCCAAAGATTGTAACCATTGTACTCCTAGTACAACATCAGCACCTCCCATAGGAATGGAAAGCATTGGACTAGTCAACACATATTCCCCCATGGTTAGCTTGATATTATGGCATTTTCCGGAGCAATTTATAGTTCCTCCATTTGCAACCATCACTTGACATTCTGGTGCTGGGTATAGGAAACAATTTAATTCCTTGGCTACCTTATAATGAATAAAATTATGGGTGTTACCTGAATCAATCAACACTATTACCTTTTTCTTCTTGATATGTCCTTCTATCTTGAGAGTTTGAGGAGTGGTAATTCCTGCCAGTGCATTACACGATATGGTCGGATTCATTTCTTCCTCTTCTAGAGTTGGTTCCTGGTGTATATCCTCTTCTTGTTCATTTTCTTCTTCCTCTTCACAATCTATGTAAAATAATTTCTTCTCAACACACTTATGACCTTTAGTGTATTTGCTATCAAAACTGTAGCAAATCCCTTTTGCTCTTTTTTCTTCCAATTGTTGTGGTGTCAACCTTGTAGGTTGTGGAAATCTAGGAGTAGCAACACTTCCCTCTTTATAGAAGTGAGTGGTAGGCTTCCTTGTCGCCATAATTTTACATTCAATTTTTCTTGCCAACCTGAATGCCTTCTCCAATGAATGAGGTTCCAAAATGTGAACTTCATGTTGGATGTTATCCTTTAAAGTGCCTATGAAGAGATCAATCCTGTGTTCCTCTGGAATATCAGTTACCCTTATATTCAATTTTTGGAAGTCCTCAATGTGCTGCCCCACTAAACCCTTTTGTTTGAGATTTATCAATTGGCTAAAGAAGGTGTTGTTCTTTGTATCCTCATAATGTGCTATCATTTCTTCCGTAAAAATTGACCAAGTGACAATTTTTTTACGGGAGCAAAGCCATCGATACCATACAAATGTATTTTGTTCTAAATGTAAGGTTGCAATGCATACCTTTTGTGTGTTTTGCACGTTATGGAGATCAAAATATTGCTCCATCTGTAGTATCCATGTTACAGGATCCTTTCCATCAAACTTCCTCATATCCATTTTTGGAATATGGTGGTTCTTCCCGCCAACATTAGAGTTTATGAAATCACGATTAACATTGATTTTGGTCTCATCATGAGGTTCTTCTACTATCTTTTCACCATTAGGAAACATTTCTTGTATAAACTTTGTCAAACCTTCAATGTCTGTTTTTAGACCATTCTTCATGTTTTCGATGTTGTATTTCATGTCATCCATCTTAGCTTCCATGCCAGCTTCCATGCCATCCATCTTAGCTTCCACGCCATCCATATTATCTTGCACGCCATCCATCTTAGCTTCCACGCCTTTCTTTAAAACTTCCATTTCATTTTTTGTTGCTCTTTGCGAGAGTGAAATTTGTTGCACTTGCTCTTGTAATTTTGATAGATCATGCTGTAATTATTCATGTTCATGAGTCATAATAGAGCTTTATGAAGGCTTATTGGGTGTTGAATTATTTTTACGTGGAATCTTTTAGAACCCAATACTAATATATATTCTACAATATACCCTTGGAATCAATTCAAATCTATTCTTCAAACAAGACTTATGCAATTCGGAAAAAAACATACACACCTTTTTCTTGCTTTTGAGGAGCTCAATATTGAAATTGGATTATCCTTGTGATTGCAGCACTTAAATATTTGATTTTTGGTACCAACGTATCCCTTTGAATTATCTTTGGAATGCCACAGGTCTAACCTGATTTGGATTCTCCAAGACAAAGTTGTGTCCAATCTCCCACAATGACCTAATTATGGACTGGTTCAGTAGAGCGAACTTGTATGACTTGACACGTGTCATTGTTTCATCCTTCATCTCTAAAATTTATATCCAAGAAACTACAGTCTCTGTACTTGCAACCACTTTTTACGGCACTCCAATCCGATGCCTAGAGAGAGAATTATTGAAATTTTCCCACGATCACCTCTTTGAGATGAAATTCAGGAGCTTGAAAAAGCACTACCTTCAACAGATCATATATCCAAAAATATTGCGAACCAAGCTCTAAAAATTTTTGAAAAATTTCTTCAGGATTTCAACTTCGCACGATAAGAATTTCAGATTCTGAAACTTCGTAGAAAAAACGTTATAGCACAAATGCCACGATGACCTGTTTAGGAGCCTGAAAAAATACCTAACTTCCACAGATCATATCTCCGAAAATATTACGAACCAAGCTCTAAAATTTTTAGAAAATCTTCCTTGGGATTTCAGCTTCGCACCCTAAAAATTTCATCTTCTTAAACTTCGTAGAAAAAATGTTATAGCGAAAATTCCATGATGACCTGTTTGGAGCAGCAAAACCCTAGAATCCAAAGCTCTGATACCAAATGTTATGTAACCAGCTCCAAAAATAGAATAAAAGAGATATCAACGCCTTAGAAATGAGCCACTTCGAGGGGGAAACCTCCAATACATTACATAAATGAACAATTCTTGGATGATATAATTTACAAAACCTCCTTTCTATATATAGGATTCCATGGAGCCATAATGTAATCCTAGTGGGCCACAATGTAATCCTAGCCGACCTAACAATAATAATTTAAGGGCACAATAATAAAAAAATGGGGGTTACAAGGGTACAATAATAACAATAAGGAGGTTACACTAACAACAATAAGGGACTATACTAGTAATATAGGGACCTAACATCTATTAAATAGAGTACTAGTCGAATTCTGCAACAAAACCTTAGATGGGCAGGATGGATCAATGAGGAATTTTTAAAATGGTGTGACCATTAAATGTGTCAGAAAAAGAAACATGGTTGTTACACAGTAATTTGTCACCGTCCCTACCATTCCCCGTCCCGCACAATGGAGGACCCATTATGTGACCTGTGAACACTGTCATGCCTTGAAAACATCATCAATGCATCCCTCTGAGTATGAGCTTCATTTCCCCTTGAGACATCTCCTTGCAAAATCCATGAAAAACAGCTCTTTTTGCATTGGCGCGGGTAGACAGTTCGGTGCTCGCGCCAATCAGGGAAATCCTGTAAAGAGGTCGCGCCACTTGGCGCTCTGTCATAGAGCAGCAATCGCGCCACCCATTTTAGGGACTGTTTTTTAAATATGGATGGCGGAAGTTGAGTTCAAACAAACTCACAACCATTGCCTATCTTGAGTTGGGAGGTTTGGCTGCGGGAGTTCTATGGAAGGGAAGTGGTTTTGCCACCTTCTATGGAATCTTCCTTGTTGATAGGGCCAATCCCATAATAATAGGAGGTAAATCCCCTCTGCGGACAGAGGCGATCCCTACTAGCCCAGCAGGGGTCTAGCAACAAACAAACAATGCTATGACGCAAGCTCCTAGTTACGAATGAAAGACTTGGGATAAGAGCCTACCTGGATTCCAACGCTAGATCTGAAGAAGAGATGTCCCCGTCCTTCGGCCCTGGCAGATCACAATCCTTCCACGATCTCCGTGGATGAACACCTGCACACAGAAGAAACGAACAGATACATGCATAGGAACCAGCATACGTAACTAAACATCGGTCGGAAAAGATATTACTCGCATTAACATGATAGAAAAAGGAGTGGAACCATAATCATAGTCATCTATTAAAGTGATAAACGAATAGAAGTTACAACCAAGTTCTGACGTCGCAGCTTCCTTCGAACGGGTCCCCGGTTGTCCACGTCTCGCAAAGCTCGCCAAGGAAAGGGAAACCTCTCCAGAGTCTCGTAACAATGGTCTCCTCGCTTTAATGGGCCTTAGGGGAAAGAAGGGATTCTTTACAGCACAAAGGCACTTGGGAATAGGGAGATGCAAAGCTTCAGCACTTCAAGACTAGCTTGCCATGGATCTGAGCAAGCTTTTATAGATGGGGAAGGAGGGAGTTGGGATCCCTATTATTATGGGATTGGCCCTATCAACAAGGAAGATTCCATAGAAGGTGGCAAAACCACTTCCCTACCATTCCCCGTCCCGCACAATGGAGGACCCATTATGTGACCTGTGAACACTGTCATGCCTTGAAAACATCATCAATGCATCCCTCTGAGCATGAGCTTTATTTTCCCTTGAGACATCTCCTTGCAAAAATCATGAAAAACAGCTCTTTTTGCATTGGCGCGGGTAGGCAGTTCAGTGCTCGCGCCAATCAGGAAAATCCTGTAAATAGGTCGCGCCACTTGGCGCTCTGTCATAGAGCGGCAATCGCGCCACCCATTTTAGGGACTGTTTTTTAAATATGGATGGCGGAAGTTGAGTTCAAACAAACTCACAACCATTGCCTATCTTGAGTTGGGAGGTTTGGCTGCGGGAGTTCTATGGAAGGGAAGTGGTTTTGCCACCTTCTATGGAATCTTCCTTGTTGATAGGGCAAATCCCATAATAATAGGGATCCCAACTCCCTCCTTCCCCATCTATAAAAGCTTGCTCAGATCCATGGCAAGCTAGTCTTGAAGGGCTGAAGCTTTGCATCTCCCTGTTCCCAAGTGCCTTTGTGCTGTAAAGAATCCCTTCTTTCCCTTAAGGCCCATTCAAGCGAGGAGACCATTGTTACAAGACTCTGGAGAGGTTTCCCTTTCCTTGGCGAGCTTTGCGAGACGTGGACAACCGGAGACCCGTTCGAAGGAAGCTGCGACGTCAGAACTTGGTTGTAACTTCTATTCGTTTATCATTTTAATAGATGACTATGATTATGGTTCCACTCCTTTTCCATCATGTTAATGCGAGTAATATCTTTTCTGACCGATGTTTAGTTACGTATGCTGGTTCCTATGCTTGTATATGTTCGTTTCTTCTGTGTGCAGGTGTTCATCCGCGGAGATCGCGGAAGGATTGTGATCTGCCAGGGCTGAAGGACGGGGACATCTCTTCTTCGGATCTAGCGTTGGAATCCAGGTAGGCTCTTATCCCAAGTCTTTCATTCGTAGCTAGGAGCTTGCGTCATAGCATTGTTTGTTTGTTGCTAGACCCCTGCTGGGCTAGTAGGGATCGCCTCTGTCCGCAGAGGGGATTTACCTCCTCAACAATGGTAGAGTTCTGTGTTTGCAAAAATTCATATAGAACAACAATAGAAACATTGTATAGAGAGCTTTGTTGGAAAATTTGTTGTAAAATTTCATATTCTGGTTACAATATGGTTCGATTCAAAACCACGATTTGATCAAAGGAAAAAAACATAACTTAGATAGTGCAGAGAACTGTGAAATATGTTTAGTAAAACCACACATGGTTTTCGCATAAAAAGAAGAAGGTAAGTGGTATTTAATTGAGGAATGCAATAGTGTCAAGGCAGTGACATGTAGCACATCAAAACTGCCAATTTCGCATAACTTCAATTCATTAAAGGTTGTGCAGATTAAAATGTGATTTCCGTCGGATGGAAGGCATGGAGAAATCATCAGTGAAATGTGCATGGGTGATAACCGTGGGCCCAAAGATTTGTTATGTTGATAATTTGGGGTTTAACCAGGTCGAATTCGTAAATTCGAATCATATAAGGTGTATAAGTGAGTTGGGCAATCTGTGGGGTCCATATATGATTTATTGACATGTTTGTTAACCAAAGGAAATGGATGGTCACAAATTGCTAGTAGTGCTAGATTGTGGAGTATGAAAGTCTAAGGCAGAGGTTTAATATGTAAAGCATGGAGGAAGCCGGAAGGTAAGATAACGAAAGCTAGTGTGGTTTATTAATGATTTATATTATATAAGAATTATATAATAGAAATAAAGCGAAATGGATAAAAGCATAAGTGTATAAAGATTATGGTTGGGGTTTTAACCAAACTCCTAAGATTATGTCATGAATTAAAAAAAAGTTGTGGATGGTTTCCAATTAAATAATTTATAAGAATCAATTCGGAATAAAGGAAATTCCTGGCATAATGAGAAATTCATTTTATATGCATAATATGTGGGTAAACGCAGCCAAGGCTGCATCAAGTGGTATCAGAGCTGGCAAAAGCTCTTTTGAAGATTAAAGATTTTTTTTAATTAAATTAGAATGCATTCATGATGGAAAGTAAGAAGAGATCAGATATTAAATCTGATAAGTAGCAGATACACAGAGTTGAAGTGAATATAATTTTGCCAAAATAAATGAAAAAAATCCATTCAAATTACAAATGAATGAGGAGAACAAGGTCATGCAGATATCTTGAAGGTGAGATAATGTGTTTTATTGTGCTTGCAGAATTCTGGTTGTAGACAAGATAAAAACAAAGAAAGATCCAAGTCTTAAGGAGTAGTGATGGAGGAACTATTAAATATTTCTCAAAGAAGGAAGGTGACTGAGTGCAACAGCTAAAGGAACAACAAACTCAAGAGAGTGAACAAAAATAATACCTAGGAAGAGGTCAAGCTCAGAAAGAAAGCTTGATAGGGTATTGAGTAGCAAAAGGAGATTTCTACAAGAGAAGGCTATGTTGCAGATCACCAATCAAGCATGGATGAGCTCATGAGGAAGATAACCATGGAGGCTCAGAGAAGAGGTTCTAAAGATAGAATAAATGATGAGGGTCTAGAAATAGATATTGCAGTGATGAAATTACAACTAGAGGTACTATAGGGATGGCTACAAGAGATAGGGAATGAATGCCGAAATCATGGATGGAGAATGAATAAATGGGTCAGATGGAACCAATTGAAAAAGAAATGGAATGCTAAGCTGATGAACAAGTTCATAGAACTTGAACAGATACATATTTCTTTGTTAGAAAAAGAAAGACTCAAAGGAATTGAGTCACAGCAAATAGGATCTACTGGAAATCAGAAAGTACATTGTGAAATATTGGTGCTTGAAGAAGCAAACAAGACTGAAAGGTATTATAGTTTTAAAACTAATGATTTGTGTATGCTTGCAGCTACATCACAGGATGTTAAAAAAACTTTGAATTTTGTTAATGAGAAGGATCTGAATCTAAAATCTGTTTAGATTAATGTTGAGATAGCAAGATCTCAGAAAGAAAAATAAACAGAAGGGTCTCATGGAAACATACAACAGAGTATTGAAACAATGGAAGAAGGACTATCTGAAGATTGGTCAACAAGTTCAAGTGAAGGTATGGAAATTCATGTAAAGTTTCCAAATTTTACCCCAATTGAAATTTTTGAGTTATATATAAAGTTAGATCTTCAAAGAAGAGAGTTGGAAAAGAAGAGGATCTATACTCATGATAAATTGTTGAAAGAGAAAGACAATGAAACTGTCATGAATGACAGTCATGAAAAAGAAAGTAAGAATGAAAGAATGGTAATAAGAGTCTAGAAAATCGAAGGAGTTCATTTTTGTGGACCAGAGCAGAGAGACATCCGTGAAAAAAATAATATGAAGGAGGGACTAGCTGACAGTCTCATGGAGAATTTAAATCAGCATACTGATGTGGTGTCAAAGGAGTTAGAGGAAAATTCAAAGCAACATACTGAGATGTCGCCAGAGGAAGAAGATACATTGAAGTCTTGTATTTTTAATACTAATAATTCATGTGTTAATTATGTAGGTAAAGATACACAACAAATGGAAAATGTCAGAGAATCTAATGAAATGGAAACTATGTTGGCTGAAAACATAGTGAAGGATCATCATTCTATCATGATGATTGGTACAATGGAAATAACCTTGGAAGCTGGAAAGAAAGACAGTGAATATTTTCTAAGTCTTGAAAGAGACTTAGAACTCCAATAAGGATATTTGGTGACTGGATCATTAAATAAGACCATTGGGTCTTGTGATTTTGAAATTGATAATTTGACTGTGGTTACAGATGTTGCAGATGACAATCCATTTCTTCGAGTTGTCTTGAATGGAGATGAATTATTGGAACAGAAGGAACCCATAGATTCCTTACTTAATAAGAAGAGCATCTACAAGGAAGGTGAGACAGAGATGTCTCGTACGAAGGAACTTTTTATTATTAATGATAAGGAGGAGTTGCCTTATTTGATTATCCAAGAGAAGATTGTAGGAAAAAACCTTAGAACTGTCAAAGTGGTGGAGAATCAGAATTCTATTCTGATAAAGGATGAAGAAATAGAGTTTGAAGAATTTAAATTGATTGCCAGAATCAATCAAGGAGGTGAAGGAAAATCACTGAACGTTGTCAAGGAAGAAAAAGAAGGTTATGTTGAAACTGAATTGCAGCATATTGATGATATGTTTGAGATAAAACAAGTAGAAAGGGAATGGTTGAAATGCTTGCTAGAAAAATTTGAAAAAAGGAAAAGAATTTCAGACACTAAAGTGAAAATGCCTAGAGTTATGAAAGAGGCTGGAGCAGATACTAGTTTTCCAAAATTGATTATGCTTACTAGTATACAAAGAAGAATGAATGAGTATATTGCTATAGTTAAAGAATCAGAAGATACTTTATTTTTTGAAAATAAATTTGCAGGTAGTGAGAAAAAGAAGAATGTTGCAGAGGGAGATATCTTAAGAGATATTCAGGAAGTTTGGGAGGTAGCAACCGTGTTTGGAGCAATATCTACAAGATTATTTGCAGCATAAATTGGAAGTAGTAACAATTGGCAGAATGGCTACCAGTCAGAAGATAACCTGGCCATAGAGATTGAAAGCATAAGAAGGTTGATGATGAAGGTGTCTCGGAAGAAGACAACAGCAAGAAAAAAAAGAAACAATAGCAAGGAAAATACAAGAACAGAATGTGAAAGAATAGCTAGTGGGAAGATGTAGAATAAAGTATGGAAGCCTGGAAAAATGCACCTGAATAATGATGCAGCTTATGGACAGCTGTAATATTCCAAAATTTGCAAACAAGCAAATTGGAATATTAGATTTTGATGCTTTCACTTAAGAGAGGAATAAATGGGAAAGGAGGCCCATGAACAATAAATATATGAATAAATTCCACCTTAGTAAGGAAGGAGATCACTCTAGGAGCTGTTTTTACACTTCGAAGTGTGAGCAGGGGAAAAATAGATGGGGACATAGTCAAGTTTGACTAAGTCAACATGCATTCTTGAGGAGGAAGAAATCACCCAAGTAAACTAGCTCAATGTGAACAAGGATCAACCTAGACACACATATAAGAACCAGATTGAAGATCCCTTAGTGTGAAAAGAGGCATTGCAGGTGGACTAGTCCCAGTTGACCAATTCAACAGTGTTGCTACAAAGAGGAGGGAAGCTAGCTAGGGCAGCGCCATTTTGAAGGAGGAAGCTTCACTACGAATTCACCTCAACATTAATTGGGGTCCAGGATGAGGAGGCTCACAAAAGATAAAAAGGAAGGCATAGCATCAAAGGGATTGATTCAGTATTCAACTATCTTTGGTCTTGTGACTACTTTCATGCTTCATTTGTTTAGCTGGAGTTGTTGCACTGCTTAGTGCAAAGAATTCCTATGCAGGAATTCCATCCTCTCTTTAGATCAGCTTGCTTAAGGGATCAAGAGGGAAGGATTTGAGCTTCATTTCAGCATTTTTCTTGGGTCCATTCATTCATATTCAGCCACAATGTAGTTCCCTTTAGAGAACTGCATCTTTTATGCCGGGGCAGCAGCAGCAGGGTTGCACCCTTTGATTTTATGCTAGTCTTTGAGGAGGAGGTGCTCATTTCCCTCTGGGAGATCTAATAAGACGGGCCTTGGCCATTTCCTGTATTATTCAGCTATTTTATGTCATATTCAGTCATGTTTAATATAGTTTTTTATTAAACTGCATTATTTTCTACAGTCCTGATTTTTGTACATGTATATTACCGGAAACCCTTGTCAGGTGTCTTTTTCCTAGTGTAAGAGAGGTTAAACCTCCATTTCTCTGCTATTTGATCAACACGAGCTCTATATAAATCTTATTTCATTATTTTATGCATAAAACCTCATTATAATAACGCATTCCTTGCTTCATTACTTTCTGCATAAGCTAGGCTATGGGGTTTGGGCCTATTTGAGGCATATTGACTTGGGGAGATTTTTTTATATGAGATAGAGTGATTTGTTTCACCTCTAATTCTGAATGTGATTTTTATATCATGTTTTCTAAGTGATCCAAGTCCCATTTCTCACTTCTATAGCGTTATTTTCTGAAGACAGTAGTTTTATGCTTTATATTGCTCCATCTCCCCACCCGGGAAAGAGAATATAGTTCATCTTGTTGCTGAGGTTATTTCATCTACTAGTATGATGTTATTTTACATCTAATGAGCTACTCTACATTTCCATGCTCATTATTTTCTAAAGCTCCACATTGTTAATAACTCAAATTATTCCCAATAGTGTAGATGTTCCCATTTTGGGATATTACAGTGGTATCGGAGTTGCCATCTTCGCTCAGCCTATGGATTTAAGATCCAATAAGAATATAAGAAGAATATTAGGGCATAATGATGTAGAGGATGAGCTTAATCTCATCCATTTTCATATCTAAGAAGAAAGAAGAAGAGAAATGTATTGAAACTCCAAGAGGGTTTCAAGGAGGAGAGATTTGCAGTGAGACCTCTAGAAGGTTTCAAGAAGAAGAAGAAGATGCATGCACTTCCTGTTCTCATAGAGGAAGTGGAGAGCAAGTATACCACTTAGAGCATGAAATCCTGAGTGGGTATTTGGCATAACACAAGTGCCAACCTAGGGCTTCCAAAGAGACCCTATATTTTCCTCAGTTTATTCAACTAAGAGAAGAAAGAAGACCCTGTAGCAAAGGAGGGATTAAAGGCAATAGGTTCCTATTGTCTACACTTGATGGGTCAAATACAGCTAGAGCTTGGGCAAGAAATCTTGAGGCATTCTTCCTACTTCATCCAGTGGTAGAGAGGGAGGCAATAGAAGTTCCAGTGCTGCACCTAGAGAGTGAAGCCAATGCTTGGTGGTTCAGTCGCTCAAGCCATACAAGAGTGACTTCTTTTACTGAGTTCACTCAAGAGCTGATCAGAACCTTTGATGGAGAAATATCAGAGGAGAGAGGGTCCACGCCACCATGGGAGGAGACATGTACCAGCGTTGTCACAGCCTTGGAAGAGTATCCCTCTACATCAGCAATTAGAGCAGTCATTACATTGGAGGAAGGAGCCTTTGCAGCACTACAAGAGGTTCCCAAATCTCATCAAGGTATGGGAATATTTCCACTTTTACTTATTGTAGCAAATCCTTCTAAAAGTTGTGGAAATATGTATTTGTATGCCCCAGGATCAAACACTATTACTGAGGTAGGGCAACAGGATTGCACTACGCTATGCAAGCTTGAATGTTTCAAGGAGAAGATGAACCATCATTCTCATGGACCCCTATTGAGTTGCACAAAATCCTTGAGGTTTAAGTGTGATATTTTAGAGGGAGTCATGAACCTTGAGATGGAGTATGAGACAACAACTATACCATGGGAAAAGCTATCAATGTTGTCAAACAATAGCGGTGAGGGGGCTTTGCCTTTATCACCTTTGGGTCTTGATGGATTCAAGATGGCCATGGACATGAGATCTTCTCTAAGAGATCTCCAAGGAAATGCATTGCAGCATTTCATGGCATGTAGAGAAGAGGAACTGATTGTGGAGGATGATAGCCCACATGGGAAGAATGCCAAGGTGAAGAATGACAGAAGGCATCCACATGGGGTTGAGTGGATGTGGGGGAAGAGAAAGAGGCTGGTGAGCCACTTGCAAATTTATGACACAGGGTAGCAAGAGGCAAAGCTACATTGGCTACTCCTGATAGAGTTTGGGCATCATGGAACATATCCTTCTTCTAATGGTATGAGGGAGGAGAGAACTTGGCAAGGAACTTTCATCACAGGGCAGCAAGGAGTGTGGATGCATTATGATGATGTAATCATTATGTTTTCACCACAGGAGTTGTATGATGGAGGTGTGATGGGGCAACAAAGAAATTTGTTGCTTTGGAGGATTGAGAGAGAGCAAGGGAAAAGTTGCTCTCACATTTTGCATGATGTTGCATTGGGAGGAGATGGCAACATTATGAGAGGAATCTTTGACATTGAACATGTTAGAGGATGGATTTATGAGTTGGGAGGAGCCTATTTGCATAGGCCAACAACATTGTCACTTTGGAGCATGAGTTTGTTGATGGAGTGTTCCCAGGATCACTTCATATTCGATGCACTTGGTGGGCATAGAGGAGGTGAGTTTGGTAGGGTGGTGGATGGACCCATTGGTTATTGTGGTATGTTCTCCTTGAATTGGATTTCCAAGCATGAGAAGGAGGATTTTCATGCAGCATGTGGTTCATTCCTCTTCATATGGATATGTCATACCACTCTGGAGGATCTATCTGTGGATTTAGTCACCATCCTGCTTTCATTACATGGTAAGAATTCTATTTTTGCATTTATTGATTGTCCAACACAATATTTGCATGCTCTTACCAGTCTTTTGTAGTGCATTTCTCCACAAAGGGGGAAGCTTATCTTTGGGCTCCATGGACCATTTTTGGCCAGCTATTATGATGGAGACAACCATCTATTATATGATTTGGTGCAAGTGTTTGGTTACTTCTTGTATGCTCAGTTGATACACTCAGCCATTTACTACTTTCTAGTAGATGCGGTGACTTACACAACTAGCCATCTATCAAGAAAAAACTTGCCATGCTATTGTCTGAAGCTGCAGTCGGGAAGACTGTGATGTGACCATTTTGGGGACTGTTGGTACCTTCCAGCACCATATGAAACCTTCAGTCTTTCTTTCATTATGATGCTGACCATGATTCTATTTTCTGATGTTGTGCTTACCTTAATAGGGAGCATGGTTGGAGGAGGGACACCTTGGTTGTATGTGTTGTTTGGGGAGGAGGATCCCCACACTTTCTACATTACATGTTCTAAGGGGAGCATGGGAAGGGACATGGCCTCGACAAAAAAATCTTTGTTCCTTTATGAGGAGGGCCATGATATGGATGGGATGCCATATGGTGGTGAGTTTTTGTCCATTATGTATGAGATGGTTTGTGCCAGCTTGATTCACAACGCTAGGAGAGGGACCTTTGGAGGTCTAGCTTCCTTCATGCCATTTGAGGGAAACATGATGGAAACCCAAGATCAAAAAATTCTCTACACTTATCTTAAGTGGAGAGGAAGACGGCATGGGGTAGGCTCTCTTGCCTACCATATTCTAATTTTCAGCCCACCTATTCTGCATGAGCTCAAGGTGGAAGAGATCCTTCATGAGTTGCCGACTTGGAGGGTGACTCATTTTGTTTGGTTGATAACTTGGGGAGGAGAGATTCAAAAGGGGATGATGAATCCCAATTTATATCAGCCCTCATGCCTCAATAGGACCTAAAAACAACCCATTGTTGCCTCCATGGATGTTTCACTGTCACATAATGTCAGCTATTTGGGATGTTCCCCAGTAGATGGTTTGCACACTTGGGAGGGGCAACTTGGAGATATATTGACGATGCAGCACCTTGATCTTTGGAGGATTTCATCGTATTAGGTTGCTACAGGGGAGAAGAGGATTCTTTTTCAGTCCTATCCTTGTAGTTTCTTGAGGACAAGAAACATTTGGGAGGGGAGGACTGTAATATTCCAAAATTTGCAAACAAGCAAATTGGAATATTAGATTTTGATGCTTTCACTTAGGAGAGAAATAAATGGGAAAGGAGGCCCATGAACAATAAATATATGAATAAATTCCACCTTAATAAGGAAGCAGATCACTCTAGGAGCTGGTTTTACACTTCCAAGTGTGAACAGGGGCAAAATAGATGGGGACATAGTCAAGTTTGACTAAGTCAACATGCATTCTTGAGGAGGAAGAAATCACCCAAGTAAACTAGCTCAATGTGAATAAGGATCAGCCTAGAAACATATGAGAACCGGATTTAAGATCCCTTAGTGTTAAAAGAGGCATTGTAGGTGGATTAGTCCCAGTTGACCAAGTCAACAGCGCTGCAACAAAGAGGAGGGAAGCTAGCTAGGGCAGCGCAGTTTTGAAGGAGGAAGCTTCACTAGGAAGTCACCTCAACATTGAGTGGGGTCCAGGATGAGGAGGCTCACCAAAGATAAAAAGGAAGGCATAGCATCAAAGGGATTCATTTAGTATTCAACTATCTTTGGTCTTGTGACTACTTGCATGCTTCAGCTGTTTAGCTGGAGTTGCTGCACTGCTTAGTGCGAAGAATTCCCGTGTGGGAATTCCATCCTCTCTTTCGATCAGCTTGCTTAAGGGATCAAGAGGGAAGGATTTGAGCTTCATTTCAGCATTTTTCTTGGGGCCATTCATTCATATTCATCCATAGTGCATTTTCCTTCAGAAAACTGCGTCTTTTATGCAGGGGTAGTAGCAACAAGGTTGCACCCTTTGATTTTATGCTAGTCTTTGAAGAGGAGGTGCTCATTTCCCTCTGGGAGATCTAATAAGAAGGGCCTTGGAAATTTCCTGTATTATTCAGCTATTGTATGTCATATTCATTCATCTTTAATACAGTGTTGTATTAAACTGCATTATTTTCTGCAGTCCTGCTTTTTGTACATGTATATTGTCGGAAACCCTTGCCGAGTGTCTTTTTCCTAGTGTAAGAGAGGTTAAACCTCCATTTCTCTGCTATTTGATCAACATGAACTCTATAGCAGTCTTATTTAATTATTTTCTGCGTAAACCCTCATTATAATAATGCAATCCTTGCTTCAATACTTTCTGCATAAGCTAGGCTATGGGGCTTGGGCTTATTTGAGGCATATTGACTTGGGGAGATCTGTTTATATGAGATAGAGTGATTTGTTTCACGTCTAATTCTGCATGTGAGTTGTATATCATGTCTTCTAAGGGATTCAAGTCCCATTTCTCACTTGTATAGCGTTATTTTCTGAAGACAACTGTTTTATGCTCTATATTGTTGCATTTCCCCACCCAGGAAGGAGAATATAGTTCATCTTGTTTCTGAGGTTATTTCATCTACTGGTATGATGTTATTTTACATCTAATGAGCTTCTCTACATTTCCATGCTCATGATTTGATGAAGCTCCACATTGGTAATAACTCAAATTATTCCCAATAGTGTAGTTGTTCCCATTTTAGGATATTACAACAGCAGAAAAATAGAGTATGGGATCCAGGAGGCTAAAGGTTGGAAGCACATGATCAGGAGATCATGATTAATTTCTACTTTGGGAGTTTGATTTAAGAGCATCCGTCTCAGTAATTTAATTGTAATTTAGTAGACATAGGGGGTCTTGTATTTTCTAGTAAATTGGATTCTCATATAACAAATTAAAATGATTTGTTTGGATTTAAGTGATTAAAACATTTTAAAATAGGATTAATTAAATATTGAGAGGATTTTTTTAAATGTTATCGAAATGGAATATGAGAGAATTGGGAATTGGTTTCATGATTTTGTGGATTAAAGAGGATCCTTAGGGATTAAGAAGAGATTTTAGGACTTAGAGGATTCTTAGGAATTTGTTGAGAAAATAGAGGATGTGAAACCAGAATTGGTTTCAGAAACATTTGTATAAATTGTAAGCCTCGAAGGCACATAAGGGAGAGAGATTCAGGATCAGATAGTCAGGGGTTTTGATTGGAAGCCTATGGGCAGTAGGAAGAAAGAGGCCACTGTTTGAATATCAGGCTAGAAGAGAATTCCTATGTAAATACTGAGTATTAATACAGAAAACATATTTTCTGAGTTCATGTCTCATTACTGAGTATATATATGTACATGTGAAATTGGGTAGAATCGAATGAATTTCTATAATTATTTATGAAAGCTATAGTTTCTTTGATTTCATGAAAATATGTGTTTTAAGAGGTTGCACATTCCATTTATAATGTTAATCAGAGTTTGCATAGTATCTATATGCAGGTGAATCCGAGAAGAGAATAGCGTGCAAAGGAATTTGGCAAGAATCAATACATAGATAATGAAGCTGAGAGGACTATTATGTAGTGAAAGGGATTTGATGGAGAAAGAAATCGAATAGAAAAATCACATTTCCTCTATACCTTGAGTTGGAGAAACTGGAAATGTTGCAATGCGTATGGAGTCAAGAGGAATGACAACCATTCGAAAACAATTTGATGGCAATCACATTTTATTGCAAAGAGTTTAAATATTCAATTAAATCTGAGATCTATTAAACAGAGTATTGTTCGAATTATGCAACAGAACCTTAGATGGGAAGGATGGATCGATGAGGAATTTTTAAAACAGTGTGACCATTAAATGTGTCAGTGGCAGAAACGTGGTAGAGTTCTTTGTTTGCAAACAATCATATAGAACAACAATAGAAAAGTTGTATAGAGAGCTCTGTTGGCAAATTTGTTGTAAAATTTCATATTCCAGCTAGAATCTGGTTCGATTCGAAACCATGATTTGATCAAAGGTAAAAACCATAACTTGGATAGTGCAGAGAACTGTGAAATGGTTTTACTAAAACCGCATGTGTTTTTCGCATAAAAAAAAGGTAAGCGGTATTTAATTGAGGAATGCGATAATGTCAAGGCAGTGACACGTAGCACATCAAAATTTTCAATTTCACATAAATTCAATTCATTAAAGGTCATGCAGATTAAAATGCGATTTCTGTTGGATGGACGACATGGAGAAATCATTGGTGAAATGTGCATGGGTGATAAGCGTGGGCCCGAAGATTTCTTATGTTGACAATTTGGGGTTTAACCAGTTCAAATTCGTAAATTCGAATCATATAAGGTGTATAAGTGATTGGGTAATCTGTGGGGTCCATATATGATTTATTGAATTTTTTTTTAACCAAAGGAAATGGATGGTCACAAATTGCCAGCAGCACTAGATCGTGGAGTATGAAAGTCTAAGGCATATGTTTAATATGTAAAGCATGGAGGAAGTTGGAAGGTAAGATAATGAAAGCTAGTGTGGTTTATTAATGATTTCTATTATATAAGAATTATGTAATAGAAATAAAGCGGAATGGACAAAAACATAAGTGTTTAAAGATTATGGTTGGGGTTTTAACCAAACTCCTAAGATTATATCATGAATAAATAAAAAGTTGCAGATGGTTTCCAATTAAATTTTATAAGAATCAATTTGGAATAAAGGAAATTCCTTGCATAATGAGAAATGTATTTTATATGCATAATATGTGGGTAAACGTAGCCAAGGCTATGCCAAGTTATATTTATTTCATAGAGGTTTCTAGAGTTAATTATGTTCCTTACATTGGAAATATAATAAGATATATTCTTCTACTTTGGATATATTCTTATAAAAAAAAATTTTGAGATATTGAATGATGTTTCAATAAGTAAAATTTTCCATCCATGTTTGTATAATGAATATGGTCATCAATGGTAGGGGTTCGTAGAGGTTGTCCTTGTGAAATAATAAAAGGTTCATAAGATTTTATATGTATTTCTCAAAAGACTTTATGAATTACCTAGTGTGTGAACATTACCAAAGTTGCTAGTGGAGAAGATATATATATATATATATATATATATATATATATATATATATATATATAACGTGATGAGCATTTCACATCGAATTCCATGCAACGATTGTCTATTTTCATTTTATATCATATAATAAACATGGTCATCAATGGAAAATGTTATCTTTGTGAAGTAATAAATGATGTGCAAACTGTAAATGCATTTCTCAAATAGCTCATTGAATTCCCTATGATGTGAATATTACCCAAGTTGTGTATGAATAATAGTTTATAGAAACTATAGAAAACTTCTTATACTTGAAGAGGATTTGTTTTTATAATGAATGGCTTAATTGAGGGGTCAATCTAGAGGGAATAGAGGTGGAAGTTTAATCAGCCTATTTTTTTGTTTGACAGTTACAAATTGCATGAAGCTTTTCACTCTAGAGCCATGTTTTTTTGAATCTTAAAAAAAAAAAGGGAAAGGAGTTAATGGTACCAAAATAAATTGGCTATTAGGCTTAAAAATTTGTGGTTATACTCCTCAATTAAGGAGTTTTGTTTGGTTGTCAATATACAAATGTCCTCCAAAGAAAGAAAGACTTGCAAACTGTAGTTTTTCATAGCATTTTTGTCCTCCCAGTCAGAAGAAATTTTTTTATATTACACCTCTTGTGCGCCTATGTGGCACTCAAAATTATTTGGAACTGGTTACTTGTGAGGTTCCAGATCATATTCCTCAACCAGATCCATTGGAAAGTTTCACTGTGGAGTGACCATGCTTCTATAATCAATATTTACATGATATGAATAAGGGATAACATCAGGACATTGACACTTTGTTTCATTTTAAAACTAGGTGTTCCTGAGTTTTTAATGAGTTCTTAATCTATTTAAACTTTAATGACTTGTCAAAAGACAATCTTGTCAGAATTAACTCTCTTACTTAGGGTTGGTCTTAAAAAATTTAGGAAAAATTCAAGAGAATTATATTTTTCATTGCAATTGGATGCAATCTCTTTTTTGTGGCCTAAGTAAGAGATCATAGAAATCCCATTACAAAAATATCACTAATAACAATTGTGTCATTAGAAGGACTGACTAGAAATTGAACAATGTTAATCCTTTGGAGGGCCCATAAAGAACTCACACACTCCATAATTTCTTCGTGTTCATACTGAGATTTTGATTTCATGCAGGGAGCCCTCGTGTATAAGGAAGAGACAATTGTTGGTTTCTCTACATGTAACTTCACTTGTGCTGATCATTAGTGTTGTGAATTGAGGCAACATAGAGTTAGTACAAGGGTTACATGGAATTCCTTGGCTATGGAGAATGTGTAGGAAACATAAGAAATATTGAT
This sequence comes from Pinus albicaulis, assembly GCA_034641835.2. NCBI lineage: Eukaryota > Viridiplantae > Streptophyta > Pinopsida > Pinales > Pinaceae > Pinus > Pinus albicaulis. The sequence goes on from CM076575.1 coordinate 826,084,785, forward strand.
GGCATTGAGGGGCTCTTTTGTGTTACAGATTGTTTATAGTGCTAGCGACTGTGGGAATAATTAATCTACCCATACATGAATAACCCAACCATGAAATGACTGTGTGAATAAAACCCTCCCTACCACTTGTAAATAAAATGTAACGAGTAAATCCTCCATACCATCGGAGTTGGGATCGAATCTTTTGATGCAGATGCTTCCTAAATGGAAAATGAAAAAACCCTAAACCAATTGTCATCTCCACAAAGAATTATTCACATAATCTGCCGACAAAATGTGCCAAACAAAACATTGTTCTTAAATGAAAATTTTACAAACATCAAGAAATTTTTTGAATAGTAATATAATTCAATAGGTTTTGACTTAATGAAAATTACCCCATTGAAACCCAAGAATTTTTTCAATGAAAAATCAACAGAAGAACCCTATTACTGCTTAAATCGAAGAATTTTGAGATGGAATATATAGTAAAACCCTCAAAAAGTTTTGAGAAGAACCCTATTATTGCTTAAATCAAAGAATTTTGAGATGGAAGATATAGGAAAAACCTCAAAAAGTTTTGAGAGGGTAATCCTGAGAAAAGCCCTCTTAGAAAAGAAAAGAAAACAATGGATGCAATAGTAGATTAGACATATAAATTCTGAGGAAAATATAAAGCTTACATGTAGCATGCCATTTGTGCCATTCAAAGGGTTGGGAAATTCTTGGGCAGAAAATCAAATCCTCTATGAAAATAATTTCTTCCTCTGCTTCCTCGAAATCGAAACTATTATTTTTCTATGAGCTTGTGTATTGATGTTGTGGGGTGATGAACCGCCATTGATGCTACTTAATTACTCTTGAAAGGAAGGTCTTCTATTAACTCATAGCTCGATCAAAAGAAGCTATAACTATATTTAAGACTGGATTTGAAGCAATTAGGTCATGAATAGGGAATGGAATACCCTGTCACTTGAAGCTATCCACAATCGGGCATCCTTCACATGCTTATCCAATATGCCCCTATCAACAACAGGAACATGGGTAGTATGTAGGTTGGATTGGAATAGCTATCATTATGTTCTACCTCCTCGACTTGACCGTTATATGTAGCTTTAGAATACTAGAATGGATTGTACTCAAATGCATCTTCTTCTTGACTCTGCGCTTCCACAACTTCTACAACGATTATTGAGGCCAACATCTCTATACTTTATTTCTAAGTTTCTGTCTCCCTTGTGCCATCATGTGTCAACCATATAAACTCCTTAGAGGTTCCCTCCAACTCTGCTAACTCCTTAATTCTCTTAACCTAGAAACTATTGATCCTCTTCTCTTTCAGGGTTGGCCAATCTAGGATTTACTTCTGTGTTAGTATCTATTTGTATATGTGGAAAAATTGATTATTAAGCATTTATTATCATTTATATCATATTTCACATGGATTACACTAACGTTTAGGAGAAATATATGTTGTACAAGTAGGTTTTCGTGCATTTTCTTTCTTGTTTTCCAGGTTGAAGGAGGAAGAAAGGTTGCTGGGGGTTTGGACCCCGCGGGATCTACATCGAACGTAGGACTACGGGTGAGTTCTACTATCGTTGTTATCTAGTTTTTAGCATTCAAGTATGGTTGTGTGTGAGTCCTTCTGAATAGCATGCCCTGCTCTGTGGAGGTTTTGACCCAACAAACCTCTAGGGTAATTTTCCCCGAAACAGAACTGGCGACTCCACTGGGGATCGCATTTTTGTGATTCCCCTGTTGGGTGGTTTCAGCTGTTTGAAAGGTTTCCAATAGTTTTAACTTTTATTTCCAGTCCAATTAACTCTTTCTCAGTCAGACTGAAGCCCTAGTTCCTTATCCAGGCTTGATATTTTTTATTTTTTTATTTACCTTTTCATACGCGGGTTTGTCTGTACACAGACGCATATACACGCAGTTTTTGTTAAAGGGATTCGCATATACGCGGGTTTCTTTTAGCACAGTCGCGTATGCACACTTGTTTCCAAACTGTCAAGTAGCGTATGCCTGGGTGAATTTTGAAATTTTGGATTTATTGGCTTTTTAGTCCTATCTGCCTGTGGATACCTATTCTTGCAGTGTCTTTTTATCCTCTGGATTGTGTAGAAAGTGGTCTTTGGTCTTTTCTCTCTCTTGTTTGGTTGAAAACTAGCTTATCTAGAAAATCTTGTTTCTTGTGCTCGCATTTCTGGTTCGAGTACCAAGATCTCTTCCTGGGGATTCTTGGTTGTTTTGCTTTATCAGAACAGAGAGCCTCTGCTCATTTACTCTTTCCTACCTTTGTGTCTTGCTTTTCACTTCGATTTTTGTCCATTTCTTGGTTGGTTTTCTTGAGTTCAGTTGACTAGGTCTTGTTGCAATTTTTGAAGAGTCTTTCTTGGTTCTTTGAAGTTTTTTTTTGCTGCAAGGTTGTACTACTCTTCTAGGCTGAGTTGCTGAGTTTCTTGTCTTCTTTTGCTCATATAAATCTTGCTACTAGCTAGCCCTATAAGATTTGGAGCGTTTTTGAAGTTTTTGCTTGGAATTCAGAGTTGTTTGGCTTGGGATTTGATAGTTTTTCTTGGTCTTTTAGAGCTCTTCTTTTTATAAAATTCAAAAGCTCAAAAAACATTTTGTTTTTTTCTTTGCTTTTGTTTTGCATTTTTTTTTTTCGTTTACTTATATCTGTTGAAGCTTTGTTGAGATTTCTGTCCTTTGGTCTTTGACTTGATTTTGGAAAGGAATTGTTATTGGTTTCTTCCTCTTGTTTCAAGCGTTTTTGGTGTCTTTATATTAAGAGTTTCTGATTTTGGGAACTAGCTTTCTGGACAACCAAAAAGAGATAAAACTGAAGGATATTTGGGACATTTCTCTCCGCTTTAGTAGATGTTGCATCTTATAATTTGCATGCTCTTAGTGATTTGCATCAGGTGCACTTAAGCATTTAGTCATTTTCATAGTTTTGCGAGTGTGAGTTTGTTATCTGAAAAGAAAAATAAAATTTTTTAGTCTCGTAGAACCTGTGTAGAAGTTGCTTTTCATCGAAAGACAATTACTGCGTTTTCATGTAGTTTGGTTTTTATTAATTTCTTTTCTGCGTCAAAACACCACAAGTTTCATTTCCGTATCCCTTTGACTTAACATAACAGCTGATTAAAATAAGCGCTATAATTTAAAAGCAACTAGCAAGTTTTTTAAGTGTCATACACCAACTAGCTGGGTTGTAGGGCCTTGGATTAGGTGAGTGGAGAGTTAACTCTCCAAGGCCGCTCAAACAAAACATAGAAGTTGATTAATTGCGCAAAATCCAACTCCGTTAGGGGGACCGGGAAAGCTCTCCTCCAGAGAGTCAAGCGTGAGGGGAAGTGAAGGCTGAGAAGAGAGATACCCCCTCTCTGATTTGCTGGATCTAACCTCAAGACCGTTCTGCCCGGCTTCTGACACGGATTGGTGCCCATAGTTGCCACTCCTAGGTTCTACATAGGTGACTGTGGGGGGGAATACCCATGGTACCTGAGGCAGACGTCGTATCACTTTCAGCAGTACTTCTGGGGGTGCCCTTGCGAAGCTTGGGTACTTGTGCCAGCAAACGTTGTCGTTAGGAATTCGGCGTAACTGTTTCTGTTACCTTCGCTAGTAGGCCTGGGCCGTAACTATCCCAGAATACTTTCCGGAGGTCCTATATTTCGCTTTCTTGTATTTTGGTGTCCGGTCCTCATCACCTGGAGCGGAAATACCTGAAGGCTGTTTGCTTGATTGTATCTCAGGGATTATTTTTTGTAGTGAGTGCTCTTTGCTCCTAGCTTGCCTAGCTTTATACTTTTTTTGAGTCTAATTAAAATCTGTTAAAGTGGCTGATCAAGCGCCTCATCGATCGAGGAGAATCCAGGGGTTATCTCCTGAGAGTCCAGAGCCTTCTTCAAGAAGGTGTAGGAGTGATTTAGCAGGTGGGTACCCCCCTGTGGCATCTAACGCAGTGGAGAGAGATCCTCCACAAGGGTCTGAAGGTTTCGTAGTTGATTCTGGTGTTGGTTCCAAGAGGAGCGCTCCACTCACCTCGCGAGTATTATTTCCATAGGAAGAATAAGTACAGGTAGAGGAAGTGTCTGAACCCTCAGAGTCACTTCCATCTCCTCTTCCTCCTGATTATCCATTCGTTGTTGAATACATTGGACCTCAGTCAGAGAGACCGGAAGATCCTCCTCATTATACATACCTTTCGATGGCCACGACTGGGAACGTGGCTTCTGCTGTGAGTGCTGCAGGCATTCAGACTCCTGCTTCTGTTGAAGGAGGAGGCACTATTTCTATATCTTCGATTGCTTCTAGTGCTGCTTCGTTTGGCTCTGGTTTCACCCAAGCACATGCTTCTCAATCTGGTCCCTTCTGTTTTGGAATGCCCACTAGTGGGATTCCTTCTTTTTCCGTTTCCGCTGCTGCAGTTGGATCTACACCCATGTCTTCCATGGCTAGTGGATCAGCTTCTTTTCAAGGGTTCCCCTTTGGAACTGGACATATTCCTGGTTCGAATCCCTCTTTAGGGTCATTTTCATTTACTTCTTAGACCTAGAGTTTCAACCCTTGGTCTAGAGGTCAGAGTTCGACTACTTTTACAGGTTGGAACCCTGTATTCACTACAGCGGGGGCAGGGAATCAGTTTTACGCTGGTCACCAAGGGAATGCTTCTTTCTCTTCATCGAGTGCTTATTAGAATTTTTCCCCTCTGTCTAATGCCTGGAACCCATATCAGGGGCTTTCCTCTTCATTTAATACTTCAGGCGGGGGAACTGGTCCGGTCTTTGGTAACTCTGCGTTGGGAGGAGGTTCTTCTCCTTTTGCTACGAGTTCTTTCTGGCAACCTGGTGCCTCATCAAATCCAGGGTATTCTTTTCAGAATGTTGGGAATCCATCCTATCAAGGATGGAATCCTTAGGCTCCACCTCGTTTACCTTTTCTGGCAACATTAAAGTTGCCAGATCTGTCGAAATTGACGAATGATCCAATTCAGTACAGTCCGGGGTGGCCTCCGGTCTCGACCAAACTACCTTCAGACATTCCAAAGTTTGAAGGAAATAATGGAGAGGATCCGGATGACCACATCAGCACTTTCCATTTATGGTGTTCTTCTAACTCCCTGATCGATGATTCGATTAGGTTGAGATTGTTTCAACGCACCCTAACTGGAAACGCTACCAAATGGTATATTGAGCTAACTGGGGGCAGTTTTTCTACATTTGGAGAACTGGCTGTTACATTTCTAAACCATTTCCAGTTGCCTGTCTGATATGATGCCGGGACTGAACTCCTAGCTAATTTTAAGCAGGACGACGTAACCCACATTTCTGACCATATTCAGGAATGGCGGAGAAGGAAGAGGCTTATTAAAGTTCATATTCCAGGAGAATTCCTTTTGGAATGGTTTCTGAAATCTCTGCAGTTAGACATTTCTAAAGATGTATCCCTGTCAGGGGTATTTTCTGAGGAACAGGATATTTTTAGGGCCCAGCAGTTGGATCTAATATATTCTCAGTCTGGGGTCCTCCATAAATATTTTCCCAATGCTCCTCGCTCCAAATTAGATTTATCCAAAACTAAGCTTGGTCCTCATGGTGATGGACTTATCGGGTTGATCAATAGTGGTGCAGCTAACCTGTCAGACTGTCGATCTGGTCAGACCGTGCCTGTTGAGTCATCACCTTCCCAATATTTGTCGATAAATGCTTTCCAAGCTTCTGATCCCAAAGGAAATCAACAATCCGAAGGGAAGAAGAAGGGACAGAATAATAAGAAAAAGGGCAAGAATGGGAAGGGTAATGCGAATAAAACTTACGATCATGTTGGTGAGGATCCAAAGGATAAAAAGAAAGTGAAGTTTCCATGCAAGTTATGTACTGGAGACCATCTTACACACCTTTGCCCTAAAATTCAGGATGCACAGCGCTTGTTAGCTCAGCAGGGTTCTTCTAGTTCCCAGGCTGTGTTGACAAACCCTTTTCCCTGAGGGCAACAACTAGTTGTTGGCGCGAATCAAAATCCTGGGGCTTCCTCTGGGGGCACCCAGGAAGGGGAAATTCCATCAAACATATTCATGATGAGTGCTCACGTGGATGTCGCTACGAGATCCCGTGATTATGGCGAAGAAGAGTCTTTGAAAGCTAAGGGTGCTCCCGATGCTACTGAGCCGCTTCACATTACAACGCCTACTGTTGAGCCTATGCCTTGGATGCCCAAAGCATCTACTAAGCATTCGACGATTAATCCAAATTCTAGGGCTGCCCAGAACTACTCTATTGTGGAAGATCTGGCGCAGAGTCCTTGTGCCATGTTGGCTTTAGAGGTGCTCCAGTCTTGTCTGGCTCAGCGCAGTGCTTTGCTCACTGCCATTGGGGCTATTGATCCAAAAAATTATCTTATGATTACTTTTTATATGTCTAATTTTAAGAAGAGACTCCCCCATCATATGGATTTTCATATTAAATCATCGTACTGGAAGTGCAACCTCTTTCGGATGGTTGTTGATGAGGGTGATTCCACATGCGTGATGTCTCTCACATGTTGGAAGACGATTGGATCTCCCAAAGTTGTTCCATCTACCACTCTTCTGACTGCGTTTGATGGTCATTCTCATAGACCGCATGGTATTTTCCTAGCTTTGCCTATCTGTGTTGGGGGAAAAACTGTAAATATAGAGGTTGAGGTAGTTGATGCAAGCTTGGACTACAACCTTTTGTTGGGGAGAAACTGGATTTATGAGATGGATGCCATTGCATCCTCATTATTTCGGATTATTTGTTTTCCTCGCGAAGGGAGGATTGTTACAGTGGACCAACTGGACTGTCCTCCTATAGACCCAAATGTGTCTACTGACTCATCTGTTCCAAAGTTGGATAATGCTAAGGCGCCTGTTGAGAATTTAGGGGTTGGAATGTGTTCTTCCTTGATGGGTACTTTTGATATTCCTCCTCCTACGGTTCATATAAATGCAATTTCATCCTCCAAGGCTCCTCTTCGAAGAGACTTCTTCCGAACTCATTATTTTTCAGACCCTTGGACCATACCTTCCCCTACCGCCACATTAGCAGAAGGTCAAGTGGGTGGAATAAAATTTCCAATGTCTGCAGTTGAGATTGCTTATCAGTCTGTTGTTGACTCTGCAGAATCCATCCCAGCTCCTCTCTCACCGGAAGAGTTGGATGGAGATGTGGCTCCGGCTTGGACACTTAGTTCTTCTTCTGCCCAGGATTGCCTTGATACCACTCTTCCATCTGAAGAGGACATCCTGGAAGCTATGACTGGTATAGATAGACCGTGGGATGATTTGCATCATCGGTCTTACTTTTTACCTAATTTGAGCGAAGTTGAGACAAGTTTTCTAGGTCCTCAGTCTCCTGGTCCTGTTCACCCAGTCCTAAACCCTTTAGCACCAACACAGGTTTATGCTGAAGGGAACACGGCTGTGATTTCTCCAACTATCCTGGTGAACATTTCTAGGGATCCTAATGTCATTGAGAATGTCTTCATCAGAGAATGTTCCTGTGAAGAGATTCAGATTTACACCGAGCTCTTTAAAGAGTATAGGGATGTATTCGCTTGGTCTTATGAGGAAATGTCTGGTATAGATCCATCTATTGTCCAGCATGAGATCAAGACTTACGAAAATGCTAAGCCTGTGAGGCAAAAAATTCGTCCGGTCAATCTTAGGAAGGCAGCAGTTATCAAAGCTAAGGTGGAGAAGCTACTTAAGGCAGGATTCATTTTCCCTGTTCCTTTGACTGAATGGGTTTCAAACCCTATTCCTGTAGATAAAAAACAAGGAACAATTCGAGTTTGCATTGATTTCAGAGACCTTAATAAAGCATGTCCTAAATATAATTACCCCACACCATTTATAGATCAGATCATTGACGAGTGTGTCGGTGATGAGATTTTCTCCTCCATGGACAGTTTCTCCGGATATAATCAGATTACTATCCGTCTTGAAGATCAGCATAAGACTGCCTTTATTTGTCCCTGGGGTACTTTTGCATACAAGAATATGCCTTTTGGTCTTAAAAATGCTGGGGCTACGTTTCAGCGGGCCATGTCATATGCCTTCCATGACATCAAAAAGATTATCGAGGCGTATTTGGATGATTTAGCTACTCATTCTCGAAAGAGGATGGATCATCCTGCTCACCTCTGTCAAATATTTGAACGATGTCATTTCTATAAGATTAGATTGAATCCGAACAAGTGCGTTTTCGCAGTTACATCCGGTCGGTTATTGGGATTCATTGTGTCTAGGGAAGGGATTAGGGTAGATCCCTTCAAGGTTGAGGCAATACTTCGGTTGCCTCCCCCGTCCTCTATTCGTCAACTTCAAAGGCTACAAGGAAAGTCTAATTTTCTTCAGAGATTTATCGTAAATTATGTTGAAGTTACCAAGGGATTTATGAGATTATTGAAGAAGGGAGTTTCATTTCTTTGGGATGACTTCGCTCAACGCTCATTCGATGCTTTGAAAAAAGCATTGACCTCTGCTCCTTTATTGAGTCCACCTGATTATAGCAGGAATTTCCTTATGTATCTTGCAGCAGCAGAATCTACTATTGGTATGGTTCTGGTTCAGGAAGATGATGCTCTTGCAGAGCATGTTATATACTATCTTAGTCGAGGATTGGTAGGACCTGAACTCTGGTACACTCCGATAGAAATGTTAGCTTTAGCAGCTGTTCATGTTGTGCAGCGACTCCAGCATTACATTATTCTACGAAAAACTTATGTTTTAGTAGCAGCCAATCCATTTCAGTTTGTCCTCAGTAGGCGAGTGATTGGGGGCAAATACAATAGATGGATTGTGATTTTGCAGGAATTTGATCTTGATTTTATGTCTGCCAAGTCCAAGAAATCATTGGTTTTCGCGGAATTGATCTCCGAGTTGCCCTGTGGGGAAGAAATGATCTATGATGAATCCTTCCCGGATGAACATTTGTTTCTTATCTCTTCACATGATCCTTGGTATGGAGATATCATTGTGTATCTTTAGACTACGAAGTTTCCCTCTACTTTTTCGAAAGATGAGCGTCGTAAGTTGCGTCACTTGGCTAAGAATTATTTGATTATTGGTGATGCTTTATACCGTCGCGGGGTTGATTCAATCCTGAGACGTTGCTTAACTCTCAAAGAAGCTGAGGCTGTGCTGAATGATTCCCATAGTGGAGCTTGTGGTGGTCATTTATCTGGGCTTGCTACAGCCCAAAATATCTTGCGTGATGGGTACTTTTGGCCTTCGATTTTCAAAGATTGTATGGAGTCGGTCAAAAAGTGTCATCCGTGTCAAGTTTATACTCGAAAAATGCGTGCTCATCCAGCTCCGCTTTTTCCAGTCATTACTGTCGATCCCTTTACAAAGTGGGGTATTGATTATACTACTTGTAACCCGCCTTCGGCTAAAGGTCACAAGTACATTATTGTAGCAGTAGACTACTTTACGAAGTGGGTCGAGGCTATGCCTACTTTTGGGAATGATGGTGAGACTGCAGCTCTTTTTCTTTTCAACCAAGTTATTGCTCATTTTGGTATTCCTAGAGAGATTGTCACTGATCATGGCAGTCATTTTCAGAATAGCATGATGGCTGAGTTGGCTCTCAAATTAGGTTTTCGGCAGGAGCATTCGTCTCCGTATTATCCTCAAGCCAATGGGCAAGTGGAAGCCGTGAATAAATCCTTGAAGACAATTATTCAAAGGACAATTGATAAAGCTAGATCCAACTAGCATATTATGCTATATCCTGCACTTTGGGCATACAGGATGTCAGTGAAAGCTGCAACTGGCTTTACTCTGTTTCAGCTAGTGCACAGGTTGGAATCCATATTTCCCATTGAATGTGAGATTCCTTCTCTTAAGTTAGTTGTTGAACTTCTTCCTAACACTTCTAGTCTTGAAGAATGGCTCCTTCATTTGGAACATCTCGATGAGCAGCGTTGGGATGCTGCCATGATGAATGAGGCACATAAAAACCGAGTTAAAGCTCAGTACGATAAGGCAGTCAAACCTAGGGTTTTTTCGGAAGGTGACCTTGTTTTGGTCTATGCCCAAGAAAAAGATGCCCCGGGGGCAGGAAAATTTAAGTCTATGTGGTATGGCCCCTTCATCGTTAAAAAATTCCTTAAGAAAGGAGCATATACCTTGATTGATTTTGAAGGGAACGAGTTGCCGGAGCCCAGAAATGGGCTCTATTTGAAGAAGTATTATGCCTAGGCTTCAGCCTGGCATGTTGCTTTTGTATATAGTAGTTTTTCTTTGTACATATCTGGTTGATTTTCGATCTTTGATGGGATGGTGATGTTTTTGATCTGCTTTGGCAGGTTGTGTTGGATGTCATGAGTCATTTTGGTTTCGCCGATGGTGCTAGTAGACACACCCGGAACTTAGCTTCCGTGGCTTGGGTACTTCATTATCCATCTGGTCAGCTGTTAGTATCAAGAGGGGTCTGCATTGGTCCTGCTTCCAATAATATAGCAGAATACACTGCAGTTGTTTATCTACTCTCGGAGGCAATATCTTTGGGTGTTGATTCGTTGGTAGTTTTCTTGGACTCTCAGCTGGTGGTGTCGCAATTGAACAATACTTATCGGGTTCGAGATCCATTTTTACTCCGGTTGTTCTTGAGGGTACGTTTGTTACAAAGATCATTTCAATTTTTAACTTTCATTCATATTCCTCGAGCTGAAAATTGGATGGCAGACTCATTAGCTAATCAAGCAATTTATTGGCATATTAATCATTCCATACAATAAAATTTAATCATCAAAAACATCATACATTTTGATACATTTGTCACATCACATCAAACATCGTTGTATATATATCATCAGAGTGTTCAAAAACCTTTACAAAATTTGGATCCATAAGTCATACAAAAATTGGGCTTATGCCCGATCATGTTCAGTCTCAAAAAATATACAGTCATCTGATACATCATATCTATCTACTCCTGAGGTCCCTGCCCAGAAGTTGTGTTCCTATAGAACATGATCGCGGTGGCAACTCGGCGGAATAACCGTACCCAGTCTCGGGGCACTCCTACCACCCGTCTCTGGATGGCTTCCGGCAGATCTTCCACTGCAGCCATAGGTACTTGGCGGGTTAATCCCTCCAAGTTCCTCTGTACAGCTTGGAGGGTCCTGTCTGAATCCACTGTATCCGCTTCGCCTCTGCGACGCTTGTGTCGCGGGAAACCCTCAGGTCGAACTGGTCCAATATCTGTATCATGATCATTTTTAAATTGTAAGTCATTATGAATCCAATCAAAAACATGTTTCTTTTCCATTTTTTCATACATATTTGAAAAAATCCAAAAAATTATATAAGTCAAAAAATTGCAAACTTACCGACTGTTCCCCATGCCGCGCCTGGTGGAAGGACAAGATCTGGATCGCCACGAAAGTCCATCCCGACATAGGGATAGTCGTCCACAGCGATGATTTGTTCTCCCCACCAAAGGAAGAACTCATCATCCCAAGTGGTCCGGGGAACTTCACTTCCCCCCAATCTCTTCATCATGTCTGCCCAACGGGCAATTCTTGGATCTCTAGGGCTGCTGATGGTAGAGATCACTTTGGGTCTCAATGCTGGTATCTTCTCGAAGAAGAATGTCATAAAAATTGTACCATATCCAAAAAAATTTGTCTTTGCCTTTCGGATTGAAGTCAATTGTTGCTTCATGTTCATCAGTAGAGCTGTGCACCAAGCATATACATGAGTTAAGCATTCCACTGCTATACTCATTTGCGTCCTGGATGCCTGGTGTAGAGAAGCCGATCCTGCTACTCTCCCAATGGTAAAAACGAGGATTTTTATGTGCAAGTCTCTTAAATATTTGATTGCAATTTGAGTTCCCACTTTCTTGGAACCCTCTACACAGTAAACGTGGACGTAATCTTCCACGGTTAGCCCTCCCAAGGGCTTCCCGTGCAAGTCTACTGGCTCCCCCCTCCGGGAGAGTCCAGTAATAAAATATATATCTTCCACTTCGATGCGTATGGGCATCTGATCTATGATGAAGCAGTCTTCTTCCAGTTCCCAATAGTTCACAAGCATTTCGAGCAACCGGACATTACTCTTCATATTTGGCATTTTGAAAAACTTGAGCAATCCAAATTTCCAGAGAATATTTAGTGATGCTCGGTCCCGCATGACTTCTTGATCAATAGCACTGTGTTCACGCTCTCTCCATGATATGGTCATCCTGCAAAATTTCAATAATTCGTTCATTAGCTACGCATTTTTCATTTTGGGTCGCGCATAGGTGACTTTCTTTGTGCACAGTCGCGTATATACGCAACTTGGTCATTATAAACCCGCGTATGCGCAAACCCGTGATTTTTAGCAAGAGATTCTACGGTGAAAATTCCTAAATTTTAATTTATGAACGGAAAAAATGAATAGCAAGGATGGTTTATGAGCTTACCTGACAAATTTGGTGAGATTTGACGGTCGGTTGCTCCTGTTTTGACGAAAGAGGCTTTTTCTCCAGAGCACTTTTTCCCAAATCAGCAATGTACCAATGAACCAAATATGAGGTAATTCGTCTATTTATGCCCAAAAAGTTGAAAATTTTCGCAAAAATTTGTTATGCTTATTTATTCAATCTATCTTAAGCTGCATAACCCGGATGCTTGGAAGTGCCCAGATTGGTATGTTTTCAGGTACATTTTGACGAATTTGAGATTTTTCCCGATTTTTGATCCATGACTGCTGACCCTTCATGGCTGGTATATGATCTTCACTGGCATATAGGTTAGGGAATCCACTTTCTGTTGCATCTTGCATACTAGCCTCCATACTGATCACTTGCCATAGGGTCGATCCCATCAGGTCATGAGTATTACACCCATTTCACTCGCCGAATATTTAATGATGACTTGATGGTAGAGCCTTCCTTTACATGGGCTTATTAGTTAGTTCCTCGCTATCACTTGTTGCCCATGCTACGTTTTATGTAGGCTCGGGAGTCCTCTTTAGTCCCGCCATGACTTATGTGTTGAAGCTTCATTCTTCTTCTTCCTCACTATCATTTTTTCTGGCTATTACCGTAGAGGCTCCTTGGTGTTGTTGAGTTGTATTACTGCATTGCATATTGGCTATTTGTTTATCCTGGCCTTTAGCTGGCTTCATTTTGGACTCAATGTTTAAGCCAACTTTTGACCTTGACTATCTGTACAAGTTAAACCATTGCATGCACTTAGCTATTGAGACTTGACACCCTTTTACCCATGGATGGAACATTCCTCTGAGTATCGCTTACCAGTTTCCACCAACTTGCATTGAGCATAGGATCGTTCCAATCCCAAGAACTAGTGCATCTGTTTCTGGATACTCGTTCTATCCATTGTACCATAGCATTATTTTATTCTTTTTCAGGCTTATTATATGAAAAAGAAAAAAAAATAAAATATAACAAAAAGAGCGGGAACGGGATATAACTTCGTTGTTTGATGGCAGTACAGAGTCAGTTTGTCGCCCTTGAACAAAGCACATATACTTATATATTTCCTACATTTGGGATGGTTTTAGTTTTGACCTAGGTTCAGCCTTTACCTTGTTTCACTTGTCAGTCCTCCCCTAGTTGGTTATCTCTTCCAATCATATGGAGAGTTTGTTATGCCTCCTGCATAACAGACTTATACAGTGTCAATTTTTACTACCATGGTCACCACGAGTCGTGCTTTTGTTCAAGGGAAGTCTAACCAGAGTCGGCGATTCTACGGTGTCTCTTGACTCATTAGTCAGTCGGCCTTCCCACTCTTGTCAGTATCTTGTTCTATCACATCAGATGTTTTGGTCCTCTGCTCGTGCTGGTTTGAGGTCTCCATTGACTTCTTGCTAGCGGGTTTGTCTCTTATCGACTACGACATATTGCTCTGAGAGCAAACCTAGAGCCGCACCCTGGCCCTATTTCCATCATTGATAGGTGACCTTGTGCTCAGCATTTGATCATAATTATGGGTCTTTGACTGAGTGGTTTCCCCTGTGTTCGACGTCAGCACACATTATCACACTTGGGATTCGTGCAGTACCTTGATTTCCATTTGACCCTATCGGTGGATATCTCACCTCTGTGTCAGCTTTCATTATTGGTTGGTTCAGAGGGTTTCTTCCGTGCGCTAGCTTCATCTTGTGCATGTCGGAAATGTACTTCGGTTTGGTTCCGTCACTCTACTTCGTCCGATTCCTTCCAAATCTTGGCCTGCGGGTTACACTCGTGCTGGACTGATGTGGGATGCCTTAATTCCTTCCTTCCAGCAGATCTTTTCCCATCGACTCCGACTCATTGCTCTGGGAATAAGGTCTAGAGTCTTTTTGTCAGTACCTTAGGGTTTGCAGTCATCAGTGGCAAACTCTTCGCTATCGACAATGGGGATTCATCATTGCCTCCTGATTGGTAGATTCTTTCAAGTGTTCGACTTCAACTCATTCATTCGCACTTGTTAGATTGTACTGGGGCACCTTGACACTCATTTTCATTATTGGTGGGTTGTCTCGCGTTGGTTAACGATATACATCATTGACCGGTAATCCAATGATTTCTCACATGGTCGACTTCAGCTCATTTATTCCCATTGTGTAGAATTGTGCCATAGTGATCGGTGAAGACCTTGGGTTGCATCAGCATTTCTCGGTTCACTTTTGACAGTCCATTCAGTTTCTGCCAGTGATGTCATTCACCCTTATATGTTGCAGTGTTAGTACAGTAGCATCCTATATGTTGGCTCCCGAGTTGCGTGATTGTACCGTTTGTTCCACCTCTTATGATTTGGTACTTGGAGATTCAGTTACTTATATGATCAGACATCCAGTTTCAACATCATTGATCAGCTTTCTATATGTGATACTTGGACATTGATTCAGACTTGTACTTTCGGGCCATGCTCAGATGCTTCATTGTGTACTTTTAGTTCAGCTATACTTGTATACATTTTGGATCTATTCTGTACCTTCCATATGATGTATTTTTGAATGAGCATGGGTATGCCCACCTCAGCATGAGTTGACTCTCTGTTTTCTTTCATTGGTTTTTGGCAGGCTGAAATCTGGTGAAGTTCTCTCTTGTCCTTGCGAAGTTCTTTCTATGTGCATAATACATTTCGGCCATCATGTACCCCTTCTAACCTCATATATTAGGGGGCATCTGTTATAACATCATTTTTCACCCTTAGGTGATTCATGATTGTCTTTATGGCTTTGGGCACCCATTCCTACAGACTTGAACAAATTCATTAAAAAACAGTGTTAAAATTCCCATACGCGGGTATGCCCAGACTTTTCTACGTGTATACGCGAGTCCACATGTACTTTTCCGCGTATGCCATTAAAACCATTAAAAATATATATAAAAATCCCTATTTTTGGGCTGGGTTGATGGTTACTCCAGTAGTTCAACCACCCCAACACGTGGCCAACTGTTTCCAACTGATTGAAACTACTTTGAGGGAGTATAAAAGCCCCTCATGTGCATGGCCTGAGGGAGAGAGAAATTTTATAGACATTATAATCTATTGGAATCCCTAATTCAAGTCTGATTTCCCGTGCCTCTGGCACTTTCCCAGATTTTTACAGGAAACCCTTGTTTCCTAGAGATGTTCATCCATTTATATGCCATCTCGAGTGCACAAGTCTTGAAATTTTCTTAGCGAGGCAAGGGCGGGACAGATCCAGATGACGGTCTGCTCGAAGATCGTGGAAGGATTCAGGTGATCTCTCCACTCTTTATTTCTGTACATGCTATTCATAATAATGAAGAACCATCTTGTTCCTGAACTTCTGTGTTAGTATCTATTTGTATATGTGGAAAAATTGATTATTAAGAATTTATTATCGTTTATATCATATTTCACATGGATTACACTAACATTTAGGAGAAATATATGTTGTACAACTAGGTTTCCGTGCATTTTCTTTCTTGTTTTCCAGGTTGAAGGAGGAAGAAAGGTTGCTGGGGGTTTGGACCCCGCGGGATCTACATCGAACGTAGGACTACGGGTGAGTTCTGCTATCATTGTTATCTAGTTTTTAGCATTCAAGTAGGGTTGTGTGTGAGTCCTTCTGAATAGCATTCCCTTCTCTGTGGAGGTTTTTACCCAACAAACCTCTAGGGTGATTTTCCCCGAAACAACCAGTTTCTACCTATAGTTCTCCTCTGCAAACCCTTGACAATGAAAATTCCTAACCTAAGCTCTGAAAATCTCGGGACAATGAAAATTCCAAACCTATGCACATCTTGCCATGACTATCTGACAATGAAAATTCCTTAGCTCTGAAAACCCCAGGACAATGAAAATTCCCAACCTACGTACATCTCGCCATGACTATCTGACAATGAAAACTTTATGTGCACGAAAGATAAGTTTAAAACAAAATTAAATATTAAGGGGGAGATATGTTTAAGGCTAGTAAAATTAACAAGTTTAAAACAAAATCAAATATTAAGGACGAGAAATGTTTAAGAGTAGTAATATTACTGTGGTTGATATAGTTGCATCATTTGTATTTATCATTGATAAATATATAAGAAAAAAAAAATTGTGACAAAAATAGTATCTCCAAATAATATTTATATAGAGATATCTTTCGGTGAAATGCGTCAACAAAATATTTTCATATGTGATTATGACTGAAATATATCTCTATATAAATTATCGATCATAAGCCAAAATTCAAAAAAATAGTATTATTAACTTTTATTTTATTTCAAATATAGTAAATTGTGTAGCTTTCACAAATATTTATGCTTATTACTTCATATCAGAATGGAAATAAAGAAATTGGATTATCCAAGGCTAAAAAAAATAGAACAATATAGTAGCAATAAAGGTTATTTTAGTGAACAATATAGTACCAATACCAAAATCATTCCACAACCTAATAATTGGGTCTTCTAGTTGAAGTCTAAAATAAGGAACTAGAACTTGGTAAGTGGGTGTTTTGGATGAAGTCTAAAAGAATGAACTAATAAAGTACGTTGGTCAATTGGAGGAGCACCAAGGACCACACTTTTTTTCAATGGCACCAAAAATTCCATTGAAAGTACATCCACAAGAAACCAAGATACCATGGGGAAATAAAAGATCCATCTTGCATATAGATAATACGCCGAGTAAAGAAAAATAGCATAGTGTGGAAGAAACCCCCTTGAAGGAGACAAGAAGGAAGTAATGATGGCTAACTGAAGGGTCACGAAAGTGTAGAATGACAACATGGTAATATGGAAGGATGATGATGTGGTCTATGAAGACAGAAGAAATCTCAATGATGCTTGAGAAAATTTATATGCCTCTTCCAGCATCTGCACAAGACAACAAGGAGACCAGCAAATGTAATATCATGGTATCAAAGCTCGAAAATTATGTGTCCCATTTCATGAGGAAACTAGGTGTGTGATAGAGGAATCTAGATGTGGATTCGAATGGCAAAATGTGACCCAATGGTCATTTGGTTACGAGGGCTTAGTGGTATAGGGGGTATATTTCTTGTTCCACAAATTGTGAGTTTGTTTTATATTTCTTTAAATCGTGCACATGTTTTGTATTTCTTTAAATCACATAAGCGATCTTAAAGAACATTTTTTTTTATGTGAGATATAAATGAGGGAAATTCGAATTTTAATGCAACATGAACGTGTTTCATAACACCTAAACCATTCCTCATCATAAATGTATGTGTCACCTCTAATCCAGCTAGGTTTCTTCCTTGGAATTAACTTTGGTGAAAACAAACCTAGATGTTAGAGCTTAGCTAACTAATATAGCACTCTAAATAGTTAGTTATTTTATTTAGAATCAACACTACCAGCTAACTTGACCTAGCCCTCTATCTTGAAACTCATGTGATACCAAAAGGTGTTCCTTATTCAATGAGAATGCAATAGATCAACATGTATTGCACCTTGCATTAGGATGTGTGTTAGTATTTAGCTGTATTCTTCTTGGAGAGATCCTTTTGTCTTCCCAAATCTCTCTCTCTCTCTCTCTCTCTCTCTCTCTCTCTCTCTCTCTCTCTCTATACATGTCTATCTTCTCCTATTGATCCCCTTCCCTCTCTCTCTCTCCACCCATTTCCCTTTTATTTTACTCACACTGTATCCATCTCTCCTTCACTCTCCCTTCCCTCTTTCTCTCTCCATCCATCCCTGTCTCTTTCCATCACACTCCTTCCCTCCATTCCTCCTTCCCTATCACACCCTCTCCCTCATTCTCTTTGTCCATCCCTCTCATTCCCTTTATCTCTCTTCCTACCTATATGTCTCTCTCCTCCAAATTTCTCTCTCAAAACCCCTCTATGGCTATATATAATATATAATAATATACATTATACAATAAATAAGATACAAATGTATTATCAACATTATAAAATTTAACAATAACATATTTTAAAAATACATACATACATATATGTAATGAAATAATAAAAAAATATACCAGGTATAATTTACAAAAATTCCAACCATACTATACCATGTGCAATATTATTGGCTTCTCAATTCCATGAGCCCATAAAACACTATAATTAAGTTGAAGAAAAATTTAAGTAAATTCAAATTGCTGTGTGAATTGGGTTGTAAGACTATATTTTTATCTTGAGAAAATGGAGTCCTCTCCTAGTCACTCACATATTTTAGGTTGTCATAAGAAAAGTAGGTTCTTTGCCTTAAGATGTGAGCATTTCATTTTATGAAGTGTGATAATGTGGTTTTGACGAGGCATTAAAATATGGAACGAGCATACAGATTTGGGATGATATTGTTATGTTTTTTCGTGAGGCATGAGTGCATGTATAAGAAGACCGCAACAAGGGTTGTAGAGGTGGAATAGTTAGAGAGGCTAGGGGTGTAGGCTCACTTAGAGGAGTAGAGAAGTAATTTAAGCACCATGAGAAGTTGCAAATCAAACTTAAGAAATTTGACGAGCTACATGAAGGAAGCTTGGCAACGGTACTAAGTGAACATTACTTGATCAAATTTGATACCCTCTCCTTGGCACTACCACTTTGCAAGATGAATAAAAAATGTGAAATAGATGTGCAATCCACTAAATAAGTTGGAAAGGTTGTTTCAATATATATAAATGGTTATGTCATGTTGCAAAAGGAGGTGTTGGAACTTGGAAGGTGAACATTGGAGTATATTTTTCATGGAGTGCCAAGGAGATGCAAGGATCTCATAAGGAGCACATTACACAAATCCAATAAATAGGCCATATTGAGTTAGGATATTACTATTTTGGGACATCCAAAGTTGAAGGAGCATTTTATGGAGGTGTAGTCTAAGCGCTTGGGTGCATCCCAAATCTTAAGGGTATCTTGGACCTTTGGTGTGTGTTAGTGGTGTTAGTGCATTTTGTTTAATTGGCACTAGCTAGAATTTGTTCCATGAAGGAAAAATGCCCACAAGTTTGAGATGACTTAACCATTTGGAATTGTAAGGTGTGTTATTCCCTAGTTTTGACGAGATAAAAGGAACCATCTTAGAGTGTGATGGATTTTGCCATGGACTTAGGTCCACTTACATGGGTTGAGCGGTAAAGGTACCCCATGACTTGAGTATAATTATTTTAATGCATACCTACATAAAGTGTTTATGATATAAGATTAATGATTTTTTGTTGAAGAATGAAAGAGGAAGACAAGAAAGGAGAGCCATTAAGGTATGTTGTAAATTAATAAAAAAGAAGGAAATATGTCTCTTCTTAGGAGGATTGGTTAATTTTTCTCTTCAAGAGGACTAAATTTTAGTTGGGGATAGGGAGTTGGCCTTAAAAGCATTGATTAGGTACTCTATAAATCCAAGACGTGAAGTATCCAAGCTATTTCATTAGATAGATTCATATTAGGAAAAGGTTTCAAAGGATAAGATGCAAATATCCCCTCTTTAATGTGGGTCTTAAACCTTCCATTTGAGAATGCTAAAAACAAGGTCACAATATTGAAAGGAGACCCTTGATTTTAGCAAAACTCATTTCCAATGCTTAATACATGGTGTGATTATTTCTATTTTTATTTGACCTTGAACAATGAGATCTATATTTAGGTCCATTTATTACTATGTCATTTCATTTATTCGTTGATAAGGTCTTAAGGGTTATAGGGGATAATATGGTTATTTTTCAATAGCCCTCCCTTTAAACCCCATAAGGAGATGGTGTGCCCCATTTTTTTGTCATAATATTTCAACCACGAGCTCTTCCTATGAATTTTCCCTTGAATGGAGGGTATTCAAAGGAAATGGAAAAAACCAAAACTTAATGTTGAGTCAAATGAGGAGTATATATTGTAGGTGTCTCTAGAGGTATTTACAAAGGTTAATGGAATGGAGTTTACCTCATATTAAAATACCTTTTATTCCACCATTCAAGGTGTTAGAGGGCATTGACTTTAATGGTAATGGGTGAAAGCTCACGTAGATATTTAAAATGAGAAGTTAGGTGTGATTTAACATAAGATTGATTCTGCAAAGGTTTATTTTTTGGGTGATATTTCCTAGGAAATGGAAAACATTTAAGCCCTACCACCTATAGCTTAAGTAGAGTATGAGAAAATGTTTCCTGGGATTCAAAATTCTCTCTATATTTGGTCCATGAGATTCATGGTAATTATGTTCAAGTATTAATCACTCATGTCAAGTTTGGCCCTAAGTAGGCAAGGTGACATGGAAGGAGGTGACCCCCTTGGAAGAGTTCAAAAGTGGAAGGCCACATAAGTATAAAGATATACATCAAAGGACATCTCTCATAAAAAGAGCTAGACATGTATTGGATGAACGTAAACAAAGACCCATCCAAATATTTAAAAAGACAATAAAACATCCCTTGAATCTCATAATAAATGGGGCATGTATAGATGAGGTGATCCTATAACTCTATTTCGTGTATATGGAAAAGTTAGTAGATGTTATTGAGAACAAGAATATCATGATGATTAGTTTCAACTTGATGCTAATGTAAACCCACTTCAAACCCACCGGGGGGGATCAATTTTTAGCGATAAAAATACATATTTTTTAACTACTTTATATAATATATGCATATGTTCATAGTTTACATTAAAATATTTTACTTAATATGAACATTGACATATTTCATTTATAAATCACATTGTCCATATCAAAATATTATTTTTTTATTAATATATTTTTAAATACATGTCGATATTTTTTAGCATTGGATAATGAAATATTTTATTTATGACATACATTGAAATTTTTTATTATTAATAATAATACTAATGTTCTTAAATTAGTATAGAATTTGCATATCTTTAGAAATTACACCACAAAAAGTTTCACCAATTCTTGTTTTTCACATACCAAACAAGTTCTTAGAAGGAGACCAAAATGCCAGATGAACACCACCAGAGTAGAAATTTAATTTGAAAGTCCAAAAAAACCAACTTTCCCATTCAATAAGAAAACGAAAGATAGGAAATGTAGGTGAAAATGTTGAAAATCATAACCATTTTGTTCTTTTTCATATAAATTTTCTTGGTGAATGAAAAAAATGCATTTGTTTGTAGAAAAGCATGAGCTCTAAAATGATCCATGATAATTGCAGATTATTGAGGATTTCTTTTAAGGAAAATTCCAACTTTCACTTTAAACTAAACTATGATCATCAATAACCATTTGGTTAATCTAGTAGTCAACCACTAGACCAACCACACAAGAATTTGAAATTAGGTCAAACTAAAAATTAAGTATGTTAACACAAGAGTTCAATAAGCACTTGAATTTGGGTACTCGTTCCTACTATGGAGATACTTCCATTAAAGGAAATCATAACACAATCAGTAATACAATGAAGTATAAGTGATCTGAATGATGATGTTACCAAAGATGTAGGTAATGAATTGGGAAAATTTATGGTGATCAAGGGAATGATATATCTCGAAGACATCATGATGATGTTGTTAGAGAGGGCCATATCATATTGGAGGGAGGGATTTAGTTTCTAAAAGTGTCTCAACTCAGTCCACTCGATTGGATAGGTTGTTTATCTCAAATATAGTTAGAAAGGTTAAATTCAACTTATCAGGTTCATGAGGGTAGGAGAGGGAGGCGGAATGGGGATGGGAAGCTTAACAATCCTCCACAAGGAAAATATATTCTTGTATAAAGGAAAATGAATGACAGGGGAAAATTTGATACAAAGCAAGGGTAAATTATGCCTCCTTGAATGCACATCATGAGAATATGTTTAAGATTTTCCATTCTGAAGTTGCAATAATACTAGAGTGTAAGCACAAGAGAGAAGCTAAAAATATTGTGGGTTGAGAAGACAGCCAAGAATGTCCTTTCTGGTTCTTCCTCTTTGAGACTAGAGACACAATCTTTAAGAGTGTTTAAAGCAGTGGAAAAGATGAGATGGATTGTCAAGAATATGCTAGTAGGGGGTGTTTGTGGCTTGTTGAACAACTAAATTTTCCACGATTAAATATGATGCATTTTTTGAACATGAATTCCTTAGGATTTCAACCTAGCTAGTCTTGGTAAGATGGAAATTTTTTTTAAGTACTTTTTCCCCACTAAAATTATTGGTGGACCATTTGTTGAGTGTTTGATGGCCCATTTTTCCCTATCCTTCCAACTATCTTAAGATTATTACACACATGCATACTATATTTTTCATGTGGAAATCAATATGCTAAAAACCCAAATTCCTACTTGCATTAATATGATGAATAAAGATGTATTAAAATTTCTTTGATCAACTGAGCACAACCTGCAAGTGAATAACCTATCTCTCTTCTCACTGAGAAGCTCTGACCCAAAATTAGTCAATTTCTACCTCTGCTTGAGCCCATATTTCCTTGTGCAATTCCTTAAGAAATTAGGCCCTTATTATTTAGGAATGTATAAAAAATGGATTGTGCAATTCCCAAGGTTGATCATCTGAATGCATGCAACACTTGTACACTCAAGACTAGTATACAATTGATGATACACTACCTTGGAATCTATACCACCACGGGGGAACTCAAATTATCTACATGCACTAGCTATTTTAGTTGATTGATCAGTTAATTAGATGATCACTGAGTTTGAATGAAGTCTCACTACACAGCTGATCTTCTAATGGTTCCTCCAAAATTTGGAACTAGTTTAACTGAAAGCAAATTGAGATAACTAACTTTGATTGATACAAATAGGAAATCAAACATGCTTAAATAAACTATAAATCCTTGAACTCAAATTTACTGAGTAAATCGGGTGACACAAACCATGTCACACAAGTTAACTACATCCAAGTTGTCTACTGATGTGGAAATTCAAATTTTCTCAATTTAATCAAGGAAAAATAAAATTGAGAATTTCTTGCTACATTTTTCAATACTACCTCTCAACAAGAAAGATATTATCAACCTCCCCTATCTTGAACCTATGGAACTTGAACTTCCCTCTTGAATTTTTTTTTTTCAAAATGTCAGCATTTTGTTCCTTTGTCGAAATGTAGTTTTTTTGGTCAATTTAATTGTCTTAAATTGATTACATAAATTATTGACTGGAGTTGGTAAACTTGTGAAGTGCAAGTGCACAGTATATGCTAGAAGCCTCTTTTATTCATTTAGTTTATTGGTGTGATGATTAGATTCCTAGAGATTACCTCTAAGGATGTTTTTATTCTTATGTTCCTAATGAAATTGATAAATTTAAATTACAACTAAGTTCTAAAAATCAACATGCTTTCTACTCTGTAAAAACTAAAACAAACTTTCTCTATCTTATGAAGAAACCTTAAATAATTTATTTGTTAGTCTCTAAAAATTATTATTCTCTAACAGTTGTTGAGATTCAACAAGATAATGAGCTTAGTGAAAATCAGTCACCTTCACTAAGTGGGCTCGCAGGCTATTTTTAGGTGTAAGTCTATTTTTAGACATGGTAATCATATTTCAGAAGTTGCAGGATGTTATTTGTGGATGGTTGGTTAAGTTGGAAAAATAGATGAAATTCTATTTTTAGAATATTGGGCGAAGTCTATTTATAGATCGTCAATCTAAAAAGAAGTGTTGATTATTATTAGCCCTTAATAATAATCAGACTCTAAATATCAACTTATTCTCTTACAACACTTTATTTCAGTATACAAATTTATCAAATCAGTGAGCTGAAGGAATTATGCAATTCCTAGGGTTTACTGGTGGTTCATGTATGGAGGACTCAGTTAGAGCTGAAGTGGCAAATTTATGAGAGAGTTGGAAGAGTAGTTCATGGAGTTGTTATTCATTTTAACTCAGTTAATGGAGTTAAACTCAATTGATCTAGTTGTATCTAGTCTAACTTAATGATACACTAGTGAGAGTGGAGTGAATTAATTAGTTAATTAATTCAAAAATAATAACTCACTAATCAACTGAAAAAATACATCAGTTAACTACAGTGCATGTCAGTTCTAGTGGAGACCCAGTGGAGAGATAGGTGAAAGGGTGAGATGGACTATTTGTTGTGATTATAGTGATGCATTGATTGCATCACACACACATTGGAGATGCCAATGAGGATTTCGTAGTCAAGTCAAGGCCAATTCGAATTGATTCAGGGGTCTTCTTTAGTAGGGATTGCGCAGTGGAGGCAGGATATCAGGTGGCAAGAAATCAGTGCATGGATTTGCAGATTTCTTCTGGTTAGTGTGTGAAGATTGATTGTACTGAGAGCTTGATGTGCTAAGCTTTGTATTAGATTGTTACATGATTTCCATGATACATAATATATGAGAGTTGGGGTTTCAACTTCAGTCTTTCCCGTTAAACAATTGTTTTATGTACGATTTTTTTTATTGCTTCATGTGTTTGCAATTGAGTTTAAATTTCCGCAAAAGGTTAACAGTGGAAGGATTCTGTATCTAGCAAGAGGATAAATATTGTTATATCAGGAGAATCTGGATATATACATGCATATGTTATATAATCTTTACATGGTATAATAGCAGTGTTAATTCTTGAAGATTTCAATTGTGAAGAATTTTTGAGTTTGTGCTCGTGGACAATTCGAATTTGATGCAGAAATTTCTTGGTGCGACAGTTGAGTATACATTGAAATGTCTTTCAATGGGTTGCGATTGGATTTTTCCCTTGAGAGAAGCTCAAATTACATAGCCTGGAAGGATAGGATGAAGGCGGTGCTGGAAGATAATGGACTGAAGGAGTTCATCGATAGCGATGTTCCTAAGCTGAGATCTAGCGATGCTGCATAGCTTGACGCATGGCAAAAGAAGGTAGCAAAGACAAGAAGAATTCTGTTGGAAGGTGTGAAGGACCATATTGTGTCCAGCCTTCATGGGAAAGCCACTTGATTTGCAATGTGGAAGGATTTGACATATTTGTTCCAAAACAGCAGCGACTAGAGGAAGTTGGCGCTGAAAGATAAGCTCAGAAAAATAAAAATGGAGAAGGGCGACAATATTCCAAAATATCTCGCAAAGTTTGTCCACTGTAAGGATGAACTGGAAAGTGTGGAGTTACTATTTATGATGAAGACTTGGTGAGCTTGGATCTCCTTGGGCTTCCAAAGAGTTGGCATAGCTACGAAGACTCTATCAATGGATGGGAGAAACTGTCGGGGTGGGTGCGACTTTGGTTGGATCTTATGCAGGAGGAGATAAGGCGAAGTACCAGGGATAGCTCTTCATCAAAGAATGATGATGAAGAGAATTGTGCTTTGGCTGCCAAAGTAAGGAAATGGAAGGGGAAGAGATACCATCCAAAATTTGAAGCTAAAGGTAAGAAGCAGGATTTGTCCAAGGTGAAGTGTTTTCACTGTCACGACATGGGAATTTCGCCACTAACTGCCCATAGAAAAATAAGAACAAGAAGGATGCTGGAGCTATAGCTGGAGAGGCCTTAGCCTCACAATTTGAACTTGATTTCTCTTTGATCACATGCTTGGTTTCAAGCTTAATGGGATCGATGTGGTATCTTGATAGTGGTGTGTCTTTCCATATGATGGGAGACAACGAATTGTTTAGTGACTTGGAGGAGAAGGACCTTCAAATGCATATAGAGATGAGCGACGATGGTTGATACATTGCGACGTGAATTGGGACCATTACCTTTGAGAGGGATTCAGGTAATCCATTTTTGTTGAAAGATGTTATGCATGTTCCAGGTCTGAAGAAGAACTTGGTCTTGGTTGCAATGTTGGAAGACAGAGGTTATGACGTTGTTTTTAGTGAGGGAAAGGCTTTCCTGCGACATAAAAAAACGGGTCAAACCAAGTGGATAGAGATTTGAGTTAAGAATATCTACAAGCTAGAGGTAGATCGTTGTGCTGCAATGATGGGCAAAGCAGAAGAAGCGGTGAGCCGAGATGAGGGTGAATTATGGCACAGGAGATTGGGCCATCTTCACCATGGTGCATTGAATATTTTGCAGCAGATTTCTACTGGAATTCCCAAGGGTACTCTTGCACAGTCAGATCAGTGCAAGGGATGTACTCCAGGTAAGTTTGTGAAGACCACCTTTCATGAGAAGGAGAATCGTGCTTCGGTGATCCTGGAGAGAATTCACACAGACGTGTGTGGACCTTTCTCGGTTACTTCAACAGCAAAACACATG
Organism: Pinus albicaulis; assembly: GCA_034641835.2. NCBI lineage: Eukaryota > Viridiplantae > Streptophyta > Pinopsida > Pinales > Pinaceae > Pinus > Pinus albicaulis. The sequence continues at coordinate 826,111,348 of CM076575.1, forward strand.
TATTATGTTATATTTTTTGATGACTATTCTCGTAGATGCTAGATTTTCTTCATGCAGAAGAAGAGTGAAATATTCTCAAATTTCTATGAGTTTAAAGAATTTGTGGAGAAGGAGTCGGGGAAGCAAGTGAAGGCTCTACGGAGCAATAATGGTGGTGAATATATCTCGAGAAAATTCAAAGACTTCTATAGCAAAGATGGAATTCAAAGAGAACTCATAGCGCCTCATAACCCACAGCAGAACTGGGTCATGGAGAGGAAAAACAGAACAATCATGGGTGTTTCACGAGTTATGCTACATGACCAGGGCCTACCAATGCAATTGTGGGCAGAAGCATGTAAGACTGCGGTTTATGTGAAAAACCATTGTCCTCATAGAGTACTTGGCATGAGTACACCTGAAGAATATTTTAGTGGTAAGAAGCTTGATATTTCTCATTTGAAGATTTTTGGCTCATCTGTTTACATTCATGTGACAAAGGATGCCAAGAAGAAGCTTGAGCCAACTGCAAAATTTGGGATATTTGTGGGGTACACAGAAACACCCCATAATTATCGTGTGTATTTTCCAGACAGTCGGATGACTCTGGTGCGACGGGATATAAAATTCAATGAGGTGAAAGCCATCAATTTTTTTCTTGAGAGGGAGCTACACTTACATGTAGAGGATGAACTTCTTGTTCCCAAATATGAGCCTCTAGATGTGGATCAACCACAGGAGGAGATTCATGGAGTGGAGGAGTCCACTCATGCAAAATCAAACATTAGATCTAGCAGAAAGCGTACCACAAAAGCTGAGACACTAAAGCTTGATGCGGCACAGAATGTAGGAGTCCCTACATCACAGTACAGATAGAGATAGTCACCTGACCATTTTACTGGATACATGGTTCTTATGAGCAAGTGTATCATGGTAGAGCCATCTTCTTTTGAAGAAGCAGTGCAGGAGCCCATATGGGTAGATGCCATGGTGGAGGAGATTGACTTCATTGTTAAAAATATTGCTTGGGAGATTGTTCCAAGGCCCGTGGGTAAATCAGTTGTATGATCAAGATGGATCTACAAGGTAAAGCAAGCTGTTGATGGGAGCGTCGAGAAGTATAAGGGAAGATTTGTTACCCAAGGCTTCTCATAGATTAAGGGAATTTATTATGAAGAAAACTTTGCACCTGTCACACGGTATTATTCCATAAGGACCATCCTTGTTCTCTCAGTGCAGATGGGTTGGAAAATTCATCAGATGGATGTGAAGAATGCATTCCTTAATGGGATCATTGAGGAAGAGGTGTACATTGAGCAGCCTGAAGGATTTGAGATATTCATTAGTGAGTCGCATGTGTGCAGACTCAAAAGAGCATTGTATGGGCTGAAACAAGCACCTCGTGTTGGTACACACGGATTGACATCTATTTCACTGGACTTGGCTTCACCAAGAGTGAGGCAGATGCAAACCTATACGAAATTGTGGTGGAGGGTAAGCTTTTAATCATTATTCTTTATGTTGATGATTTAATACTAATGGGTGATGACCAGTTGATACACTCATGCAAGGCAGATCTTGAAAAGGAGTTTGAGATGAAGGATTTTAGCCTCCTTCATTATTTCCTTGGATTGGAAATATGGTAGTGAGAAGGTGAACTATTTGTGTCTCAAGGAAAGCATGCTCAAGAGATACTGGAGAAGTTTCACATGCAAGGCTGCAAGCCTATTGATACTCCTCTTCCAGGAAATTGGAGGAAAGAGGATGCTACATTAGAAGAGGTAGTGGATGCCACTGTTTATCGACAATTGTTTGGTTCACTCATGTATTTAGTTGATACAAGACCGGACATATGCTATGCAGTGAACTAGATTTTACAAGTGATGGTTAAGCCTACCAAGCTCTTTTGGAAGGTAGGAAAGCATGTCCTGAGGTATCTCAAGGGCACATCTGAGTATGGGTTATGGTACAGATAGACGGATGAGGTGAAGTTGCATGGCTTCACAGATGCAGATTGGTCAGGCAGCCCAACAAACAGAAGAGCACATCAGGAGGGATTTTCAGTATCGTATCTACAACGGGTTTCTTGGTACAGTAGGAAACAAATATCTGTGGTACTCAGTTCAACGGAAGAAGAATACATGGCAGCAAGTCAAGCTGCATGTGAGGCTATCTGGATGAGGAAGATCCTGGTCGGTTTGTTTGATTCACATTTAGATCCTACAGTGATACATTGTGATAATCAGAGTTACATTAAAATCTCTATTAATCTCCTGTTTCATGATAGATCTAAACATATTGATATCCGGTATCATCATATCAGAGATTGTGTGCAGCAGAAGGTCATGTTGCTTCAGTACATTCCTACCGAAGATCAGGATGCATATATTCTGACGAAGGCGCTCACCAGGAGAAAATTTGAATACCATAGAGGCAGGATCAGGGTGAAGGATAATCCCTATATTTTTGAGAGGGAGTGTTGAGATTCAACAAGATGATGAGCTTAGTGAAAATTAGTCACCTTCACTAAGTGGGCCTGCAGGCTATTTTTAGGTGTAAGTCTATTTTTAGACATGGTGATCATATTTCAGAAGTTGCAGGATGCTATTTGTGGATGGTTGGTCAGGTTGGAAAAATAGATGAAATTATATTTTTAGAATATTGGGCGAAGTTTATTTATAGATTGTCGATCTAAAATAGAAGTGTCGATTATTATTAGCCCTTAATAATAATCCAACTCTAAATATCAACTTATTCTCTTGGGGCACTTTATTTCAGTATACAAATTTGGCAAATCAGTGGGATGAAGGAATTACACAATTCCTAGGGTTTACTCACGGTTCATGCATGGAGAACTCAGTTAGAGCTGAGCTGGAAAATTTATGACAGAGTTGGAAGAGTAGGTCATGGAGTTGTTATTTAGTTTAACTCAGTTAATGGAGTTAAACTTAGTTGAGCTAGTTGTATCTAGTCTAACTGAATGATACACTCGTGAGAGTGGAGTGAATTAATTATTTAATTAATTCACAAATAATAACTCACTAATCAACTGAAAAAATACATCAGTTAACTACAGTGCATGTCAGTTCTAGTGGAGACCCAGTGGAGAGATAGGTGAAAGGGTGAGATGGACTATTTGTTGTGATTATAGTGGTGCATTGATTGCATCACACACACATTGGAGATGCCAATGAGGATTGCGTAGTCAAGGCAAGGCCAATTTGAATTCATTCAGGGGTCTTCTTCAGTAGGGATTGCGCAGTGGAGGCAGGCTATCAGGTGGCAAGAAATCAGTGCATGGATTTGCAGATTTCTTCTAGTTAGTGTGTGAAGATTGATTGTACTGAGAGCTTGATGTACTAAGCTTTGTATGAGATTTTTACATGATCTCCATGATACATAATATATGATAGTTGGGGTTTTTAGCTTCAGGATTTATTGTTAAACAACTATGTTATGTGTGATTATTTTTATTGCTTCGTGTGTTTGTAATTGAGTTTAAATTTCCGCAAAAGATTAACAGTGGAAAGATTATGTATTTAGCAAGAAGATAAATATTGTTAGATTAGGAGAATATGGATATATACATGCATATGTTATATAATTTCTACAACAGTCTTGTGCATGAAGATAAAATCAAATTCTAGAAAAGGGAATTTATACATTTTTATTTTTTTGAAATGAAATGTTATGGCAATTAAACTTGTAAATAAATCACTATAGCTCTTGAAAAGAAATCACTCATGAACGGAATATAACACAGTCATATGCTAAAAGGAAATCACTCAATCACTATTGTTGCTAGAATAAATCACTCATGCTCTTGAAATAAACCACTCATGAACTTGTAAAACTACTCTAAAGTAAATCACTGTTGCTCTAGCAGTAAAACTATCAATTCTCTGCAATTTTACAATTCGAAGGGAAAGATTGATGAATCTACATCAAATGATAAAAGAATAATTATGAGAGCATCTACATCAAATAACAAAATGAAATTATGGAAGTAACTACAACAATGACAAATTGGAATTCTAGAAACAACTACGTGAAATGACAAACTGGAATTCTGAAAATAACTACATCAAATGATAAAATGAAAACATGAAAAAAAATACATAAAAACATAAAATGAATAACCTTCATTGTTTGCAGGGGGGCTCCACAAACAGGTGGCCTCAAAGATTCACACAAATAGTCACCTACGCATGAAATCTTGAAGGTACTTCTTCATTAAAAATAATGTAAAACAAAGTTTCAACAATTCAATGTATGCTTCAGAAAATTAACCTCTCCTCTTTGTTTCAATGTAGTGTTTATATAGGGGTTGCAATGTAACTTCATGGAGATTAATATGGATAAATATCATAACTAAATGGACACCTATTTGCCACGAATATGATGAAGCATAGTCCATTACAGCCTCTATTTGCTTGTCTGGGCTTTTATTGACACATGGACACAATTTTTTCTCACACAAATGCAAAATAGGGCTCCAAAGAACCTAAAATATCTCCCAAATGGTAATGAATTCTGGAAAAATGCTCACAAAGAACTAAATTGGGCCTATTTTGAACAGAACCCATGGTTTTCTTTTGCAATATTTGCTTTATTTTTCTCAGAAAATGCGTTTGAAGTTGATTGGTCAAAACTACTATGATTTTCCCTTGATCTTTTCCTGGAGGTCTATATGTGTGAGCTAGGTTGAATTTGACCAACAAAAATCCATATTTGAGCTTCTAGAAACAATTTCCATGTGTTTTATTTCATTCTATAGTGGTGGTACTACCTCAACCATGGAGATAGCTGCGGAAACTGTAGAAACTTGAACTCTCAAACTATCATTAGTAAAACCATGCATAATTCTATTTAATTCATTAAAAATAATATAAATAATAATAATAAACCATTTAAACATGTATGTGGGAATTTGGTGTGTTTATAAATAAATATAGATAAAAATGATGACAATGGGTGAATGGAATGATGTGAAAATGGATGGTTTCATCAACAAAATTCTGACAAATTGGAGGCTCAACATTCCCCCACACTGGAGATTTTGCATTTACTCATGCAAACAAAGTATTACAAAGTTTCATAATCCAACCAGTTCCTTGTGTTCCTTTATTTTGTCATTTAAACTAAATCCTTGACCCAACCTCTAAGAGAGAAATATCAAACCTTATCTCAATAAGATGCACTTTTCTCCAACCCTTCAGTATTTATGATATGCAACTTGTGTGAAAAGAAAGGATGCCCAAGTACTTGTCACTATTTTAATTTTCCTCAAATTGTTCAAGCCTTGGTAGAGTACCATATTATGAAAAACACATCAAGACTTTTACTCCATCTATAGAATGTGTTTTCCATCCTTGTGAAGTTCATCCCATTAGTATGGTTGTAAATGGTCATATATTGTAGCCCATAATGATTGTCTTCTTATCTTCCATGCAACCAACCCATCATATTTCAACAATTTTATCAAATAGTTTCTTCAAGAACTCACAAACTAATGAATGAAGAATACTTCCAATGTGAAGCTTTTGACAAGATGAGTTGCACATAACACAAAATAAGAGGATTTTTTGAGGGTTATACAACTCATAAAAGCCTAAAATATGCTTCCAAGTGATTTAAAGAGTGTGTGAACAAAGCCTTGTTGCAATCTTCTTCTTGTGGCTTTGTACTCATCATTTTGTGGCTTCCATTAAAAATCTTAAGATGAGAAATATGACACATAATTCAAGTGCTCCATGTAATTTTTGATCATGTGCTACAAACATATACCATGAAGTCAAGTTTTTCTATTTGTAAAATAATTCTTTCTCTCAAGAGCATCATGTTGATGGACCATAAAGGAAATCATGGATTAACAAAAAGAGAAAGTTTAAACAAGAGAGTGGTGAAAGCATAGAAGAACATCATTATGACCATGGAAAACAATGAGATGATTGCACGGGTGGAAGGACTTTTTTGATAAAGAATCAATCATAACTTGTGGGATTGTTTGTTAAAAGGTATGACAAAACATAATGGGAGAAAAATTGGAACTACATGTTTACAATAGCTTTTCATCAAAATTTCTAGAATTTTTAACAAATTAAAAAGTTTAAGGCTAGTTTTACCTCAAGTTTACCTTTTGGCATTGGAGAAGAGAATAATATTTGATGGTTTATTTGGTGTTGATTTGGCTCAAGTACTCTGCTCCATGATGCATTGACCTCCACTTTGACCTTGCTCCACAAAATGTATCTTTTCATGTAGCAGATTTGTTAAATCTCTCAAATGGTAAATCAAATTCTTCTGAAATAGTTTGAGATTGTTACTATTAATATTATGCATCTTCCCACAAAAAATCTCAGCCAATGGGTGCACAGATCTCGAGAAAAATGAGAAATGGTTGTAGGTGAAAGTGAAAATTTTATTGAAAAATACACACTAAAATTTTCTGAATTTTTTTGTGTTTATTTACCCTACTTCAATTCATTTACCATAAATATTTTAGGCCCAATGGGTGCACAGTTTGTAATTTATGATCAAATCAATTTCTATCATGTTTCACCTTTCACGCTGCCCAATGTTGCAACAAAAACATATGCCACGAGCTCATTTTAAGGCAAAATTGAGTGATTCAAAAGGGAAACCACGTATTTTTACCTTTTCTACCACCACATGCCTTAAGAATCTAATTTTGGTGAAGAAAAGACACTACTATGAAAAAAAATCGAAATATGCCCTGATCTATCCAAAATGGTGAAAAATGCAAATGTGCCTTAAAAACCCACTTGAAATTCCCTTCAAAACTACTATTTTTTTAATTATGTCCATGAATTACTCAATTTATCATATTCTGAGAAAACCCAGAGGCTCATAATTTTTTAATTTCTGCTCCAATCTCTTGAAATATTTGTGCCAAAATTGCCTCTGGAAAAATATGCTACAACAAAAACAGGTTACTACAGCAATAGCTACAGAAACTGCAACTTTCCGCAGCTATTACAAAAAAATGTCAATTTTTGCAAAAAATTATTTTCTCCGAGTTTGAACTGCTAATTTGGATTGTGTACTCCATGCTGAAGTAGAACCATGAAACATACTTCATTTTGATTGAAATAGGCCCAAATTTATTTTTTTTCTTGAAAATGAAAACGAATGAAAAAGTGTAGTAATGGTGCCATCATGTTGTTCTGGAATGAAAAAAAAAAGATGAATATGCTGCTACAAGAAACCAATAAAATTTGCTTCTACAAGTTATTGTTCATTGCATAAAACCATTAGTCTTCATCAAATCCAAAATTCATGGTACAATTCTTACCATGCGAATGAATGTGTCGAAGTCGAGCATGGGAAGAATTCATTGGATTATCGATCAATGATGAAAATCTTTAACCAATGCGAGACATCTCACCGATAATGTAAATGAGTGTCAAGGTACCTGAGTGTATCTTGACAGGGATGAATGAAAGTGTTGAAGTTCTTCAATGGCAGCTGGTTCCAACAACTGCTCTTTATGAATGATTCTTGGACCTTATCTGAATCTTCTTCTTCTGGTTGTTGTTCTTCAATGGTAGCTGGTGAATCATTTTGCAATACCTCGAAATTGTAAGTGGAATGAGGTGTTTTATTGTTGGGGATTCGAAATGGTTGTGCTAGTAGTGGAGTGGGAATGGATCTTTGGGGTGCTTGTGTGGTTGGTAATAGAAAGGTTGAATTGAGGTCGAATGATGGTGAAATTTATGTTGTGGTGGAGGTGAATGGTATTGATAACATTGATATTGGTATTGAGGATATGTTGTCACTCATTAATTTGTAATAATGGCAAGAAAAAATGACAAAGGACAACATCAAACCACTTTGGAGCCCAGGACCTAGCCTTCCTAGACAGAGAGAGGGCTCTCTCTGTTTTTTATGATTTAACTTGATAATTATAACTGCTGATATTAGGCTAGTTATAGAGATTATGAGGGTTGTTTTTTTAATTGATTGTGTGGTTGGATAGATAGAGCTGCAGGAACTAATCCATTGGGTTATGGAGTCAAAAGGTTGCGATGGCACATCAACATCAAGAGCATCATAGGGAAAGCTAACTGTCCTAGATGGATCTTTAGAGCAGCATGAATTATGAGGTGAAACAAATAGTAGGGTTCAGTAGTGATTAAAGAGCAGTTAATAATTATTTAATCATAATTCAGTAGAAAACATTCAGATTGTAAATGAAGACATAATTAAGGTGCTCCGACAGGAAATCTTAATCTAAAATTTATGATTTACAATTAGATGAATAGATGCAAAGTGAAGGAAACAACCGAAACATTTAAACAAAGAAATAACACATCACCATTTTCACACAGCTCAAGAATCCTGTAAACGGTATTTTATTATTGATGTCTAGCTCCACAATTACAGTGCTCCAATATAGTAGTTCTTACAATGCAGGGGATAACAATATCCAACCTTTGATTATGAAAATTCAAGTAGTATTTAACTAAAACTTGAGTCGGTTTCCCTAATCTAGTTTGGAAAACTTCATTTATTACAAACAACTAAAAATTAAACAGCTATGGCCATGCAAGGCCCAAACAAAGAAAATTTCTGACAAAACATCGCCTGTAGAATTAATTTTGGTAACCCTTCAAGAATGAAAAACTCGGGTGGCTCTTCGTAAATCAAAAGTAGGTTTGAAGGTGGAATTTGATGATCCCGAAGAGGCAACAAATGATGGCTCTAACATCTGGCCCTGCTTTTCAAAATATTGGCGTTAGGTAATTAATTCTGGTGCAGGGCTACCCATTTTTCATCGACTAGTGACTGTGCTGATGTGCTTTGATACCTTTTCCATTTATGCCGTCATAACATAACAATTCTGCATGAATGCCCTTTGCTGCCTGACTCGACCTGTGGTGTCTATTTGCTACCTGAATCCTTCCTGCCATGTTTCAACCCTTTAAAAAAAAAAAAACAACGTATAAACTCATATACCCAGACCTGAAATTTTTTAGATTGTAGTTCTCAAGCCACACACTTTGCAAAATTTACAGTTTAAGTTATGAAGAATGTAATCAGCAATGCGATGCGAAGTGGGAGGTGACGTGGAGGGAAGGTGGGACTGGACTGCATCGCGAATCGTATATCTTAGCCTTTTGTTATAAGCAGCAAACGTTAAGATCTAAAACTTGCGAAGTGCGGGGAGAGGGACCCACCTACATTGCAATCACAAGTCGGAAATCTTTTGCGGTAAGGTAAAGCTTATCATGTTTCATATGATATGTGTTTCAATGTATTTCAAATGGCTGTGAAGTGGGGGGTGGAGCTGCTGTGGTGGGGCCAACCGCCGCATCGCAAATTAAACCAAATACATTGTGGGCACTTCAAAGGTAAGTTAATAAATATGTGATGTGATATATTATCTTTGTTGATATGCTATGGATGGTGGGGAGAAAGGGTGACATGGATGGATGGCCCCACTTTAATTGCAATCAGAAAAATCAGGAAAGGGGAAGGTAAAACAATGATATAATGATGAAAGGTAAAGGTAAAGGCTCAAGAGGAAAGGAAAAAAAAGGTAAATTTTAATGATTTTTTAAGGGAATTGAAATGGAAAGGAGCTGTGGTGGGTGAATGGGTGAATGGGTCCCACTTCATCACATCGGTGCAAAAAAAAAGATTTGGCATCAGCCTTAAGAGGTAAGGTTAAAAACCTGAGGGCTACGAAGTGCGGGCAAAAGGTAAGGGTTATTTACACGCCAGGGGTGGATGGGTCCCACTTCATCGCAAATTGCATTTCGCTGACTATAACCTTTATCCTTGCGGCTGAAAAACCTATGATCTGTGATTGCGATTAAATCTTCGTAGTTGATCGTTGCTTAGATCCAACAGTCCTCACTGCTCCCTTACTGTTGTTTTCCGACCTTGTTTCTTTTGTTGTGCCCATTCATTTCTTGGTTGTTCATATAATACTTGCCCCGCGTTCACGACTTGACCTTCTTTAGTGTTCATGCCTTGACCTGAATGCATGCAAGACTAGACCCAACCATGTTCAAGACTCTTCCCTTGCTATTTTTCTGCCTTAACTTCTTTTATGTTGCTTTCTCTACCTTAAATGCTTCTCTACTGCTTTCTCTTCCTTAATTGCTTCCTTTGATTCTTTCTTTGGAAAATATTTTGAATACTGACATCTATGTACTGTATGAAATTTTTTTAAAGAAAATTATCGATCATGGTAATCTTGTGTCTGAAGTCTAGCAGTGTGAAACCAACTAGGGATGGTGGCTTCTTCATGAGTGTCGAGAACATCGTGGACTAGTGGCCTGATCCTTTAGGTTGATACCACAACTGGGTATATTGATGCATCGAGCAACTAATTATTGGAAAATAGTTGATTATTCCTCTTGACTTTGACTGATAAAAATATACCACATGCTTGGCCAACCAGCTTATTAGCACACTCAAATATGAACTAAAACTACAATTGAACTTATCCACTGCAACCTATCAAGCTAAACATACTACTGCACCTTGAAAAATTGAATGATGAGACCAGAGCTGTGCTAAAACTAAGGTCTGAAACACACTGATCTAAAAATAAAAAGCAATATAAAACTAATATTTGTAAGATGCTCAGATTTTTGAGATTATTTTCACACCTACCTACCCTAATCTAACTTGGAGGTGATATATACACTAATTGAACTCCTTTCTCCAACGCAACCAATAAAGTAAATGACTACATGACTGATTCTTGTTCACCTTTTTTAGTATGCTGAAAAAACAAAAGGGTCACTCCCATTTACTTGCCTTTGAACAGCAGTGCTCAAAATTTTTCTTAATCTCTGCAACAAACCATTCCTAGCATGGCATGCTCCTTCTTTATATGATCCTAAGAAACTAGCAAAAGGATCTGGGAACAATACCTGGCCTTGAGGATTTAAATAATAGACTTCATCTAGGGCTGCTCCTTGTTCCACTTTGTCATGCTCAGGATCCTTCTGAAAGATAATATCTACATATTCTTCATGGTCATCTGACATGGCATCCTAATTATATACCACTACGTTTTCCTCAAGAAAACCTGATATGTCTTGACTAAGTTGGCTGAATTATGTTGGAAGGCCAGCATTTTGATGAATAGGAGCACTTTCTGGCAACAGGCTTTCTTGAGAAGGTAGAACAGCATCAATATCAATCTTTTCTTCTATTTCTTCATGAGGAAATTCTTTAGTACATAAATCAACAGTAGAATAAATAGACATAATTTCTTCATTACATAAAAATTTAGAGGTCGGTTGCATGCTTAGAAGCTGACTGATTTCTTCTTCAGTTAAAGGAGGAGGGAGTCTTTGTTTTCTTTGAATTGAACAATAATTTTTTTCTTTCTCTTGTGAAGACTGATCATGAGGCTTAATGTCTTCTTTAGCCTCACCCAAAAGAGCAGATGAATTATCATTTTTCCCCACAGAGAGATCTTGTGGATCTTCTTTCATTTCTTGATTGATTTCATTTTCAACTAACTTCTCTTGGCTGTCATGAAAGTTAACTTAAGAATGAAATTCATGAATTGCTTCTAAGAGATCCTCAGGATGCTAATTTCCTAAATCTTCATCAATATTTACAAGGTATTGTATGAGATCCTCAAACTGATCACAACAATTTTCCGCTAATGATAAATATGGAGAATATTCTTTATAATTCTCATAAAATAGCTTGTGGAAATATTTTAAAGAAAACAAACTACCAGGGTTAAAACCTTCATACCATTCCCTCGCTTTCCCTTATAATGTTGCCATGAAAATCTTCATGAGGCAATCCTCATGCCATTCGACCTTCAACTTCCATGAATTTATATGAAATTTAATGACCTGGGTAGTAAGTTTTGGGTAGAAAACTATGACCTGTCCTAGGTTTGGGCCTGAAAAGTGTGACCTGTCAGGGAGGGGTTTTAATGAAGAATCATCAACATTCTCATCTTGAAAAACAGGAAGGTTTCTTTGTCAATTTACCAATCTAGGAATGTGATCTTTGTTCATTGCAGCATACCTGCATTGTATTATTTGATCCATCTTGTCATCAGTCAGAGAGTGGGGTCATTGCATATTCACAACCAATCTGGATTCTTCTACCAGTGGAGTCTTTAGGTCAACTGAAAACTATGGAGTCGCTAGGTGGATGATTTCAACTTTCTTGTTTCTGGCTGTTGTCCACCATCAACAACCAAATACCAATATTGGAACATTCTTGAATCATACAATATTTTAACTAGGGTTTCTGAGTTCTAATGAAATATTAATATTTTTCAATAACTCACCTCCCCAGTATGGTCGCAATTATGTTTTCACTCTACAATTTGTAAGATTGGCAAGAAAAAATGAGAGAGGAAAACATCAAACCACTTTGGAGTCCAGGACCTAGCCTTCCTAGACTCAGAGAGGGCTCTCTCTGTTTTTATGATTAAACTTGATAATTCTAACTGCTGATATTAGGCTAGTTATAGAGATTATGAGGGTTGTTTGTTTTATTGATTGTGTGGTTGGACAGATAGAGCTACAGGAACTAATCCATTTGGCTATGGAGTCAAAAGGTTGGGATGGCATATCAGCATCAAGAGAATCACAGGGCAAGCTAACTATGCTAGATGGATCTTTAGAGAAGTATGAATTATGAGGTGAAACAAATAGTAGGGTTCAGTAGTGACTAAAGAACAATTAAGAATTATTTAATCAAAATTTAGTAGAAAACATTCAGATTGTAAATGCAGACAAAATTAAGGTGCTTCGACATCAAATATTAATCTAAAATTTATAATTTACAATTAGATGAACAGATGCACAAGGAAGGAAACAACATAAACATTTAAACAGAGAAATAACACATCACCATTTTCCCACAGGTCAAGAATCTTGTAAACGGTATTTTATTATTGATGTTTAGCTCCACAGTTACAGTGCTCCAATATAGTAGTTCTTACAATGCAGGGGATAACAATATCCAACCTTTGATTATGGAAATTCAAGTAGTATTTAACTAAAAATTGACTCAGTTTCCCTGATCTACTTTGGAAAACTTCATTTATTACAAACAACTGAAAATTAAACAGCTATGGCCATGCAAGGCCCGAACAAAGAAAATTTCTAACAAAACATCGCTTGTAAAACTAATTTTGGTAACCCTTAAAGAATGAAAAACTTGGGTGGCTCTTCGTAAATCAAAACTAGGTTCGAAGGTGGCATTTGATGATCCCGAAGCAGAAAAAAATGATGGCTCTAACATCTGGCCTTCCTTTTCAAAATATTGGTGTTAGGTAATTAATTCTGGAGCAAGGCTACCCATTTTTCATCGACTAGTGACTATGTTGATGTGCTTTGATGCCTTTTCCATTTTTACCATCATAACATAACAATTTTGCATGAATGCCCTTTGCTGCCTTACTCGACCTGTGGTGTTTATTTGCTACCCGAATCCTTCCTGCCATGTTTCAACCCTTTTTTCAAGAAAAAACAATGTAAAAACTCATATACCCAGACCCGGAAATGTTTAGATTGTAGTTCTGAAGCCGCACACTTTGCAAAATTTATAGTTTAATTTATGAAGAATGTAATCGAAAATGTGATGCGAAGTGGGAGGTGACGTGGAGGGAAGGTGGGACTATACTGCATCGCGAATCGTAGATCTTAGCCTTTTGTTATAAGCAGCGGAGGTTAGGATCTAAAACTTGCGAAGTGCGGGGAGAGGGACCCACCTACATTGGAATCACAAGTTGGAAAGCTTCTGCGGTAAGGTAAAGTTTATCATGTTTCATATGATATGTGTTTCAATGTATTTCAAATGGCTGTGAAGTGGGGGGTGGAGCTGTTGTGGTGGGGCCAACCGCCACATCGCAAATTAAACCAAATACACTGTGGGCACTTCAAAGATAAGTTAATAAATATGTGATGTGATATATTATCTTTGCTGATATGTTATGGATGGTGGGGAGAAAGGGTGACGTGGATGGATGGCCCCACTTTAATCGCAATCGGGGAAATCAGAAAAGTGGAAGGTAAAAAAATGATATAACGATGAAAGGTAAAGGTAAAGGCTCAAGCGGAAAGGCGGAAAAAAGGTAAAGTTTAATGATTTTTTAAGGGAATTGAAATGGAAAGGAGGTATGGTGGGTGAATGGGTGAATGGGTCCCACTTCATTGCATCAGCGGAAAAACAAGATTTGGCATCAGCCTTAAGAGTTAAGGTTAAAAACCTGCAGGCTACAAAGTGCGGGCAACATGTAAGGGTTATTTGCAAGCCAGGGGTGGATGGGTCCCACTTCATCGCAAATCGCATTTCGCTGACTATAACCTTTACCCTTGTGCCTGAAAAACCTATGATCTGCGATTGCGATTAAATCTTCGTCGTTGATCGTTGCTTAGATCCAACGGTCCTCACTTCTCCCTTACTGTTGTTTTCTGACCTTGTTTCTTTTGTTGTGCCCATTCATTTCTTGGTTTTTCATAGAATACTTGCCCCGCGTTCACGACTTGACCTTCTTTAGTGTTCATGCCTCGACCTGAATGCATGCACGACTTGATCCAACCATGTTCAAGACTCTTCCCTTGTTATTTTTCTGCCTTAACTTCTTTTTTGTTGCGGTCTCTGCCTTAAATGCTTCTCTACTTCTTTCTCTTCCTTAACTAATTCCTTTGATTCTTTCTTTGGAAAATATTTTGAATACTGACATCTATGTACAGTATGAAAAAATTGTTAAGAGAAAATTATCAGTCACTTGGTGATACTGTGAAATACAGGGGTCTAACAGTGGCAGGGGTCTAACAGTGGCTCCAACTAGGGATGGCAGCTCCTTCATGAGGTGTCAAGAACATCGTGGACTAGTAGCCTGATCCTTTGGGTTGATCCCACAACTGGTATATTGATCTATAAAGCAATTAATTGATTGGAAACTGGCTGGTTGTTCCTCCTGACTTTGACTGATAAAAAATGACCACATTCTTGGCCAGCCAACTTATTAGCATACTGAAATCTTAACTGAAACTACAATTGAACTTATCCACTACAATCCATCAAGCTTAACATACTGTTGTAACTTGAAAACTTGAATGATGAGACCAGAATTTTGTTAAAACTAAAGTCTAAAACACACTGATATGAAAATGAAAAGCAATATAAAACTAATATTTTTAATATGCTCAGAATTTTGAGCTTATTTTCACACCTACCTACCCTAATCTAACTTGGAGGTGATATATACACTAATTGAACTCCTTTCTCCAACGCAACCAATAAAGTAAATGACTACATGACTAATTCTTGTTCACCTTTTTGAGTATGCTGGAAAAAAAAAAGGGCCACTCCCATTTTACTTGCCTTTGAACAGCAGTGCTCAAAATTTTCCTTAACCTCTACAAAAAACCATTCCTGGCATGGCATACTCCTTCTTTATATGATCCTAAGAAACCAGCAAAAGGATCTGGGAACAATACCTAGCCTTGAGGATTTAAATAACAGACTTCATCTAGGACTACTCCTTGTTCCACTTTGTCATGCTCTGGATCCTTCTGAAAGAGAATATCTACATATTCTTCATGGTCATCTGACATGGCATCATAATTATATACCACTACGTTTTCCTCAAGAAAACTTGATATGTCTTGACTAAGTTGGCTGAATTATGTTGGAAGGCCAGAATTTTGATGAATAGGAGCACTTTCTGGAAATAGGCTTTCTTGAGAAGGTAGAACAGCATCAATATCAATCTTTTCTTCTATTTCTTCATGAGGAAATTCTTTAGTACATAAATCAGCAGCAGAACAAATAGACATAATTTCTTCATTATATAAAAATTTAGAGGTCGGTCGCATGCTTAGAAGCTGACTGATTTCTTCTTCAGTTAAAGGAGGAGGGAGTCTTTGTTTTCTTTGAATTGAACAATAATTGTTTTCTTTCTCTTGTGAAGACTGATCATGAGGCTTAATGTCTTCTTTAGCCTCACCCAAAAGAGCAGATGAATTATCATTTTTCCCCACAGAGAGATCTTGTGGATCTTCTTTCATTTCCTGATTGATTTCATTTTCAACTAACTTCTCTTGGTTGTCATGAAAGTTAACTTAAGAACGAAATTCATGAATTGCTTCTAAGAGATCCTCAGGATGCCAATTTCCTAAATCTTCATCAATATTTACAAGGTATTGTATGAGATCCTCAAACTGATCACAACAATTTTCCGCTAATGATAAATATGGAGAATATTCTTTATAATTCTCATAAAATACCTTGTGGAAATATTTTAAATAAAAAAAACTACCAGGGTTAAAACCTTCATACCATTCCCTCACTTTCCCTTCTAATGTTTCCATGAACATCTTCATGAGGCAATCCTCATGCCATTCGACCTTCAACTTCTATGAATTTATATGAAATTTAATGTCCTGGGTAGTAGGTTTTGGGCAGAAAACTATGACCTGTCCCAGGTTTGGGCCTGAAAAGTGTGACCTCTCAAGGAGGGGTTTTAACGAAGCATCATCAACATTCTCATCTTGAAAAATAGGAAGGTTTCTTTGTCAATTTACCAATCTAGGAATGTGATCTTTGTTCATTGGAGCATACCTGCATTGTATTCTTTGATCCATCTTGTCAATCAATCAGAGAGTGGGGTCATTGCATATTCACAACCAATCTGGATTCTTCTACCAGTGGAGTCTTTAGGTCAACTGAAAAATATGGAGTCGCTAGGTGGATGATTTCAAATTTCTTGTTTCTGGCTGTTGTCCACCAACAACCAAATACCAATATTGGAACATGCTTGAATCATACAATATTTTAACTGGGGTTTCTGAGTTCTAATGAAATATTAATATTTTTCAATAACTCACCTCCCCAATATGGTAGCAATTATGTTTTCACTCTACAATTTGTAAGATTGGCAAGAAAAAATGAGAGAGGACAACATCAAACCACTTTGGAGTCCAGGACCTAGCCTTCCTAGACTCAGAGAGGGCTCTCTCTGTTTTTATGATTCAACTTGATAATTCTAACTGCTGATATTAGGCTAGTTATAGAGATTATGAGGGTTGTTTGTTTGATTGATTGTGTGGTTGGAAAGATAGAGTTGAAGGAACTAATCCATTTGGCTTTGGAGTCAAAAGGTTGGGATGGCATATCAACATCAAGAGAATCATAGGGCAAGCTAACTGTGCTAGATGGATCTTTAGAGAAGTATGAATTATGAGGTGAAACAAATAGTAGGGTTCAGTAGTGACTAAAGAACAATTAAGAATTATTTAATCAAACTTTAGTAGAAAACATTCAGATTGTAAATGCAGACAAAATTAAGGTGCTTCGACATCAAATATTAATCTAAAATTTATAATTTACAATTAGATGAACAGATGCACAACGAAGCAAACAACGAAAACATTTAAACAGAGAAATAACACATCACCATTTTCACACAGCTCAAGAATCCTATAAACGGTATTTTATTATTGATGTCTAGCTCCACAATTACAGTGCTCCAATATAGTAGTTCTTACAATGCAGGGGATAACAATATCCAACCTTTGATTATGAAAATTCAAGTAGAATTTAACTAAAACTTGAGTCTGTTTCCCTAATCTACTTTGGAAAACTTCATTTATTACAAACAACTGAAAATTAAATAGCAATGGCCATGCAAGGCCTGAACAAAGAAAATTTCTGACAAAACATCGCCTGTAGAATTAATTTTGGTAAACCTTCAAGAATAAAAAACTCGGGTGGCTCTTCGTAAATCAAAAGTAGGTTTGAAGGTGGCATTTGATGATCCTGAAGAGGCAACAAATGATGGCTCTAACATCTGGCCCTTCTTTTCAAAATATTGGCGTTAGGTAATTAATTCTGGTGCAGGGCTACCCATTTTTCATCGACTAGTGACTGTGCTAATGTGCTTTGATGCCTTTTCCATTTATACCATCATAACATAACAATTTTGCATGAATTCCCTTTGCTTCCTGACTCGACCTGTTGTGTTTATTTGCTACCCGAATCCTTCCTGCCATGTTTCAACCCCTTTTTAAAAAAAAACAACATAAAAACTCATATACCCAGACCTGAAAATGTTTAGATTGTAGTTCTGAAGCCGCACACTTTGCAAAATTTACAGTTTAAGTTATGAAGAATGTAATCGGCAATGCGATGCGAAGTGGGAGGTGACGTGGAGGGAAGGTGGGATTGGACTGCATCGTGAATCGTAGATCTTAGCCTTTTTTTATAAGCAGCAGAGGTTAAGATCTAAAACTTGCGAAGTGCGGGGAGAGGGACCCACCTACATTGCAATCACAAGTCGGAAAGCTTCTGCGGTAAGGTAAATTTTATCATGTTTCATATGATATGTGTTTCAATGTATTTTAAATGGCTGTGAAGTGGGGGGTGGAGCTGTTGTGGTGGGGCCAACCGCTGCATCGCAAATTAAACCAAATACACTATGGGCACTTCAAAGGTATGTTAATAAATATGTGATGTGATATATTATCTTTGCTGATATGCTATGGATGGTGAGGAGAAAGGGTGACTGTTTCGGGGAAAATCACCCTAGAGGTTTGTTGGGTCAAAACCTCCACAGAGCAGGGCATGTCGTTCAGAAGGACTCACACACAACCATACTTGAATGCAAAAAACTAGATAACAACGATAGTAGAACTCACCCGTAGTCCTACGTTCGATGTAGATACCGCGGGGTCCAAACCCCCAGCAACCTTTCTTCCTCCTTCAACTTGGAAAAAAAGAAAGAACATGCACGGAAACCTAGTTGTACAGCATATATTTCTCCTAAACGTTAGTGTAATCCATGTGAAATATGATATAAACGATAATAACTGCTTAATAATCAATCTTTCCACATATACAAATAGATACTAACACAGAAGTTCAGGAACAAGATGGTTCTTCATTATTATGAACAGCATGTACAGAAGTAAAGAGTGGAGAGATCACCTGAATCCTTCCACGATCTTCGAGCAGACCGTCGTCCGGATTCGTCCCGCCCTTGCCTCACTAAGAAACTTTCAAAACTTGAGCACTCGAGATGGCATATAAATGGATGAACATCTCTAGGAAACAAGGGTTTCCTGTATAAATCTGGGAAAGTGCAGGAGGCACGGGAAATCAGACTTGAATTAGGGATTCCAACAGAGTATAATGTCTATAAAATTTCTCTCTCCCTTAGGCCATGCACATGAGGGGCTTTTATACTCCCTCAAAGTAGTTTCAGTCAGTTGCAAACAGTTGGCCACGTACTGGGGTGGTTGAACTACTGGAGTAACCATCAACCCAGTCCGAAAATAGGGAATTTATATATATTTTTAATCGTTTTAATGGCATACGCAAAAAAGTACATGTGGACTCGCGTATACACGTGGAAAAGTCTGGGCATACCCGCGTATGGGAATTTTAACATTGTTTTTTAGTGAATTTGTTCAAGTCTGTAGGAATGGGTGCCCAAAGCCATAAAGACAATCATGAATCACCTGAGGGTAAAAAATGATGCTATAACAGATGCCCCCTAATATATGAGGTCAGAAGGGGTACATGATGGCCGAAATGTATTATGCACATAGAAAGAACTTCGCCAGGACAAGAGAGGACTTCACCAGATTTCAACCTGCCAAAAACCAATGAAAGAAAACAGAGAGTCAACTCATGTTGAGGCGGGCATACCCATGCTCAGTCAAAAATACATCATATGGAAAGTACTGAATAGATCCAATATGTATACAAGTATAGCTGAACTGAAAGTACACAATGAATCATCTGAGCATGGCCCGGAAATACAAGTCTGAATCAATGTCCAAGTATCACATATAGAAAGTTGATCAAGGATGGTGCAACTGGATGTCTGATCATATAAGTAACTGAATCTCCAAGTACCGAATCATAAGAGGTGGAACAAACGGTACAATCACGCAACTCGGGAGCCAACATATAGGATGCTGCTGTACTGAACTGCAACATATAAGGGTGGACGACATCACTGGCAGAAACTGAATGGATTGTCAAAAGTGAACCGAAAAATGCTGATGCAACCCGAGGTCTTCACCGATCACTATGGCACAATTCTACACAATGGGAATAAATGAGCTGAAGTCGACCATGTGAGAAATCGTTGGATTACCGGTCAATGATGTAAACCGTTAACCAATGCGAGACAACCCACCAATAATGAAAATGAGTGTCAAGGTGCCCCAGTACAATCTAACAAGTGCGAATAAATGAGTTGAAGTCGAACACTTGAAAGAATCTACCAATTAGGAGGCAATGATGAATCCCCACTGTCGATATCGAAGAGTCTGCCACTGATGACTGCAAACCCTAAGGTACTGACAAAAATACTCTAGATCCTATTCCCAGAGCAATGAGTTGGAGTCGATGGGAAAAGATCTGCTGGAAGGAAGGAATTAAGGCATCCCACATCAGTCCAACGCGAGTGTAACCCGCAGGCCAAGATTTGGAAGGAATCGGACGAAGTAGAGTGACGGAACCAAACCGAAGTACGTTTCCGACATGCACAAGATGAAGCTAGCGCACGGAAGAAACCCTCTCAACCAACCAATAATGAAATATGACACAGAGGCGAGATATCCACCAATAGGGTCAAATGGAAATCAAGGTACTGCACGAATCCCAAGTGTGATAATGTGTGCTGACGCCGAACACAGGGGAAACCACTCAGTCAAAGACCCATAATGATGATCAAATGCTGAGCACAAGGTCACCTATCAATGATGGAAATAGGGCTAGGGTGCAGCTCTAGGTTTGCTCTCAGAGCAATATGTCATAGTCGATAAGAGACAAACCCGCTAGCAAGAAGTCAATGGAGACCTTCTCAAACCAGCACGAGCAGAAGACCAAAACATCTGATGTGATAGAACAAGATACTGACAATACCGGGAAGGCCGACTGAATAATGAGTCAAGAGACACCACAGAATGGCCGACTCTGGTTAGACTTCCCTTGAACAAAAGCACGAATCGTGATGACCATGGCAGTAAAAAGTGATACTGTATAATTCTGTTATGCAGGAGGCAGAACAAACTCTCCATATGATTGGAAGAGATAACCAACCGGGGGAAGACTGACAAGTGAAACAAGGTAAAGGCTGAAACTAGGTCAAAACTAAAACCATCCCAAATGTAGGAAATATATATAAGTATATGTGCTTTGTTCAAGGGCGACAAACTGACTCTGTACTGCCATCAAACAACGAAGTTACATCCCGTTCCTGCTCTTTTTGTTATATTTGATTTTTTTGTCTTTTTCATATAATAAGCCTGAAAAAGAATAAAATAATGCTATGGTACAATGGATAGAATGAGTATCAAGAAATAGATGCACTAGTTTTTTGGATTGGAATGAGCCTATGCTCAATGCAAGGTGGCAGAAACTGGTAAGCGATACTCAGAGGAATGTTCCATCCATAGGTAAAAAGGGTGTCAAGTCACGATAGCTAAGTGCATGCAATGGTTAACTTGTACAGATAGTCAAGGTCAAAAGTTGGCTTAAACATTGAGTTCGAATGAAGCCGGCTAAAGGCCAGGATAAACAAGTAGCCAATATGAAATGCAGTAATACAACTCAACAACACCAGGGAGCCTCTAGGGTAATAGCCAGAAAAATGATAGTGAGGAAGAAGAAGAATCAATCTTCAACACATAAGTCATGGCAGGACTAAAGAGGACTCCCGAGCCTACATAAAATGCAACATGGGCAACAAGTGATAGCGAGGAACTAACTAATAAGCCCATGTAAAGGAAGGCTCTACCATCAAGTCATGATTAAATAATCAGCGAGTGAAATGGGTGTAATACTCATGACCTAATGGGATCGACCCTATGGCAAGTGATCAGTATGGAGGCTAGTATGCAAGATGCAACGGAAGGTGGATTCCCTAACCTATATGCCACTGAAGATCATATACCTGCCATGACGAGTCAGCAGTCATGGATCAAAAACCGGGAAAAATCTCAAATTCGTCAAAATGTACCTAAAAACATACCATTCTGGGCACTTCCAAGCATCCGGGTTATGCAGCTTAAGATAGATTGAAAAAATAAGCATAACAAATTTTTGTGAAAATTTTCAAATTTTTGGACATAAATAGACAAATTACCTCATATTTGGTTCATTGTTACATTGCTGATTTGGAAAAAAGTGCTCTGGAGAAAAAAATTTCTGTCGTCAAAACAAGAGCAACTAACCGTCAAATCGCACCAAATTTGTCAGGTAAGCTCATAAACCATCCTTGCTATTCATTTTTTCCGTTCATAAATTAAAATTTAGGAATTTTCACCGTAGAATCACTTGCTAAAAATCACGGGTTTGCGCATACGTGGGTTGGTAATGACCAAGTCGCGTATACACGCGACTGTGCACAAAGAAATGTGCGTATGCGCGGCCCAAAATGGAAAATGTGTAGCTAATGAATGAATTATTGAAATTTTGCAGGATGACCATATCATGGAGAGAGTGTGAACATAGTGCTATTGATCAAGAAGTCATGCGGGATCGAGCATCACTAAATATTCTCCGGAATTGCGGATTGCTCAAGTTTTTCAAAATGCCAAATATGAAGAGTAATGTCCGGTTGCTCGAAATGCTTGTGAACTATTGGGAACCGGAAGAAGACTGCTTCATCATAGATCAGATGCCCATACGCATCGAAGTGGAAGATATATATTTTATTACTGGACTCTCCCGGAGGGGGGAGCCAGTAGACTTGCACGGGAAGCCTTTGGGAGGGCTAACCGTGGAAGATTACGTCCACGTTTACTGCGTAGAGGGTTCCAAGAAAGTGGGAACTCAAATTGCAATCAAAGATTTAAGAGAATTGCACATAAAAATCCTCCTTTTTACCATTGGGAGAGTAGCAGGATCAGCTTCTCTACACCAGGCATCCAGGACGCAAATGAGTATAGCAGTGGAATGCTTAACTCATTTATATGATTGGTGCACGGCTCTACTGATGAACATGAAGCAACAATTGACTTCAATCCGAAAGGCAAAGACAAAACATTTTGGATATGGTACAATTTTGATGACATTCTTCTTCGAGAAGATACCAGCATTGAGACCCAAAGTGATCTCTACCATCAGCAGCCCTAGAGATCCAAGAATTGCCCGCTGGGCAGACATGATGAAGAGATTGGGGGGAAGTGAAGTTCCCCGAACCACTTGGGATGATGAGTTCTTCCTTTGGTGGGGAGAACAAATCATCGCTGTGGACGACTATCCCTATGCTGGGATGGACTTTCGTGGCGATCCAGATCTTGTCCTTCCACCAGGCGCGACATGGGGAACAGTCGGTAAGTTTGCAATTTTTTGACTTATATAATTTTTTGGATTTTTTCAAATATGTATGAAAAAATGGAAAACAAGCATGTTTTTTATTGGATTCATAATGACTTACAATTAAAAATGATCATGATACAGATATTGGACTAGTTCGACATGAGGGTTTCCTGCGACACAAGCATCGCCGAGGCGAAGCGGATACAGTGGATTCAGACAGGACCCTCCAGGCTGTACAGAGGAACTTGGAGGGATTAACCCGCCAAGTACCTATGGCTGCAGTGGAAGATCTGCCGGAAGCCATCCAGAGACGGGTGGTAGGAGTGCCCCGAGACTGGGTACGGTTATTCCGCCGAGTTGCCACCGCGATTGTGTTCTATAGGAACACAACTTCTGGGCAGGGACCTCAGTAGTAGATAGATATGATGTATCAGATGACTGTATATTTTTTGAGACTGAACATGATCGGGCATAAGCCCAAATTTTGTATGACTTATGGATCCAAATTTTGTATAGTTTTTTGAACACTCTGATGATATATATACAGCGATGTTTGATGTGATGTGACAAATGTATCAAAATGTATGATGTTTTTTATGATTAAATTTTATTGTATGAAATGATTAATATGCCAATCCAGTGCTTGATTAGCTAATGAGTCTGCCATCCAATTGTCAGCTCGAGGAATATGAATGAAAGTTAAAAATTGAAATGATGTTTGTAACAAACGTACTCTCAAGAACAACCGGAGTAAAAATGGATCTCGAACCCGATAAGTATTGTTCAACTGCAACACCACCAGTTGAGAGTCCAAGAAAACTACCAACGAATCAACACCCAAAGATATTGCCTCCGAGAGTAGATAAACAACTGCAGTGTATTCTGCTATGTTATTGGAAGCAGGACCAATGCAGACCCCTCTTGATACTAACAGCTGACCGGATGGATAATGAAGTACCCAAGCCGCGGAAGCTAAGTTCCGAGTGTGTCTACTAGCACCATCGGCGACACCAAAATGACTCATGACATCCGACACAACCTGCCAAAGCAGATTAAAAACATCATCAACCCATCAAAGATCGAAAATCAACCAGATATGTACAAAGCAAAACTACTATATACAAAAGCAACATGTCAGGCCGAAGCCTAGGCATAATACTTCTTCAAATAGAGCCCATTTCTGGGCTCCGACAACTCGTTCCCTTCAAAATCAACCAAGGTATATGCTCCTTTCTTAAGGAATTTTTTAACGATGAAGGGGCCATACCACATAGACTTAAACTTTCCTGCCCCCAGGGCATCTTTTTCTTGGGCATAGACCAAAACAAGGTCACCTTCCGAAAAAACCCTAGGTTTGACTGCCTTATCATGTTGAGCTTTAACTCGGTTTTTATGCGCTTCATTCATCATGGCAGCATCCCGACGCTGATCATCGAGATGTTCCAAATGAAGGAGCCGTTCTTCAAGACTAGAAGTGTCAGGAAGAAGTTCAACAGCTAATTTAAGAGAAGGAATCTCACATTCAATGGGAAATACAGATTTCAACCCGTGCACTAGCTGAAACGGAGTAAAGCCAGTTGCAGTTTTCACTGACGTCTTGTATGCCCAAAGTGAAAGATATAGCATAATATGCCACTTGGATCTAGCTTTATCAATTTTCCTTTGAAGAATTGTCTTCAAGGATTTATTCACAGCTTCCACTTGCCCATTCGCTTGAGGATAATACGGAGATGAATGCTCCTGCCGGAAACCCAATTTGAGAGCCAACTCAGCCATCATGCTATTCTGAAAATGACTGCCATGATCAGTGAAAATCTCTCTAGGAATACCAAAACGAGCAATAACCTGGTTGAAAAGAAAAAGAGCTGCAGTCTCACCATCATTCCCAAAAGTAGGCATAGCCTCGACCCACTTCGTAAAGTACTCTACTGCTACAATAATGTACTTGTGACGTTTAGCCGAAGGCGGGTTACAAGTAGTATAATCAATACCCCACTTTGTAAAGGGACCGACAGTAATCACTGGAAAAAGCGGAGCTGGATGAGCGCGCATTTTTCGAGTATAGACTTGACACGGATGACACTTTTTGACCGACTCCATACAATCCTTGAAAATCGAAGGCCAAAAGTACCTAGCATGCAAGATCTTTTGGGCTGTAGCAAGCCCAGATAAATGACCACCACAAGCTCCACTGTGGGAATCATTCAGCACAGCCTCAGCTTCTTCGAGAGTTAAGTAGCATCTCAGGATTGAATCAATCCCTCGACGGTATAAAGCATCACCAATAATCAAGTAATTCTTAGCCAAGTGACGCAACTTACGGTGCTCATCTTTCGAAAAAGTAGAGGGAAACTTCACAGTTTGAAGATACACAATGATATCTCCATACCAAGGATCCTGTGAAGAGATAAGAAACAAATGTTCATCCGGGAAGGATTCATCATAGATCATTTCTTCCCCACAAGGCAACTCGGAGATCAATTCTGCGAAAACCAATGATTTCTTGGATTTGGCAGACATAAAATCAAGATCAAATTCCTGCAAAATCACAATCCATCTATTGTATTTGCCCCCAATCACTCGCCTACTGAGGACAAACTGAAATGGATTGGCTGCTGCCAAAACATAAGTTTTTCGTAGAATAATGTAATGCCGGAGTCGCTGCACAGCATGAACTGCTGCTAAAGCTAACTTTTCTATCGGAGTGTACTGGAGTTCAAGTCCTACCAATCCTCGACTAAGATAGTAAATAACATGCTCTGCAAGAGCATCATCCTCCTGAACCAAAACCATACCAATAGTAGATTTTGCTGCTGCAAGATACAAAAGGAAATCCCTGCTATAATAAGGTGGACTCAATAAAGGAGCAGAGGTCAATGCTTTTTTCAAAGCATCGAATGAGCGTTGAGCGAAGTCATCCCAAAGAAATGGAACTCCCTTCTTCAACAATCTCATAAATCCCTTGGTAACTTCAACATAATTTACGATAAATCTCCGAAGAAAATTAGCCTTTCCTTGTAGACTTTGAAGTTGACGAATAGAGGACGGGGGAGGCAACCAAAGTATTGCCTCAACCTTGAAGGGATCTACCCTAATCCCTTCCCTAGACACAATAAATCCAAATAACCGACCGGATGTAAACGCAAAAACGCACTTGTTCGGATTTAACCTAATCGTATAGAAATGACATCGTTCAAATATTTTCCGGAGGTGAGCAGGATGATCCATCCTCTTTCGAGAATGAGCAGCTAAATCATCCAAATACGCCTCGATAATATTTTTGATGTCGTGGAAGGCATATGACATGGCCCGCTGAAAGGTAGCCCCAGCATTTTTAAGACCAAAAGGCATCTTCTTGTATGCAAAAGTACCCCGGGGACAAATAAAGGCAGTCTTATGCTGATCTTCAGGGCGGATAGTAATCTGATTATATCCGGAGAAACCGTCCATGAAGGAGAAAATCTCATTACCGGCACACTCGTCAATGATCTGATCGATAAATGGTGTGGGGTAATTATCTTTAGGACATGATTTATTAAGGTCTCTGAAATCAATGCAAACTCGAATCGTTCCTTGTTTTTTATCTACGGGAACAGGGTTTGAAACCCATTCAGTCAAAGGAACAGGGAAAATGAATCCCACCTTAAGCAGCTTCTCCACCTCAGCTTTGATAGCTGCTGCCTTCCTAGGATTGACCGGACGAAGTTTTTGCCTCACAGGCTTAGCGTTTTCGTAAGTCTTGATCTCATGTTGGACAATAGATGGATCTATACCAGGCATTTCCTCATAAGACCAAGCGAATACATCCCTATACTCTTTAAAGAGCTCGGTGTAAATCTAAATCTCTTCACGGGAACATTCAGCTCCGATGAAGACATT
This sequence comes from Pinus albicaulis, assembly GCA_034641835.2. Classification (NCBI taxonomy): domain Eukaryota; kingdom Viridiplantae; phylum Streptophyta; class Pinopsida; order Pinales; family Pinaceae; genus Pinus; species Pinus albicaulis. The sequence goes on from CM076575.1 coordinate 826,138,510, forward strand.
CTCAATGATATTGGGATCCATGGAAATGTTCACCGGGATAGTAGGAGAAATCACAGCCATGTTCCCTTCAGCATAAACCTGTGTTGGTGCTAAAGGGTTCAGGACTGGGTGAACAGGACCAGGAGACTGAGGACTTGGAAAACTTGTTTCAACTTCGCTCAAATTAGGTAAAAAGTAAGACTGATGATGCAAGTCATCCCACGGTCTATCTATACTAGTCATAGCTTCCAGGATGGCCTCTTCAGATGGAAGAGTGGTATCAAGGAAATCCTGGGCAGAAGAAGAACTAAGTGTCCAAGCCGGAGCCACATCTCCATCCAACTCTTCTGGTGAAAGAGGAGCTAGGATGGATTCTGCAGAGTCAATAATAGACTGATAAGCAATCTCAGCTGCAGACATTGGAAATGCCATTCCACCCACTTGACCTTCCGCTAATGTGGCGGTAGGGGAAGGTAAGGTCCAAGGGTCCGAAAAATAATGAGTTCTGAAGAACTCTCTTCGAAGAGGAGCCTTGGAGGATGAAATTGCATTTATATGAACCGTAGGAGGAGGAATATCAAAAGTACCCATCAAGGAAGAATACATTCCAACCCCTAAATTCTCAACAAGCGCCTTAGTATTATCCAACTTTGGAACAGATGAGTCAGTAGACGCATTCGGGTCTACAGGAGGACAGTCCAGTTGGTCCACTGTAACAATCCTCCCTTCGTGAGGGAAACAAATAATCTGAAATAATGAGGATGCAATGGCATCCATCTCATAAATCCAGTTTCTCCCCAACAGAAGGTTGTAGTCCAAGCTTGCATCTACTACCTCAACCTCTATATTCACAGTTTTTCCCCCAACATAGATAGGGAAAGCTGGGACAATACCATGTGGTCTGTGAGAATGACCATCAAACACAGTTAGAAGAGTGGTAGATGGAACAGCTTTGGGAGATCCAATTGTCTTCCAACATGTGAGAGACATCACGCATGTGGAAGCACCCTCATAAACAATCGTCCGAAAGATGTTGCACTTCCGGTATGATGATTTAATATGAAAATCCATATGATGGGGGAGTCTCTTCTTAAAATTAGTCATATCAAATGTAATCAGAAGAGAATTTTTCGGATCAATAGCCCCAATGGCAGTGAGCAAAGCACTGCGCTGAGCCGGACAAGACTGGAGCACCTCTAAAGATGACATGGCACAAGGACTCTGCGCCAGATCTTCCACAATAGAGTAGTTCTGGACAGCCCTAGCATTTGGATTAATTGTCGAACGCTTAGTAGATGGTTTGGGCATTCGAGGCATAGACTCAACAGTAGGCCTTGTAATGTGAAGCGGCTCAGTAGCATCAGGAGTATCCTTAGCTTTCGAAGACTCTTCTCCACCATAATCACGGAATCTCGTAGCGACATCCACGTGAGCACTCATCATGAATATGTTCGATTGAATTTCCCCTTCCTGGGTGCCCCCAGAGGAAGCCCCAGGATTCTGATTCGCGCCAACAACTAGTTGTTTCCCTTGGGGAAAAGGGTTTGTCAACACAGCCTTGGAACTAGAAGAACCCTGCTGAGCTAACAAGCGCTGCGCATCCTGAATTTTAGGGCAAAGGTGTGTAATATGGTCTCCAGTACATAACTTGCATGGAAACTTCACTTTCTTTTTATCCTTTGGACCCTCACCAACATGCTCGTTGGTTTTATTCGCATTACCCTTCCCATTCTTGCCCTTTTTCTTATTATTTTGTCCCTTCTTATTCCCCTCGGATTGTTGATTTCCTTTGGGATCAGAAGCTTGGACAACATTTATCGACAAAGATTGGGAAGGTGATGACTCAGCCGGCACAGCCTGACCAGAAGGAGCAGATTGTATAGACAACTGCTGTAACTGAGTAAGCAGGTTAGCTGCACCACTATTTATCGACCCGATAAGTCCATCACCATGAGGACCAGGCTTAGTTTTGGATAAATCTAATTTGGAGCGAGGAGCGTTGGAAAAATATTTATGGAGGACCCCAGACTGAGAATAGATCAGTTCCAGCTGCTGGGCCCTAAAAATGGCCTGCTCCTCAGAAAATACCCCAGACAGGGATACATCTTTAGAAATGTCTGACTGCAGAGATTTCAGAAACCATTCCAAAAGGAATTCTCCTAGAATATGAGCTTTAATAAGCCTCTTCCTTCTCCTCCATTCTTGAATATGGTCAGAAATGTGGGTTGCGTCGTCCTGCTTAAAATTAGCTAGGAGTTCAGTCCCAGCATCATATCGGACAGGCAACTGGAAATGGTTTAGAAATGTAACAGCCAGTTCTCCAAATGTAGCAAAACTGCCCCCAGTTAGCTCAATATACCATTTGGTAGCGTTTCCAGTTAGGGTGTGTTGAAACAATCTCAACCTACTCGAATCATCGATGAGGGAGTTAGAAGAACACCATAAATGGAAAGTGGTGATGTGGTCAGCCAGATCCTCTCCATTCTTGCCTTCAAACTTTGGAATGTCTGAAGGTAGTTTGGTCGGGACCGGAGGCCACCCCGAACTGTACCGAATCGGATCATTCGTCAATTTCGACAGATCTGGCAAGTTTAACGTTGCCAGAAAAGGTAAACGAGGCGGAGCCTAAGGATTCCATCCTTGATAGGATGAATTCCCAACATTCTGAAAAGAATACCCTGGATTTGATGAGGCACCAGGTTGCCAGAAAGAACTCGTAGCAAAAGGAGAAGAACCTCCTCCCAACGCAGAGTTACCAAAGACCGGACCAGTTCCCCCGCCTGAAGTATTAAATGAAGAGGAAAGCCCCTGATAGGGGTTCTAGGCATTAGAAAGAGGGGAAAAAGTCTGATAAGCACTCGACGAAGGGAAAGAAGCATTCCCTTGGTGACCAGCGTAAAACTGATTCCCTGCCCCCGCTGTAGTGAATACAGGGTTCCAACCTGTAAAAGTAGTCGAACTTTGATCTCCAGACCAAGGGTTGAAACTCTGGGTCTGAGAAGTAAACGGAAAGGACCCTAAAGAAGGATTCGAACTAGGAATATGTCCAGTTCCGAAGGGGAACCCTTGAAAAGAAGCTGATCCACTAGCCATGGAAGACATGGGTGTAGATCCAGTTGCAGCAACGGAAAAGGAAAAAGAAGGAATCCCACTAGTGGGCATTCCAAAACAGAAGGGACCAGATTGAGAAGCATGTGCTTGGGTGAAACCAGAGCCAAACACAGCAGCACTAGAGGCAATCAAAGATATAGCAATAGTGCCCCCTCCTTCAACAGAAGCAGGAGTCTGAATGCCTGCAGCACTCACAGCAGAAGCCGCGTTCCCAGTCGTGGCCATCGAAAGGTACGTGTAATAAGGAGGATCTTCTGGTCTCTCTGACTCGGGTCCGATGTATTCAACAATGAACGGATAATCAGGAGGAAGAGGAGATGGAAGTGACTCTGAGGGTTCAGACACTTCCTCTACCTGTACTTCTTCTTCCTGCGGAAATAATACTCGTGAGGTGAGCGGAGCGCTCCTCTCGGAACCAATACCAGAATCAGCTACGAAACCTTCAGACCCTTGTGGAGGATCTCTCTCCACTGCGTCAGATGCCACAGGGTGGTACCCACCTGCTAAATCACTCCTACGCCTTCTTGAAGAAGGCTCTGGACTCTCGAGAGATAACCCTCGGATTCTCCTCGATCGACGAGGCTCTTGATCAGCCACTTTAACAGATTTTAATTAGACTCAAAAAGTATAAAGCTGGGCAATCTAGGAGCAAAGAGCACTCACTACAAAAAATAATCCCTGAGATACAATCAAGCAAACAGCCTTCAGGTATTTCCGCTCCGGGTGATTAGGACCAGACACCAAAATACAAGAAAGCGAAATATAGGACCTCCCCAAAGTAGTCTGGGATAATTACGGCCCAGGCCTACTAGCGAAGGTATCAAAAACAGTTACGCCGACCTCCTAACAACAGCCTTTGCTGGCTCAAGCACCCAAGCTTCGCAAGGGCACCCCCCAGAAGTACTGCTGAAAGTGATGCGACGTCTGCCTCAGGTACCACGGGTATTCCCCCCCGCAGTCACCTATGTGGAACCTAGGAACAGCAACTATGGACACCAATCCATATCAGAAGCTGGGCGGAACGGTCTTGAGGTCAGATTCAGCTAATCGGAGGGGGGGTATCCCTCTTCTCAACCTTCACTTCCCCTCGCGCTTGACTCTCTGGAGGAGAGCTTTCCCGATCCACCTAACGGAGTTGGATTTCGCTCAATTAATCAACTTCTATGTTTTTTTTGAGCGGCCTTGGAGAGTTAACTCTCCACTCACCTAATCCAAGGCCCTACAACCTAGCTAGTTGGTGTATGACACTTAGAAAACTTGCTAGTTGATTTTAAATTATATCGCTTATTTTAATCGGCTGTTATGTTAAGTCAAAGGGATACAGAAATGAAACTCGTGGTGTTTTGATGCAGAAAAGAAATTAATAAAAACCAAACTACATGCAAATGCAGTAATTGTCTTTCGATGAAAAGAAACTTCTACACAGGTTCTACGAGACTACAAAAATTTTATTTTATTTTTCTTTTCAGATAACAAAATCACACTCGCAAAAACTATGAAAATGACTAAATGCTTAGGTGCACCTGATGCAAATCACTAAAAGCATGCAAATTCTCCTAAAGCAGAGAGAAATTTCCAAAAGATCCTTCAGTTTTATCTCTTTTTGGTTGTCCAGAAAGCTAGTTCCCAAAATCAGAAACTCTTAATATAAAGACACCAAAATTGCTTGAAAACAAGAGGAAGAAATCAATGACAATTCCTTTCCAAAATCAAGTTGAAAACCAAAGGCAAGAAACCTCAACAAAGCTTCAAAAGATGTAATGAAATGAAAAAAAAAATTCAAAAACAAAAGAGAATGACAAAACAAAATGTTTTTTGAGCTTTTGAATTTTATAAAAAGAAGAGCTCGAAAAGACCAAGAAAAACTATCAAATCCCAAGCCAAACAACACTGAATTTCAAGAAAAAACTTCAAAAATGCTCCAAATATTATAGGGCTAACTAGTAGCAAGATTTATATGAGCAAAAGAAGACAAGAAACTCAATCACTCAGCCTAGAAGAATAGTACAACCTTGCAGCAAACAAAAAACTTCAAAGAACCATGAAAGACTCTTCAAAAATTGCTACAAGACTTAGTTGACTGAACTCAAGAAAACCAACCAAGAAATGGGCAAAAATCGAAGTGCAAGGCAAGACACAAAGGTAGGAAAGAGTAAACAAGCAGAGGCTCTCTGTTCTGATAAAGCAGAACAACCAAGAATCCCCAGGAAGAGATCTTGGTACTCGAACCAGAAATGCCAGCACAAGAAACAAGATTCGCCAAATAAGCTAGTTTTCAACCAAACAAGAGAGAGAAAAGACCAAAGACCACTTTCTACACAATCCAGAGGATACAAAGACACTGCAGGAATAGGTCTCCACAGTCAGACAAGACTAAAAAGCCAAGAAATCCAAAATTTCAAAATCTACCCAAGCATACACTACTTGACAGTTTGGCAACAAGCGTGCATACGCGACTGTGCTAAAGGAAACCCGCGTATACGCGACTCCCTTTAACAAACACTGCATGTATACACATCTGTGTACAAACAAACCCGCGTATGAAAAGGTAAATAATAAAAAATAAAAAAGATCAAGCCTGAACAGGGAACCAGGGCTTCAGTCTGACTGAGAAGGAGTTCACTGGACTGGAAATAAAAGTTAAAACCGTTGGAAACCTATCAAACAGCTGAAACCACCCAACAGGGGAATCACAAGAATGCGATCCCCAGCGGAGCCGCCAGTTCTGTTTCGGGGAAAATCACCCTAGAGGTTTGTTGGGTCAAAACCTCCACAGAGTAGGGCATGCCGTTCAGAAGGACTCACACACAACCATACTTGAATGCAAAAAACTAGATAACAACGATAGCATAACTCACCCGTAGTCCTACGTTCGATGTAGATCCCGCGGGGTCTAAACCCCCAGCAACCTTTCTTCCTCCTTCAACCTGGAAAAAAAGAAAGAACATGCACGGAAACCTAGTTGTACAGCATATATTTCTCCTAAACGTTAGTGTAATCCTTGTGAAATATGATATAAACGATAATAACTGCTTAATAATCAATCTTTCCACATATACAAATAGATACTAAGACAGAAGTTTAGGAACAAGATGGTTCTTCATTATTATGAACAGCATGTACAGAAGTAAAGAGTGGAGAGATCACCTGAATCCTTCCACGATCTTCGAGCAGACCGTCGTCTGGATTCGTCCCGCCCTTGCCTCACTAAGAAACTTTCAAAACTTGTGCACTCGAGATGGCATATAAATGGATGAACATCTCCAGGAAACAAGGGTTTCCTGTATAAATCTGGGAAAGTGCAGGAGGCACGGGAAATCAGACTTGAATTAGGGATTCCAATAGAGTATAATGTCTATAAAATTTCTCTCTCCCTTAGGCCATGCACATGAGGGGATTTTATACTCCCTCAAAGTAGTTTCAGTGAGTTGGAAACAGTTGGCCACGTACTGGAGTGGTTGAACTACTGGAGTAACCATCAACCCAGTCCGAAAATAGGGAATTTATATATATTTTTAATGGTTTTAATGGCATACACGGAAAAGTACATGTGGACTCGCGTATACACGCGGAAAAGTCTGGGCATACCCGCGTATGGGAATTTTAACACTGTTTTTTAGTGAATTTGTTCAAGTCTGTAGGAATGGGTGCCCAAAGCCATAAATACAATCATGAATCACCTGAGGGTAAAAAATGATGCTATAACAGTGATGTGGATGGATGGCCCCACTTTAATCGCAATCGGGGAAATCAGGAAAGTGGAAGGTAAAACAATGATATAACGATGAAAGGTAAAGGTAAAGGCTCAAGCGGAAAGGCGGAAAAAAGGTAAATTTTAATGATTTTTTAAGGGAATTTAAATGGAAAGAAGGTTTGTTGGGTGAATGGGTGAATGGGTCCCACTTCATCGCATCGGCGAAAAAACAAGATTTGGCATCAGCCTTAAGAGGTAAGGTTAAAAACCTGCGGGCTACGAAGTGCGGGAAATAGGTAAGGGTTATTTACACGCCAGGGGTGGATGGGTCCCACTTCATCACAAATCGCATTTCGCTGACTATAACCTTTTGCACCTGAAAACCCTATGATCTACGATTGCGATTAAATCTCCGTCGTTGATCGTTGCTTAGATCCAACAGTCCTCACTGCTCCCTTACTGTTGTTTTCCGACCTTGTTTCTTTTATTGTGCCCGTTCATTTCTTGGTTGTTCATAGAATACTTGCCCCGCGTTCACGACTTGACCTTATTTAGTGTTCATGCCTCCACTTGAATGCATGCACGACTTGAACCAACCATGTTCAAGACTCTTCCCTTGCTATTTTTCTGCCTTAACTTCTTTTCTGTTGCTTTCTCTGCCTTAAATGCTTCTCTACTACTTTCTCTTCCTTAACTGCTTCCTTTGGTTCTTTCTTTGGAAAATATTTTCAATACCGACATCTATGTATAGTATGAAAAATTTGTTAAGAGAAAATTATCAGTCACTTGGTGATACTGTGAAATACATGGGTCTAACAGTGGCTCCAACTAGGGATGGCAGCTCCTTCATGAGGTGTCAAAAACATTGTGGAATAGTAGCCTGATCATTTAGGTTGATCCCACAACTGGTATATTGATCTATCAGGCAACTAAGTGACTGGAAACTAGTTGATTGTTCCTCCTGACTTTGACTGATAAAAAATGACCACATTCTTGGCTAGCCAGCTTATTAGCATACTGAAATCTTAACTGAAACTACAATTGAACTTATCCACTACAATCCATCAAGCTTAACATACCGCTACAACTTGAAAACTTGAATGATGAGACCAGAATTGTGTTAAAACTAAAGTCTAAAACACACTGATATGAAAATCAAAAGCAATATAAAAACAAGATTTGTAAGATGCTCAGATTTTTGAGCTTATTTTCACACCTACCTACCCTAATCTAACTTGGAGGTGATATATACACTAATTTAACTCCTTTCTCCAATGCAACCAATAAAATAAATGACTACATGACTGATTCTTGTTCGCCTTTTTTAGTATGCTAAAAAAACAAAAGGGCCACTCCCATTTTACTTGCCTTTGAACAGAAGTGCTCAAAATTTTCCTTAAACTCTGCAAAAAACCATTCCTGGCATGGCATACTCCTTTATATGATCCTAAGAAACCAGCAAAAGGATCCGGGAACAATACCTGGCCTTGAGGATTTAAATAACAGACTTCATCTAGGGATGCTCCTTGTTCCACTTTGTCATGCTCAGGATCCTTCTGAAAGAGAATATCTACATATTATTCATGGTCATCTGACATGGCATCCTAATTATATACCACTACTTTGTCCTCGAGAAAACCTGATATGTCTTGACTAAGTTGGTTGAATTATGTTGGAAGGCCAGCATTTTGATGAATAGGAGCACTTTCTGGAAATAGGCTTTCTTGAGAAGGTAGAACAACATCAATATCAATCTTTTCTTCTATTTCTTCATGAGGAAATTCTTTAGCATATAAATCAGCAGTAGAAAAAATAGACATAATTTCTTCATTACATAAAAATTTAGAGGTCGGTTGCATGCGTAGAAGCTGACTGATTTCTTCTTCAGTTAAAGGAGGAGGGAGTCTTTGTTTTATTTGAATTGAACAATAATTTTTTTTTTTCTCTTGTGAAGACTAATCATGAGGCTTAATTTCTTCTTTAGCCTCACCCAAAAGAGTAGATGAATTATCATTTTTCCCCACAGAGAGATCTTGTGGATCTTCTTTCATTTCCTGATTTATTTCATTTTCAACTAACTTCTCTTGGTTGTCATGAAAGTTAACTTAAGAATGAAATTCATGAATTGCTTCTAAGAGATCCTCAGGATGCCAATTTCCTAAATCTTCATCAATATTTACAAGGTATTGTATGAGATCCTCAAATTGATCACAACAATTTTTCGCTAATGATAAATATGGAGAATATTCTTTATAATTCTCATAAAACACCTTGTGGAAATATTTTAAAGAAAACAAACTACCAGGGTTAAAACCTTCATACCATTCCCTCGCTTTCCCTTCTAATGTTGCCATGAACATCTTCATGAGGAAATCCTCATGTCATTCGACCTTCAACTTCCATGAATTTATATGAAATTTAATGACCTGGGTAGTAGGTTTTGGGCAGAAAACTATGACCTGTCCTAGGTTTTGGCCTGAAAGTGCGACATGTTAGGGAAGGGTTTTAATGAAGCATCATCAACATTCTCATCTTGAAAAATAAGAAGGTTTCTTTGTCAATTTACCAATCTAGGAATGTGATCTATGTTCTTTGGAGCATACCTACATTGTATTCTTTTATCCATCTTGTCAATCAGTCAGAGAGTGGGGTCATTGCATATTCACAACCAATCTGGATTCTTCTACCAGTGGAGTCTTTAGGTCAACTGAAAACTATGGAGTCGCTAGGTGGATGATTTCAACTTTCTTGTTTCTGGCTGTTGTCCACCATCAACAACCAAATACCAATACTGGGACATGCTTGAATCATACAATATTTTAACTGGGGTTTCTGACTTCTAATGAGATATTAATATTTTTCAATAACTCACCTCCCCAGTATGGTCACAATTATGTTTTCACTCTACAATTTGTAAGATTGGCAAGAAAAAATGAGAGAGGACAACATCAAACCACTTTGGAGTCTAGGACCTAGCCTTCCTAGACTCAGAGAGGGCTCTCTCTATTTTTATGATTCAACTTGATAATTCTAACTGCTGATATTAGGCTAGTTATAGAGACTATGAGGGTTGTTTGTTTGATTGATTGTGTGGTTGGACAGATAGAGCTGCAGGAACTAATCCATTTGGCTATGGAGTCAAAAGTTTGGGATGGCATATCAACATCAAGAGAATCACAGGGCAAGCTAACTGTGCTAGATGGATCTTTAGAGATGTATGAATTATGAGGTGAAACAAATAGTAGGGTTCAGTAGTGACTAAAGAAAAATTAAGAATTATTTAATCAAACTTTAGTAGAAAACATTCAAATTGTAAATGCAGAAAAAATTAAGGTGCTTCGACATCAAATATTAATCTAAAATTTATAATTTACAATTATATGAACAGATGCACAACGAAGGAAACAACGAAAACATTTAAACAGAGAAATAACACATCACCATTTTCACACAACTCAAGAATTCTGCAAACGGTCTTTCATTATTGATGTCCAGCTCCACAATTACAATGCTCCAATATAGTAGTTCTTACAATGCAGGGGATAACAATATCCAACCCTTGATTATGAAAATTCAAGCAGTATTTAACTAAAACTTGAGTCGGTTTCCCTAATCTACTTTGGCAAACTTCATTTATTACAAACAACTAAAAATTAAACAGTTATGGCCATTGAAGAGCCGAACAAAGAAAATCTCTGACAAAACACCGCCTATGGAATTAATTTTGGTAACCCTTCAAGAATGAAAAACTCAAGTGGCTCTTCGTAAATCAAAAGTAGGCTTGAAGGTGGCATGTGATGAACCCGAAGAGGCAACGAATGATGGCTCTGACATTTGGCACTGCTTTTCAAAAGATCGGCGTTGGGTAATTAAGTCTGGTGTAGGGCTAGCCATTTTTCATCGACTAGTGACTGTGCTGATGTGCTTTGCTACCTTTTCCATTTCTACTTTCATAACATAACAATTATGCATGAACGCCCTTTGTTGCACGACTCGACCTGTGGTGTTTATTTTCTACCCGAATTCTTCTTGTCGTGTTTCAACCCTTTTTTCAAAGAAAAAAACATAGAAACTCATATACCCAAACCTGAAAATGTTTAGATTGTAGTTTTGAAGCCGCATCGCATCCACACACTTCACAATATTTACAATTTAAGATATGAAGAATGTAATCAGCTATGCGATGAGAAGTGGGATGTCACGTGGAGGGAAGGTGGGACCAGACTGCATTGTGAATCAGAGACCTTAGATTTTTGTTATAAGCAGCGGGGTTTAAGATCTAAAACTTGCGAAGTGTAGGGAGAGGGACCCACCTACATTGAAATCGCAAGTCGGAAAGCTTCTATGGTAAGGTAAATTTTATGATGTTTCATATGATATGTGTTTCAATGTATTTTAAATGGCTGTGAAGTGGGGGGCAGAGCTACTATGGTGGGGCCAACCGTCGCATCGCAAATTAAACAAAATACATTATGGGCGCTTCAAAGGTAGGTTAAAAAATATGCAATGAGATATATTATCTTTGTTGATATGTGATGGATGGTGGGGAGAAAGGGTGACGTTGAGGGATGGCCCCACTTTAATTGCAATCGGGGAAATCGGGAAAGAGGAAGGTAAAACAATGATATAACAATGAGAGGTAAAGGTAAAGTCTCAGGCGGAAAGGCAGAAAAAAGGTAAGGTTTAATGATTTTTTAAGGGGATTGAAATGGAAAGGAGGTGTGGCGGGTGAATGGGTGAATGGGTCCCACTTCATCACATTGGCAGAAAAAAATATTTGGCATAAGTCTTAAGAGGTAAGGTTAAAAAATTGTGGGCTACGAAGTGAGGGCAACATGTAAGGCTTATTTGCTTGCCATGGGTGAATAGGTCCCACTTCATTGCAAATCAAATTTCGTTGAATTTAACCTTTACCCTTGCACCCATCATGAAAAACTTGTGATCTGCGATTGCGATTGCATCTCCATCATTGATCGTTGTTTAGATCCAACGGTCCTCACTCCTCCCTTACTGTGGTTTTCCGACCTTATTTCTTTGGTTGCGCCTGTTCATTTCTTGGTTGTTCGTATAATACTTGCCCCGCGTTCATGACTTGACCTACTTTAGCATTCACGACTCGACCCGAACGTGTGCACGACTTGACTCGAACGCGTGCACGACTTTAGTGTTCAAGACTCTTCCCTTGCTATTTTTCTTCCTTAACTGCTTCTCTACTGCTTTCTCTGCCTTAACTGCTTCTATGCTGCTTTCTCTGCCTTAACTGCTTCCTTTTATTCTTGCTTTGGAAAATATTTTGAATATTGAAATCTATGTACAGTATGAAAAATTTTCTAAGAGAAAATGATCAGTGACCTAGTGATACTGTTAAATATAGGTGTCTAACAAGATAGAGAGGGAAAGATTGAGGATATTGTGGATTTCCTTTGTAGGGTTTTTGCCAACTTTCTTGCCAAGATTTTTTTTGAGGTTGGGATTGAGATGGAAAAGGTTTCCAAGGTTGGTTTAGAGGTTGGGATTGAGATGTCCAAGTTTACCAAGGTAAGGGTATTTGCCAATTACTTTGAGATTGTTGTGCATAACCTTGAAATTTTTCATAAGGATATTACATCATATTGGGTTGATGAGGTTGCCATAGTCCTCTAGGAGCTACATAACAAAGTTTCTCTTTAGCTTTATTCACTCCATTATCCTTCTAGTAAATTACCTTCAACCCTGGTAATCATGGGAAATTTTCATTAGTATGTGATCTTGCACAAATTTTAATGTTATCAAGTGGACATTCATGAAAAAAATGTTTCTTTGTACATTTAGGGAAAAATAAAGCAACATTTTCAACTTTTTGCTTGTTTTTCATTCTTACCATGTCAATTTGTTCATTTAAATTACCAAGAATGTTTAGCAAATTGTTAAGTTTAGTTTGACTTACCAATCCTGATGCTGACTTACTTACTCTTGCCATAAATGGATCTTGAGAAGATATTACATACTTTTATTTTCCTCTTGATATGTTCTTGCATAGTTCAAAAATATCTTGAAATGACAATTTATAGACATCTCATTTTCCCACCAGATTAAGAAGATCAATCCATTCATCCTTTATAGCATTTAGTAGGAGAGTTTTTAATGTGTCTGATCCTAAATTATGCAATTTATATCTTTTGATATTATAAGTAAATATCTCCACTAAATCTTCTAGGATTTCATCCTCTTTTTGGTTCATCTTAAATACTTCATTTCTAATTTCATGGTGTATGTAATAATCTTTATATTTTTCCAAAAATACTCTTTTCATATCATCCCATGTCCTTATATAATTTGTTCCTAAAGTCATGAACCATCTAAGAGCTTTATCCTTCAACGTTTCCGGAAACAAATTCAATTTATGAATGTGTAATGAGTATCCATAAGATCTACAAATTATTTCAAATTCAAGAAGAAAGGTTTTTGGGTCTTCTGATCTCATACCTTTGAATTTAGTATTGAACACCTAATCCTCTATGGGTAGGTGTGGAAAGCGAAGAGTCACAAAGGAGTCCAAGTGACCTTGGAAGATGAATCCAAGAGTCACATTAATGTAATATAAATGTACATCTATGTGTAATAGAGAAGCAACGAATTCCTATCTTTCTATGTGTGTGTTTATCTTTCCTCCTACACCATGTGTGTGTTTAACATGGTATTAGAGCTAATACATTCATAACCAGCTCAACCTTTTGTGAGCCATTTATTTTTGTGGCCTGTGTAAATTTGCAAAAATTCTGGTCATTTTTGTAGCATTCGGAAATTTTCTGCAGCATTCAGGAATCAATTTTTGTGGCATTCAGAAATTATTCTGTTGGGTTCATTCAGAAGTCTGCAGGTTTTCTCTCACTACTCCCTGTTGCATTTAGTTTTTACTGCTCCCTCCATTCTGCATTCTGAAAAAATTCTGAAATTTTCCTGCAATTTTTGCCTACTTTTATTTATGCACATTGGAGAGCTGTTGGAAAATATTGTTTGCTACTGCTTAAAGTGGGTCTCTGAAAAAATTCTGAGTTTTTACTGACAATTATGCAAATTTCTACAAATTTATGTTAATGTGAAACAATTCTACAAATTCTACTGTTTCTCTAGTTCTTTGCTATATATTTTACTCTTAGCAAACAAATAAAAAATAAAAAATAAATTATGAGCACTTGACCCTTGGCGTCTGCCCTCAACGCTCTCGGCCCCCTACCCCTCTCTGCTTACGCAAACCTGCACTTGCACCACACCTCAAACCCCTCATCCCTCACCCCTCACCTCTCCCAAACCTCACCTGTACTCATCCTTGCCCCCTCACCCCTCGGCCCACAGCCCTCCCTACCTGCGGCCTCACCCGACCCCTCTTCCCTACGCTCTCACACTACAACTCTCCCCTCGCCCCTCGCTCCTCCTGCACAGCTCTCACCACACCCTTCCCCCTCACATGCACCCCTCAACACTCAGTGTCCCTCACCCCTCATCTCTCGCCCTCGCCCCCTCACTTCCCTCGGTCATCCCTGCCCTCACGGCTCTCCCTTTCCACCCGACCCCTCCTCTACCCAACCCTCTACCCGCCCTAACGGCTCTCCCTTTCCACCCTACCCCCTTCCTCCTTCGTCCACCTTGCACCTACCTCCCTCTCTGCTCACACTCCCTCACCCTCCCCTCTCATGGCCCTCACTGCTCTCTCCCCAGCCCTCCTCTCACGATCCCCACCCCCTCACATCCTCCCTCCCCAACCCTTGGCCTTCCTCACGGCCCTCACACCTGCCCCCTCCTCTTCCCAACTCCCCCCATCCCCCTCACTCAACCTTCCTTCCCTGCGTTTCTTCTTTTAATTCGAAAATGATCCATTTTTTAAATTTTTTTACAGTTAAAACCTCTATTTTTTTTTTCCCTAAAAAAAAAAAAAATATCAGAAGGAGAAGAGAGAGAGGAGATGGTATATGAATTAAATGGAGATATGGATTTTCTATAGTGAAGAGTGAATTTCTTGCTGTATTTTTTCTCTATTATAAAAACATGACCAAGATTTGTGGCATGTATAGAAGGGTGACTCTCTGAAAAGATTGAAATGTGAAGGCAAATGTTGAAAATTGGTGGCATCATAAAATTTACTCATAGTTTTTTGAATTTTCCTTCCTCTTTATTGTGAGGTAATATATCAAGCTCAAGACCATCTGCTCATCGATAGTGAAGCATCCAAGCTTGTGAATATCTTTTTGTTGAATTAGAGTTGTTGGTGTAAAACAGTTCTTTAAAGAAGAGAGAAATCATCTACCTTAAAGGGTTATTGCACAGTGGTTTTTTCTGCACATTTACAAAATATTTGCAATGACATTGCATTGCTTCTTAATTCATAGTTTTGGTCAGTGTTTGAAGTATAACTTTGAGTTGTTGAGAAATTGTTGAACACTTCTATGATGTGAGTCATTGTTGCTTGCTGATCAGACGGCCAAGTCTATACCTTGAGGTCCTCCATAATTTGAGTAGCAGACTTTGTTCTTTGGGAATTCCATAATTGGAAGTTAAAAAATGGGTCTTTGAAGTCAATTGTATTATTTTGAAAGTAAGTTGAATCACATTGTAAATAGGTGCATTATCGGTTGAAGATGACACCCTTTTGAGCCTGAGTTGTTGAGAAAAATGGCTAAAATCAATGATGCATTAGAGTTTTTTCATAACATCATTCATTCCACTATTCATGATATGGTAAAAATGAGCAAGAATGCTCTTTTTAATATTCAAAGTTGCTTGCAAGATGCATAAGACAAGATTTAGTTTTTGCAGTTGGAGTCTCAGCTTCAGCAAAAGAGTCATCATTCTGAACCTATTTCTGTTCATAACATTGAGAAGGACTCCCATCATCAGCAAGAATATAAATTTGTAGAAGATTCACATTCAGTTCCTTGTACAAGAGAAGATTTACATGCAGATGCAGCAGCTCAGTCTGCACTTCCCAAGCCCATCATCAGACCTTGGGAAGAGCTTGTCCACAACAAGCACAGAACTGGTCTTGGATATGAAAAAGAGTTGTCCTTTCATATTCTGGACTACTCCAAGCCCATCAAATTTTAGAGTGCCAGATTTCTTTATGACAGTTCACTTGCATCTGTTCTAGATCCTGCTCCACTTCCACAACAACAACAAATTGTGAAATTCCAACACTGTGATTGCGTTGGCCATATGAAATATCACTGTTTTGATCTTCGTCTATGCAAACACTATGGTCGGCACACCCATTCTTCACACAGATGCTTTAGAAACAAGCCTCCTTCAAGAATAGAAATTCATCTTGGATGGATTGCTTCTTGGTAATGGGAATCAATAGCCAAGAAGATGTTTAAGTCACATGTCAAAACTTGTTCTTGAATATTGAACAAACTTGCAGTTGATTTTTCGCTATCATCTCACCTTGTACCAGACAGGGGGGAAAATGGTGGTCATCTACAAGCTTCGATGCCACACCAAGCGAGCCTGAGCCACAATCTCTCATTCCATATTCAGAGTTGTAGCCAAAAACATAGCAGTTCAAGCGATCCTGAGCCACAATTCGTCATTCCAGATTTAGAGTTGTAGCCAGAGACACGGATGCCCATGAGCATGCCTTTGGTTGATGGACAGCCTTAAACCATATATGTGAGGTTCATATTCTTCCTCTTCAAATAATTTGGAGCACTTCCTCAAGCAGAAGACTTCATCTTCTTTCCAACCTTGGTAGAGTTTCTGGAAATGCATCAATCATTCCAGTGTTGGTGGTCAACCTTAAACCATCACAGGTTGTATACATCCCTTATTTTAGGTTGAAGGTCTCCCTTTTCAAATATGAGGGACAATTCCTCTAGTAGAAGCCCTTAGCTTCTTACCAATTTTGGAAGAGTTCCAGGAACTGAAATAAGCGTTGTGTTCCAGTGTTGGTGTTCATCCTTAAACCACCTCTTTATGACAACATTTCAAAGAGTTGTTCAACCTAAGTGCTGCCATGCATACTTTGCAGATTTGTATTACAACTCTCTTCTTGGACTCACACATACCCCTTCGGATTAAGGGGGGGAATTTTGAAAACTAATCCTCTATGGGTAGGTGTGGAAGTCAAAGAGTCACAAAGGAGTCCAAGTGACCTTGGAAGATGAATCCAAGAGTCACATTAATGTAATATAAATGTACATCTATGTGTAATAGAGAAGCAACGAATGCCTATCTTTCTATGTGTGTGTTTATCTTTCCTCCTACACCATGTGTGTGTTTAACAGTTAGGAAGTACAGATGGATGGATACTCTTCATATGAACATTGACATTAGTTTCTTGAATGGGAAATCCAAAAGGATCTTCCTCATTTTCATCATCTTTGTCAATTTCTTCAACGTCCTTTGTCACATATTCTTCTACCTACAAAAATAAGAATTCATGTTATGGATGTGTGCCTCTTACTGCACCACATGATATATTGGGTGTGGTAGGTGATTGAAGTTTTTTTTTTTTTTAATGAGAAAAAAAGTCTCCTATTTACACTTCCCCAATGACGACGCCAAAATGTTTGGTCAATTTAATTGTCTTAAATTGATTACATAAATTATCAACCGGAGTTGGTAAACTTGTGAAGTGTAACTGCAAAATATATTCTAGAAGCCTCTTTTATTCATTTAGTTTATTGGTGTGATTATTATATTTGTAGAGATTACTTCTAAGGATGTTTATATTCTTATGTTCCTAATGAAATTGATAAATTAAATTACAACTAAGTTCTAAAAATCAACATGTTTTCTACTCTGTAAAAACTGAAACAAAATTTCTCTATCTTATGAATAAATCTTAACTAATTTAGTTGTTAGTCTCTAAAAATTATTATTCTCTAATAGTCTTGTGAATGAAGATAAAATCGAATTCTAGAAAAGGGAATTTATACATTTTTATGTTTTTGAAATGAATTGTTATGACAATGAAATTTGCAAATAAATCACTATGGCTCTTGAAACGAAATCACTCATGAACGAAAAATAATGCACTCATATGTTGAAAGGAAATCACTCAATCAATATTGTTTCAAAAATAAATCACTCATGATCTTGAAATAAACCACTCATGAACTTGGTAAAACTACTCTAAAATAAATCACTGCTACTCTAGAAGTCAAACTATCAATCCTTTGCAATTTGACAATTCGAAAGGAAGGATTGATGAATCTACATCAAAAGATTAAAGAATACTTATGGAAGCATCTACATCAAATAAAAAAATGAAATTCTGGAAGTAACTACAACAAATGGAAAATTGGAATTATGGAAACAACTACATCAAATTACAAATTGGAATTTTGAAAATAACTACATCAAATGATAAAATGAAAACATTAAAACAACTACATTAAAAACATAAAATGCAGAACCTTCACTGTTTGCAAGGGCCCTCCACAAACAGGTGGTCTCAAATCTTCACACGAACATTCAGCGATGCATCAAATCTTCAAGGCACTTCTTCATTAAAAAGGATGTAAAACAAAGTTTCAACAATTCATTGTATGCTTTAGAAAGTAAACCTCCCCTCTTTGTTTCAATGGAGTGTTTATATATGGGTTTCAATGTAACTTCATGGAGATTCATATGGCTAAATATCATAGCTGAATGGACACCTATTTTCCACAAATTTGATGAAGCACAGTCCATTCCAACCTCTGTTTTCTTGACTGGGCGTTTATTGACACATGGGCGCAATGTTTTCTCACAAAAATGAAAAATAGGGCTCAAAAGAACCTGAAATATCTCCCAACTGGTAATGCATTCTGGAAAACATCTGACCAAAAAATTAATTGGGTTCGTTCTAAACAAAACCCAAGTTTTTTTTTGCTTGATCTGCTTTATTTTACTCAAAAAACTCGTTTGAAGTTGACTGGTCAAAACTGTTGTGATTTTCCCTTGATCTTTTCCAGGAGGTCCACATGTGTGAGATGGGTGGAATTTAACCAACAAAAATCCATATTGGACTTCTAGAAACAATTTCCATGTGTTGGATCTCATTCTAGAGTTGTGCTACTACCTCAACCATGGAGACAGTTGCAGAAACTGTAGAAACTTGAACTGCCAAACTATCATTAGTAAAACCATTTATAATTCTCTTTAATTCATTAAAAATAATAGAAATAATAATAATAAACCATGTAAACATGTATGTGGGAATTTGGTGTGTTTATGAAGAAATATGGTTAAAAATGATGATAATTTTTGAATGGAATGATGCGAAAATGGATGGTTTCATCAACAAAATTACGACAAATTGGAGGCTCAACAGTAGTGTAGCAACATTATCCACCTCTGCACACAATATCGTAAATAGTGATACCAGATACCTATATTCTTGGACTAATCATGAAATATAGGATTCTCAGAGAGCTTGATGCAACTCTTATTATCACAGTAGATCAAAGTTGGATCCATCATCTGACCAAACAATCCAACAAGTATCTTTCTCATCCATATCGCCTCACATGTTGCTTGACTTGCAGCCATGTATTCCTCTTTTGCAAAATTGAGCGCCACAAATTTTTTCTTCCTGTTGTACCAATAAACAAATGTGGACCCAACACTAAAAATTCCACTTGATTTACTCTTTCAGTTTGATGGACTTCATGCCCAATTTTCATCTGTGAAGCCACACAACTTCACTCCCTTTGTACCAAAGTCCAAACTGTGTAATTCCTCTAAGATACCATAAAACATACTTAGTTTCCTTCCAAAATAATTTGGTTGGCCTAACCATAGCTTAGCTATATCTATGATGCAATGTTTTCTCAAATAGGTGACCATAAAGACACCTCCACTTACTAGCAAAGATAGATTCCATCCTCTAGTACAAATTTGTTTGTAAAATATGGAGAAAATGAAAATTTTATGTAAATGTTAAATATTAAAATACCTCTACACCAAGGCAATTAGCTTTTAAAATTTCTGTGGCTATTGATGATGTTACCTGTACAAATTACCGATAAAGTCTAGACTGAAAAGGTGGGGAAGCATGCCAGATTCCAAGATACCTTGGTTATAAAATTTGAGAAGGATAAGACATGGATAATTATCCCATGTCAAGTTTAAAGGGGAGAACACATGGAAGCAATTATAACATAAGTGGAAAACATAGTTGAGCAAGAATCCCTAGAGGACATGGAACTTGATGATCTTGAATTTTCACCCATGGAAGATGCTTGGAACATAACGAGAGATATCTAATGGAATTCCCATAATTTGGTTTTGTTGTAGTAGTTCGATCAGAAAGTATCAAGAGAAAAATATATTTGGGTTAATTACCATATAGATTTAGAATATTGGGATTGTAGTAGAGTTGGACTAGTTCTTTAAAATCAAGAGAAGAGTAGTAGTTCACGAAAGTAGCTTATAAAAGGTTGGTTAAGGAGATCGTGACATGGATAAATAATTTTGTGGTGGAAGAGGATTATGTGTCTTTAAGTTATCCAACCATGGAAGTGTAAGCACGAATCCTTGGAGGTGACCTAGAATGGATTGACTGATATTGAATAACTAATGGAATAAGGCGCGATGGAGGAATCACATGCATTGAAGAGGGAAAAATAGGATTTTAATCAAAATGAAATAATTAAGTAGTGGTGGATGAATAGAATGAAGGGGATTCATCACAATACTATGGTAATGAAAATGAGTATTCGTGAGGATGGAAACATAGAGGCACTAGTAAAAGAGTTCAAAAGGTTTCAAAGTTGTCAAGAAAATACCAAACATTTGTTCAAATAGGGGGATTTAATAATTGGAAAGAGCTTGGAGAGAAGAATAGGCACGGAGAATATGTCTAGAAATTTGGAAGATAAAAAAGAAGTGATTCCACAAGGAGGTGAGCACATTCAATTAGATAGATCATGATTGTATAAAAGGAAGCCTCAGTTTGTAAGGTATTTATTAGCCTATGGAGAGAGATATCATCACAAATAAAGAAGAGGAAGAAACACTTAGTAATTTGTGTTCTAATTGTTTGAGCTAGAGGAAGGCCAAGTAATAGACATGATATAGCCTAAGAAAAGTGGATCCAATCCAGACTAACCACCCTATGAATTTTAATAGGCTAGAGCTAATCCAAAAATTTTATTCTACTTTTGAACTGAAACCACCTTCTCTTATTAGTTTGGGATATAGTAGTATTGAAAAAAAAAATTGAAGGTGGGAATACAAGTAGAAGTGGCATATGTTATGTTTGAATTTTAGTTCAAGTTGGGGAGTAAGCCTAATTATTCAAACATTTCCATAAGGTTTTATCTTGGTGAAAAATCCAACCAAAAATATGGTTATAGTAGTTCCAAGAACTTTATAAAGGGTAATGGTGATGAAAAACCACATTGGTTCTTATGTGGATTCATCTGGAGGGTGAAAATGATTGCAGTGATAGTTTCTAAGTTGATAAAGTTCCTAACCACATTATGGGGAAATCTTCTCTAATGTTGCATGAAGTTCATATAGATTTATCCCTAGGGTGTAGCTAAGACCTTGGACAAGTTAAAGGCAGTATTTATAGCTAAGTTCCAGTGGCTAAACATTGAACAACAAAAAATCACAAAGTTAAAGGAGATTAAGAAAATGGTCAGGGAAAGTTCTCAGGAGTATGACGAAAAATTACAAAACTTAATCAACAAAATCCCCTATACTATCCATGAAACTCAACACAAAGAATGATCCATAACTTTTTTCTCTTTAATAATGTATCATTAATGCAATAGTCTTGGATGTCATAGAGGGATGCCTTATCTTAGGCCATGAAGATATAAAATTGTAGGGTGAACATCCATTTTACTAAAAATTTTCATGCTTGGTATTGAACCTCAGAATTACCCTCTCTTTGACATCCCTTCTCATCTTTTTCCCTTTACTTTCTTATAATATCACATACCCCAATCAATGATAAATGCTATGTTTTGTCTTAAGGAATGCATTAAAATGACTACCATTTTATATTTTCATGTTCTTGCTATTTGAATAGATTTTTGCAATTTACCTACAGAACGCAGCCTATTCTGCATCTAACTGTGGATTTCATAGCTACTCTCATGGTCTGGCAGGTTTCAAGTGTAAAATGGAGAATTGAACCACATAGGCACTTCAAGAAACATCTCCACATGGATTTTGTCATATTCACTCGATCAAGATAGATAGAAAAGGAGGCCTAAGATCATGGTCAAAGGCGTGGTCAAAGTACGTTAGCCGAGAATAGCAGGA
The DNA here is from genome assembly GCA_034641835.2 of Pinus albicaulis. Classification (NCBI taxonomy): domain Eukaryota; kingdom Viridiplantae; phylum Streptophyta; class Pinopsida; order Pinales; family Pinaceae; genus Pinus; species Pinus albicaulis. Next base: position 826,160,528 of record CM076575.1, read on the forward strand.
CTCTTGATTTGCTCTATTGTAGCGAATAAAGAGTCCAAAAGTCATATTTCAATTCTATAATTTGAATTAGCCAATTGTCGCAATATTATCTCATAGATAGTTAAGTTTATTTTCTTTAAATATCGGTTGTACAGAACCGAGAAGGACAGTTAAGAAATTAAGTTTTAAGTTTAAAGATTTTTGCTGATACTCTGTATTAAGACTTCGTTCTATCATAATACAAATTTCGTGTTGCTAATGATAGCTTAATTGCATCTTTAACTAGCTAGCCTTTCAGCCAAATCAGTTGTAGAGGGCCCCTGCACTGGAGGAGGTTTTTCATTTATTGTTTTTAGTTTAATTTCCATTACTCTGTTTTCAACAATTCTGTTTTCTTATTAGATTAATGTTTCATTCCAGTTTTGGTCAATAACATAACGTTAAACATAACTGTGTAAGCCTTGTTCTTCTAAAATATTTTGTGAATATCGATAAATCTGTTTTCAAATCGAATTAAGATTGAAGCAATAAGAATATACATTTATCTAGTTTTCTTACTATTTTGTCATTCACTTTCTTAGAATAGAATTATCAATTAATTGTGAAAATGGATGTTCTAAAAAGTCATTTATGATGATGATTCTGAACTAAACAATTGAATATCTAATTCATACATTTATTGAGTTTACTCTGCACATTTTCACTTGCTTTCTAAGAATTTATAAACTAAGGTATAATTGACTTCTTACACAGCATCTCAAAAGGGTAATACTTCACATTGAATGTTGGGGAAAATCAAATATGCATTAGTTGTTTACAGTTAGTTTTACATGGTTTCACATTTTTCTTTTAGATCCTCACTTATTTGCATCACTGATATTCCTAAAGGTCATTACGAGATTGATTTAATCATATTTCAAGACTGAATGATTGAATGTTTAATGAATGCAATTACTGAGTTACCTTCTGCATACTTTACCTTCTTTTCTAGATCATTAGGTATAATTGGTTACTTAACACCATCTCAAGAAGGTAACACTTCATAATTGAATGTTGGAGTAGCTAAATATACATTAGACATTTTCCTTTGCACCCTTCGCTTACTATTCTAGGACATTAAAAGTTAAAGTATAGATAGTTGCTTACACATCATCTCAAGGAGGTCACACTTCATAATTGAATGCTGGAGTAACTAGAAGTACATTAGTTGTTTTCAATCCTTGCTTTTACTAAAGACAAACACTGCAATTTCAATCTCATTTTCAAGAATTAGATCCATGGAATAGAACTAATGATAAGATAAGATAGATGCTCTGTTTTCTAAATTATATTCTAACTAGCCAACAATCTATGATATATTTTTATGTAGATTAGATTAACTTAGGAACACTTCCTTTTCTTCCTTCTTAAAATTCATTAGATTCATTTAAATTTTTTCATAAGTTTTAGATTGAACATTCTTAGACATCAAATAACAAAAACCGCAAAACAAAATAAAATACAAACAACGAAGTAAGAAGAAAGATTAAATAAGCACATACAGTGCACCAAACTTCATCAGTTTACAAACCTTGGTTGATAATTTATGCAAGTAATTTAAGAGATTAAATTGACTAAACGTTTTGGCGTCATTTCGAGGGAAGTGTAATTAGGTAACCTCAATTATTACATCTAAAAATGATATGCGTAGAGAAAGAGACTCTAGAGTTATATTCATAGCTAGAGGCAGGAGTTTAATCCCTACAACACCACTCACTCCACCAAGACTAAGAAGCGACACACCTCCATCTCAAATTCATATTCCATACTTTACTAGCCATAGACTTCCTGAAGTTATAAGGTTAGAAATCCAATTAGGGGATCTCCTACTTCATCCACTGAGGCAGTCTTAGAGGAAGAATATCCTAGATCTCCAACATAAGGAGTAACCTTTTTCACCTGTACAGCAAAACACATTTTAGCCGAAGAGTTAGAAATTCCTAGTGGAGAGGAAGAGGGAGAGCCTTTATTTAACATACTATTAATAGAAGAACTAGAGGAAAAGCAGTTAACCTTGCAGGTTGAATATTATATCAGCTCTGAAGAATCTATAATGGCAGGAAGAGGAGAAGAAGGGAAAGGAGAAGGAGAAATTCTAAGTGGAGAAAATGTAATATTTCTCGGAGGTAGAGGTAGAGGAGGAGATAGAGGGAGAGGTAGAGGAAATGTAGAAGGATGCAAAAGAAATAGGGTAATTGAGAGTTCTTTTGGATTCCCTATAGTTGATGAAGATACAAATGCCATAATGAAAAATATCTCACATTCTGTCCTCCCAAATTTTCATGGATTGAAAAATGAATATCTTGAAACCTTTTTGTTTGAATTTTAAGTCTTGTGAAGAACTTATGGTTATTTACAAGACTCTCAAAAACTCAAATTGTTCCCTTCAACATTGAAAGCAGCAGCTCTAAAATTGTTCATGAGTTTAATCACTCGGTCGTTTAGAAAGGTATTTGGATTATTGCATACCTATCAATCACAAGGATGAAGTGTTTAAAATGATGCAAAGAGAGGATGAGAATTTGGAAGATTTAATTGCAAGATTCAACTATAACATAAAAAGAGAAAAAATGGATAATTTAGATCAAGATACTTTAAGGTCTTTTATTAAAAGTCATTAGAGATGAATGGATATACATCCTTAACATGATGGGGAAGGGGGATATCTCTCAACTCCCATTACCAGTCATTGGTGAATTATGTATTCATCTCTCAAGAGGAAAATCAATAATTAGGAAAGGTCCAAGAGATCCTTCTCTTGCTAGGGTAAATAGATCTGCAACTGAAATATTGAGTAGGGATGAAATGGGAAACATGCTTGATGAATTTAAAATATACATTTTAGGGAGTCCTAGTGAGCAGTTAGACACCCTTAAGTTACAAAACAAGAAAAAAGTCGAGACTGATGCTTCAGCTATTTTTTGTCCCAAATGCGGAAAGAAGCATGCTTTAAGAGAATGTCCTCTTGATGAAAAAGTCATAGAAACCTGTATGATTTGTTCAGAAAATCATGAGACTAAGAGTTTTCCTTCAATTCTTGGTCTTAAGACTATTTTTCAAGAAGAAACAACTTCAAATCCAACAGAATCTCTTTTCTTTGTCTCTAGAAAACCATGGCAAGGGCCACAAGCTCAAGGTTTTAACAACCAAATGTATACTCAGCCCCCACCAAATTGGAATTCTTGGTAGCAACCTTGGCCTCAATATCAATCTCAATCTCAACCTTGGGCTCAAGGAAAGAAAAATCCCTATGGAAGATTCTCTCAATACTATCAATATCCTCCATCATATCTAAACTATCCTCCCCAACAAATTCCTCAACAAAATGAAAAAACCCAACTCCAAAACCAAAACCAAAATCGAAAAATCTCACTACCATTCCATCAGAGACCAAATCAGCTACCTGCCAAACCATTACCAAACCCCAACAATAAAAATCCTCAGAATACCTATATGATAGAAGGACAACAATTTCCGCCTACATGATTGCTCCTCTAGAACTTAATGATGTCCAACTTAGTTCTGGTAGGATATTAGAAAAGAAAAAGCTTTATGTTGTTATTCAAGAACAAGACAATTTTGAGGAATATTCTCTACAGCCAAATAAAAATTTTGAATAAGGAATATCTCTTCAAAACCAAAATTCTGAAAATGAAAAACAAAAAGAACCAATAAACTCAACTCCTAACATAGAGCAACCATCAGTACCTACTTCTAGACCTCATTTTCCTGAAATATTACAAGTTGATAGAGGGGTAGAAAAGCATATTATGTTGCCTAATTATGATTTTCTAGATGAATTGAAAAACGTCTGTATCAAAATCTCTTTTTTATAGTCCATTAAGGAGATTCCAATTCTAGATAAAACAATAAAGGAGTTGATAATGAAGAAACCGGGAAGAAAAACAAAAGAAATAAAAATAATTCAGCTTGTAGGAAAAATAGCAAACATAATGATGGGAAAAATTTCCATACAAAAATATTTAGATCCAGGAAGTCCAGTTGTAAAAACACATATCAATGGAGTAAAAATTGCAAATACATTGATTTATTTAGGAGCAGTAATAAACATCATGAGCAAACAAACCATGGAACAACTCAAGCTTCCTAATCTTCTGTATACACCTACATTACTGCAATTAGCACACAGATCTTTAATCAAGCCATATGGTGTGCTAGAAGATATTTCAGTGTCCTTAGACTCTTGGGAGTACCCTGTTGATTTTATGATATTAACTCCTAAGAATAATCTAGGAGGACATCCACTTATATTAGGAAGACCTTGGTTGGCTACAGCTGATGCTTTCATTAGCTGTAGATCTAGTGACATGTATATCTCTGATGGTAACTCAACAAAGAAACTCACTCTATATCCTCCAACAAGAACAATCATAGATTTATATGACAAAGAATTGATTGATGATGAAAATTATATACAACCTCTCTTTACTATTTCAACCATTAGTGAAGATAGTAAAAGCTTAAATTCAATGAAAAATTTTGAATCATCCCTAGAATATGAACATAATCAATTTCAAGAAAATTCCAATATTGAATATTTGTCATCTAGGCAAATGTATCTTTATTCTATGGAAGAATTTGGTAGCTCTATAGCTGAAATATTTCCAGGAAAAACTTTGAACATAAAAAATAACTTGGAAAAATTACAACAGGAAAAGCTAATCAAAGCATTACAACAACATTATTCTACATATGCATGGGAATACACTAATATGAAAGGAATTAGTCCTAAAACTTGTATACATCACATCTACATTGAGAAAAATTGTAAACCTATCAGACAATCTCAAAGAAGGATGAATCCAAATCTTAGGGAAATTGTGAAAGAGGAGTTGCAAAATTTGCTTAATGTAAACTTCATTTACCCAATTTCAGATAGTCAGTGGGTTTTCCCTTTAGTGATTGTGCCCAAAGAATGGTAAATGGAGGGTATGCATTGATTATCGAGAATTGAATAAAGCTACCCTAAAATACCATTTTCCTTTACCATTTATAGATCAAGTGTTGGATACATTAGAATGTAAGAAGTATTTCTCCTTCCTAGATGGTTTTAGTGGCTATAATCAAATTCAGGTAGCACTTGAAGATCAAGATAAAACCAGATTCACATGTCCATGGGGGACATATGCCTATTGAGTACTTCCTTTTGGATTGTACAATGCACCTGCAACATTCCAAAGGGCAGTACTAGGAATTTTTTCTGATATAATACATGATTGTGTAGAGGTGTATATGGATGACTTTACAGTTTATGGTAATACATTTTAAGAAGCTTTAGAAATTTTGGAAAAGGTTCTTAAAAGATGTAAGAAAGAAAACATTTCACTAAGCCATGAAAAAAAATTTATGATGTTTACAAAAGGGATTGTTTTAGGACATCACATTTCAGGAGATGGAATTAAAGTTGATAAATCTAAAGCTGAAATCATCTCCAAACCATCAATTCCAAGTTTTCAAAAACATGTTAGAATTTTTATAGGATTCACAAGATATTATAGAAAATTTCACTAAAATAGCATCCCCACTCTTCAAGCTACTCACCAAAGATTGTGAATTCAGTTGGAATCCTAATTGCCAACTAGCATTTGAGACATTACAAGAAAAAAAATTTGAAGCACCCATCTTAAGAGGTCACATTTCAACAGATGCTTCAGATACAACTCTAGGAGTTGCGTTATGATAAAAATATTTGATCCCCTATGCCATCTATTACACAAGAAAGAATTTGACTCCCACAGAGTTAAATTACATTGTAACTGAAAACAAATTCTTAGATGTTGTTCATGATATCAACAAATTCAGACATTATATAATAAGCTATCAAACCTTTTTTCATACATATCACTCTGCAATTAGATACTTAATGAATAAATCTATTACTAATGGCAGAGTTACAATATGGTTATTACTCCTGCAAGAATTCAACATCGTTGTTCTAGACCGACCTGGAAAACTAAACACAGTTGCTGATTTCTTGTCTAGAATTCAAAATATCAAAGATGACACTCCAGTTGAAGATAAATTTCCTGATGAATATCTTTTTGCAATAACTACTCAGACTCCTTGGTTTACAGATATTGCCAATTACTTAGTCACAGGAAAATTACCTTCACATTTTCTTTCTAGAGAGAAAAGAAAAAGCATTCAAATAAGTGCAAGATACTCATGGATTACTAATGAATTGTATAAGTCAGGTCCAGATCTCATTATCAGAAGATGTGTTTGAGAAGATGAAATGCCTAAAATTCTTAAGGAATGTCATGATGAACCTTGTGGTGAACACTTTGCTGACAATAGGAAAACCTATAAAATCCTTCATTTGAGATATTATTGGCCATCCATCTTCAGAGATGTCAAAGAATATGTCAAAAAGTGTGACAGTTGCCAAAGGGTAGGGAAACCTACTCCTTCAAATGAAATTCCATTATAACCTCAGGTACTCATTGAACCTTTTGAAAAATGGGCCTTGGATTTTGTTGGAAGTATCAATCCACCATATAAAAAAAAGAAGTATATTTTGTTATGCACTGATTATGTCACTAAATGGGTAGAGGCTAAAGCATTACCTTTTTCTAATGAAAGATATGTAGTTAATTTTCTTTTTAAGGATATCTTCACTTGTTTTGGTGTTCCAAGAGAAATTGTGGTAGATCAAGGAACCCATTTTACATCTAAGTTGGTGAAAAGGCTCGTGGAAGATTACAAGATCAAGCACAAAGAGTCTACTCCTTATCATCCACAAGAAAATGGTCAAGTTGAATCTACCAATAAAGTGATTAAAGGAATTCTCACTAAGACTGTACATCTACACAGAAGAGATTAGGAAAAAAAGCTTCCTGAAGCCTTATGGGCCTACAAAAATACATGGAGGAATACAATAGGACATACTCCCTATGAAATTGTTTATGGAAAGAAAGTCATGTACCCTATAGAGTTTCAGATTCGAACCTTCAAGATGGCAGTATAACTAGGACTTAATTTATCAGAAGCACAGAAACATAGATTGGAGCAACTAAATGAGCTTGATGAAATCAGGCAAGATGCAGTTCAAAGAACCAATATAGTCCAGCAGCAAAGGGCTAAATGGCATGATAATTATATCAAGGAGAAGAAGTTTCAAGTAGGGGATTGGGCAGTTTTGTTCGATTCAAAATTCAAATATTTTCAAGGAAAGTTTCAAATTCATTGGCTTGGGCCATATGAGATTGAAAAAATCTTTGATAATGGAGGAGTAAAGATAAGGACAATAGATGAAGAAAAGGTACCTCTTCTTGTGAATGGTCATCAGTTGAAGGTATATAATAAACCACTTTCAAGAGAAGAGTTTGTCAAGATTTTCCAAGATAATATCAATATGAAGTTAGTGAAGAAGAATTATTCTTCTTCACTAACTTAGCTTTTATTTTTCCTATATAATAATAATAATAATAATAATAAAGTGTATAAGTATGAAAACCAACAAATGATCGGCATACTTATACAGAAAATACAGGGTGAAAATCAAAGATTTCTGACATCCTATATTTTCCATTTTATTTTTTGTAATAAGTAGTGACACAAAACTACATTCATATTCCATATTTGCAGCTCATAACCTGTAAATTCATTTCATTTTATAGTTTTATTCCATCTCACTCCACTTTCATTTCATTTCACAAGTCATTCCACTTTCATTCCATATCATAGTCATATTCCACTTCCATTTCATTTAACATTCATATTCCATTGTCATTCTACATTTTCTTTTATAGATTCCATTCTACAGCTGATTACATTCTGCAGCTGACCACATTCTGCAACTAATCACATTCTGCAACTGAATACATTATGTAGCTAACTACATTCTACAACTAATTCAATTCCGCAGCTAATTCTATTCTGCAGCCACATCTCATTCAGCAGTTCTGACACAATTGTACAAGCCTATAAACAAATGATGATTACAGAAAATTGAAGGATTATGTTTTGAAGACCAACATGCTAAAAGGGTATGTAAAGGATCAACACCAAAGAAACAAGAAACGAAAAGGTTAGTTCTAAAAGGTAAAGTGCAAAAATTTATTTTAATAGCAAGGGTAAAACATAAAGCATGTATAATATGGATAATCATATGCTCCCTTGACAGATCATCATTTGATTTGATTGCGATTTCCATCATACTACATATCAGCTGCACCCTTCGTATTATGTTGCATGACGATCTATAATTGACTCCCTTATTGATGATTAACAGTCATGACGTATGACGTGACATACATGTCTGTGTTTCTTCAAAACCCCTACCATCTATTTATTTCTACAAACCCTCGATACCTTTCATCAGATCCGTAGCCAATTCATTTCATAAAACAGGGAAGGTAATTCTGAAGGTTGAGAACTCTGCATAGTAGAAGGCATGGGGCTAATTGTCAGATCTGAACCAGTGGGAGAAAAATATATGGAAGGATACCCTCAGATTAAGGAAATTTTGTAGAAAGATGGATGGCTCAAATTCATAGAGAAATTTGATGGATTTCACAAGGAGATTACAAAATCCTTTGCTTGGTCTTTTGATGGCACAGAAGTAGAAATTAGGGACATTAAGTTCATAGTTGCTAAGTCATTCATGGCCGAAGCCACAAAACTTCCAATGCTTGGAGAAATATGGTTCAAGAACAAGGAGTTCCACAGTGAATCATGGAAATTCATACTCAAAAACCCAGGTATGGATGTCTTTGTTTTTAGATAAGGTATTCCTAGCTCAGCTCTTAAAAGTAAATGGAGGAACATGCTCTTGGTTTTACAGAAATTTATCACTTGTGAAATAAGGTTTGGTTGCATGTATGTATATCATATCCGTTTATTAATTAATTTCTTAGAAAATGGTGAAATAAATCTTCCCTTATTTATGCTAAATAGCTTAAAAAGGATGTTCACAAATGTGCAAAAGAGAATACAGTTCATAGATACCACCATGCATCATCATGGGTTGGTAAAGATACTAGTTGAGTTTCATTCAAAAAGCATAGGAGATACCTGGGAAAGTTTTCTCATTAGAAACCATTTTCAAAAATCACCTGAACAACCTAAAGAAGATAATGTAAGAAAAAGCAGAAAGAAGAAGAATGACATAAATATTAAAGAGAGACATGAATCTTCATTGCAGAAGAATTATGAAAAGCTAATCTCTGAAGAACTGACAGAAATCAGAAAGTAAATCAAGAGAGGAGGTAAGATAAGAAAGAGGAGTAAGGTTACAAGTGATGAGAATGTAATTCCTGCACAACTGAGAAGGAGCTCCAGACTCCGAGTTTCGATGAAGAAAACAATACCAAAAGAGACAGAGCTTATAAGTTTAGATGAAGAAACCCCAATATCATCTCTTGTCAACATTTCTCCTCCACACAGTCCTAAAAATTCTCATATTCATAATTTTGAAGGTAGTCCCAATAGAATATCTCTAGGCATAGACCCAATACAACAAGAAATATATGATTATGTAGAATCATTGGAGAAGAGAAGTGCCTCAATGAATCCAGAACCTTCTATCAATCCACAAGAACCTCTATTTGATGCTCTCAAACAAGATATTTATGAACTAAATATATTGAACAGACATATCAAACAGGAGAATGAGACCTTGAAGCAGCAGAACAAGTTGGAAAAGGTAATTCATGATAATACCATTCTGCATCTAGGACTGTGGTATAAGAAAAACAGGAAATTGAAAAGAAAGAACTGGTTACTAAAAAAAGCAGTCATTAACCTCACATACAAGCTTCTTATCAGAAGGCCCAGGATGGAAGTCACTTCAAAGAAAAACAAAAGAATAAAATTGGATGTGCTAGTAGAAGTGTTTGAGCAAATGCAGTAGAAAATGAGAAATCACATTTTTGGAAAATTGCATGAGGACATGCAATGACTTTCTAGTGGGGGTGTGTTGAACCTCAGAATTACCCTCTCTTTTACATTCCTTCTCACCTTTTTCCCTTTAATTTCTCATAAGATCACATACCCGAATCAATGATAAATGATATGTTTTGTCTTAAGGAATGCATTAAAATGACTTCCATGTCATATTTTCATGTTCTTGCTATTTGAATATATTTTTGCAATTTAGCTACAGAATGCAACCTATTGTGTAGCTAACTATGGATTTTGTAGCTACTCTCATGATTTGGCAAGTTCCAGTTTTCAAATGGAGAATTGAGCCACATGGACACTTATATAATCATCTCCACATGGATTTGGTCCTATTCACTTGGTCAAGATCGATAAAAAAGCAGGCCTAAAATCATGGTCAAAGGCGTGGTCAAAGTACGTTAGCTGAGAATAGCAGGACACTTGATTTGCTCTATCGTAACAAATCAAGAGTCAAACAGTCCTATTGCAATTCTATAATTCGAATTAGCCACATGTAGCAATATTATCTCATAGACAATTAAGTTTATTTTCTTTAAATATCAGTTCTATAGAACCGAAAAGGAGAATTAAGAAATTAATTTTAAAGCTTTTTGTTGATACTCTATATTAAGACTTTGTTCTATCCTAATACAAAGTGCGCGTTGCCAATTATTGCTTAAGTACATCTTTGAAGAGCTAGCCCTTTAGCCAAATTAGTTGTAGAGGGCCCTACATTGGAGGAGGTTTTTCATTTGTTGTTTTTAGTTTAATTTCCATTACTCTATTTTCAGCAATTCTGTTTTCCTATTATATTAATGTTTCATTCCAGTTATGATCAATAGCAGAACGTTAAACATAACTGTGTAAGCCTTGTTCTTCTAAAATGTTTCGTGAAGATAGATAACTCTGTTTTCAAATCGAATTAAGATTGAAGTAATAAGAATATGCAGTTATCTAGTTCTCTTATTGTTCTGTCATTCATTTTCTTATAATATAATTACCAATTAATTATGTGAATGGATGTTCTCAAATGTCATTTATGATGATGATTCTGAACTAAATGATTGAATGTCTAATTCATATAGTTATTGAGTTTACTCTGCACATTTTCACTTGCTTTCTAATAATTTAGAAACTACGGTATAATTGACTTCTTACACAGCATCTCAAGAGGGTAATACTTTACATTGAATGTTGGGGAAAATAAAATATACATTAGTTGTTTACAGTCAGATTTACATTCTTTCACATTTTGCTTCTAGATACTCACTTAGTTGCATCACTGATATTCCTAAAGGTCATTCCAAGGAGATTGATTTAATCATATTTCAAGACTGAATGATTGAATGTTTAATGAATGCCATTACTGACTTACCTTCTGCATACTTTACTTGTTTTTCTATATCATTAGGTATAATTGGTTACTTAACACCATCTCAAGAACGTAACACTTCATAATTGAATGTTGGAGTAGCTAAATATACATTACACATTTTCCTTTGCACCCTTTTCTTACTATTCCAAAACATTAAAAGTTAAAGTATAGATAGTTTCTTACACATCATCTCAAGGAGGTCACACTTCATAATTGAATGCTGTAGTAACTAGAAGTACATTAGTTGTTTTCATTCCTTTCTTTTACTTAAGACAAACACTGCAATTTCAATCTCACTTTTAAGAATTAGATCCATGGAATAGAATTAATGATAAGATAAGATAGATGCTTTGTTTTCTAAATTATTTTCTAACTAGCCAACAATCTTTCATTTATTTTTATGTAGATTAGATTAACTTAGGAACACTTCATTTTCTTTCTTCTTAAAATTCATTAGATTCATTTAAATCTTTTCATAAGTTTTAGATTGAACATTCTTAGAAATGAAAGAATAAAAACCCCCAAAACAACATAAAATACAAACAACGAAGTAAGAAAAAAGGTTAACTAAGCACATACATTGCACCACACTTCATCAGTTTACAAACCTCTATTGATAATTTATGCAAGAAATTTAAGACAATAAATTGACTAAACACTTGGTAGGATCTAAGAGAGAATTATGTAAGGAGTTCCTTCTAAATAACCTTATTAATGAACCTTATTTTATATATTAATTGTAGGATGAACCTATTTTTTTTATTGGAAAGAGAGAAAATTACATAGATTCTAATGAATCCTTATACATTATCTTCATTCTAATGAGTTAACAAAAATTAATGGGAATAGGAGAGTGATGATATTATGTTTTTGGTAGCAATATTTTATCTCTTCCTCCAATACCAATATTCTTCTTGTATGTTGTAGCAAAAATGGAAATCCCCAATGGAGATCATTTCCCGTGACAACTACACCATTTATAATGGTGTCTTTGGCATAAAATTGGACTATTTTTCGCTAGAGTTACTAGATGTACTTTCATTGAGATACAATGATAGGTGAGAGCTATGAATAGCTCAATAAAGGTGTATCAAGAGGCTATTAGTTGTCAAAGATTGGAGTTGCTCCACAATGATAACAAACCAGGTGAAACCTAAGAAAAATCCAATGGATTTATTAATTTACAAGTAAATCTTGTGCTAGGTGGAAGATCCATTTACAATTACAAGAAAACAGAAATTAACTGTTTGATTGAGAGGAAGTGAGTAAACTTCTCAGCCCAATATGTCAAATAGGTATGGATTTATTATGAAGTGATTATCTACCCTTGTTTAGGTTGTGAAGAGTGGACTAGAAATTGAATCAGTAACGTCCAAGTCCTTAGTTTGTAGAAATAAAATCTTGTAATAAAATACCAGGGTAAATTCATCTATATGTTACTATGATAACCTCTTTAATATAGTTCCAAAAATTTATTTCTACATTTTTACCATACCCAGACTAGTGATGTTTGGCTTTATTAATGAGAGAGCCATTGGGTTTCAACTTTCCATACTTATGTTTAAGACAATCGCCACCTTCCCCATCCCGACCCCCCACACAGTTCCAGGAAACACTTAGATTATTACATACTTTTTTCAGTCCTACCAAGTAACATGGACACCAGCAGGACAACATTCAGTAGCACCACTATAGTAGAGCCAAGACCCATGAGATCCCAAGTAGGAGGGGTCTCCTGTGGCCCCCCCTCAATACATTTTATTCATCAATATGTTCACTACATTTCGTATTATGAGAGTAAAGTTCTAGATTGGGGTATCAGAAGAATATTATCTTATCAAACGTGTTTTCCTAGATTTACTAAATGATAATCCATGAATTTTTAATTCTATATTGAAAAGATGCTCCCTAATATATCCCTCCCCATGGGTTATTGGAAGCGACTTTAATATTATCAAGTTAATTTATGAGATTAAGGATGATATTTGAAATTTGTATGCATATGAAAAAAAAATTCAAGAAACAATTGCTTCCTCTTGCCTAATGGAGGTTGAAAATAGTATCTTTACCTGGAATAATCAACGAGGGAGTAAACAACAAGTGGCCTCGTGTATGGACAGATTCTTAATATCAAAACACAGTAACACTCTTGCAAAGTCTTTTGCAAAACCAACCAACCAATCCTTTCTTCATTTACTTATATTCATTATATAGGAAAAATGTCATAGTGTAATAGGTTGTTGCATATAAAACATGTTCGATTCATGGAGAGGATCAAGACCAACTGGAAAATTAGAAACATCATGACTAAAAAAGAGAAACATTATAGTTGTTTACACATTTTTCAAAAATAAAAAAGGCAATCCTAAAATACTTAACATCACCCTAAAGAAATAATACATTTGAAACCTTTTTTATCTTGGAATCTAATCCATCCTAAGTAAATAAAATAGAAACAACATAAAATCATAGAAAAGTTGCTAGTGAACTACAGCTCTACGGAGCAACTAGGTAGCACAAAGTCATATTTTATTTATGGCTGACACTTGTTTGATGAAAGCTTGGTTGAGATGGAATCCAAGTGTAAATAAATCTGACCTCACAAATCTCTGACATCTGACAACTCCAAAACATGAGTGAGACTCAATAGGCAAGGGATGCGCAGCACCTCCATAACACACTTTGTTTTGGGTATATCTTCCAAACCATAACATATTTTTCAAAACTAAAGGAGGTTATTTTATATTATACTGTTGGGAATAAATACCTCTCTCCATTTCTCCAAATACTTCCCCATATTCTCACAAAATGCTCTGCAAAACCATGGCTCAAAACAGGAAATTTACAAACTACAAAAAATGAACTTTAAAAAAACCATTCATAATGCCTGATCTGTGACACTTGTGAGAAAAATGGAAGAGATTTTTTTACTTTGGCCTATATCTAAGTACAACCTCTCTCAGTTTTCCATAATTGGACTTTATGTGGTTAGAATTGTCGTTTCAAAAGGGTGTAAAAAATAGAGTACGAGAAACATTGTGCAGCAAGAAATTCTAAGTAGCATTGTGATGCTTTGACCTAATGTTTTGGAGCACTCCACCTGAGTTTGCATGTGAATCATAGCATAGGTAATTATTAAGTATAAGGGGTATGATATCCCTTTGGTATGGGAGTTTTATACATGAGAATGGGGTATTATGAATTAGGGTTATATGATATGATTATGGGAAATGGTAATGTTAAGATAGGGAATTGTTTAGAATGAAAGGGGGGAATAAAATGAATGTAATATGATGATAGTTTAATGGCATATGGGAAGGGTGTAGGATGTAAATTTATATGAAGGGGGGTGAATGGAAGGTAAATGGGTAAATAGGGAAATAGGAGGTAAAATGGATAAGCATAGGTTAAATAAGGATGAGGGTTAAAATTGTAGGATGTTTCAAATAACCATAACTTGTAACCATCAGAACTCTAACCGAACATGATGTCAATTTAGAAAATTTTGACAGACAAATTACTAAACCCTCTTTTACTTAACATGAAAAAAACATGTGTGACCATGGCTCCCATTAACTTGACACTCTTTTATAATTTTAATCAACCCTTCATGTAAGAAACTCAAAGATGTGAGACAACAATGTAGAGGCTATGACAGAAGCAATATTCACAGGCTCAACTACTCAAAACTTAAAATTAAAGGATAAGGAAAAACATTCAACAATAAAAATTATGATTGTAACACACATGACCAGAATGCGAGTTGTAAACTAGGGAGTTTAGCTTGAAACCAATTTCTTTCGTGGCAATTAAAGGTATGGATAAAATCCCACATGTCAGTGATTTAAAGAGAGGAAACCACAACCATGAACCCAATATGATCCCAAAATCGTTGCAGCATTTCCATCATTAATGAAGTGGAAGCATAACCATTGATTGTATAAAATTTTGAAAAGAGGAGAGTACTTAAGAATTGGGAACCAATGTTCTTTAACCCAGGATGACATCTGAGAGCCATCCATTCCCAGATAAAACCACTTACCCACCAAATCTCGTTGTTCTAATCCTACCACCCAGTCCCAAAAAACATCGGAATCAAAAATGGGTTTCTGATAATCTATATCAACCTTAATTAACTTCCTTCTTTTTCCACGAATGATGCAAAAACATTTTCCATGTATTAAAACATTGGGTTAAATAACTAGTGGGGATACCGAAACATTTGAATCGATATGTCTAGTTGCATGTACAAGATATTCCCCAAAGGGATAGACTCCTGACTTGGGGCAGTCATGACTCTTCGCCTCAATAGTCGCATGTACCAACACATCGAGTAATGGCACACCACCGCCACAGTTTCCTTCAGTATCAAGTGAAATCCTACTGATAGATGTAAAGGCCTGTTGTACAATGGACAACACTGACACTCTGCAATCCTACCTATATGTGCACCAAAATAGACAGAATTACTAAAAAATACCTTATGTAGTATTGTCTGAAAAAACCTCGATAAAATATGTAGACAAGGTAAATTAATGTCACTTATCAATTATTGACACCACTTGTTGAAATTTGCAACAAGAAACAGTGAAATTGGCACCCAGAAACAACACACACACTAGTGTGGGATCACAGGTCACACAATAATGGATCCTAGTGACACATTAGTGTGCAACAAATTTTCAAATAAATTGGAAAATTAACTGTAATATTATATCATAACAACTTGTAATAGTTAACTAAGTGTGATAGACTTAGTTAGCTCAAGAATTTTGAGTTGAGGGTCAAAGGATAGAGATGTATAGTGATTCTATTATTAGCAGGGTCTAGTTGTAGTTGTAGCACCAGTGTGGTGTGAGTGGGATCAGTTAACTCACATTAATTGAGTTAAAATCAGTTTAACTAGTTCTAATTGTTTGATGAGCTAGTGGAATATCAAGTGAATTAAAATAGATTTAATTCACCCATAGTGATCTACCAAGTAAATAATGATTTACTATTTATAGTTGCATGCATGTCAATTTTGGTGGAGACCCAGTTGAGACAAAGGTTCAAGGCTTGTAAACTATCAGTTTTATTTTAGGCAAACTGCTCAAGTGCAGTTATAAAACCATAGAAATCCCATGATGAATTGCGCAATCAAGGAAGGTTGAATTTCCTATTTAATAGGGGTTTAATTATCTAGGGATTGTGTAAGCAGGGTAGGCTGAGGGTAGGTCGATAATTGGCTATGTGTTTGTCCAATTTTTCCTAGATCAATGTGAAGTAATTTGTAGAGTGTATGAGGTTGCGGTGAGCACAAATACATTGTTTTTTTCATGATTCCTTGGTTGATTATACAATAAATATGGAGGGGTTTTGAGCATTTTCTATCCCCGGGAATATCTAGTGTTGTGTAATGATATACTTCTTTCTCTTACTTTCATGTGATTGAGGGATTGTGTTTTATATTCCACAAATATTGTAGAAGGATTCAATATCTTGGTTTAGTACATTGCATGATCGGATTGAATCCATTGATATAATTTCTACATGGTATTATAGCTATGTTGGATATTTTCTACATGGTATCAGAGTGCTAGGAATCACAATAGTGGATAAAAAATTGAGTTTGTGTTGAACAATATTTAAATTTGCAGGTACTTTATTTGGAGCTATAAGTTGATCAAGATGTATTTCAATGGCTTTAGACTTGAATATGCACTCGAGGGAATTTAAAAATTATATTGCATGGAAGGATAGGATGGAGGCAGTTTTGGAGGACAATGGTTGGAAGGAATTCATAGATAATGATATTCCCAAGCCCGCAGCAGCAGATGCCCAACTTCTTGATGCATGGCAGAAGAAGGTAGCAAAGGCGAGGAGGATCTTATTATAGGGAGTTCGAGATCATATTGTCTCGAGTATTCTTGGAAAGGCAAGTCCATATGCTATGTGGAAGGCCTTGACAGATCTGTTTCAAAGCAGTAGTGACCACAGAAAATTGGCACTCAAGGACAAGCTCAGGAAAATCAAAATGGAGAAAGACGACACAATCTAGAAATAATTGACCAAGTTCACTCATTGTCAAGATGAGCTTGGAAGTGTTCAGATTACTGTAGTTGATGATGAATTGGTGATCCTAGCACTTCTAGGCCTTCCCAAGAGCTGGAATAGTTACCAAGATTCTGTGAATGGGAGGGTGGAGTTACCAGATTGGGAGCGACTATGGTCAGATTTGGTACAAGAAGAGTTTCAGCATAATACCAGGGATGGATCCTCATCCAAGACTGATGATGAAAAAAATTGTGCCTTGCTTGGTAAGGAAAAGAATGGGAAGTGGAAGGAGTCCCATTCCAAATTTGAGATCGAAAAAGAAGGAAAAAATCGTGACATGTCAAAGTTGAAATGTTTTCACTGTCATGATCATGGACACTATGCCACAAATTTTCCACAAAATAAGAAGAAATACAAGAAGGCTCCAGGAGTTGCAATGGGCGAAGCTTTGGCCTCATAGTTTGAGTTGGACTTCTCTCTCATCGCATGCCTGGCATCAACTGTGATGGGATCTATGTGGTCCTTGGATAGTGGAGCATATTTCCACATGACGAGAAACAAATAACTCTTTAGTAGCTTGGAGGAGAAATATCTTCATATGCACATCGATATGGGTAATGATGGGAGGTATCGCGCTACCCAGATTGGTACAGTTACTTTCCAGAGACATCCAGGTAAACCTTTCATATTAAAATATGTCATGCATGTACCAGGTTTGAAAAAGAATTTAGTTTCAGTTGCTATGTTGGAGGATGATCTGAAATTGATTGTTAGTTAATGATGTGCTAATATCAGTTTCATATTTAATATGAAAGTGCGTAGTTTTTCTTCTTGGAAAAGGGTCTTTACACGTGCTTATGATTGAAAATTCAACAAACTTGATGAGATTAAGTGTATTCCACGAACATAAAAGCATGGAAACTTGATGTTGAAAAAAAACATATAAAACACAGCAAACACAGACAACTGAGTCAAATACACATGGTTTTGATGAAGGAGTTCACCCCTCCTGGGCCACATCTCCTTGGTCCAACTTCCATGGCATGGGCCTTTGTATTAGCTTCAAATGTGAAAAATTGTTGTTTATAGTCTCCTGTTTCCTCTGAAACCTACTCCAATGGCTCCAAAACATCAAAATATACCAAGAATGACATTTCCCAAGCCAAAATTGGTCAAACATTTCCTCAGTTATGGAAAAACCAAATTTTCCTACTATTTCTCCACTAAAACTAGAAGTTCGCCAGATAAATCCACTAAAAGTGGAGCTTCCGCCACATTTGGCGGGATCCGCCAACTATGTCGACAGTCTAACTGCACATTAAAGTTAAGATAAGCACGATTTAATTGAGATTAGTGGCCGGTTAAGAGCTAAGCGTGTTTAGCGCTAACCATGGGTTATGGAACTAATCCTCATATTAGTGGTCATAAACATGGTTTAAATTTGGTTTTAAATCTCTGCCGAAAATAATTGTTAGCCTTTAGTCATGGCGCTTCGGACATATGGGCTCCCCCCTCTAGACCCCCAACCTTGGTGCAATCAAAGTTCAATTACATGTGGAATCCTTATCGAGTAAGTAACATGGTGCGTGGTGTAATGGTTGATGTGGGTGCTAGTCTGGGGGAGGTCGCGGGGTCAACCCCAACCTCTGCCCCTCTGCAGTCATAGCTTTATATTGAATGCGATATTTAATTCAACATTGGATATAAATAATTCACCCATACCACCTTTGATTCTGACCTTTGGAACTTCAACCTTGTTTAAAATAATATGTATGCCATCCATCCTTTCCATGGGCAAGGGCACGTGGTAGCCTCTGGCTGCTCCACGTGGCCCTTCTCCATTAGTTCAAAATCCACCATATAAAAATAATAATCACCATATAATTAAAATTTTGACCTTATAAATAGGAAGAAAAATTCAATTTCCCCAAGCAACATTGGCGAATCTGACTGTGACACTTGTCACAGTGTCACTAGCTGAAAATTAGAGAATATTCTCTAGATATTCCTAAGGTGCTGACTGGACTGCCAAGCCATCAGTCTATCAATGTTCTACACATTTTTTACATGTTTGAGAAAATGAACAACAGAGCCTAACTTACTCATACTAACTTTGATTTTGATGAAACGAGTTGCATTGGAATCCTGATGACGAGCTCTATCTGGTCGCTCTGATTTGGAGCATTTCTGAGCACTTTCATTTTTGAGCTAAATATTGAGCCTCTGATCATTCCTCCCCAATACAATCCATTTGGACCCCAAAATATACTATCAATTTTTCACCAGATGAGGGTAGATCTCCCTCACCCTTTCAATCTCCATCCATTTGGCCTTGGAAGGATTTTTTCCCTTGATTGCCAATCTAAGGTATTCGCCATTCCCTCTCCTTGGAGTTCTAATTCTTATGTCAAGTATGAGATCTTGTTGAATCTCATCAAGATATTCTGGTGAGAATTCATCTATTTATGGTAGCTGAACATGCTCTCCTTGATCATCAATCAAAGGAGGCTCAGGCAATCTCAAATTATCAACATTAACAACATAATATATTTGCATATAAGGAGGAAAATCTAGCTTAAATGCATTAGTACCAATATTTTCCAGAATTTTAAATGGACCATAACGGACTAGCTTGAGATTTTTACCTTCCCCTTCCAATATTTCTTTGCTGATATATAACCAAAACTAAACTGCAACCTATAATTTGTCATCAACACGATGTTTATCATGCCTTGCCTTGTAGCTTCTTTGACTCTTTTCAGGTTGTTTTCGCAATGAACTTCCTTGCCTTATCTATGTCACTATGACCATCTATAGCAACATCTTTCTCAAAGATGAAGTCCAAAGGCGATCTTGGAAAGTACCCAAGACATGCCTCAAAAGGCGATGTGTTCATGTATGAATGCTTTTCCTTGTTTTATGCATGTTGAATGTAATGCAATTGTTCATCCCACAACTTGGGATGTTTGTTGAAATAGCCTCTAAGAAGATTAATGGTTGTCCTTTTCACCACCTCGGTATCACCATCTATTTGCGGATGAAATGTTGTACTCTTCTTCAACTTTGTGTCCATCATGTCCCATAATTTTGACCAAAAGTTCCCAACAAACCGGGAATCTCGATCACTTACAATAGAAGTAGGAAGACCAAAATAAACCCAAAAATTGTGAAAGAAAATATGAGTGGTTTGTTCATCTGTAATTGTTTTTTACATGGCATCAAAAGACACATTTTTCTGAACCTATCTACCGCAACATACAAGTAATCATGACCATTCATTGACATTGTAAGACCACCTACAAAATCCTTTGAGATACTCTCCCAAGGATGTGAAGGAACCGGAAGTGGAGTGTACAATCCAAGTTTCCTATACCTAGGCTTACTTATTTAACATAAATAACATCCTCTAATAAAATGAGATACATTTTCAATCATGCGTGGCCAATAAAAATACATTTGGAGATTTGTACTATCTTGCCTACACCGAAATGTCCAGCAATCAATGAAGTGTGCGCCTCCCTTATGACACTATTTATTTCTCCATGTGGTATACATAAATTTCCCAAGAGATACAACAAACTCTTATGCACATGATAATCTAACTCTTCATTTTGGTTTCCTTGACTCAAGCTTTCATACATATCTTTAAAATCACTATCATATGCATATTTTCAATGTAAATTTCATGCATAACTAAATTGTGCTTGAGTATAATAGATGAATTTACAATAGGACTAGAGAGCATATCAGCTACCTTATTGTATATTCCATTTTTATACCTAATAACCAAATGATTTTTTTGTAGAAATCCCATCCATCTAAAATGTCTTGATTGTTGCAACTTTGAATGTGATTGTAAGTACTGCAATGGTTGATGATCAGTATGGATAATGGTCTCTTTCCCCATCAAATAGTGCTTCCATTTCTTTACATTTTGCACCAATGCATATAATTTTTTGTCATAGGTGGGATACTTAGTCACATATCCATTAAAAATTTCAGAATGAAAGGAAATAGGATTACCATGATGCATGAGAACTACTCCCATGGCGTAATCACTTGCATCTGTTTGGATCTCAAATCGTTGTCTAATATCTGACAGAGCCAATACCGGTGCTGAAATTATCTTTTGCTTTAAAGCATAAAATTCTTTTTGCCTCATATCTCCCCAATGGAAGACTTTCCTGACACTTTTCAATGCATGTAACAGAGCTGCAATGGAAGAAAAATTAGCAATGAATTTCCTCCAATACTGTGTTGCCCCAAGAAAGCTTCTTACCTCTATAACTGTGTTGCGATTGGGCCAATTCAAGATGACCTCTACTTTGGAAGTGTTTATCTTCAAATCACCTCCTCCAACAATGTGTCCCAAATACACTAAATAATTCTTGACAAACTCACACTTCGACATCTTTAAAAATAACTACTCTTTTTTTAAGACATCAAGTACCTTGTTCACATGCATGACATGTTCATCTCTTGATTTGTTGAATATCAAAATATCATATAAGTAAACAATGAAGAATTCATCTATAAATTTTCTTAGTGCATCATTCATGACTCTCATGAAAGTAGTTGGAGCATTTGTTAGACCGAATGACATAACTAGCCACTCAAACAATCCTTATCTAGTTTTAAATGCAGTTTTCCAAATATCTTCCTCAACTATTCTAACTTGATGATAACCACTTCGTAAGTCTAACTTAGTGAAATATATTGCATACTTTAACTGATCTAGAAATCATCAATGTGTGGGATTGGGTAGCAATTCTTTACCATGCTTTATTCAGTGCATGGAAATCTATGCACATGTGCCAAGTCTCATCCTTCTTCGGTACCAAAACAATTGGTGAACCACATGGCGAAGTAGACGGCCGTATGATACCTTTGTTAAGAAATTCTTGGATTTTTTTTCTTGATTTCCAAACTCTCCATAATTGACATGTGCTACATACCAATGTTTGGAAGTGGAACATCCTGCTGTAGTTGAATCTCATGTTGAATTCCCCTCTTGGGAGGTAACCTACTTGGTTCTTGAAACATCTTGCCATGCTGACTTACCAAATCAAACAAATCAGATTTAAATTTTTCATCACATCCTTCAAAATATTCATAGTCAACATCATACTTTTTGTGATCATGAGAAGCACAAAACTTTTACTTGCTTTAAATAGCCTCTTCATTTGCCCTGCATTAACTAAAGAAATATTCAGTTTTTTCGATGAGCTCTCACAATATACTCCACCCCATCCTTAAGAAAATGATATTTTTTTCTCATGGAGATAAAAAACTGCTTTCCTGTCATACAAATATGGACTTCCCAAGATAATCCCTAAAATGTCAAGTGGAACCACATCTAACTCAACTTCATCAACAAAGTTTATAGTAATAGCAAATTGAAATATGTATTTCCTTTTAATCTGTAAACTGGCATTCTTAACTATCCAACCCAAAGGGTATGGTTTTATGATGTGGTACGGTTTCAAAGTTAATATTTTTGACCAAGACTTCCGAAATGAGGTTTGCTTGTGATCCATTATCAAACAATGCATCAATATTTGTATGATTTGAAATCACTCTAACATGGAAAAATTCTATCCTTGTGTCTTCATTTGGAGTGTTGTTGTGGCTGTTTCAGGAACTATTACTTGCTATGGAATCCTTTCCTTTGTTAACCATGGCTACGATCTTGGTCTCATCTTCGAAATTGGATCCAAGATCTTGTTGTGTGGTGGCAGTCATCTTTTGTTTCCCCTTGTTATTTGGTTTCTTAGGCGTTAGTTAGGGATGTATTTTCCAACAGTGGGCTTCATCATGCCCCTCTTTGGAACAATTTTTGCATGTAGTTTTCTCCTCTTATTTCTTGATGCTTGCATTCTTATTTCCCTTCCATTTTCCTCCCTTATCTTTTCCCTTACCCTTAAATGGCTTCTTCTTAATACCCTCTTCCTAAATGTTATTTCCCCTTGCTTCAAGATGCGTGGCTTGCACACATAATTCATCTAAATTGTTTGGGTTAAACATAAGGATAGTATGTGTCAAGTACGAATGTAAACCCCCAATGTATTTCATGAGTGTGTCTTGGGAATTCAAGTTTACTCCTAACAACAAAGCCCACTTTCTAAACTCCTGCGTGTACTCTTGAACTATTTGGCCTTTGAGTTTCCTAAAGTTTTGCCAACTCATAATTGATTTTTTCATATAGGCTAATGGATAAAACTGTCTTTTAATGGAAGAAATGTATATCTTACCATGAATTCGCATTTCCTCTTGAGTCTTTTCCTCCCACCAAATTAGTGATGCTCCTTCTAGCCTTAATGAAGCCAAATTGAACTTTATGTAGTCCTATTCAAAGATTCTGAATTCTACAGTATACTTCCAATTGAAGGATCCAATTGTCTAACTTTTCTGTATTTACCTCACCATTGAACATGGGAAGTTCAAACTTGATGTCCAACTTGAGTAATGGATTTTTTCCTTTTGGGATTTTTGAATGAGTGTGGGTGGTTTCTGTGGTGGAAGTGGAAGATGAAGATGTTGCTGAAGATAATGAGATGAGGATGGTGGAGATGGAGGTGGCTTTCCTCCACTACCTTTCGAACTCTTCTCTTCATCCTTCTTGTCATCCGAAATTCCTTACCCATGTGGAGGCTTAGAACCTTCTCCTTCTCTTTCTACAATGAATGCATCAAACATGATTTTAACCATTATTTGAATGTCCTTGAAGTCTCTCTTGACATCCTCTTCTTTTGAATGTCCATGAGTCTCTCTAAATCCTGACATAATGGCTAAGGATTCAAGCTAAACTCCTGATGCTTGTACCTTTTCAATCACCTCAGCTTCTTATGCAATTTGTACCTCTTCAATCTCAATTGATGGAGATAGAACTTGAGGTGCTTCAAGTGCAGCTTCGAGTGGGACTTTGGGTGAATATGATGCCCTCTCAAATATTTTTCTTTTTTTCCTAACCTCATGAATAACAACCAATAGCTTCCCTTCTCCTCTATGCAACTTCAACCTTGTAAGCATCACAAAATTGCAACTATTAAAACCGTTCTTACACAATCTCAAGAAAAGAAAGAAAATAACCTTTGCTCTGATACCAACTTAATTTGAAACTGATTGTTATTTAATGTTGTGCTAATATCAGTTTCATATTTAATATGAAAGTGCTTAGTTTTTCTTCTCATACAAGGGTCTTTACATGTGCTTATGATTGAAAATTCAACAAACTTGATGAGATTAAGTGTATTTCATGAACATTAAAGCATGGAAACTTAATGTTGAACATCAGCATATAAAATATAGCAAACACAGACAACTGAGTCAAATACACATGGTTTTGATGAAGTATTTCACCCCTCCTAAGCTACATCTCCTTGGTCCAACTTCCATGGCATGGGCCTTTGTATTAGCTTCAATTGTGCAAAAGTGATTTTTACAGTCTCCTGTTTCCTCTGCAACCTACTCCAATGGCTCCAAAACATCAAAATCTACCAAGAATGACTCTTCCTGAGCCAAAATTGGTCAAAACTTGCCTCAATTATGGCAAAACCAAATTTTCCTGCTATTTCTCCACTAAAATTGGAAGTTCGCTAGATAACTCCACTAAAAGTGGAGCTTTCACCACATTTGGCGAGCTCTGCCAACTATGCCACCAGTCTAATTGCACATTATCATTAAGATAAGTGTGAGTTAATTGATATTAGTGGCGAGTTAAGTGCTAAGAGCGTTTAGCGCTAACCGTGAGTTATGGCATTAATCCTTGTATTAGTGGTCATAAACATGGTTTAAATTATGTTTTAAATCTTGGCCAGAAACAGTTGTTAGCCTTCGTTCATGGTGCTTCGGACATATGGGAGGGGGTTGGCCCCCTCCAAACCCCCAACCTTGGTGCAATCAAACTTCAATTACATGTGAAATCCTTATGGGGTAATGAACATGGTGCGTGGTGTAATGGTTGGTGCAGGTGCTAGTATGGGGAGGTCGCAGGATTGACCCTGACCTGCGCCCCTCCGCGGTCATAACTTTTTATTGAATGCAATATTTAATTCAACTTTGGATATAAATAATGCGCCCATACCACCTTTGATTTGGACCTTTGGTACTTCAACCTGTTGAAGCCCCGAAAATTGGGTCTACAACAAGGGGGATACCCACCCGGTCCGGACCTTGGTTAGCAGATCCTTTTCCGTTTGGTGTAGTGGGTCCAACTGGGGATAATGGGACCAGTTTCCCAATGTGTATGTGTTTGTTGAGAATAGATATTTCCTATCTAAAAAGGTTCCTAAGTGAAATGCTTTTATTCTATTTCTAATCTAATCATATGCAAATTGTATTCTAATTTAAACAGAAATATCTAATTCTAAACTAAACCCGGGATGTAATCTTCTTTATGTGATCTAAAATAATTTCGAATAACAACTGATAATAAAGATTATTCAACTTTTGTAAGAAAAGAATTCAATAAAGATAAACCATTTCATATAAAAAGTTAGATGAAATAGTTATGAAAAACATATCGCATAATAAGCTATTCATACACTAAGCATAATAAATAGTTATCACCGTACATAAGTGCCAAATGATAACTTAAGCATTCAAGCATCAATATATAAACAACTGAATATAAATATTACTTTAACACAGAAGCAGAAATAGTTAAGAGATAAAAGTACCATTTATAACTGGTTCTACTTATGAGCTAGAAGCAATAATGATTTATCTCTTCCTAATCCAACATCTACTAAGAGTACAGAAATGCAACATCAGTAGAAAATATTAGACACAGATATCAATAAATCTCGTTCCATTCATTCATCAAAACCTCCTCCGAGGGTGCAGAAGTGCATGTTCTGAGGATAAGTTTTTGACAAATTTCTGGACCCTTCTCTAAATGCATGAGAATGGTTTAAATACTATTAACTAAATCTAATTATAGTTTATTACAAAAATTTGGGATTCGGTTTAAATGACCGTCCTTTTTCTAGGCAGAAAATAAGTAAAACTAACACTAAATCTAAAATTAAAATTAACAACTAACTACTTATGAATCTGGTCTTTGAATTTGCAAGCATCCAGCATTGATTTGAGAAGAGGAGGTTGGCCAACTTCAGATTTTAATTGTCCTGAAAAGATGGAATCGGCAAGTGTTCGCGCGATCTTCTCAGCAGAATTAATGATGCAATTAAGAGCACTGCATTGACTTTGTGGTTTTACTAGATATGTCCAGTAAGAATCCCAATTTAATTTAGTCAATTCTTGGATTGATTTTGCCTTTTTCTCACTTTTCTGTTTCCACTCTATTTGCAATTGCTGGGCTTGTGGTAGATATCCTGGAATAGTTTCTGAAATCAAATTAACTTTGTGAAAATTCTCATTTACACAATCATTAATGTTGCTCGCCGCTGTAGCTGCTTCCTCTGCTGCTTTTTCTGCCTCTCTGATCTGTGCATCCCATTTATTGAAGATAATTTCTTTATCGCTGTCATTGATAATTGGTGCTCCTACTCTTTTTCCTTCCTCTGTCTTTTGCCATGCCAAATAATTAGTAACTCTTTCATTAGTTAAATCATAATCATGTCATAATTCTACGACATGATTAGTGATTTTATCACTTTCTTGACAAAAAGAGTTCCATTGTGAAATCTTTTTGCATAATATATCTTGTTGTTGCAGTAGTTGATTATTCAAAGAAATAGATTCTGAGATGAACTCTGTAAGCTTGAGGTCTTCTTTATGCATTTCTTGCATAATCTGTATTTGTTTCTCTTTCTCGGCAAAGCTTTTTTGATACCCGATTTGCATTTGCTGAAATTCTTGCTGTAACTTTTCAAATTGTCTCTGTGCTTCACTGTTGGCATGTGCTTGTTGCAATTGTTGTCGCAGAACTTGTATTTGATCCTCTTTTTCATTTAATAACAGTCGTACCTCAGATGCTTTGTCAATAGTTTTGGAGGCATAAGCTCATGTAATCTGAGATAATTTAGTAAGATTTTCAGTGGGATCCGTAGTAGGATCTTTTGATAAAACATCTAATTGTTTTGCATCAATAGAGAGCGCACTTTCTAACTTTCTCTTCTTTCTTTGTTTCTTTACTACTGCTTTATGTTGAGGGCTATAAAATATATCTAGAGGAGGAATTTCCTCTATTTTAATTACAAGCTCGGAGGAAGGAGTAATGGGTATATGTTCTTTTTCTGTGACATTGCCACTTATTTCTGTAATCAAACCTTTTGTTGTCTGTATAGTGGTTTGTATGTTCTGTCCTTCAAAATTAATCAAATCATTAAATGATTCCCATTCTTTATCTAACTGAGTGCTGATGGATGGTTGTTGTACATTAAGAGGTGGAAGATTCAACTGTGGAGTGGTGGAAGTGTGTTGTGAGAGCTCTTTTGATTGAGCTGTATCCCTCACTGAGCCTTCATTTTTATCTTGATCAGATTTTTTAGAATGTTCAGAAATTTCTTTGTCAGACTTTGACTTAGACCTTTCTGAATCTGAGTTGCCACTGAGACTGACACTAGGAGTTGGTTCCCTTGTGGGTTCCAAACGCAAATTATCCAAAGGAACAGTGGTCAATCTTCTTTCTCTGTATACTTTAAACTCTTGAAATTCTTCTGGGGAGAACTGTGTTTGAGGTAAATGAAAAATCTCTTTAAATGAAATTTTTTCTTGAAACATATCATCAAAAAGATCTTCTTCTCCAGAAAATACTCTCACTTTGACTACAGTGGTGAAATCCTTGACAATAACATATGGATCAAATAGCGTTCTCGGAAACTTAAAAAATTTTAAACATATAACATTGCTTACTTCCTTAAATGCGTGACCAACATCAAATAATGAAAATGCTCCGCAGGACACAGGAAATTGTGGCCAAATGGCTTTCTTTTTATGCTTTAATTCTTTTGTCAAACCTCCGTGTCCACATGTTTGATATGCAATTTCCCGAGCTATGAGTTTATCTGGAACATATAAGGGCACAACATGAGGAGAAGCAAAGCTTCCAAAAACCCTCACATAAGTAAACAATTCTTCTCCAAACCATCTTGCGACAGGGAGAATGTCTACTTCTGCTTCAGGGGACAACCTTGGAGCATCCTTATTATACAACAATCTATACAGTGGCAACATTATGCCATGGAAAATCTTGTAAAAATGAGGAATGAATTTTGACTCCCACAATTCTTTGTGATAAACATGGATGGGTAGGGGATCCTGAATTGTCCATTACCAACCCATTAAAGGGAACTTAGAAACAAAGTAGAATGAATCCATAACATAGGCAGATAGATAAAAAGGAGGATAAATCCTCTGAGAGACAGTTCCTTTAGACCAGTAATTGAAAATAGCCGTGTCTAAGTTATCAGACAATATTTTAGCCGAGTCCACAATGGTAGCATTAACAACAGCATTCAATAGGGGAAGCCATTCAGGCAAAAAATTATTAATGTCAGGCTTTCCAAAAAGCCTACATAACATAGCAGCAGCAAAACAATATGGAGAAGTGAGTGAACCGGTACTGTACATACCGTGTTTATCTTTCTTCAGTGGTTCATATCTTCTGGACCATTCTTTTGTGCATTCTGCTAAGTTTGCATTTTCCTTGACAAATTTCTCCATAAATTGTTTGTTGTAAGTTTCCTGAGGCTCCGGCAAATGATACATAAGCCTCAAATATTCTGGAGTGAATGACCCGATGAGCTCTTGACCTTGGGTTTTGAACTTTCTGTCCGTAATATCAGTGCTATCCAGCACCCATTTTACCATGCACCCATTTTACCATCTATGTATATGGAAGAATTCTTGGTCTTGCTGCTACCCGATGTAAAAATGAACAAGCCAGCTCTGTAAGAGATGCTTCAGAGGAATTACTTGAGCTCGCAGTAGCCGAAACATCCATTACTCTTGGGTTTTCTTCTTCAAGTAAATTAAACATACCCTCTCAAGTGGTGATGCCAGCGTCTTTGTTGCAAGCAGTGTCTGCGTACAAGGATGCCATCTCTTTATTTTCATAACTCAGAACTTTCTCTTTCTTTCCAGAATTCGGAGCTTTATCTTTCTTTCCCATAATGCTCTGAATATTTCTTTGTATAGTCTCATGTTCTTCGCACCTGCAGTTTTACGAATTAAGTGAGAATAATGATATGAGAAAGGTGAGGGGATAGTTTTAAATGTTGAAGGCGTATGAAATATATTATTTAATCGTGAAATAACCCTTCGATCAAAAAAAAATATTTTTCATTAATAATTGACAATCCATTCATTAAATTGACATTAAGGCGCATAACGGATATCGATTTATGGAAAGATTTTCTTCGTACAACGAGCTTGACGCATGTGCGATACTACGATCTGCGATTTTCTTTGCAATATTGCAAAATCGTAATATCGCAAATCGTAATTTATGCAAATCACAACTAGTAATCCAATATCGCGGCATCGCAATATCGGGAAATCACAATATCGCAAAATATAACATATGAAAAATATCCGTTAATATATTTTCTGCGATATGCGATTTGTGACAAATATTTTAATGCATAGTTATTGGATCGCGCTTATCGCAATTTAGAAGATTCTGCTTTGCAAAATATATCTTGTACTTTTTGTTGCGATGGATGTGATATTTTCTTCAAAGAAAGGTTTTATTCTAATCTATCATAAACTTAAGTTTATCTAAAGATTTTCTAAGGAATCTTCTTAAGTTAATGATAGTAAGTTTTATTTGAAAAAGAAAACAAGTACTAATTTAATTTTTTGGATTTTTTAAACTAAGGGTCTCCACTTGTTTAGTATTAAATACTAAATAAGAAGGGGGGTTGTTGCTGGCCACAACAATTGGCGATTCACTTGGAAGAACCAGTTATCTCTGCTTTTCTTTTAAATTCTCTAAACTTTTCAAAACAGAAAATTTTCCAGAAAATCAAATTTTATTATAAAAAAACAAAGTACATTATGCTTTAATCTATAAATAATATTTTATTTCTTCTATATTCAACTTTGACTATTTACTTCCTCGAGCTACTCCTTGTATCTACATCAGTCATTACTTGGTTTAAAAAGATAAAAACAAAAGGCTTCTCTGTAAATCAGTTTTTAAATATGCTCTTTTGTCGTAGGTAGAGCCACTACTGCCAGCAAGCGTCTATAGCCTCGACAAGGTTACCTATTACCCAGCAATGATCCTGTGTCCTACTTAGAGAAATATAAAATTTTCAAAGATAAATCCATATTCACACTTATTTCTTTTTATTTTCTTTTTACCCTTAAAGAACAATGTCTTGGTTTGGTAGCCAATTTATGACAGTGCCATTCACTTGATTTATAACTTTGCCGAACAAGCTAGCTCGTGATGAGACCCCTTGCCTTTTGATTGTAGTAATCTTGAGTCATTTCCCTGTTGTGGTATGCAGTATTGGCAAAGTCAGCAAGCTATAATATCTATGATCATGATAAGTCGGCTCGTGATGAGACCTCTTACTCTTTAAGTTAAAAGTGTATCATTGGATTATTCCCTGAACTTTGTAATTTTCTAGGTAGGGAGGAAGTCATTGTTTCCTTAAGATAGCTCTGGACGACAATAATAGAGTTTTTCCTACAGAGAACTTTCGTTTTGTTATTGATACCTTTCATTGAACTGATATAAAACAATCTTTCACCAAAAGTTGTTTTTCATCAAAATTTTCAAAGTTGAAACTAGTATAATTTCTAGACTAAAGCTTTTAACTATATCTTTAAATAATAATGATCAATATTCTAAAAAAGAATTCTATTTATATAAGTGAAGAAATAAAATTTAAAAAGAGAACCTATATTTTTTTTTTTTTTTAGTGAATTCCAAATGTAACCATTAACCACTGCTTTTATTATGACAAATAAAGAAAACTAATCTACAAAATAGAAGAATGATCTCCTATGGAAAATATTTTTTAAGGATCTTTCCATTAACATGTAAAGATTCTATTTTCCCTGTTAAATCCTGTAACATGAAAGTAGATAGACCTATGATTTCTGCAATTTGAAAAGGACCAAGCCACATTCGTTGAAATTTCGTATGTTTTCCTTTTTCCTCATGGGCCTTGTCCCATTTTAGAACTAAATCTCCTATATGAAAGTCCTTTCTGGTTATCATGTTTGAATCAAAAGAAGCTTTAACTAATGCTTGATGATGAGCATGAGTTACTTTGGCATTTTCTCGTTGTTCTTCTAACTTAATTATTTCCATTCGCCTTAATTGTAAAGAAGAAGTTGGTTCTTCATCAATATACTGAACTAAGGCTAGAGAAGGAATCGCTAGATGAGTTGGAAGAACCACTTCTCTCCCATAAACTAAATTAAAGGGAGAAGTGCCAATAGAAGCCTTCTGCGTTATTCGATCTGCCCATAAAGCATATATTAAAGACTTATGCCAATTTTTATGATTTTGATCAATGTTTTGCTTAATGATTCTGATTAAGTTTTTATTTGTAGATTCAGCTAACCCATTTCCCTGTGGATAATAATTGGTAGAATATTTAAGTTTAAAACCTCTCTTGAGTGCAAATTCAGTCATAGAATTACCAAAAAAATTTGATGCATTATCAAACATTAAAGCAGAAGGTAAACCAAACCTGGTGATTATGAACTGATCTATAAACTCGATAATATGCTCAGCATTAGCAGTCTTGAGAGGGACTGCTTCTACCCATTTCGTAAAATAATCAGTTGCTGTAATGATATACCTATGTTGTTTAGAAGAGTGATGAACGATCTCACCTATTATGTCCAATCCCCATTGATCAAAAGGCTGCTCAATGTTGGCTGGTTGTAATGGTAATGATGGTTTCTTTTGTCTTCCAGCTGCAGTTTGACAAATTTGACATTTATTTGCATAGTTATGTGAATCTTTGAATAATGTGGGCCAGTAATAGCCTGCACGGAGGATTTTATGTGCAGTAGCATTTCCAGCATGATGTCCACCTGCTGGCCCATCATGAAGTTCCTGCAAGACTTTTTCAGCTTCAGATTTCTCCAGACATCTAAGAAGAATAGAATCACAATTCATTCTAAAAAGAACATCATTACAAGCTGATATTGTTTTGCCTTCAACCTTAGAGCTCTTTTCTTGGTATGATCGAGATTTAGAGGAGCATATCCATTCTTCAGATAAAATATGATATCAACATATAATGATTCAACATCGTTTAGGCTTACCTCATATGTTTGTATTTCCTCAGATGGTTTTTCAGAAATAAGCGATGCTCCAGCTAGTATTTTGCAAAAACCTTGACCTCTTACAATATTTGCTAGTTTAATTTCTACATCATATTCTTGTAAGGCAATAACCCAATTGGCTCTTTTCTCACCCACATCTTTTTGGACTAAAAGATTTCTCACCGCTGGAAACGGTACTATGATTTTTGTATGGGTTTTGAGTAGAAAGGGTCTGAAATATTTAATTTCTTTGAAAACAGCATAAGCTTGTTTCTCCACATCTGAATAATTCAATTCAGCTCCCTATAAATTTGAACTGAAAAAGGCAATTGGAGCTTCTGCTTTGTCTTGACTTGCTTGAGTGAGTATTGCAGCATAAGATTTATCAAAGGCAAATGTATACAAAATAAAAGGATCGGAAAAATTTGGAGTTGCTAAAGATGGATAATTAATAATTACTTGTTTGATTAGATTGAATGCCTCATATTCGTCTTTGCCCCATTTGAAGTTTGAATTCTTTTTAATCATTGCTTGCAAGGGTGATACAATTCTTGAAAAATCTGGCACAAATCTCTTTACAAAATTAATCTGGCTAAGAAAAGATTACATAGCTTTTTTGTTGTGAGGTAAAGATATTTCAGAAATTTCCTTGATTCTATCAGGATCAATATGAATTCCAGATTTTGATACTATGAATCCAAGAAGTTTTCCTTCATTCAATGCAAAAAAGGATTTTGGATTAAGTGAAATTCCATACCTTTGACAGCGTTGGAAGATCTGCTTTAAATCTCTAAGATGATTGCTTCGTTTTTTGGAATATACAGTTATATCATCCAAGTAAATTAGCACTTATTTGTTAACTAATCCTTTGAAAGCAATGTCCATGGCTCTCTGAAATGTGGCACCAACATTAATCAGACCAAAAGGCATATTTTGATATGTGTAAGTGCCCCATTTGGTTCTAAATGTAGTTTTCAATTGATCGTCAGGATGGACTAATACTTGATTGTATCCAGAGAAACCATCTAAGAAAGACATTAATTCTGATCCTGCAACTGCATGTAATATTTGCTCCATGGGAGGGAAAGGAAAATTATCTTTTTGGCAGGCTTTATTAAGGTTTCGAAATTCAATGCAAATTCTAATATCTTCGTTCTTCTTTCTAATATGAACCATATTGGAAACCCATTTAAAATGTCGAACGGGAAAAATAAATTTGGCTTTCAATAACTTATTGAGTTCAGATTTAATTTGGTTTTCTAGATTGGGGTGGATCTTCTCAATTTTTGTTGGACAGGTTTTTCATCATTGATCATTGGGATAGTATGTTGGATGATAGAAGTGTCATAAGTTTTGAGTTCATCGTAGTTCCAAGCAAAGACACTTTTATATTGTTTTAAAATACGAAGGTATGCTAACTTTTCTTTAGGAGCTAGGCCAAGGCCTAGGTTGATATTCTGTGGTTTGGCTTCAGTTCCTAGATTTACTAATTCATAATTCAAAGTTGAACTTTGTAGTTTTGAATTGGTAGATCTTTTAAATCGATCTTTCAAATCATAAAGGTCTTCTAACTTGACTACTGATTTTGGCATAGCATTATTGGTGCTATCTTGGAGCAATTGTCTGTCATGTTGATCTTCACAAATTATCTGATTAGTGTAAGATCCTTCAGATGTGAGAAAATTTACAATATCAGGATCATCATTGGAAATCCTCCAATTGATAACGTTATCAGGAATCGAGGGTCTAAAGATTAATTCAATTAAAAATCGATCAGGACTAAAGTCTTTTGCAGGCTTGGAAGCTACATTAGCTAGGAGGTCTGAACTAGCATTCTGAATTCTGGGAATTGATGAAATATTAAATGCTATAAAGTGTTCAGTCAGATCTTGGACTAAAGATTGATAATGCTTTAAATGACCTGATAAACAATGTATAATATTGCGTACCTGTTTAATTACAATTTTTGAATCTCCGAAAACTTGTATATATTTGATGTCTAGTCCGATTGCTTTATATAATCCTTGGACTAAAGCCTCGTATTTTGCAGTGTTATTAGTGCAATCAAACTCAAGTATACAAGTTAACATAATTTTGTTTCCCTCTGGACTAACCAAAACGCATCCTGCTCCCGTTCCTTCATTAGACTTAGAACCATCAAAAAATAATTTCCAAAATAAAGTTTTATTTACAGGAGTATCTACAAAATTAATACATTTAGAACTATCTGTTTGGGAAAATTTTTCTATTTGAGATAAAACAGAATGTTCTAAATAAGGTGAAGTATGAGCATTAAAATTTCCTAAGAAAGAATCAACTGAATAATTTCCAATGGTATTATTGTTGTATGCAACTGGTTCATTCTCTCCTTCGAGTTTTGTTACTATGTATTTCTGATGTTTTTCTCTTTCAACCTTTATCTGATTTGGTTTACCATTGTAAGGAAGCCACATATGCGACCAATCAGTTGCAAAATATCCATGAAGTTTTTCTGACCAATCTCTGCTAAGAATTAAGCCATAAAATTCTGGAATATCTGTAACTAAAATATCAATGACTTGACATACCTTTGGATTTGATGACAATCTTATGGTAACCTGATTTAATTCGCCAATTACTTCAACTTGCGATTGATCTAGCTGGACTATGCGTATAGCAGATTTTTGTGGTTGAATGTTCAACTTTGCACATATTGATTTTGGTAGAATATTAGATGAAGCTCCAGAATCCACTAAACAATTATGCAAATTTTTATTGAAAAATTCATAAGTAAGAAGAAATGGAGGAGTATGATATCTTGACCTTCCTCCAATTAAAGTGATATTTTCTAGATCAACTTTACTGATCGTATTAGCTGGAGGTATTCCCATCTCATTGGAAGCTAGAAATCACAGGATCAGGTAAAGGTTTTTCTGGTACAGCATGCAATTCTTTGAAAAGTACATTTTGTTGGTGTTTTAACTTACTCAATTCATAAAAAGTGATGTTAGCCCTAGTCTTCTTCATGTCTTCTATGATATTATACTCCATTTCATCTGGAACAATCAGTGTTCTTGATGGAGTTGATGAATCTATCTGGACTGGGCTATTTTGAATTGCTTTAGATGTCATTTTCTTGGGTGCAAATTTATCCTTAGTCAATGATCTTGCGCTTTTTGACTTAGGAGTATGTTGAGGAGGATCAAGTTGATTTCTACTTCGCGTGCTAACTGGGGATGCTTCTTGATCTTCCTCATCTGGAAGGATGAAATCCCACATACCTTGTACTTCTATGACTTCATCTTCGTCAGTAGTTTCTTCAATAGCAGTTTCTTCTTCTTCTTCTTCTGATTCAGCATTAGTTATAGCATTTGGTGGCTTTGGATCAGTTGAAGGATTTCTTCTAAAAGGCTTGAAAGACTTTTTAGAAGATGTTTCTGCCACTTGTTTCTTAATGTCAACCATTTCGTTAGACATGGTTTTCAAAACTTTCTGCAATCCTTCTAAATCAAATGGATCTTTTGATTGTTTTTTCTTGGGGTCTTCCTTAAAAGTAACCTTCTTGGATTTTCGTTCTTCTATTGCATTTTTCTTATCTAGAGCAATGATACGTTTCTCTACCGCTATTGCCTCTTTCATGTTTTCTGCTAAAGTTGTTTTGTTAGCCCTATCAACAAAGATTTCTATGTTTGATGGTAAAGCAGAAATGTACCATTCACTTCGCACTTCTTCGCTAGGCTTGGAAGCAGTAGGAATTTTGTTTAACAATTTATTGAATCGTGAATTAAAATCCTTGACAAGTTCTTTTGAATCAGCTCTAAGATTAGACAGATCATTGATTAATGTCGCTGTAGACCTATCATCACCAAATTTAGTCAAAAATTGATCTTGAAAGATATCCCAACTAGTGATGGATCCAGATGGTAATGAGAAATACCATGATCCAGCTGCTCCTTGTAGAGTATAAGGGAAAAGTCGGACAACAACATCTTCATTAATAACTCCATTGAGATTTATGGACAACATAAAATTGTTTATGTGTTCTTCTGCTAGCATGCCTGCTTTAGGGTTAAACTCAGGTAGCCATTTTTCAGGATGGGCTGGTAATTGACTAAAGGGTGCAGGCATTAAGACTGCCCCTAGATTATTCCATGGCATTTGGGCCATTGCTGAACTACTAACAGAGGAAAGTGTAGAAGATGATGTCAGTGATTGGGAAGATGAAGATATTACAATTATAGATGATTGAGAAAGTGATGTGGAAGTTCTAGTGGAGTGAGGGACAATGGTCTGAAGTGGAGGGGTGGATGGTTGAATTCGTGGTGAAGAGGTTGAGATGGATGATGATGATGAAAGAGTCTCGCTATCAGACCCTTTAGGTGATTTCCTTACTCTTTTCCTTGTAGGTAAAGGTAAGTCAGTTGGCTGAATGCCAAGCTTCTCACTCTGTAATCTGGTAAGAGGATGAGCAGGGTTATATTGCGAAGTCACACTGCCTTGAGATTTATCAGATCTTTGAGGTGATATTGAAAATTGCTGAAGTTTATGAATCAAAGATTTAACTTCAAGAGGTCAATAGCAGATTCTTCTGAAAAGTCAGGGTTTGTAGCAGTGTTTGTTCTTCTTTCGACTTCTGGCTCTAGATTTAAAATTTTTGAGTGCGATGGAGAAGTCGGGGAAGATGGTGAGGGTGATTTACTCTTAGAATGGTATTTAGATTTAGATTTACTTGCCATTCATATTTCGTGGCCCTCCTTCTAGCGCCAAATATGTTGAAGCCACAAAAATCGGGTCTACAACAAGGGGGATACCCACCCGGTCCGGACCTTGGTTAGCATCTCCTTTTCCGTTTGGTGTAGTGGGTCCGACTGGGGATAATGGGACCAGTTTCCCAATGTGTATCTGTGTGTTGAGAATAGATATTTCCTATCTAAAAAGGTTCCTAAGTGAAATGCTTTTATTCTATTTCTAATCTAATCATATGCAAATTGTATTCTAATTTAAACAGAAATATCTAATTCTAAACTAAACTCGGGATGTAATCTTCTTTATGCGATCTAAAATAATTTCGAATAACAACTGATAATAAATATTATTCAACTGTTGTAAGAAAAGAATTCAATAAAGATAAACTATTTCATATAAAAAGTTAGATTAAACAGTTATGAAAAACATATCGCATAATAAGTTATTCATACACTAAGCATAAATAAATAGTTATCACCATACAGAAGTGCCAAATGATAACTTAAGCATTCAAGAATCAATATATAAACAAGTGAATATAAATATTACTTTAACACAGAAGCAGAAATAGTTAAGATATAAAAGTACCATTTATAACTGGTTCTACTTATGAGCTAGAAGCAATAATGATTTATCTCTTCCTAATCTAACATCTACTAAGAGTACAGAAATGCAACATCAGTAGCAGATATTAGACACAGATATCAATAAAAAAATTTCCATTCATTCATCAAAACCTCCTCCGAGGGTGCAAAAGTGCATGTTCTAAGGATAAGTTTTTGACAAATTTCTGGACCCTTCTCTAATTGCATGAGAAGGGTTTAAATACTACTAACTAAATCTAATTATAGTTTATTACAAAAATTTAGGATTCGGTTTAAATGACCGTCCTTTTTCTAGGCAGAAAATAAGTAAAACTAACACTAAATATAAAATTAAAATTAACAACTAACTACTTATGACTCTGATCTTTGAATTTGCAAGCATCCAGCATTGATTTGAGAAGAGGAGGCTGGCTGAATTCAGATTTTAATTGTCCTGAAAAGACGGAATCGGCAAGTGTTGGTGCGATCTTCTCAGCAGAATTAATGATGCAATTAAGAGCACTGCATTGATTGTGTGGTTTTACTAGATATGTCCAGTAAGAATCCCAATTTAACTTAGTTAATTCTTGGATTGATTTTGCCTTTTCCTCAGTTTTCTGTTTCCACTCTGTTTGCAATTGTTGGGCTTGTGGTAGATATCCTGGAATAGTTTCTGAAATCAAATTAACTTTGTGCAAATTCTCATTTACACAATCAATAATGTTGCTCGCCGCTTTAGCTACTTCCTCTGTTGCTTTTTATGCCTCTCTGATCTGTGCATCCCATTTATTGAAGATCATTTCTTTATGGCTGTCATTGATAATTGGTGCTCCTACTCTTTTTCCTTCCTCTGTCTTTTGCCATGCCAAATAATTAGTAACTCTTTCATTAGTTAAATCATAATCATGTCGTAATTCTACGACATGATTAGTGATTTTATCACTTTCTTGACAAAAAGAGTTCCACTATGAAATCTTTTGGCATAATATATCTTGTTTTTGCAGTAACTGATTATTCAAAGAAATAGATTCTGAGATGAACTCTATAAGCTTGGGGTCTTATTTATGCATTTCTTGCATAATCTGTATTTGTTTCTCTTTCTCAGCCAAGCTTTTTTGATACCCGATTTGCATTTGCTGAAATTCTTGCTATAACTTTTCAAATTGTCTCTGTGCTTCACTGTTGGCATGTGCTTGTTGTAATTGTTGTCGCAGAACTTGTATTTGATCCTCTTTTTCATTTAATAACAGTCGTACCTTAGATGATTTGTCAATAGTTGCGGAGACATAAGCTCCTGTAATCTGAGATAATTTAGTAAGATTTTCAGTGGGATCCGTAGTAGGATCTTTCGATAAAACATCCAATTGTTCTGCATCAGTAGAGAACGCACTTTCTAATTTTCTCTTCTTTCTTTGCTTCCTTACTACTGCTTTATGTTGAGGGCTATAAAATATATCTAGACGAGGAATTTCCTTTATTTTAAGTACAAGCTCGGAGGAAGGAGTAATGGGTATATGTTCTTTTTCTGTGACAATGCCACTTATTTCTGTAATCAAACCTTTTGTTGTCTGTACAGGAGTTTGTATGTTATGTCCTTCAACATTAATCAAATCATTAAATAATTCTCATTCTTTATCTAACTGAGTGCTGATGGATGGTTGATGTACATTAAGAGGTGGAAGATTCAACTGTGGAGTGGTGGAAGTCTATTGTTGTGAGAGCTCTTTTGATTGAGCTGTATCCTTCACTGAGCCTTCACTTTTATCCTGATCAGACTTTTTAGAATGTTCAGAAATTTCTTTGTCAGACTTTGACTTAGACCTTTCTGAATCTGAGCTGCCACTGAGACTAACACTAGGAGTTGGTTCCCTTGCGGGTTCCAAACGCAAATTATCCAAAGGAATAGTGGTCAATCTTCTTTCTCTGTATACTTTAAACTCTTGAAATTCTTCTGGGGAGAACTGTGTTTGAGGTAAATGCAAAATCTCTTTAAATGAACTTTTTTCTTAAAACATATCATCAAAAAGATCTTCTTCTCCAGAAAATACTCTCACTTTGACTACAGTGGTGAAATCCTTGACAATACCATATGGATCAAATAGCCTTCTCAGAAACTTAAACAATTTTAAACATGTAGCATTGCTTACTTCCTTAAACACGTGACCAACATCAAATAATGAAAATGCTCCGCAAGACATAGGAAATTGTGGCCAAATGGCTTTCTTTTTATCCTTTAATTCTTTTGTCAAACCTCCGTCTCCACAGGTTTGATATGCAATTTCCCGAGCTATGACTTTATCCGGAACATATAAGGGCAAAACATGAGGAGAAGCAAAGCTTCCAAAAACCCTCACATAAGTAAACAATTCTTCTCTAAACCATCTTGCGACGGGGAGAATGTCTACTTCTGCTTCAGGGGACAACCTTGGGGCATCCTTATTATACAACAATCTATACAGTGGCAACATTATGCCATGGAAAATCTTGTAAAAATGAGGAATGAATTTTGACTCCCACAATTATTTGTGATAAACGTGGATGGGCAGGGGATCTTGAATTGTCCATTGCCAACCCATTAAAGGGAACTTAGAAACAAAGCAGATTGAATCCATAACATAGGTAGATAGATAAAAAGGAGGATAAATCCTCTGAGAGACAGTTCATTTAGACCGGTAATTGAAAATAGCCGTGGCTAAGTGATCAGACAATATTTTAGCCCAGTCCACAATGGTAGCGTTAACAACATTATTCAATAGGGGAAGCCATTCAGGCAAAAACTTATTAATGTCAGGCTTTACAAAAAGCCTACATAACATAGCAGCAGCAAAACAATATGGAGAAGTGAGTGAACTGGTATTGTACATACTGTGTTTATCTTTCTTCAGTGGTTCATCTCTTCTGGACCATTCTTCTGTGCATTCCGCTAAGTTTGCATTTTCCTTGACAAATTTCTCCATAAATTGTTTGTTGTAAGTTTCCTGAGGCTCCGGAAAATGATACATAAGCCTCAAATCTTCTGGAGTGAATGACCCGATGAGCTCTTGACCTTGGGTTTTGAACTGTCTGTCCGTAATATCAGTGCTATCCAGCACCCATTTTACCATCTCTGTATATGGAAGAATTCTTGGTCTTGCTGCTACCCGATGTAAAAATGAACAAGCCAGCTCTGTAAGAGATGCTTCAGAGGAATTACTTGAGCCCGCAGTAGCTGAAACATCCATTACTCTTGGGTTTTCTTCTTCAAGTAAATTAAACATACCCTCCCAAGTGGTGATGCCAACGTCTTTGTTGCAAGCAGTGTCTGCGTACAAGGATGCCATCTCTTTATTTTCAGAACTTGGAACTTTCTCTTTCTTTCCAGAATTCAGAGCTTTATCTTTCTTTCCCATAATGCTCTGAATATTGCTTTGTATAGTCTCCTGTTCTTCACACCTGCAGTTTTACGAATTAAGTGAGAATAATGATATGAGAAAGGTGACGGGATAGTTTTAAATGCTGAAGGCGTATGAAATATATTATTTAATCGTGAAATAACCCTTCGATCAAAACAAAATTATTTTCATTAATAATTGACAATCCATTCATTAACTTGACATTAAGGCACATAACGGATATCGATTTATGGAAAGATTTTCTTCGTACAACGAGCTTGACGCATGTGCGATACTACGATCTGCGATTTGCTTTGCAATATCGCAAAATCGCAATATCGCAAATCGCAACTTTCACAAATCGAAATCATAAAAACTTTCACAAATCGTAATTTACACAAATCACAATTAGTAATATCGCAATATCGCGAAATCGCAATATCGCAAAATATAACATATGAAAAATATCCGTTGATATATTTTCTGCGATATGCGATTTGCGACAAATATTTTAATGCATAGTTATTGGATCGCGCTTATCGCAATTTAGAAGATTCTTCTTTGCAAAATATATCTTGTACTTTTTGTTGCGATGGATGCGATATTTTCTTCAAAGAAAGGTTTTATTCTAATCTATCATAAACTTAAGTTTATCTAAAGATTTTCTAAGGAATCTTCTTAAGTTAATGATAGTAAGTTTTATTTGAAAAAGAAAACAAGTACTAATTTAATTTTTTGGATTTTTTAAACTAAGGGTCTCCACTTGTTTAGTATTAAATACTAAATGGGAAGGGGGTTTGTTGCTGGCCACAACACAACCTTGTTTAAAATAATATGTATACCATCCATCCTTGCCATGGGGGAGGGCATGTGGCAGCCTCTCGCTGCTCCATGTGGCCCTTCTCCATTGGTTATAAAAGTAATAATCACCATATAATTAAATTTTCATCCTTAGAAATAGGAAGAAAAATTCAATTTCCCCAAGCAACATTGGTGAATCTGACTGTGACAATTATCACAGTGTCACTAGCCGAAAACTAGAGAATATTATCTGGATATTCCTGAGGTGCTGACTGGACTACCAAGTCATCAGTTTGTCACTGTTCTCAACATTTTTTACCTATTTGAGAAAACGGACAACAGACCGTAACTTACTCATACGAACTTGGATTTTGATGAAACATGTTTCATTGGAATCCTGGTGACGAGCTCTATCTGGTCGCTCTAGCTTGGAGAATTTCTGAGCACTTTCATTTTTTAGAAAAATATTGAGCCTATGATCAGAGGATATATTATATGATGTGGTTTTTAGTGAAGGAAAGTTGCTCCTTCATCACAAAGCCACAACACAGGTAAAGAGGATTGGGGTTTGTGTGAAGAACCTCTACAAACTTGATGTAGATGGTTGCGTAGCATTGAGCAATAAATTAGGGAAGGTGGTGAGTCGAGATACATGTGAGTTATGGCATAGTATATTGGTCCATCTACACCACAGTGCTTTGAGGATCATGCAACATATTTGTATAGGTCTTCCAAAAGGTACTCTTACGCATATAGAGACATGCAAGGGATGTACCATGGGGAAGTATGTGAAAACAATGTGATTTTCCCTTGAGAGGGAGCTTGACTTGCATGTAGATGAGGAACTCTTAGTTCCAAAGGATGAACCTCAAGATGTGGAGAAGCCACAAGTAGAGGATCATGGAGTGCCAGAAACCACTCATGCAGAGCTATCCACCAGAAATGGTAGGAAGCACACCAGAGAGGCTGACAGATTGATGCTAGATGCGACGGAGCATGTAGGTGCACCTACATCATAGCACGGGCAGAGAAGGTCCCTAGACAGCTACATTGGATACATGGCGCTTATGAGCAAGTGTATTATGACAAAACCATCCTCTTTTGAGGAAGCAGTGCAGTAGCCAACATGGGTTGATGACATGGCTAAGGAGTATGACTCCATTATCATAAACAATGCATGGGAAGTGATCCCAAGACTAGTGGGGATGTTAGTGGTTGGATCCAGGTGGATCTACAAGGTGAACCAAATAGAGACTTCAAGGAGGGGGGAATTTCGAGCCAGATGGGTAGAGGGAGTACATACAACTATACCTCCAGGTGTGAGGTGGGGCGATGTGCAGATATGATCCCAAGAAGAAAT
This sequence comes from Pinus albicaulis, assembly GCA_034641835.2. Taxonomy (NCBI): domain Eukaryota; kingdom Viridiplantae; phylum Streptophyta; class Pinopsida; order Pinales; family Pinaceae; genus Pinus; species Pinus albicaulis. The sequence goes on from CM076575.1 coordinate 826,203,902, forward strand.
TTGGGCAGGGTCCATTGAGATGGTGTGTCTCATGGATCAAACCTGGCTACAAGGAACCAAAATTACAACAGTAGCAGGATGGATCAATTATATTGATGAAGTCAGATGTAATGAAGACAAAAATCAGAGTGACGGGTGTCGAATACTAGAGCGTAGATTAGATTTGGCAGTTTTGCAGAGTGCACGGATGCAGATATCAACAGCCCAGAGAGTCCAGTAGACATGTGTAGTAGCTAGCAGAAGTCAGAAGACTCTAATGACAGATGCATAATACTGATTCACTTGTTTGGAGGCTATTCATTTTCAAAAGAGTTGCATGTGCGAACAACACTAGGAAGTGTTGCATGCAAGAACATTCCAAAGGTACCAGATCGGGACAAATTGATTCGTTTCTTGTTGAGAGGGAGTGTTGAAATTTGAAATAATAAACAATGAAATTGGCATCCAGAAACAACACACACACTAGTTTGGGATCATAGGTCACACAATTATGGATCCTAGTGACACATTAGTGTGCAACCAATTTTTAAATAAATTGGAAAATTAATTTTAATCTTATCTCATAACAACTTGTAATAGCTAACTAAGTGTGATAGACTTAGTTAGCTCAAGAATTTCGTTTTGAGGGTCAATGGATAGGCATGTAGAGTGATTCTATTATTAAGAGGGTCCAATTGTAGTTATAGTACCAGTGTGGTGTGAGTGGGATCAGTTAACTCACATTAATTGAGTTAAAATCAATTTAACTAGTTCTAATTGTTTAATGAGCTAGTGGAAGATCAAGTGAATTAAAATAGATTTAATTAACCAGTAGTGATCTACCAAGTAACAAATGATTCACTATTTATAGCTGCATGGATGTCAATTCTGGTGGAGACCCAGTTGAGACAAAGGTTCCTAGCTAGTAAACTATCAGTTGTATTTTAGGTAAACTTCTTAGATGTAGTTATAAAACCACAAGAATACCATGATGAATTGTGCAATGAAGGAAGGTTGAATTTCCTATTTAATAGGGATTTAATTCTCTAGGGATTGCGTAAGCAAGGTAGGCTGATAATTGGCTATGTGTTTGTTCAATTTTTCCTAGATCCGTGTGAAGCAATTGGTAGAGTGTATGAGGTTGTGGTGAGCACAATACATTGTATTGTTTCATGATTATTTAGTTGGTTATAAAATAAAGATGGAGGGGTTTTGAGTAGCTGCCTTCCCAGTAATATATGGTGTTGTGTAAAGATTTACTACTTTCTCTTACTTGCATGTGATTGAGTGATCATGTTTTATATTTCACAAATATTGTACAAGGATTCAATATCTTGCTTTAGTACATTGCATGATCGAATTGAATACACTGATATAATTTCTACATGGTATTATAGTTGTGTTAGAGATTTTCTACACCACTCGATGTAGGTTGTCACCAACTCAATCCACTAGGAAACACCTTCAAATAAAATAGACTGGACAATCAACATCGACCAATTTCCGTCATAAAATCTAATCAAGCACACAATCGAAAAATATCTTAAATTACGGTGCAAACCAATAATGGATTGTCTCTCATATAATCAATGACCAACTTGGAAAATAAAAATCTCCCCAAACCAATTAATGACCCCAAGAGACTCCTTCGTGCTCGAATTCAAAATTTAAATATGTTACCAACTCCACCAATCAACATTAATGCACTTACATAGCAGTAAAGATCCTCGAAAATCCTCCTATCGACCAATCCCAACCCAAAGAGGAGAAGGAAGACCTATAGGAGCAAAGGTTCATAAGAAATACCATGTAAAAAAACCAGCCATTGTATCTCAGATAAACCATAGAGAAGAACAAAAGGTAGCTGCTAAGATCCTCGAAAATCCCTTGATTGACCATTCCCAAACCAGGGAACGTGTAGGAAGATCCACAAGAGAAAAGGTTTAGAAGAAAGACAATGTAAAGAACCAGCTAGTGTGTCTCAGATAGACCACAGAGTATACCAACAACTAGAGTGGAAAATAAATTGTTCTTAGTGTACCTTGAAACAAAAGAACCAGTAGTGATCCCTGATATCATTCAAAATCAGGATAAAAAATGAATCTAGCTCAGATAATTATGCTTAGACACATAGCACCAAACAACACCAATAATTGCACCAGTAAATGCTACATTTAATCCATCTACTTTCACACTTACAACCAAAATTACTGCCCTTGTGAATTTTGTGACTAATGCTTCCATAATCCTATCTTTTATCCTCGGTGTCTGCTTCTCGCAAAAGTTACCGTAAATATTTGAAGTAGGCATATTGTCTACTAGCAGATATTCTATAATTTGTCTCCACCATCATTTAAGTGAATCTAATCCATGTTGTCGATGACCGTCAGAAGCTTCAGCACAACAATGTATTGATAACAAAAACCAACAGATAGAAGTAGTTTTCAAAATAAATGAAACAGTAAAAAAACACATATATCGATGGAGACCCCAAAAAGTAATCCAACTATGTTACTGCCTATCCATGTTCAGCGAAAGTGCCTCCGTCGCTCCTCTCACCAAACATCTTTTTTATCAGCAACCATTTCCCTAAATCCCATTAGTTGTTTTCGGCCTCCATCGCTCTGCTTCCTGAAGAACAGATCAACAACATAAAGACAAACCCCTAATCCTTTACTTTGGCATTTTTACTAGCGCCGCGTATCAAAAATTTAAGACAAAATATTTCTTTTGTCTTAAAAGCCCCCTCTGTGTTGTAGTGTCGAATGCAATGAAATACAAGTTGTCTCTAATCATATAAATAGATATCGAAGGGACATAAGAGGGATTGATGTCTGAGAAATCTTGCTAGGAAAATTTGTTGTGTTCTTTAGAGTCAACCACCCCACCAAAACGAAGAGCCCAACAAATTGTTGTCTTTATATAAGATAACGTGAATGATAAGTGAAATAGCAACCTTGATATAGGTGCGAGACAATAGTAGCCTGCACTTTAGCAGACTTAGGGTGCACTATTAGAGTCAATTTTGCAAGTCATGGTAGATAATATTGTCTTCAATTAATATGGTTTTGTCTTAATTGTTAATTGTCTTAAATGAATTTCGTAATATAAAGTTTTGTCTTAAAATACTTTTGTCTCAAGTTGTTTTTGTCTTAAATATAAAGTTTTGTCTTAAAATATTTTTGTCTTAAATTATTTTTATCTTAAAATATTTTTTCCTTAAACTATTTTTGTCTTAAATATAAAGTTTTGTCTTAAAATATTTGTCTTGAATTGTTTTTTGTGTTAATATTTTTTTGTTTCAAACTCTTTTTGTCTTAAATATAAAGTTGTTTTTGTCTTAAAATAATTTATCTTAAACTGTTTTTGTCTTAAATATAAAAATTTATTTTAAAATATTTTTGTCTTATATAAAATTTTGTCTTAAAATATTTTTTTGGTCTCAAACCCTTTTTTAATTGAATATAAACATTTAAAACAATTCAATTAATATCAAATTCAATTTTGGTCTTAACCTCTTTTTTGTATTGAATATAAATATTTAAGACAATTCAATTGATATCAAATTCAATTTAAAACAAGAGATTTCTATTATCAAATGTCTTAAAAGTGCCTTGTCCTAGTTGGTGACAAATCACCAACAGTAAGTAACAGGATTTTCAACTCTCGATAAAGTCGCCATATGGTAGACCTTGGTGCCCACGACCCCTACAATTGCGTGTCAACATGGAAAACTCGTAAGTGTTCAAGAGAACAGATACAATAAAAAATCAGATAAACAACCTAAGGTTTGGTAAACGTATCAAATTAAGATTGGGCCTCATCCTAATCCAACGCGCATGCCATGTTTTTTCCTTGTTAACTGTGCGAAGAAAACCTTAAATTAATCAGCATATGGGGAATTAACAATTTTGTCTATAGTCAGACCATGAAATCTGGATAGTTTTCTATGATTAAACGGAATTATAATTGTTAACAAAGCTCAACTCCAATTGCTAATAAAACACTCCACAATTTTAAAGTTGCAAATTGTTTCACGGCACGGGACGGCACTGAGATTACATGTGGGCAATGAAGCTCAACTCCAATTACTAACAAAATACTTTTTTCACGGCTCGGCACTGAGATTACATATGCGCAGCTGAGGGACTAGGTTGCCCTTTGTTTTATGTCATCCATTGACTTTAAAACATAGTTACTAGAGTCGGCCGAACTGCCCCGGAAGAATTCGAAAATCGGATGATTCAGTTGAATTAGCATTATCACATACATACATTAATGTTAAAATTATAAAATAAATAAATTTATATTTTATTTATGAAAGTTTTATTATAAAAAATTATATATTTAAAAGTAGTTTATGACATTAATATATATCTTAAATTAATTTAAGGTTTTTATTTTAAATGACCAGATTTCTTATAATAAATGTGGATAATTGTAAGGATAGCCATTTATATTTTATAATTATTGTTTTTTAAATTTATTCATCTTAATTTAATATTTTGTAAAAAAATATAGAATTTAATACAATATTTAAAATAAATTACAAGATAATTTTTTTTTGTCCAAAATGTATAAGCTTAATATAATGAAAATATATAAATGTGTTTTTAATTAATCATATTATTAGGATTTGATTGACATTTGGAACCAATTAATGTGGTTCATTCTCGAGACTAATGTGGTTAGTCTTGAGAATGAACCACATTAGTTCTTTGATAATCTAAAAGACATTTATCAAGATTATGGATAAAAAAAGTATTAGATCTAACATAATGAAAATAATGTGTATAAGTCAATATCATTATATTTTTAAATAATATATCAAAACACAATTAATTAATTAATTCTTTATAATTAGATCTATATTTATATATAATTTTATGAGCAGTAAATTCACATAATTTATTTAAAAAAAATATGAAAAGGAAAATAAATGGAAAAAAAAATGTGTATCACTATTGCTATGATTGTCATATCTAATAAGAAAAAAAAATTTAACAATTTTAAAGAAAGCTTTAAAAGTAAATTTTTTTTCAAAAATACTAATTAAAGTATAAGAGCTAAAACTATATTGAAAATTACCGTAATTTTATTTAATATTTTATTAGATTTACATTTGAAATCTCAAACAATTTAATAAAAAATATATCATATCAAATATAATAATAATATTTTTTTATAATAATATTTTTTTATATATAATTATATATAGCAACCAGTTGATATAAGCTCATGAAAATATATCACACATGAAGAATTGCATCACTAAATGTGGTTAAAAAATGCCTAAAATTTAATGATATAAATTTAATATTAATCATAACATTAATATTCATATTAATAATAATATAATAATAAAAATAATAACATTATTTAAAAAATAACTATTATAATAAAAATATTATTATTATAATTAAAATTAAAAACAATTATTCATTTATATTAATTATTGTTAATAATAACTAATAAATAGAAATTTATTACTAATGATAATTAACAATTTATTATTATCATTATTATTAGTTAATATTACTACTTCTTTTTCTGGTGGTTTATTAATCTATGTGCCCGCACATAGGAACCCAGTTGCATCCACGGTCTGAAAATCTTGATAAACCCTCAGCCTTGCACATGAGGCCTAACCCTGTGGGTGTCAAGGAGATTCAATCCTGTGGGCGTCAAGGAGATTCAATCCTGTGACCTCCCAACCAACAAAGTACTTAACAAAGGGAACTCAACCGATTGACCTAACCCTTGCGACTAGTTAATATTACTATTATTATTAATAAGATTATTAAATTGATTATTAATTAAATTTATTATTATTATTAATTAATAGTTAATTATTATTAACTAATAATATTATTAATATTAATTAATTAAATATTAATAATAATAATATTATTATTAATGAATTCATTCATTTTTATTTAATGATAATTAATTAATTAATTAACAATAATTAATAATATTTTAAAGCCAAGGGATTGATATTATAAATTCAATGGACTAATAAACCTTCGGATAAATAATATAACTTGAAAGGGCTTATAAAACCTAGGATTAATATTATAAACCCTATGAATAATATTATACCCTAAGAATATGAACCCTTAGATAAATAGATCCAAGGGATTTGATATTATAAACCCAAAAGATTAATATTACTCCCTTGCGTTTGGGATTAGTATTAATCCCTTGGGTTTATTAGTCATTTGGGTTCATAATATTTATCTAATGGTTTTTATAACGTTTATAATATTAATCCTACAGTTTAATCGCTTGGGTTTTTAATATTAAGCATGGTCGACAATCATCCAATGTCGCATTGTGATAAATATTGTTTCAATATGAAAATAAAATGTCATCAACTAACCAAGGTGGATATTGGTGGCCACCATTTGGACCTGCACCATCAATTCTTTCAGTTTTTCAGTTTTAACAAACTTACTATTTTTAGCAGTTTTTCGGGTCATGAAATTCCAGAGCCATTTTGAGGCCCTAATGATCCAGGTGCATATTGGTGGCCACCCACCTATTCCATTTAAATCCCTACCATCGGTTCTTTCGTTTTTTCAGTTTCAGTACAACTTACTATTTTTAGCAGGTTTTCGGGTCCTAAACTTCTGGAGTCGTTTTGAGGCCCTAAATGACGTTTTTTGGGAAAAACAAGAGCAACATGGGTCCATGGACCAAATTTTTTCACATAAAAAGTTGTAGTCCTCAGATATATATTTCTAATGAGGTATGGTGTGCGTCAAACGAAGATTGTATGCCAAAGTTACGTCCCTGGGAAGTTGAAACACCAATTTACCTAAATGGGTCCCATAGTTTTGGTGCTTCATCTCCTAGTGTTAGGTTTTTGGATATTTAGGGTTTTCCATTGTTTCTCAATAATAAATAGGCATTCGAGTCTCATTGTAACACAATTCAAAGACCTGTAGCCACCACATCTCTTCTCAGAGATACGCTACCAGTGCCCTAGCTAGTTTATTTCCATTACGTTTATAAGCATATTTATGTTATTTGATATTAAAGAAATGAAGCATTATTTCTGTTGAATATTTTTGTTTATGTCTATTTCAGTATTTTATTTCATTCCTGCATAAATCTGGATCAGTGATATCAGAACGGTCTGCGCTTTCTCTGTTTTTCTTTGCATGTCCCCAACTGGTCAGGGTATAAGGAGTTAGGGCTCGATCTGGTTGAACCCTTGCAAGATCAACCTCGACGACCTCCCATGGTGGAAGAAAATAAAGACGAGGGAGCAGAAGATCCTATCAAAATAGTGCTCGAGGAGGCCCTCGAGAAACAAAGGAACGTGATGATGGATAAATTTTCTCAGATCCTTCAACGGTTGCCCACCTACGGCACATCTGCATCCAGCAACCACTCTAGAGGTGCCACTCCCTTCAAGGTATAGGTAAACTTTGGCATTCGTGTATTTGAAGGCTAGATAGATGTAGACATCATAGATAGATGGTTGAATTTGCTAGAAGGGTATTTCTTGGTCCATGATTTCTCCGACCGAGAAAAGGTTATTTTTTCACTCCTCAAAGCCGCCCCCCATGTAAAATACTAGTGGGAAACCTACTATGAGAAAAAGGATGGGAGGGAACCCTCTCTATTCTCGGACACACCTAATTGGAATTCATTCTGAGACACCATCAAGGAACAATATTAACCTGTGGGGAGCTATAAGGACAAGTACATCCAATGGACCATGCTGTGGAAGTAAAGGGATCAAGATGTGCACGAACTCACAAATTTATTCCATACCCTGCGCACAAATCTAGGTATTAAAGATTCAAACAGACATTTGGTGCTTAAGTACCGTAGATTTCTGCACAGATGCATTAAGGAGGAAATGGATTTATTCGACATTACCTCACTTGGCACGACATATCGCTATGCTGCCAAGACCGAGCATAAATTTAAGCAGAAGAAGCGAGACTTTGGATCCGCGAATCTGAAGCCAGGGAAAGGCACCCACAAACCACAGAATACGGGGCAGAGCCAAAGCAGGGCGACTCAGAACACCACCACAAATCCAACGAAGGACACGAGGAAGTGGTGTGAGTTATGGCATAGTATATTAAATTTTCATCCTTATAAGTAGGAAGAAAATTTCAATTTCCCCAAGCAACATTAGCGAATCTGACTATGAAAATTATCACAGTGTCACTAGCCGAAAACTGGAGAATATTTTCTGGATATTCCTGAGGTGTTGACTGGACTACCAGGTCATCAGTTTGTCACTATTCTCCACATTTTTTACCTATTTGAGAAAACGTACAGCAGACCGTAACTTACTCATATGAACTTGGATTTTGATGAAACATGTTTCATTGGAATCCTAGTGACGAGCTCTATCTGGTCACTCTAGCTTGGAGAATTTTTGAGCACTTTCATTTTTGAGAAAAATACTGAGCCTATGATCAGAAGATATTTTATATGATGTGGTTTTCAGTGAAGGAAAGGTGCTCCTTCATCACAAAGCCACAACACAAGTAAAGAGGATTGGGGTTTGTGTGAAGAACCTCTACAAACTTGATGTAGATGGTTGCATAGCATTGAGCAGTAAAGTAGGGAAGGTGGTGAGTCGGGATACATGTGAGTTATGGCATAGTATATTGGTCCATCTACACCACAGTGCTTTGAGGATCATGCAACATATTTATATAGGTCTTCCAAAGGGTACTCTTACGCAGATAGAGACATGCAAGGGATGTACCATGGGGAAGTATGCGAAAACCATGTGATTTTCCCTTGAGAGGGAGCTTGACTTGCATGTAGATGAGGAACTCTTAGTTCCAAAGGATGAACCTCGAGATGTGGAGAAGCCACAAGTAGAGGATCATGGAGTGCCAGAAACCACTCATGCAGAGCTATCCACCAGAAATGGTAGGAAGAGCACTAGAGAGGCTGACAGATTGATGCTAGATACGACGGAGCATTTAGGTGCACCTACATCATAGCACAGGCAGAGAAGGTCCCTAGACAGGTACATTGGATACATGGAGCTTATGAGCAAGTGTATTGTGACAAAACCATCCTCTTTTGAGGAAGCAATGCAGCAGCCAACATGCGTTGATGCCATGGCTAAGGAGTATGACTCCATTATCATAAACAATGCATGGGAAGTGATCCCAAGACTAGCGGGGAAGTCAGTGGTTGGATCTAGGTGGATCTACAAGGTGAACCAAATAGAGACTTCCAGGAGGGGGGAATTTCAAGCCAGATGGGTAGAGGGAGTACATACAACTATACCTGCAGGTGTGAGGTGGGGCAATGTGCAGATATGATCCCAAGAAGAAATTTGGGCAGGGTCCATTGCGATGGTGTGTCTCCTGGATCAAACCTGGCTACAAGGAACCAAAATTACCACAGTAGCAGGATTGATCAGTTAGATTGATGAAGTCAGATGAAATGAAGACAAAAATCAGAGTGACGGGTGTCGAATACTAGAGCGTAGATTAGAGTTGGCAGTTGTGCAGAGTGCACGGATGCATATATCAACAACCCAGAGAGTCCAGTAGACATGTGTAGTAGCTAGCAGAAGTCAGAAGACTCTAATGACAGATGCATAATATTGATTCAGTTGTTTGGAGGCTATTCAGTTTCAAAAGAGTTGCATGTGCGAACAACACTAGGAAGTGTTGCATGCAAGAACATTCCAAAGGTACCAGATCGGGACAGATTGATTCGTTTCTTGTTGAGAGGGAGTGTTGAAATTTGAAATAAGAAACAATGAAATTGGCATCCAGAAACAACACACACACTAGTTTGGGATCATAGGTCACACAATTATGGATCCTAGTGACACATTAGTGTGCAACCAATTTTTAAATAAAATAGAAAATTAATTGTAATCTTATCTCATAACAACTTGTAATAGCTAACTAAGTGTGATAGACTTACTTAGCTCAAGAATTTCGTTTTGAGGGTCAAAGGATAGGCATGTAGAGTGATTCTATTATTAAGAGGGTCCAATTGTAGTTATAGTACCAGTGTGGTGTGAGTGGGATCAGTTAAGTCACATTAATTGAGTTAAAATCAATTTAACTAGTTCTAATTGTTTAATGAGCTAGTGGAAGATCAAGTGAATTAAAATAGATTTAATTAACCAGTAGTGATCTACCAAGTAACAGATGATTCACTATTTATAGCTACATGCATGTCAATTCTGGTGGAGACCCAGTTGAGACAAAGGTTCCTGGCTAGTAAACTATCAGTTGCATTTTAGGTAAACTTCTTAGATGCAGTTATAAAACCACAGGAATCCCATGATGAATTGTGCAATAAAGGAAGGTTGAATTTCCTATTTAATAGGGATTTAATTCTCTAGGGATTGCGTAAGCAGGGTAGGCTGATAATTGGCTATGTGTTTGTCCAATTTTTCCTAGATCAGTGTGAAGCAATTGGTAGAGTGTATGAGGTTGCGGTGAGCACAATACATTGTATTGTTTCATGATTATTTAGTTTTTTATAAAATAAAGATGGAGGGGTTTTGAGTAGCTACCTTCCCCAGTAATATATGGTGTTGTGTAAAGATTTACTTCTTTCTCTTACTTGCATGTGATTGAGTGATCATGTTTTATATTTCACAAATATTGTACAAGGATTCAATATCTTGCTTTAGTACATTGCATGATCGAATTGAATACATTGATATAATTTATACATGGTATTATAGTTGTGTTAGAGATTTTCTACACCACTCGATGTAGGTTGTCACCAGCTCAATCCATTGGGAAACCCCTTCAAATAAAATAGACTGGCCAATCACCATCGACCAATTTCTGTTATAAAATCTAATCAAGCACACAATCGAAAAATATCTTAAATGACGGTGCAAACCAATAATGGATTGTCTCTCATATAATCAATGACAAACTTGGAAAATAAAAATCTCCCCAGACCAATTAATGACCCCAAGAGACTCCTTCGTGCTCGAATTCAAAATTTAAATATGTTACCAACTCCACCAATCAACATTAATGCACTTGCATAGCAGTAAAGATCCTCGAAAATCCTCCTATCGACCAATCCCAACCTAGAGAGGAGAAGGAAGACCTATAGGAGCAAAGGTTCAGAAGAAATACCATGTAAAAAAACCAGCCAATATATCTCAGATAAAACATAGAGAAGAACAAAAGGTAGCTGCTAAGATCCTCAAAAATCCCTTGATTGACCATTCCCAAACCAGGGAAGGTGCAGGAAGATCCACAAGAGCAAAGGTTTAGAAGAAAGACAATGTAAACAACCAACTAGTGTGTCTCAGATAGATCACAGAGTATACCAACAACTAGAGTGGAAAATAAATTGTTCTTAGTGTACCTTGAAACAAAAGAACCAGTAGTGATCCCTGATATCATTCAAAATCAGGATAAAAAATGAATCTAGCTCAGATAATTATGCTTAGACGCATAGCACCAAACAACACCAATAATTGCACCAGTAAATGCTACATTTAATCCATCTACCTTCACACTTACAACCAAAATTACTGCCCTTGTGAATTTTGTGACTAATGCTTCCATAATCCTATCTTTTATCCTCGGTGTCTACTTCTCGCAAAAGTTACCGTAAATATTTTGATGTAGGCATATTGTCTACTAGCAGATATTCTATAATTTGTCTCCACCATCATTTAAGTGAATATAATCCATGTTGTCGATGACCGTCAGAAGCTTCATCACAACAATGTATTGATAACAACAACCAACAGATAGAAGTAGTGTTCAAAATAAATGAAACAGTAAAAAAACACATATATCGATGGAGACCCCGAAAAGTAATCCAACTATGTTACTGCCTATCCATGTTCAGCGAAAGTGCCTCCGTCGCTCCTCTCACCAAACATCTTTGTTATCTGCCTCCATTTCCCTAAATCCCATTAGTTGTTTTCGGCCTCCATCGCTTTGCTTCCTGAAGAACCGATCAACAACATAAAGACAAACCCCTAATCCTTTACTTTGGCATTTTTACTAGCGCCGCGTATCAAAAATTTTAAGACAAAATATTTCTTTTGTCTTAAAAGCCCCCTCTGTGTTGTAGTGTCGAATGCAATGACATACAATTTGTCTCTAATCATATAAATAGATATCAAAGGGACATAAGAGGGATTGATGTCTGAGAAATCTTACCAGGAAAAGTTGTCATGTTCTTTAGAGTCAGCCACCCCACAAAAACGAAGAGCCCAACAAATTGTTGTCTTTATATAAGATAACGTGAATGATAAGTGAAATAGAAACCTTGATATAGGTGCGAGACAATAGTAGCCTGCACGTTAGCAGACTTAGGGTGCACTATTAGAGTCAATTTTGCAAGTCATGTTAGATAATATTGTCTTCAATTGATATGGTTTTGTCTTAATTGTTAATTGTCTTAAATGAATTTCGTAATATAAAGTTTCGTCTTAAAATACTTTTGTCTCAAGTTGTTTTTGTCTTAAATATAAAGTTTTGTCTTAAATTATTTTTGTCTTAAATTATTTTTATCTTAAAATATTTTTTCCTCAAACTATTTTTGTCTTAAATATAAAGTTTTGTCTTAAAATATTTGTCTTGAATTGTTTTTTGTGTTAATTTTTTTTTGTTTCAAACTCTTTTTGTCTTAAATATAAAGTTGTTTTTGTCTTAAAATAATTTATCTTAAATTGTTTTTGTCTTAAATATAAAAATTTATTTTAAAATATTTTTGTCTTATATAAAATTTTGTCTTAAAATATTTTTTTAGTCTCAAACCCTTTTTTTATTGAATATAAATAATTAAAACAATTCAATTAATATCAAATTCAATTTTGGTCCGAAACTCTTTTTGTATTGAATATAAATATTTAAGACAATTCAATTGATATCAAATTCAATTTAAAACGAATAAAATAAAAAAGTGATTTCGTAAACCAGAGATTTCTATTATCAAATGTCTTAAAAGTGCCTTGTCCTAGTTGGTGACAAATCACTAACAGGATTTTCAACTCTCGATAAAGTCGCCAAATGGTAGACCTTGGTGCCCACGACCCCTACAATTGCGTGTCAACATGGAAAACTCGTAAGTGTTCAAGAGAACAGATACAATAAAAAATCAGATAAACAACCTAAGGTTTGGTAAACGTATGAAATTAAGATTGGGCCTCATCCTAATCCAACGCGCATGCCATGTTTTTTCCTTGTTAACTGTGCGAAGAAAACCTTAAATTAATCAGCATGTGGGGAATTAACAATTTTGTCTATAGTCAGACCATGAAATCTGGATAGTTTTCTATGATTAAACGGAATTATAATTGTTAACAAAGCTCAACTCCAATTGCTAATAAAACACTCTACAATTTTAAAGTTGCAAATTGTTTCACGGCACGGCACGGCACGGCACTGAGATTACATGTGGGCAACGAAGCTCAACTCTAATTACAAACAAAATACTTTTTTCACGGCTCGGTGGGCAGCTGAGGAACTAGGTTGCCCTTTGTTTTATGTCATCCATTGACTTTAAAACATAGTTACTAGAGTCGGCCGAACTGCCCCGGAAGAATTCGAAAATCGGATGATTCAGTTGAATTAGCATTATCACATACATACATTAATGTTAAAATTATAAAATAAATAAATTTATATTTTATTTATGAAAGTTTTATTATAAAAAATTATATATTTAAAAGTAGTTTATGACATTAATATATATCTTAAATTAATTTAAGGTTTTTATTTTAAATGACCAGATTTCTTATAATAAATGTGGATATTTGTAAGGATAGCCATTTATATTTTATAATTATTGTTTTTTAAATTTATTCATCTTAATTTAATATTTTGTAAAAAAAAATATAAAATTTAATACAATATTTAGAATAAATTACAAGATAAATTTTTTTTCCAAAATGTATGAGCTTAATATAATGAAAATATATAAATGTGTTTTTAATTAATCATATTATTAGGATTTGATTGACATTCTGAACCAATTAATGTGGTTCATTCTTGGAACTAATGTGGTTAGTCGAGAATGAACCACATTAGTTCTTTGATAATCTAAAAGACAATTATCAAGATTATGGATAAAAAAAGTATTAGATCTAACATAATGAAAATAATGTGTATAAGTCAATATCATTATATTTTTAAATAATATATCAAAACACAATTAATGAAGTAATTCTTTATAATTAGATTTATATTTATATGTAATTTTATGAGCAGTAAATTCACATAATTTATTTAAAAAAAATATGAAAAGGAAAATAAATGGGAAAAAAAATGTGTATCACTATTGCTATGATATGATGGTCATATCTAATAAGAAAAAAAAAATTAACAATTTTAAAGAGAGCTTTAAAGGTAAAAGTTTTTTCAAAAATACTAATTAAAGTTTAAGAGCTAAAACTATATTGAAAATTAGAGTAACTTTATTTTATATTCTATTAGATTTACATTTGAAATGGCAAAAAATTTAATAAAAGATATATCATATCAAATATAATAATAATATTTTTTATATATAATTATATATATAGCAACCACGTTAATATATGTGGTTGATATAAGCTCATGAAAGTATATCACACATGAAGAATTGCATCACTAAATGTGGTTAAAAAATGCCTAAAATTTAATGATATAAATTTAATATTAATCATAACATTAATATTCATATTAATAATAATATAATAATAAAAATAATAACATTATTTAAAAAATAACTATTATAATAAAAATATTCTTATTATAATTAAAATTAAAAATAATTATTCATTTATATTAATTATTGTTAATAATAACTAATAAATAGAAATTTATTACTAATGATAATTAACAATTTATTATTATCATTATTATTAGATAATATTACTACTTCTTTTTCTGGTGGTTTATTAATCTATGTGCCCGCACACATGAACCCAGTTGCATCCACGGTCTAAAAATCTCGATAAACCCTCGGCCTTGCACATGAGGCCTAACCCCGTGGGCGTCAAGGAGATTCAATCTTGTGACCTCCCAACCAGCAAAGTACTTAACAAAGGGAACTCAACTGATTGAGCTAACCCTTGTGGCTAGTTAATATTACTAATATTTTTAATTAAGATTATTAAATTGATTAACAATTTATTATTCGCATTATTATTAGGTAATATTACTATTATTATTAATAAGATTATTAAATTGATTATTAATTAAATTTAATATTATTATTAATTAATAGTTAATTATTATTAACTAATAATATTATTAATATTAATTAATTAAATATTAATAATAATATTATTATTATTAATGAATTCATTCATTTTTATTTAGTGATAATTAATTAATTAATTAACAATAATTAATAATATTTTAAAGCCAAGGGATTGATATTATAAATCCAATGGACTAATAAACCTTCGGATAAATAATATAAACCGAAAGGGCTTATAAAACCTAGGTGTAACCACCATTTTAAGTGGAAACAGATAATTAAGGATTAGTTATATTGTTGTGTTATTTTCTTTTAAATAAGAATATGTGAACAAAATGAAATGTTTATTTTAATAAAGATTTACTGTGGAAGTAGTTTCATAAGTAAATGATTGGTAAAAAGGTAAAATCAAGATCTGATGTTAGTTAGAAAACAGTTTCACAGTTATCTAAGTACTCTGGAATAAATAAAGCATTCCAAGGGGAGTTTTGGTGGGGGATCTGTGCACAAAAGACACTCTGTGAACTGGAAGCAAGAACTGTTTTTTTTTTCCAGAACAGATAATACCCTGGGTTGGAGTTCTGGACCGGATTGTCCCGTGAACTCCCCAATACTACTGTTTTCACTGGAGTCGGAGGGTAATGGACCGGACTGTCCTGGAAACCTCCTCCAGAACTTTCTGAACTAACAACGAACTCAGACTTGAGCTCGGGGGAGAGCTGCAGGACGTGATCGCCCAGCTCGTGGAAGGGAGGCACATACACCACTTCACTCGAATCTCGGGACAGATGAGTAGATTTGGTTTTGGTAGTTGTATTATCGGAAAGTTAATTACTGGTTTACTTGTCATTAAGACCTACTAGAGGGTTATACATTTGTCCTGGCATGTGTGAGGCAAACGATAGAATCATAATAATGACAAAAGCTGTATCTTTTTATTTCGGTATTTGTATATACACTTATAAGATTATAACATAACAGAAGATAAATTGTAGCATAATAGCCAGAACTGTTTCTTTATCCGGTGACTATGTATATATTTAGAATTTAAATAGAGAGAATATTTGTTGAAAATTGATATTATTCCATTTATACACGGTGAAAATATACATGTACATATAGAAAGAGAAAAAGCTGAAAGTGACGGATCTGTTCATTTTAATTAAATGATATATAAATTAGAAATGAGAAACAACCATAGAAATGCTTTATAAAATTGTTCTTTTTGTTCTTTAATTCAGTAACAACATATAGTTCAGGGTTGTTAGTCCAAATGAATGAGTTCTTAATGCATATGAACGAAGCAACCAATATATACAATAAGACCTGTACAAACTAGAAAAGGAATAAAACGGTAAGAAGAAACAAGTTTTCCTTCCTCCTCCCTAAGAAAAAAATATCCCTACTTAGCATCATGGGCGAGGGAGACCGTTAACCCATAGCGCCTGCGGAAAACAGGCCTCTGGGTTGGTCGTCTCTCTCCTTGGGAGAACTCGGACTACTAAGTGGTCCGGACACTGTTAATACAGTTTAATATAAACAAGAGAGGAGCAATATAGTGAGGTTCGCCTGAGTCAACAATTCATTCTCAGAAACAATAAAATAGAACATTGTACAGTGTGACAGAGTACATAATTCAACCAGAAATACATGAACCAGCACGGGCCTGAAACAAACAACCACAAGCACCATATGTATGCGCCTGAAGGCACCAATAAACACCAGAGAACGCCTCACGAAAGTTCACCGGAAAATATAGATTGGAAACTGAAGATATGCTCAGAAATGAAAAGAAATTCACCAAACAGTAGAGATTATCCATTGAAGTCATAAGGAACAACACATCAGTAAAATTCCGTCAGGCCATGGCACATAACAAATTCATGCCTACAAGAAACTGCTAGTGTTCACAAACCCGCCACAGCGCAGGAAGCGTTTGTAGCATAAAGCGCCGGAGGGGCAACAGTCCTAGAAAAACCCTAGATAAGTAAAGAACTTCAGAAACCCTGGTCGGGTATAACAAAGATTTATGTACATCCATAGTCATAATAAAAGTCTAAACTTAACAAGGCAAGGCAGCCTGGGCGGCTGCCAAAATCTCAACGCCTTCAGCTATGAATATTGGAACTGGGTTCGGGTACATAAATCCCATAGCAAGGGTTAAATACCTGTGCAAACGAGCGATGACATTAGTTTGTTGAAGCCGAAGTTTAGCAAAGTAGGTAGCAGCCGAGCGGAGGGAGATGTACCTGACAATCAAACCGACTCTGCACCTGTCAACAGAACCCCCAAATTATCAGTGAACGGAATCTAAGGTAAATCGATGAAAGCTAAATCGAATCAATAAGTTAAAAGAAAACCTTTGTACCTGAGCAAACGCAGTGGGGCATCCAGGACAAAGAATGGACAGTTGTAAAATCGATCAGCCGAGACGGGGAACTTTAAACACACAATCCACAGTCAGTATGTGCGTATGCCACAAGTGGGAAGCCGGAACAAGATTTCGGAGCTGCGAAGACTACCTGGAGTGTTTAAAGCCGACTTCTCCTATGCAGGAAAACCCCATCGACCAACTGTGCCACGGAATAGGAACCCTAAGGCGCAGACCCTGCCTCCAGATGTTCCGGCGAAGCATCGCAATGACTGAAGAGTCAGTTACGGGCGGGGTAGGCATTACCCAACCCTAGCAAATCTGCACCGTCGGTTCCGGATAGCCATCGACGGCCAGATGCTTGCCAGGCCCGGATCGATGGTACGAGTGGATATCCCGAGGCAATAAATCATTACCGGATCCCAAGAACCAATAAAATATTGATACACATACATAGATCAGGATTAAAGTTGTATTACCACCGAAGCCTCCGGAACTTTAATGATAAATCCAAGAGCTATGTTAAGTTATGTGGCATTTAAAACGTACAGCAATGCGTGTCAGTCAACTTGAGAACACCGTAATTACAATATATCACAACAAAACATTTCTAATGTCAACTGTACATATATGCCAAGGACCTCCATATAAACTATTTTCCAAAGTTTAGCATGCAGATAATTTTTTTTTATTTTGATTATTACTGTAGTAACTTCGTTTTAATGATATGTGTGACAAGTGGTATCAGAGCCTGTTACAAGGCTGGGACCCTATTGGGCCAACTAACGTTCAACTGTGTGTTAATTATGCACAGTCCAACAAGTAAATGGAAAGACAAGTGAGACGGACCCCTTCACAACAGTCACAGCGAAATGCCGGGGACATGCAGCCTCCGCCAGGGGGCAACCCTGAGATGTGGGTTCAGTTGGGGATTGAACAGCACCAGCGGTCAAACCGGCTGATGGAAGAGCAACAACAGCAGACCCGCATCTTATTGCATACAGTACAACAGTTACAGGAGGAGATGGAGAGGGTACGACAGGAGAACGCCAGAATGATGCAGGAGCAGGAAAGAATCTTAAAAAGCCTGTCTGATAAACAAAACCACAGGAATGAAAATCCCAGTGCTGACAGAGAACACCAAGAGGGGAATGAACAGCAAACTGAAGAGTAAGATGTGAGTCAAAAAGAAAAAAGTCCGTCCCAGCGCAATACCTTGAACAGAAACCTTAATGAAGCAAAATCTGAAAATGGAACAGAAGGGAAAGCAGGAAAAAGACAGAAGGTGGAATTACATGGAGAATTTAGAAAGATTAAACCACCCACCTTCGATGGAGAAAAAGAAGAGGTAGCTGAGGCCTGGTTGATAAATATGAACAAGTACTTCCAAGTGTATGATTATGACAGTGGTCTCAAGGCACGATTGGCAATTTATCAGCTAAAGGACAAAGCCACCCTATGGTGGGAAGAAGTGAAGAACGTGAAGGGGATAGAAGATCAAGACGTAACATGGGATAAGTTCCAACAGTATTTTAAGGACAAATATTTGACGGAGCGTTTCTACGATGAAAAAGCTCGGGAATTTCATGACTTAAGGCTAGGCCAGTTGACTATAGACGAGTTCATCACCAAGTTTACATCGTTACTGCGTTATGTACCGTATCTAAGAGATGAAAAGGCCAAGGTTCAGAGATTTCTGAGTAGTTTACCCACCCATATGAAGGAGCGTATTGAATTTGTCAATCCTAGAACGATGGATGAAGCTATCAGAAAGGCAAGGCTGTGCTACTAGCAAGCAAAAAATAAGGTAGATCAAGGAAAAGGATGGCCAGCAAAGAAGGAAAATAGGAACAGTGTTGGATTCAAAAAGGGCAAAACCAGTAACTTCAGGAATTCAGCCAAGAATTCAATTAATAAGCAATTGGGCAGAAACCATCAAAGGATTAGATGGCCAGGTGAAGATAAAACTGTGGAAGCTTCAAATAGACCAGAGCAAACTCCAAACCAGAGACCACCTCTGCAATGTTGGGGCTGTGGGGCAGTGCATTACTATCGAGATTGCCCACAACGGGGAAAAGCTGAAACAGTGAATAATTTGCAGGAAGCCTCTACGGTGGGGGACGTTGCCAGAAGCATACCGAGGATTCACGCTCCATTGGAGGATCGGCAGGCTGATTTCCAACCCACCATGATAGAACTGGAAGGTAACTTGTTTTCTCAAACTATTTCTATTTTAGTGGACCCAGGCGCAAGTCTGAGTTATATAAGTCCTAAACTTGTAGAAATCTGTAAACTACCAAGTCAAAAGTTTAAGAAAAGCTGGTTGGTTCAGTTAGCTACAGGAGCTAAAAGAAAAGTTAGTGCTAAAATAACAGATTGTGCTCTGCAAGTCGGCGGACAGCAGTTGACGGTGGATTTAAATATTCTGCCCTTGGGCTCTTATGATGTTTTGTTGGGCATGGATTGGTTGGAGAAACATTGGACTCTTATAGATTGCAAAGAAAAGATAGTTTACTACAGGGATCAGAATGGTAATCGCCAATAGATTCAGGGCTTAAAGAAGCCTGTACATATGCAACCAGTTACCGCTTCTCAGTTGGCAAGATGTATGAGGAAGGGATGCCAAATGTACGCCATACAGGTTGGGCTGTCCGAACCCAAGAACAAGGTTGTTATGTTAGAAAATATACCTGTGATACAGGAATTCAAAGATGTATTTCCTGAAGAAATACCGGGATTGCCACCTAAAAGAGAGGTTGATTTTACAATCGAATTACTGCCAGGAGCTTCACCAATTTCACGAAATCCCTACCGTATGAGTGTGCCAGAATTGACTGAGCTGAAAATGCAGCTTCAGGAGTTGCTGGATAAAGGGTACATTAGACCCAGCGTGTCACCTTGGGGAGCACCTGTGTTGTTTGTCAGGAAAAAGGATGGGACCATGCGCATGTGCATGGATTACCGACAGCTAAACAAGTTGACTGTTAAGAACAGATACCCCCTACCCCGTATAGATGACCTGTTCGATCAGGTAAAGGGAGCTACTGTGTTCTCGAAGATTGATTTGCGGTCTGGCTATCATCAGATCAGAATTAAGGATGAGGATATACACAAAACTGCTTTTCGCACAAGATACGGCCACTATGAATTCGTGGTATTGCCTTTTGGTTTAACTAATGCTCCAGCCACTTTCATGAGATTGATGCATAGTGTTTTCCATCCTTACCTGGACAATTTCGTGCTAATCTTCATTGATGATATACTGATTTATTCCAAGAATGTAGAGGAACACCAGAAGCATTTGCGCATGGTGCTAGAATTATTAAGGAAGCACCAACTATATGCAAAATTCAGTAAATGCGACTTCTTTAAAGAAGAAATACAGTATCTTGGACATGTGATAACTAAGGAGGGTATAGCGGTGGACCCGGAGAAGATCAAGACCATTATGGAGTGGAAGGTGCCACAAAATGTAGCAGACATACGATATTTTATGGGTCTCGCTGGGTACTACTGGCAATTTATAAATGGGTTTTCAAAGATAGCCTTTCCCATTACTTCCTTACAGAGAAAAGGGAAGATTTTTAGATGGACAAAGGAATGTCAGGACATTTTTGAAAGGCTGAAGCAGTTATTGACAACTGCACCTGTATTAAGTGTGGCAGACCCGGATAAGGAGTTTGAGGTTTGTACAGATGCCTGCAAGGAGGGGGTTGGAGCTGTACTATCACAAGAGGGAAAGGTGATAGCGTATGAATCTCGCAAGCTAAAGGATTATGAACAGAAATATTCAGCTTACGATTTAGAGCTAACAGCAGTGGTGCACGCTCTTCGAGTATGGAGACATTATCTACTTGGAAAGAGATTTGTATTAAGGACTGACCATAGTAGTCTAACCAACTACTTCAAACAAGCTGATTTAAATTCTCGACAAGCGAGATGGAATGCTTTCTTGAGCGAGTTTGATATCGATCTGCAACATGTAAAAGGAAAAGAGAACCGGGTCGCGGATGCATTAAGCAGAAGAGTGCACAACATCTATGAGTTGTATGTTAATCAAATTGAAACCAGATTTCTGGATCAAATCAGAATGGAAGCTGACAAGGATCCTGAGTATAAGTACTTGTGGCAGCAAACACAAACACCTGAAGGCCAAGGTGAGCATGAAGATTATGAGATTAATCAAGATGGATTGCTGATTTTCAAGAAGAGGATAGTTATCCCAAACAGGGTGGAATTAAAAACCATGATACTAGATGAATATCATAGAAGCAACTATGCTGGACACCCAGGATATCAAAAGATGCTGACCGCTATTCGAAAGGATTACTGTTGGTCCGGTATGAGAAAGGATATAGCGAATTATCTGAATAAGTGTTTAGAGTGCCAGCAAGTGAAGGTGGAGCATATGCATCCTGCTGGATTAATGCAGCCCATACCTATCCCTGAATGGAAATGGGAGGTAATCTCATTAGATTTCATTACTGGTTTACCGAAAACAAAACGGGGAAATGACTCTATAATGGTAGTAGTGGACCGGCTAAGTAAATCAGCACATTTTATACCTGTCCAATCCACCTATAAGACAGTACAGATAGCGGACTTATTTATGCGTGAAATCTTTCGGTTCCATGGCATTCCTAAGACCGTTATCTCGGATAGAGATGTGAAGTTCACATCCGCATTCTGGAAGGCCCTGTTTGCAGGTTTAGGGACGCAAGTACATTTTAGTACTGCATACCATCCGCAAACAGATGGTCAAACCGAGCGGGTGAACCAGATACTGGAAGATATGTTAAGGATGTATGTTATGCAGCAACCCGTTAAATGGGAAGAGTATTTACACTTGATAGAATTTGCATACAACAATGGTTATCAAGAATCCTTAAGGATGAGTCCGTTTGAGGCGTTATACGGACGGCAATGTAGAACCCCCATTAATTGGAGCAGCCCAGACACCAAACTTATGTTGGGACCAGATATGCTAGCCGAAATGGAAGCGGAGGTAAAGAAGATCCGACAGAATTTGAAAGCAGCGCAAGACAGGCAGAAGGTGTATGCGGACAGGAAGAGATCGTACCGTGAATATGAAGTTGGAGATCACGTATATGTCCGAATTAAACCGAAGAAAAGCACATTAAGATGGGCATCTTGCGCAAAGCTAGCACCTCGATTCTGTGGTCCTTTCCAAATATTGGAAAGAGTGGGACCAGTGGCGTATCGCTTAGCGCTTCCTAGCCACATCCGGGTGCATAATGTCTTTCATGTATCGTTATTGAAACGATACGTTCATGATCCTAGACACATAATCCATTCGCAAAACATTCAGGTAGTGAATGCATGATGGTTAAAATGATAATATGATGTTAGAGACCTACAAAACTAACATAAAGTTCTTTATGTGCAGGTAGAACCGGACGGAGAGTTTCTGGTCGAGCCTCACAGTATAATAGACCGGAGGGAAATCATGCTCCGGAGACGAGCCATCGCCCAGGTTAAAGTGCAGTGGAAGCACTTTGGACCTGAGGAGGCCACTTGGGAAGACGAGAGTTTCGTCAGTGAAGCTTATCCAGAGCTTTTCTCTGCAAGAGAATAGAAACACCAAGGACGGTGTTCTCCTTAGGGGGGGGCACCTGTAACCACCATTTTAACTGGAAACAGATAATTAAGGATTAGTTATATTGTTGTGTTATTTTCTTTTAAATAAGAATATGTGAACAAAATGAAATGTTTATTTTAATAAATATTTACTGTGGAAGTAGTTTCATAAGTAAATGATTGGTAAAAAGGTAAAATCAAGATCTGATGTTAGTTAGAAAACAGTTTCACAGTTATCCAAGTACTCTGGAATAAATAAAGCATTCCAAGGGGAGTTTTGGTGGGGGATCTGTGCACAAAAGACACTCTGTGAACTGGAAGCAAGAACTGTTTTTTTTTTCCAGAACAGATAATACCCTGGGTTGGAGTTCTGGACCGGATTGTCCCGTGAACTCCCCAGTACTACTGTTTTCACTGGAGTCGGAGGGTAATGGACCGGACTGTCCTGGAAACCTCCTCCAGAACTTTCTGAACTAACAACGAACTCAGACTTGAGCTCGGGGGAGAGCTGCAGGACGTGATCGCCCAGCTCGTGGAAGGGAGGCACATACACCACTTCACTCGAATCTCGGGACAGATGAGTAGATTTGGTTTTGGTAGTTGTATTATCGGAAAGTTAATTACTGGTTTACTTGTCATTAAGACCTACTAGAGGGTTATACATTTGTCCTGTGCTTAATAGGAGACAAACAGTAGAATCATAATAATGACAAAACTGTATCTTTTTATTTCAGTGACTGTATATACACTTATAGTTATAACAGAAGATAAATTGTAGCATAATGACAGAACTGTTTCTTTATCCAGTGACTATATGTATATATTTAAATTTAGAACAGAAGATAACTGTTGAAAATTGATAAACTGTTCGTTTATACCAGTGAAAATATACATGTACATATAGAAGGAAAAACTGTAGAAAGTGACAGATCTGTTCATTTAATTCAAGAGCAGTATGTAAATTAGAGCAGGAAACAACCATAGAAATGCTTTATAAAACTGTTCTTTATTTCAGTAACAACATATAGTTCAGGATTGTTAATCCAAATGAACGAGTTCTTATTGCTTATGAACAAAGCAACCAATGCACACCATAAAACCTGTACAAACTAGAACAGGAATAAAACAGTAAGAAGAAGAAAGTTTTTCCTTCCTTCTCCCTAAGAAAAATATTCTTACTTAGTATCATGGACGAGGGAGACCGTTAACCCTTAGCGCCTGCGGAAACAGGCCTCTGGGTTGGTCGTCTCTCTCCTTGGGAGAACTCGGACTTTTGAGTGGTCCGGACACTGTTAATACAGTTAATATAAACAAGAGAGGAGCAATATAGTGAGGTTCGCCTGAGTCAACAATTCATTCTCAGAAACAATAAAATAGAACATTGTACAGTGTGACAGAGTACATAATTCAACCAGAAATACATGAACCAGCACGGGCCTGAAACAAACAACCACAAGCACCATATGTATGCGCCTGAAGGCACCAATAAACACCAGAGAACGCCTCACGAAATTTCACCGGAAAATATAGATTGGAAACTGAAGATATGCTCAGAAATGAAAAGAAATTCACCATACAGTAGAGATTATCCATTGAAGTCATAAGGAACAACACATCAGTAAAATTCCGTCAGGCCATGGCACATAACAAATTCATGCCTACAAGAAACTGCTAGTGTTCACAAACCCGCCACAGCGCAGGAAGCGTTTGTAGCATAAAGCGCCGGAGGGGCAACAGTCCTAGCAAAACCCTAGATAAGTAAAGAACTTCAGAAACCCTGGTCGGGTATAACAAAGATTTATGTACATCCATAGTCATAATAAAAGTCTAAACTTAACAAGGCAAGGCAGCCTGGGCGCCTGCCAAAATCTCAACGCCTTCAGCTATGAATACTGGAACTGGGTTCGGGTACATAAATCCCATAGCAAGGGTTAAATACCTGTGCAAACGAGCGATGACATTAGTTTGTTGAAGCCGAAGTTTAGCAAAGTAGGTAGCAGCCGAGCGGAGGGAGATGTACCTGACAATCAAACCGACTCTGCACCTGTCAACAGAACCCCCAAATTATCAGTGAACGGAATCTAAGGTAAATCGATGAAAGCTAAATCGAATCAATAAGTTAAAAGCAAACCTTTGTACCTGAGCAAACGCAGTGGGGCGTCCGGGACGAAGAATGGACAGTTGGAAAATCGATCAGCCGAGACGGGGAACTTTAAACACACAATCCACAGTCAGTATGTGCGTATGCCACAAGTGGGAAGCCGGAACAAGATTTCGGAGCTACGAAGACTACCTGGAGTGTTTAAAGCCGACTGCTCCTATGCAGGAAAACCCCATCGACCAACTGTGCCACGGAATAGGAACCCTAAGGCGCAGACCCTGCCTCTAGATGTTCCGGCGAAGCATCGCAATGACTGAAGAGTCAGTTACGGGCGGGGTAGGCATTACCCAACCCTAGCAAATCTGCATCGTCGGTTCCGGATAGCCATCGACGGCCAGATGCTTGCCAGGCCCGGATCGATGGTACGAGTGGATATCCCGAGGCAATAAATCATTACCGGATCCCAAGAACCAATAAAACATTGATACACATACATAGATCAGGATTAAAGTTGTATTACCACCGAAGCCTCCGGAACTTTAATGATAAATCCAAGAGCTATGTTAAGTTATGTGGCATTTAAAACGTACAGCAATGCGTGTCAGTCAACTTGAGAACACCGTAATTACAATATATCACAACAAAACATTTCTAATGTCAACTGTACATATATGCCAGGGACCGCCATATAAACTATTTTCCAAAGTTTAGCATACAGATAATTTTTTTTTATTTTGATTATTACTGTAGTAACTTTGTTTTAATGATATGTGTGACACTAGGATTAATATTATAAACCCTATGAATAATATTATACCCTAAGAATATGAACCCTTTGATAAATAGATCCAAGGGATTGATATTATAAACCCAAAAGATTAATATTACTCCCTTGCGTTTGGGATTAGTATTAATCCCTTGGGTTTATTAGTCATTTGGGTTCATAATATTTATCTAATGGTTTTTATAACGTTTATAATATTAATCCTACAGTTTAATTGCTTGGGTTTTTAATATTAAGTGTGGTCGACAATCGTCCAATGTCGCATTGTGATAAATATTGTTTCAATATGAAAATAAAACATCATCAACTGACCCAAATGGATATTGGTGGCCACCCATCTATTCCATTTGGACCCGCACCATTAATTCTTTCAGTTTTTAAGTTTTAACAAACTTACTATTTTTAGCAGTTTTTTGGGTCATGAACTTCCAGAGCCATTTTGAGGCCCTAATGATCCAGGTGCATATTGGTGGCCACCCACCTATTCCATTTAAATCCCCACCATCGATTCTTTCATTTTTTTTCAGTTTCAGTACAACTTACTATTTTTAGCAGGTTTTTGGGTCCTAAACTTCCGGAGTCATTTTGAGGCCCTAAACGACATTTTTTGGGGAAAAACGGGAGCAACATGGGTCCATGGACCAAATTTTTTCACATAAAAAGTTGCATTTCTCAAATATATATTTCTAACGAGGTATGGTGTGCGTCAAGCGAAGATTGTATGCCAAAGTTACGTCCCTAGGAAGTTGAAACACCAATTTACCTAAATGGGGCCCATATTTTTGGTGGTTCATCTCCTAGGGTTAGGTTTTTGGATCTTTAGGGTTTTCCATTATTTCTCAATAATAAATAGGCCTTCGAGCCTCATTGTAACACAGTTCAAAGACCTGTAGCCACCACATCTCTTCTCAGAGATACGCTACTAGCGCCCTAGCTAGTTTATTTCCATTATGTTTGTAAGCATATTTATGTTATTTGATATTAAAGAAATGAAGTATTATTTCCGTTCAATATTTGTGTTTATGTCTATTTCAGTGTTTTATTTCGTTCCTGCATAAATCTAGATCAGTGATATCAAAACGGTCTGCTCTTTATCTGTTTTTCTTTGCATGTCCCCAACCGGTCAGGGTATAAGGGGTTAGGGCTCGATCTGGTTGAACCCTTGCAAGATCAGCCTCGCAAGCCTCGACGACCTCCCATGGTGGAAGAAAAGAAAGAAGAGGGAGCAGGGTATCCTATCAAAATAGTGCTCGAGGAGGCCCTCGAGAAACAAAGGAACGTGATGATGGATAAATTTTCTTAGATCCTTCAACAGTTGCCCACCTACGGCACATCTGCATCCAGCAACCACTCTGGAGGTGCCACTCCCTTCAAGGTATAGGTAAACTTTGACATTCTTGTATTTGAAGGATATATAGATGCAGACATCATAGATAGATGGTTGAATTTGCTAGAAGGGTATTTCTTGGTCCATGATTTCTCCGACCGAGAAAATATTATTTTTTCACTCCTCAAAGCCGCCCCCCATGTAAAATACTAGTGGGAAACCTACTGTGAGAAAAAGGACGAGAGGGAACCCTCTTTGTTCTCGGACACACCTAATTGGAATTCATTCTGAGACGCCATCAAGGAATAATATTACCCCGTGGGGAGCTATAAGGACAAGTACATCCAATGGACCATGCTGCAGAAGAAAAGGGATCAAGATGTGCATGAACTCACAAATTTGTTCCATACCCTGCGCACAAAGCTGGGTATTAAAGATTCAAACAGACATTTGGTGCTCAAGTACCATAGATTTCTGCACAGATGCATTAAGGAGGAAATGGAGTTCCTCGACATTACCTCACTTGGCATGACATATCGCTATGCTGCCAAGACCGAGCAGAAATTTAAGAAGAAGAAGCGAGACTTTGGATCCGTGAATCCGAAGCCAGGGAAAGGTACCCACAAACCACAGAATACAGGGTAGAGCCAAAGTAGGGCGACTCAGTACACCACCACAAATCCAATGAAGGACACGAGGAAGTGGTGTGAGTTTCATAACAGCCCCACTCACAGCACAAACGAGTGTCGGGCCAAATAGTCGCTGGAGGCTGAACTGAAGGCACCCAAATCAGATGCATGTTCTGATCCTGAGCCAGAACTAGACAAGGACCCCAGTGCCATTTTTTCCACCACCAAGCTCTAGATGGAGGACCCAGAGGGGAACCACCTCTTCCATTCACAGATGTGGGTGAAGGGTTCTCCACTACAATTTCTCATCGATAGCAGAAGTCAAAAGAACCTCATTTCTACAGAGGCTGTGAAGCAGTTCGGCCTGCCGACCATAGCACACCCATAAGCGTATACCATTGGGTGTCTTCATGAAGGAAGATATCTACGCATCCACTAACAGTGCTGCCATCCTTATAGAATCAAGCCATTCACGGATGAGGTACTGTGTGATGTTGCTCCTATTGATGTGTCTCATGTATTATTGGGCTAACCATACTTGTGGAGGCGACATGTTGTGTATGAGCCTATGCCTCGTGTTGTTATTATTACTTTGGGAAATAAATTGTACAGGATACCAAAGGAGATACCGCCTCCTACCATCTCTTTGACTATTGCAAAGTAATGCAATAAGATTGTTTCCCAAACCAGGAAATTTATTTTCATTACCATTCACCCACAAGGAAAGAAGAAGGTTGTGGCCACAGCCTCAAAGTAGGGCTCCACTGCATGGCAGCAACAGATGGACAAAGGCATGGAGGAATACGAGGACATTTTCTCCTCACCCACAGGGGTTCCTCTACACTGTCATGACAAGCATTCCATTGATCTGGCCCCCAGCGCACTGCCACTTGATGTTTTCATACCTCATGTGACTACACAGAAAAAATCCTCACATGTATTTTTCTAGGACAACCAAATTTATTGAATGCATCTAGCACATTTTCCAATAAGTTCGCGACATCCTGGACAAATCCAATACCAAGTTCAGCAGAATTTGCCTCTCATGGAGGAAATTAACACAATTGGGGCCATTGCTTCCTAAGGAGGGAGGAATGATCCAAGTGGATATCGGTGGCCACCCGCCTATTCCATTTGGACCCGCGCCATCAATTCTTTCATTTTTTTAGTTTGAGCACAATTTACTATTTTTAGCAGTTTTTCAGCTCATGAACTTCGGGAGCCGTTTTAAGGCCCTAATGATCTGGGTGGATATTCGTGGCCACCCACCTATTCCATTTGAACCCCCACCATAGGCTCTTTAATTTTTTTTTATTTTTAGTACAACTTACTATTTTTAGTAATTTTTTGGGTCCTGAACTTCCGGAGCCGTTTTGACGCCCTAAACGACTCTTTTTGGGAAAATTGAGAGCCAAATGGGTTCATGGACCAATGTTGCTCACATAAAATTTTTTATTCCTCAAATAGATCTTTCTAACGAGGTATGGTGCACATCAAACAGATATCGTATGCCAAAGTTACGTCCCAGGGAAGTTGAAACACTAATTTACCCAAACTGAGCCCATAGTTTTGGCACTTCATCTCTTAGGGTTATGTTTTTGGATGTTTAGGGTTTTCCATTATTTCTCAATAATAAATAGGCCCTTGAGCCTCATTTTAACACAGTTCAGAGGCCTATAGCTGCCACATATCTTCTCATAGCTAATACGCTACCAGCGCCCTAACTAATTTATTTCCATTATGTTTGTGAGCATATTTATGTTATTTGATATTAATGAAATGAAGTATTATTTCCATGCATCTCTGTGTTTATGTCTGTTTCTGTATTTTATTGTGTTCCTGCATAAATATGGATCATCAACTATGGTTAATCATGGTCACATTGTGACAAAGATTGTATCTTGGTCCAACTTTACATGATGACAAACATTAACATCATTGGTCAACCATGGTCCAATGTTGCAGTTGTAAAGATTGTTTCAATATGAAAATCAACCATGGTCAAACATGGTTGAACGTATTATTGTGACAAAGATAGTCTCAATATGAAAATCAATCATTGTCAACTATGGTCAAATGTCGCATTGTAACAAACATTGTCTCAATATGAAAATCAATCATGGTCCCGCATCACATTGTGACAAAGATCATCTTAGTATGAAAATAAATCATAGAGAACGATAGTCCAACGTCACATCATGACAAATATTCTGTCAATATGAAAATCAACCATAGTCAACAATGACCAACCATGTTTATTTTAGTTTTATATTATTCCCTTCGGTTTTTAGTATTAATCTCTTGCATTTATTAGTCCGTTGGGTTTATAATATCAATCCATTGGGTTTATTAATGTAAGGGTTTATTCCTTGGGTTTAATATTACTCCCTTGGGTTCTTATTATTAATCCCTTGGGTTTATTATTGCCTTGTGTTTATAATATTAATATGTTGGGTTTATTAACCTAAGGATTCATTTTCATAGGGTGTAATATTATTCATAGGGTTTAAAATATAAATCCTTGGGTTTAATATAAATCCTTTTGGTTTATAATCATGGTCAATCATGGTCCAACGTCACATTGTGACAAATATCTTCTCAATATGAAAATCAATCATTCTCCAATGTTGCGATGTAAAAAATATTGCCTCGATATGAAAATCAAGCATACTGAACCATGATCAACCATGGCCCAATGTCGCTTTGTGACAAACATTGTCTCAATATGAAAATGAATAATGGTCAAGCACAATCAACCATGTTTATTTTAGGGTTTATAATATTTGTCTTAGGGTTTATATACCGTACGTTTATAATATTAATCCCTTAGATTTATAATAACTTGGGGTTTTAGAATTGATCCATTGGGTTTATTATTCCCTTGGGTTTATAATCTAAGGGTTCATATTCCTGTGGTACAATATTATTCATATGGTTTATAATATTAATCCTATGGTTTAATATAAATCCCTTGGGTTTATAATCATGGCCAACCATGGTCAACGATGATCCAATGTCACATCATGTCAAAGATTGTCTCAATATAAAAATTAAGCATGGTCCAACATTACATTGTGACAAAGAGAGTCTCAGTATGAAAATCAATGATCGTAAAGCATGGCCAACCATGTTTATTTTAGGGTTTATAATATTTATCTCTGGATTTTTATACCTTTGATTTATAATATCTATCCCTTGTGTTTTGATTTGAGGCTCAATATTTACCTCAAAAATTAAAGTGCTCATAAATGCTCCAAACCAGAATGATCGAGTAGAGCTCGTCGCCAAGATTCCGACACAATTTGCTTCATCCAAATCTGACTCCAAATAAAGAATTTATGACCTGTTTTCCGCTTTCTCAAATAGGTAAAAAATGTGTAAAACTATGACACAATGATGACTTGGCATTCTAGTTAGCATCTCAAGAATATGCAGGGAATATTCTCCAAGTTTATCCCAATGACACTGTGACAAGGGTCGTGACCATATTCACCAGTTTTGGTTGTGGAATTGGAAATTTTCCAATGACTTTCAAAGGTCAAATTAATTTTTAATCATGGTGCATTGTTAATTTTATAAATATGGTGGAATTGGCCGAATGGAGAAGGGACATGTTCTACATCCAGGGGCTTCCACATCCTCCCCCCCCCCCCTCTCTGCCCCCTCCCCCTCATGGCAAGGAAGGTTGTTGAAAAAATATTTTATAACAAAAGTTTATTTCAATGGTCGAACATTCAATATTTCATATGGTAAAATTTATATGCCGAAGGAAGGGTGGAGGTCGGGGTCGACCCCTCGACCTCCCCCATGCTAGCACCCTCGAATACCATTACACCATATGTTGTTTCTTAACATGTATGGGGCCGCACATCTATTTGTGTTTTATACAACACACCATTGGGTGGAGGAGGGGGCCAACCCCGCGGGCCAGCCCCCTCACCATGAGACCTTAATTCATGACCGTGCCGGAGGGCTCAGCACTTACAACACGATTATCGCTTAAAATTCAACTAATTACATTTAATATTCACTTATCTCCACTTAATCACATGATTATTTTAGGGTTGGAGTTGGCAGAGTCTGTCAATTGCGACAGAGCTCCAAATTTAGTGGAGTTAGCTAGATAGTTTCCAGATTTGGTGGAAAAAATGTAAGACAATTTGTTTTTTCCATAACTGAGGCAAGTTTCGACCAATTTTGGCTTATGAAGAGTCATTCTTGGTATATTTTGATGTTTTGGAGCCATTGGAGCAGGTTTCAGAGGAAACAGGAGACGGTAAACAACATTTTTGCACAATTGAAGCTAATATAAAGGCCCATGCCATGGAAGCTGGACCAAGGAGATGTAGCCTAGGAGGGGTGAAATCCTTCATCAAAAACATGTGTATTTCACTCAATTGTCATGTTTTTTTGTGTTTTTATATGCTGCTATTTAACATTTAGTTTTCATGCTTTTATGTTCATGAAATCAACTTAATCTCATCAAGTTTGTTTGTTTATCAATCATAAGCATATATATAAAACCTTGTACAAGAAGAAAACATAAGAAATTTCATATTGAATATGAAACTGATATTAGCACAGCAATAAATAAAAATCAAATTCAGATCAATATGGTATCAGAGAAAAGGTTATTTTTTTTCTTTGCTTGAGATTGTGCAAGAAGGATTTTAATAGTTGAAATTTTGTGATGCTTACAAGGTTGAAGTTGCAGAGAGGAGAAGGGAAGATATTGGTTGCTAGTCTTGAGGTTAGGACCAGAAGAAAGACAGCTGAGAGAGCATCATCTTCACCCAATTTTCTACTCATAGCTTCACTTGAAGCACCTCAAGTTCCATCTCCAGAAGTTGATATTAATTAGGTACCAATTACACAAGAAGTTGAGTTGATTGAAAAGGTACAACCATCAGAGGTTGAGCTTGAATCCTTAGCCATTATGTCAAGTGTTGGAGAGACTCAAGGACATTCAAAAGAGGAGGATGTCAAGAGAGACTTCAATGGCATTAAGAGAATGGTTAAAATCATTTTTTATGCATTCACTGCAGAAAGGGTAGGAGAAGGTTCTAAGCCTCCACATGGAGAAGGAACTTCAGATGATAAGAAGGATGAAGAGAAGAGTTTGAAGATAAGTGGGAGAAAGCCACCTCCATCTCCACCATCCTCATCCTCATCATCTTCATCAGCATTATCTTCCACTTCCACCACAAAAACCACCCATACTCATTCAAAAACCCCAAAACGAAAAACTCCATTACTCAAGTTGGATATGAAGTTTGAACTTCCCATGTACATTGTTGAAGTAAATGCAGAGAATTTAGACAATTGAAACCATCAATTGGAAGTATACTGTAGAATTTAGAATCTACAATAGGTTGACATAAAGATCTAGTTGGCTTCATTGAGGCTAGAAGGAGCAACACTAGTTTGGTGGTAGGCAAAGACTCAATAGGAAATTTGAATCCATGGTAATATATCCATTTATTGGGTTGAATTTATTTGTTCCATTAAAATAAAGTTTTATCCATTAACCTATATGCAAAAATAAATTATGAGTTGGAAAAACTTTAGGCAACTCAAGGGCCAAACAGTTCAAGAGTACACCTAGGATTTTAGAAAGAGGGCTTTGTTGTTAGGAGTAAACTTGAATTCCCAAGACACACTCTTGAAATATATTGGGGTTTTACATTCCTATTTGAAACATACTATCCTTATGTTTAAGCCAAGTAACTTAGATGAAGTATGCGTGCAATCCACACATCTTGAAGCAAGGGGAAAGAACATTCAGGAAGAGGGTAGTAAGAAAAATCCATTTAAGGGTAAGGGAAAAGAGAAGGGAGGAAAATGGAAGGGAAAGAAGAATGCAAGCATCAAGAAATAAGTAGAGAAAACTACATGCAAACATTGTTCCAAATAGGGGCATTATGAAGCCCACCATTGGAAACTACATCCCGAACTAAGGCCTAAGAAACAAAATAACAAGGGGAAACAAAATATGACTTCCACCACACAACATGATCTTGGATTTGATTCCGGAGATGAGACCAAGATAGTAGCAATGGTAAAAAATGGAAAGGAAGCCATAGCAAGTAATAGCTCCTCAAATAGTCACAAAAACACTCCAAATGAAGACAAAAGGATATAATTGTTCCATGTGAGAGTGATTTCAAAGCATACAAATATTGATGCATTGTTTGATAGTGGGTCACAAGAAAACATGATTTTAGACGACTTGGTCAAAAATATTAACCTTGAAACCATACCACATCATAAACCATACCCTTTGGGATGGATAGTTAAGAATTCCAATTTACAGGTTACAAGGAAATGAATATTTCAATTTTCTATTACTGCAAACTTTGCTGATCAGGTCGAGTTAAATGTGGTTCCACTTGACATTTCCGAGATTATCTTGGGAAGTCCATATTTTTATGAAAGGAAAGCGGTGTTTTATCACCATGAAAACAAATATAATTTTCTTAAGGATGGGGTGGATTATATTTTGAGAGCTCATCGCAAAAAGCTAAATATTTCTTTTGTTAACGCAGGGAAAATGAAGAGGCTAGTTAATGCAAGTAAAACATTTGTGCTTCTCATGATTAAGAAAAGGAATGATGTTGAATATGAATCTTTTGAAGGAGGCTACAACAAATTAAAATCTTATTTTTTTGATCTGGTAAGTCAGCATGGTGAAATGTTTCAAGGACCAAGTGGGTTACCTCCCAAGAGGGGAATTCAACATGAGATTTAGCTGCAGCAGGATGTTCCACTTCCAAACATTAGTATGTATCACATGTAAATTATGGAGAGTTTGGAAATCAAGAATAAAATCCAAGAATTTCTGAACAAAGGTATCATACACCCATCTATTTCACCATGTGGTTCACCAATTGTTTTGTTACCAAAGAAGGGCGGGAATTGATGCATGTGCATAGATTTTCATGCACTGAATAAAATCACGGTAAAGAATAGTTATCCACTCCCATGCATTGATGATTTTCTCGATCGGTTAAAGTATGAAAAGTATTTCACTAATCTAGACTTACGAAGTGGTTATCATCAAGTTAAAATAGCTGAGGAGGACATTTGGAAAACTACATTTAAAACTAGACAAGGATTATTTGAGTGGCTAGTTATGCCATTTGGTCTAACAAATTCTCCAGCTACTTTCATGAGAGTTATGAATGATGTACTAAGACCATTTGTATATGACTTCATCATTTTTTACTTTTATTATATTTTGATATTCATCAAATCAAGAGTTGAACATGTAATGCATGTGAACAAGGTACTTGATGTCTTGAAAGAAGAGAAATTATTGTTAAAGATGTCGAAGTGTGAGTTTGGCAAGACTTATTTACTGTATTTGGGACACATTGTTGGAGGAGGTGAGTTGAATATAGACCCTTCCAAAGTAGAGGTCATTCTGAATTTCCCAAGCCCAATACAGTTATAGAGTTAAGAAGCTTTATTGGGGCAACACATTATTGGAGGAAATTCATTGTTAATTTTTCTTCCATTGCAGCTACGTTACATGCATTGAAAAGTGTCAAAAAGTCTTCCATTGGGGAGTTATGTAGAAAAAATATTTGATGCTTTAAAGAAAAAGATTATTTCATCACAGGTATTGGCTCTTTTGGATCTTATACAGCCATTTGAGATCCAAACATATGCAATTGATTACACCATTGGAGCAGTTCTCATGTAGCATGGTAATCCTATTTCATTTCATTCTGAAATTTTTAATCGAGCTGTGACTAACTATCCCACCTGTGACAAAGATTTATATGCATTGGTAAAAAGTGTAAATAAATGGAAGCACTATTTTATGGGCAAAGAGACCATTATTCATATCGACCATCAACAATTGCAGTACTTACAATCATAGTCAAATTTGCAGCAATCAAGACATTTCAGATGGATAGGATTTTTACAACAATTTCATTTGGTTATCAGGTATAAAAGGGGCATCTACAATAAGGTAGCGGATATGCTCTCTAGGCCTATTGTAAATTCATCTATTATACTCAAGCACAATTCAATTATGCATGAAATTTACATTGAACAATATGCATATGACAGTGATTTTCAAGATGTGTATGAAAGCTTGAGTCAGGGAAATCAAAATGAAGAGTTATATTATCATGTGCATAACAGTTTCTTGTATCAGTTGTGCCAGCCCCCTCACCATGAGACCTTACCCCATGAACATGCTAGAGGGCTAAGGGCTTATAGCACGATTAATGCTTAAACTTCAATTAATTAATTTTAATATGTGATTATCTATAGTTAATGACGCGATTATCTTTCGGGCGGAGTTGGAAGAGTCCTCCAATTGCAGTGGAGCTGCAAATTTAGTGGAGTTAGCTGGACAGTTTCTAGATTTGGTGGAGAAAATGTAGGAAAATTGGTTTTTTCCATAACTGAGGCAATTTTCGACCAATTTTAGCTCAGGAAGAGTCATTCTTGGTATATTTTGATGTTTTGGAGCCATTGGAGTAGGTTGCAGAGGCAACAGGCGAATTTAAACATCATTTTTTCATAATTGAAGCTAATGAAAAGGCCCATGCCATGGACGCTAGACCAAGGAAATGTAGCCCAGGAGGGGTGAAATCCTTCATCAAAACCATGTGTTTTGGACTCATTTGTCATAGTTTGTTGTGTGTTTATATGTTTTTGTTCGACATTTAGTTTCCATGCTTTATTTTCATGAAATCAACTTAATTGGCATCAATTTTGTTTGTTTATCAATCATAAGCATATCTATAAACCCTTGTACCAGGGATAATTTTAAGGATGGAAAATTATCTTGAAGTTTAAAACGTTGGCGAATTTCACTAGTCCCTAATATGTGAACTATAAAATTTAATTGATATGTTTGTAAAATTATACAAATTTATAATGATTTTATATATAGTATCTATATAATGTTGGCTATTTTTAAGGTAAAATAATTTTATATTTTAAAATTTGGGTGAATCATTTTTACAAAAAAATGGAAATTGGCGAATTTTTTTTTGGAAAAATCATGGAAAATTAGCCCACCTGCGAATATTAGACCCTAAAATTTTCCATGCCTTGTACAGTAAGAAAACATAAGCACTTTCATATTAAATCTGAAACTAATATTAGCACAACGATAACCAACAATCAAATTCAAATCAATATTAATATTATAAAAGATTAATATTATTCCCTTGGGTTTATAATATTAATCCCTTAGGTTTATTAATATAAGGGTTCATATTCCTAGGGTATAATATTATTAATAGGGTTTATAATATTAATATTTGGGTTTAATATATATCCATTGGGTTTATAATCATGACCAACCATGGTCCTATATAATCATGGTCAACCATATCATGGTCAACCATGGTCCTATGTCACATTGTGAAAAATATTTTCTAAATATGAAAATCAACCAATATCCTAGTGTGACAATGATTGTCTCAATATGAAAATCAACCATGGTCAACCATGTTCGAACGTCAAATTGCGACAAATATTATTTCAATATGGAAATCAACCCTGGCCAACCATGGTCACATTGTGACAAATATTGTCTCTTGGTCCAACGTCACATTTTGACAACTGTGGTCCATCATCGCATTGTGAAAAAGATTGTCTCAATCAACCATAGCCAAACATTTTCCAACATCACATTGTGATAAATGTTGTCTCAATATGAAAAACAGTCATGGTTAACCATAGTCCAACATCACATTATGATAAAGATTATGTCAATATGAAAATCAGTCATGGTAAACCATGGTCAACCATGGTACGGTCTAACACCAAAATGATCCAAAATTAAAAAGTGAAAGTTTCGTGAAATGATTTGCAAACTAGTTTATGAATTTTAGGCAATGGATCGTGACTGAAAAAGAACGCAAACTAAAGTAAATTTTGCATAATTTTAACAATGAAAATGGACAACATACAACATCAAAGCACAACAAATTGATGACAAAGTTCACCCCTCATGGGCTACATCTCTAGATCTAGCTTCCAATGGTGTATTTTTTATTATATTCTCAAATACATCAACATATAGGTCGCAATTTGAAAAAAAAACATTGCCATTGTATCCAGAATGCCAAAAAACCACTCTCTAGGCTCTTCTTGGGCTTAAAAAGGTTGAAAATTTGCCAAGATAGGCTTCCTTCATCAAAATTCATGTCAAAACACTCTACAAACTAATATCACTCTAAAAATTGGGAAAAAAAATAGTCTTATGGCCTATTGGTTGGGCACTCAGTTAGAAACTCGGAGATCCCGAGTTCGATCCGTTAGGATAGGCGTATATGGAGCATTGTTTTCAATAATATAAAAAAAAAAAACTATTTTGATTTTTTAATGAGTCATAGCCCCTCCACAAACCATGCCACTGGTCACATGGATCCAAGTGATCGAGTGTCGCGATTCATTGGCCATGTGCCCTCCGCTCATTTTCTCCCGGTTATGTAGGTGTCATGTTCCCTAGGCCTTGGGTGCAGTGGGGTGCCACACACCCATGACCCTGTTTACTCTATCATTGGTCATTTTTCATCCCATTAAACCATGATTGTTGGCCCCTCCTATTCTCCCTTTCCAGTGTTTATGCTTTCGTCACAGGGTATGGCATATAACTAAGCATCGAGCCTGACATTAATGCCAAGCTATAAATGGTTTAACTTTAAATACAATCTGAAGACTATGGATAACAAGTGGTAGCCGTGGCCCACTGGTTAGGTGGTAGAATTGCTTGTTGGAGGTCTCGGTTTCGATTCTGCTGGAGGTGGTCGGTGGCCATAAAATTTTTCTAACAAACCTCATAGGGCCACATGGACTTCACTGATTAGGCCACACAACACCCTTTGATTGGGCCACGTGGTACAACAATGTTGTCACAAATTCAACCAATAAACTGCACCCAGATGTTGCTTCCTGTGTGTGCCACATGTTGATCCTCGATTGGCTCCCATACTTCATGATCACCAAATGACATTAGTATTACGTCATCACATGGACTGCCATGTGGCTTCCGTACATTGGAAAATCAACCTTGCAAGTTGACTTTTTTTACTATTTTCCAAAAACTTCAGAATGTGATAACTTCCTTATATTGTGTCGGATTAAGGTGATTCAAGTGTCGTTGGAATAAAAACGATGAGATCTATGATTTGGAGGCAGTTTCAGGATATTTTGAGAACTTTCATTTTTGAGCAAATTTTAGATCCCCTGGATTAATAGCTGCCTGCAGTAGAGACTCCATATAAATTAAGTCACACAACACATTCACTCTTTTTAGTGGCATAATTAATACATTTTACCTTACAGTGTAGTTCCTACTTGAATTCAAATCGACGTAACAAGACTTACAATCAATGCAATATGCATGCTCTTACCTAGACCATGCAGGGTAGCAATGAGAGGCAAGCTGTTAATTCACATAGGCAATTCACATATTATCACCATGAACAAAATATCTTCTTATGGACTTGCAAGCATTTGTATTTTTTTCCATTCCAACTGATATTATGATGGTTGTGAGAAGAAATTTTAGCTAGGAAAGGCCACGAAGTCATTAAAAAACATATGCGTGCTTAAAAATTAAAATTGATTCCATGGACCATGTGGGCCCTCACATGAGGGCCACATTCGTTACTTCTTTGTATCCATAACATAACATATCATGGAATCATGAACCATGCCACATAGCTTTGCCTCGTGCTAATATGTATATATGGGGTACAGACAGCTACGTCGCCAGTAACATGTTTGTCGAATTGACTAATGGAAGCCATAACCTAGGTAACTTCAACCCATATTTCTAACAACAAATTGGATTATCAACGCAATGCATCATATGAATTTCACTCATACTAGCAGGTGAACAATTAATAGAAAGGTGATTGTGGCTCTTCTAATTTGGCCATCGTAACTAAGAATAAACCATCACACAAAACCTATATATTTGAGATCCAAATAGCAGTTAGTGCAACAAGAAAGGCTATGAATAGTTACACATACTCTCTCATTTCTATTGTTGGGGTTGTGGCAGTTGTTATTTTGTCAATTTTATAACAATTTTAGAGTTATTAATAAATTATTTGATATATGGATGCCAACAAGTTTTCTTTGCATGATTTTCTATATTTATCGTACTCAGAGAACATTCTTACATGAAGAACATTAAGCTTTTGCAACATTGTCTAGGTATAGGAATAAAGAATCTGCAAGAGCCATCACCTTGAGGTCCTCAATGTGGATATATTTACAAAATTTGGATGTCATGTGAACATCAATAGTACTTGAATTTTTGTTGGAATCTACAAAAATAAAAAAAATCAATTCACCTACCATTTCCCTATGAAGGCGATTATTATTTCTTAGGAACAATTTTATGATCTCTCTTCTTCAATGCCTTACCATCTCATTCTTGATTGTTGTTATCTCTTATATTTGGTGAGATAATGTGTTAAGGTAATAATTTTTCATCAGTTTCCCAATTTCGGTTCTGCTATCAATATTGTCCCATTGCTTGTTCCTTTTGCATAAATTTTAGAATAAAAGTGCTCATATTCTGTTGCTCCCTTTTCTGGGCATAAGGGGTCCCTATTTTGTGGTAGAAAAATTAGAGAATTGTGTTTCGTAGCTATGTAATCAAATAACTAACAATGTCCACAAATTACCACCACTTACATATAACTGGATAAAGAAGAAAGCTAGTGATTTTTCACATGACTCTATTTTACATACTAGTATATTTCATAAACATATTACATAAGAATTAGAAATCAAGTGAGTATGATTTAAAATCATGTGAGTATGCTTTAAAATCAAGTATGCTTTGAAATTGAGTATGATTTAAGTTCAAGTGAGCATTCATCATTTTATATAAAAATAATTAATTATGCATTCAAAGTTATATATTTTCTAGAAAATAATATGCATAAGCTATAAATTTGAATATGAATGTGTTTGTTTTAAAACTATAAAGGTACATAATTGTTATTGATATGAACTTTCATGTAGAATATGCAAAATTATCAAATGTTAAATGTAAATATTTAAAGGAAAATTTCCCAAATACTAAATAACTAAGGTTTTATTGTATATTCTCAAATAAATGTTTCTCCTTGTGAATGTGATGTAAGAGAATCCTTGTGGACAGTGGGAATAAATTTCCAATGGAGATTTTTGACCAATAGTGGTCATGACTTCTAGAGATAAGCTACAGATAATAAGTATAAATTCCTGAGGGTAAACCAGGGTAGGGCTGCATGTTTGAGGATATGTTGTGATTTCCTGAGATACTCCACAAACAATGGGTATACATGTCTGATTTAAGCCACAACAGATTTGGTTTAGGATGTTTGCATGTGGAAGACTTCCAACCATGTATAACTTTACTCTGTTTTTGGGGGTTTGAGGGTGTGGAAACCTATGTAAATTGCAAATAAATGATATGCTATATAGGAATCCTTAGACAATTAGAGCTATGCAGAGATTGTTTTCTCTTGATAAATTGCCTTGTTATAAACTAAATTAATTTTCCCTACGGATCCTTGTATCAAAAAAGTCCCTTTCCTAGTATGACTATTTAAGTTAATACAATGGTTAAACAATATATTTCCCAATAATACATTATCCTTATCCCAACACATTATTGCTCAATAGTCCAACACCTTTAGAATGAATTAAAGAAACAACCTCTAAAGAGTAATATTTTTTTCAACCATAAAACTAGCACAATAATAAGTAGTGAATTATCCAACAATAACCAAGCACATGTAATCCAAACTACCTTTATTAAACATATATGAGATATTGATCACAATTTCATGTTTGACCATATGGATACAAATGCAAAATTTTATTCAAATTACAACTAATTCAAACCCTCGGGATTGTACCAAACCATGACTTGATCAGATTCAACCTTCTGTTGCTTTAGGAAGATTACAAATGCAGTTTCCCTTTTGGTTTTAGAATTGAGTTTCAAATATTGTCCTCGTAGAACTACACCAAGCTTTGGTTCTATTTTTATTAAGGAAGTCAAACTACATGATGGACTTAGGATTTAGTGATCATAAGCATCCAACATCTGAGCAAACATATGTTTGTGAAATCTAAAAAAAATGAATGAAACTTGGCTCCTGATAGGCTGTGATATAAGGTTTTCTCTTCCAAAAGTAGTTTTGTTCTTAAGAAGGAGTGGAAGAATTGTGTGAAGAAAAACAAGAAGTTGTGTAGTATAACATGAAGAAAGCAATGTGTACCAAGGTCTACGGAAGACGCGTGTACTAGGACTCAAAATATCATGGCTAGAATCAGTGAAATACCAAATACCCAGATGTAGGCCATTGGTAGACTCCTTAAAGAAAAAAATTAATATTAACAAAGTAATGATAACATTACCTAGCCATGGAAAAAAATTCCTTAGAGAATGATTTTTATTCTAAGTTTGAAGTTTGTATGTGCCTCTCCTCCTCATGAAGAGATTAAATAAGATGCTAAAATTTTTCATTGGCTAACAAAAATCATTGTTGGGATTTGAAAGGTTGATGAAAAAATATATGTTATAATATTTTCACAACATCTTTAATTTGCATGATTCAATTCTTGTTCAGTGATTAATAATAAGCATCCAATTGATTACTCTAATACCTATTGCCTTATGGAAAGGGCTAATAAAATATTAACTATTTTGAACAATATTTCTACAATTTACTATAGTAGTTAATAATTATTAGACATTGTATGTTGTAATATGACTTGAGTATGAAACTGCAATGTAACGACACATATCTAGATAAAAACTAAGCTTGCCTTCATTATCCATATAACATTCTACATGAAATAGGAAGCTTCAATAAGATAGTGAAATGTTTGGATAAGTATCCAATGTGACACTAGGTCAATCAATGGGTAAAGGCCTTAACTAAGGATGAACCCAAGGGCATATGTATAACCCTCACGTTATATCTGATATGTGCGAGAGGACTTGTTCCATGGGTGGGAAGACTTTTGTATTATTTTAAAACTAATCAATAAAAAAAAATATGAAGTGATTAGAAAGCTAAATAATTAAAAGAATAAAAACGATAAATTTAATTCAATATTAAAAAACAATTAAAATTCTAAAATATTTAGAAAATTAAACTATTAAAATAATTAAATTTTCAAATTTAATTATCACATGATCAAAATTTACTAAAAAATTGAGAGAGTAAATATAATTACACACCAAATACAAATTTCACTATATTTTATTGATCAAACAATGGTTTTATATATATGAATATATCAGTCACTAGACCAATAAAAGTGGGACTTATTTACAAAAAACAACTAACTTATAAATTCACAACAATTAACAACTTGTAACACACTTGTAAACATTAATTCTAAGTCTCTCCCTTTATTGCCTAGATTACAAATATCAAAATCAAAAATTACAATATTGTAATAACAACATTGGTCTTTGTTTGATCTAGTCATCATTAGCATTTTCACCTTCTCTGGCATATTAGAGACTCCACTATTTCTCCACCACAACTTCGAGCTTACCACTTGACCCATTTAAAATTAAACTGCTTTTAATCATAATTGACATACTTTTAGAATTGACATTATTGACATACCCATCTTGTCGGGGCTTTTGCAAAAAAAGTTGTCAAGTAATTGAGTCATTCTATGGAAATATCTCCATTTATTGGGTACTTAGATTTAAGCTATCCATCAGTTTCAAGGAAGGCAATGAAGATACTGAATTCATTCAGAAGCCAAACATATAATTTGACCTCTTAAACATACAAACAAAAGAAATAATGTTTCTGAAACCAGGGCATCCAACTTATATCAGAACCAATAGTCCTTCTTCATAGACGCAAAAAATAACCTATAATGAGGGCTACCATATTATAACGGATTGTAGTCATAAAATCAACATTGTGTTCACGAGGCTTCTACAACTACCGACTTAATTATGCTACTTTTCTCATTGAATGGTTTTTCATTTGATCTTTGCATACTTCAATTAAATAATAGCATACTACAACATAAGAAGATTGCAACTCACATCACATAATAAAGCTGGATATAGATGATGCAAAACATTCTTATACTAAGATTTACACACAGAGGAATTATATATATAAAATGGAGATCCACATGGAGTAACCACACTGAGATCTGAGACATACATTCAACTCATATCTTGGATTGAGTCTATCATATCTATGGCACTAAGACTATTTTGAACCACCTCGACAACCATTAGATCAACATGGTTGATTCTCTTACAAGCTCCCCCAACAAAATATAACTCAGCCTTTGTCTAAACCACTTCCTTTGCGCATTATTCTCCACAGTGATCTGCGTTGCCCATAGAAAACGTCACAACAACCTAGTGTGGATTTTTAGCTCACATCCTGTCTACATAATTCACTCATGCATTCACTAATAATAGAAAAAACAGTATGACAAAATGGTCGCTTATAATAATCACTAAAACAAAAATCTGTATATTCTAACCCACCTATTTATTCACGAATGATCAATTATCATGGCTCTCACATCCTCCTGACCATCCCTTAGGGGATTTTAGCTAGAATATGATACCAACTTAAAAAAATGAGAAAGAACAAATAGTTACACACCAAACACAATTTTCACTATATTTTATTGATCAAAC
Organism: Pinus albicaulis; assembly: GCA_034641835.2. Classification (NCBI taxonomy): domain Eukaryota; kingdom Viridiplantae; phylum Streptophyta; class Pinopsida; order Pinales; family Pinaceae; genus Pinus; species Pinus albicaulis. The sequence goes on from CM076575.1 coordinate 826,248,555, forward strand.
AATGGTTACATATATAATAATAAACACCTATTAAATCCAATAGAAGTGGATCTGACTTACTAAAAAACCGAACCTATAAACTCACAATAATTAACTTATAACACTCGTGTAACATTAATTCTATGTAACCCAGATGCGGGTGAGTATCCCAACACTGACACCTACTCCATTAATGAGGAGAGTCATGCTTAACCAGAGCAGGTGGAAGGGCATGTGGCGACAAGGTGTCAACGAGAATAAACGGCTAAAAGGACATGGTAATAGAAGTGGCTCTCACTCCAACCGTAGCATGAAGATCGAGGCAATAAATGCCATGAATATCATCCGGGGGAGGTCTCCTCAACACGCTTCAGCCATTAATATGGGTACTCCTGAGCAATCCATAAGTCGCTACATCCTCTGGTGCATCCTCATGAAGATCAATTGCCATTACACCAGGAATTCTCGCTAGAACCCCTCGCTCCGTCTCTATTTGGTTCGGGTTCTGTTTCTCAGGATGTGTATGGTGAGACAATCATGCCATCGTAGCCATCGGGGGAGAAGAGCGCAGAGTACCTCTAGCTTATTTAGTGTGGAAGACAATTCTTCCCTACATCTCTAGGACAATTTTGAGGCAGGGATTCCCAGCCACATTCGGGAATTGGTTGAACCGGTGAATGTTCAGAATCGTCAAACCACGCATTCTCACCATGAGTTCATAGCAGCTAGGTACTGGAACATTAAAAAACTCTTCGCCTGGTCGCTCTAGCAAAGGCAGTTGACAATAGAGCACATTAACAGACTCATTCTCAAAGGCCACTTTGCCTCACTCCCAGCCACTCAGGTCTGGGATGCCATGGCACATGACAGGGAAATCAATTTCCCAATTGGTGGTAGGAGGGAGGTTGAGGTACTACATGGCCTACCGTAGGAAATTTGGGAGCCCATCCCCTTATTGAGTCGAAAGAGAAGCCCGAAGGGTGATGAGGATATGGCTGAGCCCAACTATAAGGCATGGTGCAAATCCACCATCTCGAGACACCAGCCCCAACCATACTTCAATTTGAGACACTAGCCCCAACCATACTTCAAGATTCGTGGTGGCTATGAGAATTAGTTCATCCACTCAACATGCAGAACCAACATTGATCCTCTTGAAGGGTGACAGGCCGACTCTTTGTCGGATGGGGAGTGAGCCGCAACACCCTTAGCTTCCAGCAGCAACCCCTCCTTAGATTTCCAATCAACCTCTAGTAGTCACCCCTCATCAACAAGGCCAAGACACAAACCACAACCGATAGAGCTTGTCCAATGCCACCCTCCTCTCTATATGCTTGCTGGATTGAGGAGGAAATCCCGAGTGAAACTGGCTCTTAGCAGGTTTTTTATGTTCTTATGTTACTTTGTTTTGGGACTTAGCCCTATGTTTCTAAGTACTCTTTATTTTTGTGCCTATAATTATCAGCAAAACTCTCAAGATTCTAAGGTGGCAGGTTTGATTCCCTCTGTAGGGCAGCCCACCACCTCCCAGACCGAATATAATTTACCTCTATATTTTTTGTACCATTAATAGATGAATACACTGTGACTTTACAAAAAAAAACATTAATTCTAACTAGCAACACTAATTCTTAGTAATTTTAATAAATGAAAAAAATATAATATGAATAAATTGAATCATATTTTATTATTATAAAAAATTCTTGGGTATTTTGAATTTTTTTTTTGACATAATGCAGATGAGTTTAAAGTGGGGTTACTCTTAATATTAAAAGGAAAAAAGATTTAGGCCACCAAAAAGTGTGAGTTCAACTTGTAAAGATATGCTTGGCCGGTTGTTATAAGGTTTGAAAAGTAAGTGATCTATGGATAGATTTCACTTTAGAGAATTAGAATGTTTGCTAAATAAAAATATTATTGGCATGTTTGGTTGGCAAGTAATTAGAAACATTGAACCATACCATTATAGTAACTATGAAAAATTGAAAAAAAGAAGGAAAAAGTAATAGATAACTTACTATTAGAATAAAGCTTCGATGATTTTTTGGAATTTACTGTTAGAATAAAGCATCGATGACTTTTTTGGAATTATCGGAAAAGTAATTTCACGTACAGAACAAAACGGTCATTCAAAACAAAGAGTTTTGGTAATTATCCTAAAAGTAATTTCACATATAGAGCAAAGCGGTTATCAAAACCAAGACTTTTGGGAATTATCGGAAAAGTAATTTCACATACAGAGCAAAACGGTGATTCAAAACCTCCATTGAAAACAATGACATAAAAGTTTCCAATGATGGTCTGAAAATAATTTTCCTTAACTAAGGATGAACCCAGGGGCATATGTATAACCCTCACGTTATATCTGATATGTGCGAGAGGAATTGTTCCATGGGTGGGAAGACTTTTGTATTATTTTAAAACTAATCAATAAAAAAAAATATGAAGTGATTAGAAAGCTAATATTTTTTTTTTTTTTAACTGGAACGGTTATGTTTTATTGATAGAGAGACAGGTTGGGCAGAGCCTAATCAACCATTACATTCTTGAGCACTGATAACCACTTAGGGGATGGTTGCCTTGATCGGTACATCTACATTTATACTGATCATTCCATTTTGTAAAGTGCAACCTATATTTTCCAATCTGTCTGCTTCCTTATTTAGACCTCTGAGGATGTGGAAAATTTGAACCGAGGGGAAATTCTTCAATATTCTGTTCACTCTTGTTCACTGTTTGTTAAGCACCGGATCCTTGAGACCTTTCTTGCTTACTATTGCTTTTATCAACACTTCTTAGTCTCCAAAAACTAAGATTTTGCTTGGGTTTTCTTTTCTGGCCATTTGGCAGGCTTTCAAAAGACTGAGAATTTCTGCTTGGTTGTTGGTTTTCATTCCAAGACCCCAACTGAAATCATCTTTTTTCCCATTTGGAAAGAAGATCGCCCCTCCCGCTCCTGACCTCCCCAGGTTGCCTTTTGAGGCTCCATCAAAAAAAATAGTGCACTTGCCCTGGGATTTCCACCACTGATGAAATATGTCCTCTGGTTCACGAATCTGCCATCTTTCCTTGTAGATTGATCGTATGTTTGCTGGGAGTCTGGCCTTGTAGATGTAAGCATCCAACCACCCCCTTTCTTCAATTCGGAGAGTGTTGTCATCTTTGATTTGAGAGTGATTCAGAGTTTCTAATAAGAGATTCTTATCCTGTTCTGCCACTTTTGCTGTTGGAAATTCATTGTTGTTGAAAATGATTTCATTCCGGGCTAACCAAAGCTTCCAACAGACATACTTAGGGGCAGTTTTCCACACCCTATGCCATATAGATTTACTGAAAATGTTGTGAGGGTAGCTGGATTTCCAAGAGGATAACATAGTGGCAATCGAGCATTGAGATGGAGGGTGCACATTCAGTCCAGTCAGGAAAATGGACCAGACCTCCATCGCAAACTCGCATTCAATAAACATGTGGTCTAAAGTTTCCAAAGCACTTTTGTAGAAGACACATCGGTGAGGGCCTGCTATGTTCCTTTTGCACAAATTTTCCCCTGTCAGAATTTTATAGTGGAACAAGGTCCAAAAGAAGAATTTGATTTTTGGGATGCTGAAGTTGTCCCAAATCTGTTTCCACACAGACTCTGGATAAGGCGAATCCTTTTTACTTTGCATCTGAAGGTATCCTTGGTTTGCTGTGTATACCCCAATCTTACCCCAGCCCGAGGAGTCTTCTTCTTCTGTGTGCACCAGTGCAAAGTCAGAAATTGTGTCTTTGAGAGCATCTAACTGAGGTTTTAAATGCGCTAGGATTCTAAGAAAAATCCAGCGCTGCCAATTTACATTGCTGTCCCAATCTGAAATGTCCGCAATTTTCCTAATTCCTTTCTCATATAACCAGTCTCTTATCTCAGATATTTCGTTAGCTTCAGCAAGAGGGGGATGTCCCATGACACTGTCTCTCGAAAGCATTGTGTTTTTACCATTCCCAGGAATTCGATACAGGTAGATTCTGAAAAATTTGATGCCTCTGCTACACAACTTCCAGGCCTGCGTTCCTTTGGGACATTTCTCCACTGAAAAGGATTTTATTGGCTGGTTCTTGATGCATTTGATCTTGAAAATCTGGCTGACTGGGTGATTAGGCTCAGCGTAGAGCTGCCATAATAATTTGCAGCCCAAAGCTAAGTTAGCGTGCAAAGGATCGCGGATTTGCAAACCTCCTTCAGCGAGAGGATGCTTCACTGTGTCCCAACTTATTAAGTGAAATTTGTTGTTGTTTCCGCGACCACCATTCCACAGAAAATTGTGCATTAGTCTAGAGATTTGGTCTGAGATTAGTTTTGGAGCCAACATCAGAGAAGCCTGGTAAGTGGGCAGCGCTATAAGAATTGATTTGATGAGCATGAGTTTGCCTCCGGTGGTGAGCCAAAAGCCTCCCCATGTAGAAATCTTCTTCTTGAATTTCGAAATCACTTCCTCCCATAGATGATTTGTGTTGGAGCCCAGCGTAATTGGGAGGCCCAAGTATTTGATTTTGTCCCAATCTGCGTAACCTGTGAAGCCCAAATCATTTGAAATTTTCTCGATTGCGTGATGCTCTGAGTTCCATCCATAGAAAGCACTTTTCCTTTCGCTTATAAGAGCTCCCAATATGTTGCAGAATTTCTGAAGGATATTTATGAAGGAGTTTTCTATTCTTGGTGAGGCACCCCCGAGCAGAAGCGAGTCATCGGCAAATAGCGCATGATTCACCGGTTCAATTCCTTTCTCGATTCTAATTCTAGGTATGCTACCATTTTTCTTTTCCAAAGTCAGCTTTTTTCTCAAAGAATCAGCCATCAGAATGTAGAGAAATGGGGATAGAGGAAAACCCTGCCTCAATCCCCTGGTGGCTAAAAAGAAGTTCGCTGGTCTTCCATTTACCATGGGGGCAATCCATATCTTTTCTAAACAAGCTTTGATGAGATTGATGAAATCCTGGCTAAATCCAAAGGATGAGAGAACCCTGTACAGGAAAGAGTGATTAACTCTATCAAAAGCGTTACACATATCCAATTTAATAAGAATACCTTGTTCTTTGGGAGAATGGCTGGAATGCAGAGCATCCTGGACTTGGATGACATTGTCCAGAATATGTCTTCCTTTCACAAATCCCCCTTAAGCTGGAGAAATTAATTTATGCAGCAGAGGTTTGATTCTATTCGCCAGAAGTTTAGCCACAATCTTGTAGGATGCATTGCAAAGAGAGATCGCCCTGTATCTTTCAAAAGAGCCTGGATTTTCTTCCTTGGGGATTAAGGCGAGAAATGTGGAATTTATTCCACCACCAACCTTTGCCTTCCTCATGAATCCATGAATCATTCTGAGAAGATCAGGTTTGATTATCTCCCAACAGATTCTGTAGAAATGGATTGAAAATCCATCTGGTCCAGGGGCTTTGTCTGGCTCCATGGACCAAACAATTTTAGAAATTTCTTCTTCCGTGACAGGGCTCAAGAGGGTATCATTATCATCTGGGCTGACAAGATTCGGAATGTTTGTGAGGAAGGCTGAAATTTCCTCCTCGCTCCCGTCCCTGTCAGCACTAAGGAGATTTTGAAAGTGCTTCACAGCAGCTACCTTGATTTGACCGCTGGATGTAGTGATTTCAGCAATATGGTTTCGTGAAAGGTGAGCCCTGTACTGTCTGTGAAAGTATGATGTGTTTCTATCTCCAGCTTTGAGCCACAAGCTATGAGACTTTAAGCGCCAATATTCTTCTTCACTTCTGAAGGAGTTATATGTTCTCCTTTGTGCAGATTTTTCCTTGTCTAATTCCATGGGGGAGATATCTTTCTTTTCCAATTCAAGTTGAAGATATTCCAACTGATGGACTACATCTTTCCTTTGGCTGGTGGGGATTTTTAATTCCTTCTTTATCCATTCTTTTAGGGCCTTCTTTGCATTTTTCATTTTTTGTTCCCACACAAAGCTTGGGGAGCCTGATACCTCTATTCCCCAGGCTGTTTGGACTGTTTCGAAAAACCCATCTCTTTCAGCCTAGAGAGGGCTGAAGCAAAAAGGCAGAGGACCTAAGTCTTCTTCTTCCTTCAGGAAAAGGAGAATTGGTTTGTGGTCCGAAGTGAGTTTTGGAAGAATCTTGGTGAAAGCAATTCTTTTGTCCATCATGATGGAGCTGCTGGTGAGAAATCTGTCCAGCCTTGCTGAAATGTGATTTTCCCCTGTTCTATTTTTGGTCCAAGTGTATTCTCCTTTCACTAGCTTAAAGTCAACTAAGTCCCACTAGAGAATGAGGTCTTCCACAGTGGAGAGGAGGGGATCCCTTGAAAAGGTCCCACCTCTCTTCTCTTTGGGGTCCAAGATTATATTCAGGTCTCCTCCAATGACTAAATTCTGAGGATTGAGCAGCTCTAGATAATCTGAAAGTGACTTCCAGCACTCTTTCTTTTCATCATAATGTACGGGAACATACATATTGAACAGAGCTAAGGTGAGATTGCTTGCTGTATGGCGCAGTTTAGTATATATCAAATGTTGGGTTTCATAGGAACTTTCTAGTGAGAAGGAGTTTTTCGACCAGAATGTGCCTATTCCTCCAGCCGAACCTCTTGCACTGACTACCTTTCCTGAATCAAATTTCCATTTTGTGTTGCTTGTGTTTAGAAGGAGATCCCCTTCTATTTTTGTCTCTTGGAGCATGAGTATGTCTGTGGATTCCATTTTCAGTATGTCTTTAATTGCCTCTGCCTTAGTGGGATTCCCCAAACCCCTGCAGTTCCAAGAGACTAGCTGCATCATTTACAACTTGTTGGGGTGGGTCCACCTCCCTTAGGAGCCCTTGGTCTAGTATTCCTTCCGAGGGTCATCTCAATGGTGGCTTGGCTACCAAGGGTTTTTTGTCTTTCTGATTCTTCGTCCCTGGTTTCCTTATTTTATTTCCTCTCGGCTCTCTTTGATGGCCTCTTGAAGGTCTCATCATCCGAAGAGCCCACATTTTCTGTGTTCTTCTTCTTTTTTTTAATTATATCTGCATATGAAGGTGAAGAAGTATTGCCTGGGATCGGGTTTGAATAATTACATGGATCTGGAGAGTCGATATTGTTCAGCTGGGGAAGACCGTCCGGCTCAGCCTCTGGAGGATCTGGATGTGATTTGAGAGATTCAAAAAGGTTTTTGTCCGCCTCGATGCTGATGGTTTCCTTGCTTCCAGTGATTTCAATGCTTACATTTTCTTGCCCTGATTTGTTATCTGTCTCTTTACCTTTCTTTTTATTGTTCTGCCTATTATTTGTTGTTTTCTTAACTTGTTTCCATTGATCCCCTTTTTCTTTCTCTATTACCTCCTCATTTTTTTTCTTGTAGTATCTTACGAAGTGCCCGTATTCGTGGCAGTGTCGGCATTTGAAGGGGAGATTTTCGTAGTCAAGCTCCTGGATATGTGTCCAATCTGCAGCTGAGAGTTTAATGGCTTCAGGTAATCTGATTTCGAGGTCGACCTCTACACATATTCGGGTGCAGGAGAATTGATCCTTCCTCAGTGCTTGATCTATGTATCTGCCTAAAGCATTGCCAATGGATTGCAACGAACTCTGGCTCCAGCAGTGGAGAGGAAGGTGTGGGAGACACACCCATACTAGCACAGCCGTGGGCACGTCCTGTGCTAGATCAAAGTCTGGCGACCATTTATTCAAGTAAAGCCCTTGAGGGCCCATGAAATATGGCCCGTTTCTGAAGATCAAGCTTCGATCTTCCACGTTATCAAAAATAAAAACAAAGAACCATTTGCCAACGAAGTGAATTTTTATGCCTTCTGAGACCAGAGGTATCCAGTTCCATTTAACCCAATCTTTGACTGCTTTCGGGGAAGGCCATAGCCCTGTGAAATGGCCAATGAGGTCCCTTTTAGCTAGGTTCAGCGCTGTTCTGCAAGTTTCTTCCACAGGCAGAGACACCGTGGGGATGTTATCCAATTTTTTGACAAACTTCTGCTGAGAACCGGAGGATGGGCGTTTCCCAGCGGCTGCGATGAGAGATCTGAATGCTTCAAGCTCATAGGGTGAGGGAGGAGGGGCCACGGGGCTGCCTCCGTGATCCATAGCGAAGGAGGCCGCTCGAAGGAGGAGGGTGCCGGCTAGGCGCGGCTAGGGCAGCTGCAGGGCATCCATGGTCGCGCACGAAGATTAACCTCTTTTGAGGAAAAAACTCTCCATTTTGAGGAAAAAACTCTCCATGATTAGAAAGCTAATAATTAAAAGAAGCAAAACTTTAAATTTAATTCAATATTAAAAAATAACTAAAATTCTAAAATATTTAGAAAAATAAATTATTAAAAATAATTAAATTTTCAAATTTAATTATCACATGATCAAAATTTACTTAAAAAATGAGAGAGTAAATATAATTACACACAAAATACAAATTTCACTATATTTTATTGATAAAATAATGGTTGTACTCTATGAATATATCACTCACTAAACCAATAAAAGTGGAACTTATTTACTAAAAACAACTAACTTATAAATTCACAACAATTAACAACTTGTAAACATTAATTCTAAGTCCCTCCCTTTATTGCCTAGATTACAAATATTAAAATCACAAATTACAATATTGTAATAACAACATTGATCTTTGTTTGATCTAGTCATTATTAGCACTTTCACCTTCTCTGGCATATCAGAGACTACACTATTTCTCCACCACAACTTCAAGCTTACCACTTGACCCATTTAAAACAAAACCGCTTTAATCATAATTGACATACTTTTAGAATTGACAGTATTGACATACCCATCTTGTCGGGGCTTTTGCAAAAAAAGTAGTCAAGTAATTGAGTCATTCTAGGAAAATATCTCCATTTATTGGGTACTTAGATTTAAACTATCCATCAATTTCAACGAAGGCAATGAAGATGAACGCATCTAGAAGCCAAACATATAATTTGACCTCTTAAACATACAAACACAAGAACTAATGTTTTTGAAACCGGGGCATCCAACTTATATCAGAACCATCAGTCCTTCTTCATAGACACAAAAAATAACTTATAACGAGGGCTACCATCTTATAACGGATTGTAGTCATAAAATCAACATTGCATTCACAAGGCTTCTAGAAATACCGACTTAATTATGCTACTTTTCTCATTGATTGGTTCTTCATTTGATCTTTGCATACTTCAATTAAATAATAGCATACTACAACATAAGAAGATTGCAACTCACACCACATAATAAAGCTGGATATAGATGATCCAAAACATTCTTATACTAAGATCTACACACAGAGGAATTATATATATAAAATGGAGATCCACATGGAGTATCACACTGAGATCTGAGACATACATTCAACTCATATCTTGGACTGATTCTATCATATCTATGGCACTAAGACTATTTTGAACCACCTCGACAACCATTAGATCAACATGGTTGATTCTCTTACAAGCTCCCCCAACAAAATATAACCCAGCCTTTGTCAAAACCACTTCCTTTGCGCATTGTTCTCCACAGTGATCTGCATTGCCTATAGAACACGTCACAACAACCCAGTGTGGATTTTTAGCTCACATCCCGCCTACATAATTCACTCATGCATTCACTAATAATAGAAATAACAGAATGAAAAATGGTTGCATACAATAATCACTAAAACAAAAATCTATATATTCTAACCCACCTATTTATTCACGAATGATCAATTATTCTGGCTCTCACATCCTCCTAACCCTCCCTTAGGGGATTTCAGCTAGAACATGATACCAACTTAAAAAAATGAGAAAGAACAAATAGTTACACACTAATCACAATTTTCACTATATTTTATTGATCAAAAAATGGTTACGTATATAAGAATAAACACCTATTAAATCCAATAGAAGTCGATCTGACTTACTAAAAAAACCTAGCCTACAAACTCACAATAATTAACTTTTAACACTCATGTAACATTAATTCTAAGTAACCTGGATGCGGGTGAGTATCCCAACACTGATAGCTACCCCATTAATGAGGAGTGTCACGCTTAACCAGCGCAGGTGGAAGGGTGTGTGGCGACAATGTGTCAACGAGAATAAATGGTTAAAAGGACATGGTAATAGAAGTGGCTCTCACTCCAACCGTAGCATGAAGATTGGGGCAATAAATGCCATGACTGTCATCCAAGGGAGGTCTCCTCTGCACGCTCCAGCCATTACTATGGGTACTTCTGAGCAAGCCATAAGTCGCTACATCCTCTGGTGCATCCTCATGAAGATTAAATGCCATTACACCAGGAATTATCGCTAGAATGCATCGCTCCATCTCTATTTGGTTTGGGTTTTGTTTCTTAGGATGCGTAGGGTGAGACAATCATGCCATCGCAGCCATCGGGGGAGAAGAGCGCAGAGTGCCTCTAACATATTTAGCGAGGAAGACAATGCTCCCCTACATCTCTAGGACAATTTTGAGACAAGGATTCCCAGCCACATCCGAGAATTGGTTGAACGGGTGGAAGTTTAGAATTGTCAAACCACGCATTCTCACCGTGAGTTCGCAAAGGCAAAGGCAGTTGACAACAGAGCACGTTAACAAGCTCATTCTCAAAGGCCACTTTGCCTCACTCGCAGCCACTCAGATCTGGGATGCCGTGGCACATGATAGGGAAATTGATTTCCCAATTGGTGGTAGGAGGGAGGTTGAGGTACTACACGGCCTACCGTAGGAAATTTGGGAGCCCATCCCCTTATTGAATCGAAAGAGAAGCCGAGAGGGTGATGAGGATATGGTTGATCCCAACTATAAGGCATGGCGCAAATCCACCATCTCGAGACACCAACCCCAACCATACTTGAAGTTGAGACACCAGCCCCATCCATACTTCAAGTTTCGTGGTGGCTATGAGAATCAATTCGTCCACTTAGCACGCGGCGCCAACATTGATCCTCTTGAAGGGTATCAGGCTGACTCTTTGTTAGATGGGGAGCGAGCTGCAACACCCTTAGCTTCCAGCAACAACCCCTCCTTAGATTTCCAATCAACCTCCAATAGTCACCCCTCATCAGCAAGGCACTCAGCAGGAGAACAAGGCCAAGACACAAACCACAACCGACAGAGCTTGTCCAACGCCACCCTCCTCTTTGTATGCTTGCTGGATTGAGGAGGAAATCCCGAGTGAAACTAGATCTTAGCAGTTTTTTTATGTTCTTATGTTACTCTGTTTTGGGAGTTAGCCCTACATTTCTAAGTACTCTTTATTTTTGTGCCACTTCCCGACTATAATTTACCTCTATATTTTTTGTACCATTAATAGATGAATACACTGCCACTTTACAAAAAAACATTAATTCTAACTAGCAACACTAATTCTAAGTAATTTTAATAAATGAGAAAAATATCATATGAATAGATTGAATGATATTTTATTATTGTAAAAAAATTCTTGCCTATTTTAGAATTTCTTTTTACATAATACAGTTGAGTTTGAAGTGGGGTTACTCTTAATATGAAAAGGAAAAAAGATTTAGGCCACCAGAAAGTGTGAGTTCAACTTGTAAAGATATGGTTCGCCGAGGTTTGAAAAGCAAGTGATCTATGGATAGACTTCACTTTAGAGAATTACAATGTTTGCTAAATAAAAAATTATTGGTATATTTGGTTGGCAAGTAATTAGAAACATTGAACCATAGTAACTATGAAAAAGTTAAAAAAAGAAGAAAAAGTAATAGATAACTTACAAGTAGAATAAAGCATCGATATTTTTTGGAATTTACTATTAGAATAAAGCATCGGTGACTTTTCTGGAATTATTGGAAAAGTAATTTCACATACCGAACAAAACGGTCATTCAAAACAAAGAGTTTTGGTAGTTATCGGAAAAGTAATTTCACATACAGAGCAAAGCGGTTATTCAAAACCAAGACTTTTGGGAATTATCGGAAAAGTAATTTCATATACAGAGCAAAATGGCTATTCAAAACCTCCATTCAAAACAAAGACAGAAAAATTTCCAAGGATGGTCTGAAAACAATTTGCTATCACACTGGACCAACGACAGTTGTAGCGTTACTATCAGCAGCATTACCATCATTTACAGCGAAGGCTATAACAATAATTAAGAGCGGGTAGCTGATTGTAGTCAGAGCCCAGTTGATTATGAGCTCTCCCACAAGAGATACATTGTGCTTGTCGATCTGCCAGGCCACCGCTGCTCCTGCACTCTGCATGCCTTTGTAGAATCCACTATATCTGCTCAGAGTTTGAGAATCATCTGCCAAAGCTCCAATAGTCCAATAACATATAGTCTGGAACATGGAGTCCAGTAATCCATAGCTGAAATATAGAACAAATGGCCCTGCAAAAGCAGAGCCGGAGTCTTTGAAATCGATCTCCTGTAAGGGCTTATCTCTGCTATATCTCAGTTGATTGGCAAGCCCACCTCCCCATACTACAGTCCCCAGCACTGCAACGATGGCCACGCCCAGAAACCCCCTTTTCTTCCTATTCTGGAAGCTGAAATCGAGAACGTAACCAATTGCCACAGACCCTATCATCTGTGCGCCCCAGTAAAACACATTGTTGAATCCTCTGGTTCTCACTGTGAAGATCTTTCCATTGACGTTATTGAATTGATAAGTGTAAAAGAAGTTGCTGGCCCATGAAGCAGGGAAGAGCAGTAGCATCTTCCAGTTGGAGAATAGCTTAAGAATCTCCATGGCCTCGGTGTTCACATTAGAGTACTTAATCAAGGTAACCTTGCTACCATCGTCCCTAACGACTTTGCTGGGCGGAAGCAGAGCCAACGTCAGAATAGCCCCAAATGCCATGAAGCACATGAAGGCTATATAGGTCCCGTCGGTAACAGAATCAGCTTTGCTGTGATAATTCAATATAAAGGGAATGAAACCTCCTATGACTCCTCCCAAATTGAATATACTCCAGAAGAGAGAAATATACCTGCCCTTTTTATCCTCGGTAGGATAGGACGTCATAATCGATCCCTGGCCAGCCCAAAGCAATCCTGCTCCCACTCCCAAAACCGCTCCTGCAATAACAGCAAATGTCTCGTTGTGGTGGTGATTGTAATAGAGAAAGGAACCGGCATAGAGGATATAAGTGGAGCACCCAGCGAAGAGGGTTACATGGGGGCCGAAGAGGTTGTAAATCCCGCCGCCCAATATCCCAAACACTGCAAACGTCGTATAGAGGGCAGTGTTGGCGTCGTTGGCGGCCTGGTCGTCCTCCTGGCCACCTCCCCCCATTCCGGAGAGGGCATTGAACATGCCCGGGCAGCAGAAGCAGACCAGTGCAATCAGGCACACCTGTGTCACAGGGGACTTGTAGCGGAACCATCTGGGAGGAGGAACCTCACTACGTCCCGCTTCTTCATCGGGGTTTCCCAATTTTCCATGTAAAGACATGGCCGATATCACTTTTGGGCAGATTTCTAAGCGGTTTGCGAGAATCTCTAATCAATCCAACTAAATTTTCAGATTTTTGTGGATGCCCAATAATAAGCGAGTTACGTTTGAACCATTCAAATCAGAATTTCTAGCCCGGCAATGGGGAGTCTGATTAAAACGCTTTGCCACCGGGCAATTCTCACTCTTCTTGCAATTCTGGATTGCGGCAGATGCAATTTTGTCACCAAATTCATGGAATCATAAACAACGATTTTGATGTATTACACAGATTCATTGTAATTATTCTTCTTAAAAAAAAAAGATTCATTGTAATTATAAATGAAATTTCAATATCTTATAAAATAATATTAAAATTAACTGGCAGCTGGCAATGTTATTATTATGTTGTTATTTGTATTTTTCATTTTTACAAAAAGAGGTGTAAGTTTTTCCATATCTAATTTAGAGTTGAAATATATTTTTATTTAAAAATAATAATAATATTTAGTAAATAAATTTAATGATCTTACTTTTTAGGTTTTGTTAGATAATTACAGCTGCATTTTACGAACTAATTTGAGAGAGAGGCATAAATATACATATGAACTGGTTTTAATTAAAAGCATTTTCACTATTAGAAATTAATACAGATAGATAAGTAGCTCTTTTAATACATTTAGACATCTATATAACCAAATATATATATATATATAATGTTTTAATATCTTTATTAAATAAATAAAATAAAATATTTCTCGGGATTAAGATGGAGTAATGCCTGAGAAATATCGGGATTAAGATGGATATGTATATGCATTTACGAAACAACCATCTTTAATGCATTTCTCCCGTCCTCCGGAAATGCTACGCTCTGCGAAAAACTGGTGTCAAAACGGTAGTTTGTTTATAAACGATAGATCTACTGATTTGGTAGATGTGGACCCTACCATTTAGTTGTGGTCCTCATATTAATTATGTTTGGCACGTTCATGAACGAAGATATTAAATACATTTCTGTTCAACTTCCTAGGCTAAATTGCAATGGTGCGTCATTTGTCACTTAAGATTCAACCAACCGCACAATTCAAAGAGAGTATAGGTCTTCATCGATTTCAATGACAATGTCTTAGTGGCGGGGTCCTTATTTTATTCATTATCCATTGACTTTAAAACATCCTTGCCCAAATTCGGCCAATTTGGCCTGGTGGTGCGGTTCTTATTTTATTCTTCATCCATTGACTTTAAAACATAGTTGCCCAAGTTCGCCAAGAATTCGAAACTCCAGTGATTCGGATGGGTTGGCATATTTACGCCGGAGGCGTTCTCCATTGCGGGGTTGGGCTGAGCAAATGTTCACCCCAGCCAATCAGAGAGACTTTTGCATGGCGCATGGAGCCAGTTAAATTTTAACATGTGGCAGCTCCTGAACCAATACAATTGGTCGATCTGGTCCAGTTAGGCTTTTACATGTGGCAAGTCGATCTGGGGGCCAGGTGTTGATTCCAAATTTCAAACTCTGAAATTTAGATTTGCAGAATGAAATCTACACGGCAAATCGGTCCCGATATTATTCTCTGCAAACATCGTTTTTCAACTCCAGTCACAGAACAATTTAATGCAACCATTTAATGTGCATTGAACACAACGACATTGGCGACTTGCAGCTTGCAGATTTTTACCAACTTGCAGCTTGCATTGAAGACTAGGCGATTGCCGACTTCAGCTTGCGGAATAACGCCGACTTGCAGCGTTCAACCGACATGGATGTGCTGCTTAAATAAACTTCCATTTAACAAACATAGTGCCTTTCCAACTTCCAGCTCCACCCTGACTTCCAGCTCCAGCGTGAAGAAGAACTTGTCCTTGTCCGACTTTCAGCTCCAGCGTGAAGAAGAGAAATTGCTGGTAAGCTTCGAATAATTGTTAGGTCAGATTTGTGTTTAACTTCTATAGATTGTTTTTCAGAACGTAAGTCCAGAATGTAAAATAGGTACAGGATTAGAAAGAATTAAGAAAAAAACATCTGTGTTGTGAAAATTTCTGAATATATGAGGAACAAAACTGTTGTAACAGAGAGTCAAAGTCATTCATGTAAATTCGTTGGCTGAAGCTTCATTTATAGTTATAGAATTCTGTTTTTTTTTTTTTCATTTCCTTTTTAGCACTCAAGAACCAAAAATGCAACTGCATTCCCTTCCTCCACAAGACATTACATAGTACCGATCTTTTTATAATGAGATGCAAATCCCAGAGCAAGATCCACGTCCACATCCAAGCTGTTACACTGGGCAATCTAAGAGAAAATAGTTGAGTTAGAAAAATAAAAGCAAGCATTGCAGGGTGAAGAGAAACAAACAGAAAACAAAATAGATTAGGGAACTCATGCAAATGTATCTAAGTGAGGCATAGATACCTGAAGAGGCATTTTACGTTTCAAGTAGCAAGAAAAATCATTAATCAGAAACTCCTCGCTTGGAAACAAAATAGATTAGGGAACTCATGCAAATGTATCTAAGTGAGGCATAGATACCTGAAGAGCCATTTTACGTTTCAAGTAGCAAGAAAAATCATTAATCAGAAACTCCTCGCTTGGAAGTGAAAATAGCTTCTGGAATGTTGAATTTGTCTGAGGTGAGCGCCGGGCAATCTGCATAGAATTCTTTCTAATTCTCATGACGTCCAGACAAATAGAACAACCCATTGAACTATACATATGCCAAGGAAAAGACAAGTATCTACTTGACATTTAATATCGAAAGATGAATACCTTTTTTGCAACTTCCTTTTCCATCTTTGTTATGTACTGAGTAACCACATCAGGACCCTTTGTATTATTCCGAAATATCCTAAGGTGCAGCTTCGACTGGCAAGCTTGTGCCAGTCTTCCCTGAAGTGGGATCCACAAATCAGCCAGTTCCTGTGATGTGAATTTCAGAAAATTGATCTCAGCATACCCTAGAGATGTAGCCTCAGCAAAAGGGCCTTCAAAGTCAAAGACTTCTACATCCATCACAGAAGGAGGCTCTTCTGTTGCATCATATTCAAATATTTCTGCAGATTTATTTGGAGAATTAAAGTCAGAATGTAAATCTTGAACAGAAGCATGGAGAAGCATAGAATCTGAAGCACAAAATATCTGGATAGTTTTCTGACATTTTACCATGCCATTGAGGATCCAGTGTCCGCAGTTTGATTGAACTTGTTCGGGGTTTCCCATTACAAGTAAATACCACATATGGATCTGAATAACCTGTAGCATCTACAGCAGAGAAATTCTTTCCTTCAATTAAGGCGACTGTCAGTAGCCATTCATCTCCCTCTGCTTTAATTCCAGATCACCAGCTCTAATCAAGCCATGAATAAGTTTGAGAAACCAAAATAGTTTTTAACAATTGCCAACCTTACTTTTATCTACATAAGAGCTCTAGGAACTGAAACGGCTCAGAGCACGAATGACATATTGCCTTACCCTTTTGGAACCGTGCATGCATGAAATGTGAAATCATCTTGAAAATGCGCTCCACTTGGAGAACGAGTAACCCACATGTAATAACTTCTCCCAAAGAATCAGGTAAATCTAGCCCACCAAATTCCAAGCCCTGCATCACACTGGGATTGGCCAGGAAGATGTGCAAAAGGAGATATGCCAAAGAAAATAATGTAGATACAAAGGTAAAAATCCCAATATAACTAACAATAAGCTTCCATTCCGATTGGGGATCCATCTGCGAATCTAATCTTGGTTGTTCTTGCTCAGAGGCCAATGATGAAACATCCAGTGGTGTAGCATACTGAGTAAGAAACTTTTAAAACACTAAGAAGATAAGATTTACAATATATGTTCAAGGTAGGAAAAACAGGGATTTTATTTCATTTAAAGGCAATTAATTGCATCTCAAATTTACCAGTGACCAGACGTTACATTTCCTAAATTTCCTACATATACCTGATCTTGGAGTTGACTTCCACATATTTTGGGGCTTGTTTCCACTAGAATCCCTTCTATACTAACCCAACAACGCCAAATGCACCAGGCTGTGTAGTTGGTTGGGCATAATAACCCCCATCAACTGCTATATATGGAGAACAGTAAGTGGCTCCCAGAGCGCCAGCAGCTCCAGCCAAAAAAGGTACCCTGAACCAATGAAACAATATAGGATACAATATTCCTTTTTAGATAGCTCAATAGGACCAATTTGCTGTTAATGCATACTTCAATACGCAACTATCAGGTATGTTAAGAATGAAAGCTAGATAGAATAATAAGTTGTATTCAATCAATGTAGTTTTTTCACACCAGGTCATTTCAGATCCTCCAAAACCAAGTTGAGGTTGAACCACATATCCAGGTAGTGCCATACCAACAGCAGGGACCCCAAGTCCAGCATGGTGCTGTCCTCCAAACTGCATAACTGTTAACATCGTACCAATCTTTCGACATTAATATATAGATGAACAATATTTTTGAAAGAGAGAACGATAAGTGAAAAGGAGCACTGAAAATAGTGCTTCCTATAAACAGGCTGTATGAAAACTGTATACGCTTACGTGGTAACAAAGCTGGTGCAGGTGGAAAGCTTTGCTCAGAATGACCAACTGACATAACACTCGTTCCTGCAATGGCCTGAGTGCCATTATATGCGTAAGTGCTTCTTCCAGCTCCGGATCCCTTTCCCTTGGCGTTCGAAGAGGCGAGGGATCCAAACAGAATCCCTTCTCCGCAATCGCCCTCTCCAGAAATCGAAACGGAGCCGAGAAGCGTCTCTGGGCTGAGCACGAGTAATGGAAGAAGAGATGCTGTCGAAGAATTCATTGTTTACGTGTTTACTGTTCGCTTAAGAGAACCAGAGCCACGTGGAACTCATGCAAAGCGCAAACATGCATGATCACGAGTCCAAAAATATATGTTAATATAAATGAAATGAAAATAAAATTATGTTAATATAGATGCAATTGAAATATTTAATCCAATGCTCAACTAACCTCACGTGATGTTAGGTGGGTTCACTTGGCCAGGTTCACTGATTGAGCAGAAAGATTTAGTGTAAGAATTGATTTTTCTACTTGCCTTCACCTGAAATATAATGCATCAGTATTGTGGATTAGGCTAGGCGAAATATAGACATGTAGTTGCTACTTGTTTTACGTATTGGTTTATCCACTATTGGTTTGGTCGTTTATGGTTAGATTTTTTTGTTGCTTTTGGAAAGTCAAGTGTAATCCACGATGATTTGTTCACGCAGTGTTACCCCTTGTAAAGAAAAACATCAGTGTAATGGAGCTACTTGTGTAGTAGATCCTTATTTTATATATTTGACAAATCTGCATGATGTTAGGTTTTCATGCACAACTGTATTGTATTATCGACTGTTACTCAACAGGGTTTTGCTGTATTAGGTTGACTCAAATCGATATGTTTACTGCCTATGCAATTCTCTCTCTTTTGATTTCTTCCTTTCTAGATTTTGTTACATCACAAGGTAGTTGCCCTGTCGTCCCGGAGATACCCGATCCGGTTATCAGACTAACCAACCAACCTCACCTGGTATTAGGTTGACTCAAATCGATATGTGTACTGACTTTGCAATTCTCTCTCTTTTGATTTCTCTGTTTGGTTTTTTACTTTCTACCTTTTCTTACCTCATAAGGTAGTTGCTCTAGCGTCCCGGAGATGCCCGATTCAGTTATGGTGTCTTATCCTAATGTTTGTTGTACTTGATAAATCAGCTCAATGGTTGTTTCTGTAAATGTTTTTACAATAATAATTTTTTTTACAACTCACTGTAGCTACATGCTTGTTATGGTAGGATTCGAATGCATCTGTGTCCTAATAATGTAGCAATATATTATACTTCTCATACTGTAGCTACACGATTTGGATTCATTACTGTTCCAATAGTATAGTCCACCGTTCCTTGTAATTCTAGATGTGATTGGGAAAAACAAACTGCCATAGCTGTGTAGTATTTTATTTGATTACACAAACTCTCAGTATGGCAACATGTTGACGTAGTGGGATGGCAATATCCATTCAGGGTAGTTTGGACATGTAAAATCGAAAGTTTTAGATATCATGACATCAATTGAAGTGACTGATAAGAAGTATTTGTGTCATACCATATATCAAGGATGACAATCCAAAATTATTTGTTATTCACAATTGTTTATTTTGACAACAAAAATGGCAAGAACATGGATAAAGAAAAACTGGATATGCAAGAATTAGTAGCAGATCTAAAATGAAACAAAAAATAGTTTTAATTATGGAATATTCATCTGTGGCGGGTTGAAGATATTAAACTAAATCATCAATTGCAAGACGTTTTCAGAGCATATTACTTATTCTTAAGTAATTATTGAACTGTAGATTACAAGAATTCTCCTTGCTCGAAATCAATTCTAAAAGGCCAGAACTGGTGGTTTCTATGAATTAATTCCTTTGGATCTGATCTCGTTATTTTAATCCAAAAAAGTGGCTTTTCTTCATCGAATATGGCTTTTCTTAATTGTATTTATTTGAAAAAATATAAATATTATTTTAAATTTATTAAATTTTAAAATTTGTATGAGTTAATTAGATTTTGAATTAGTTTAATTAAAAATAAAGAAATATTAATTTAATTGTATTTATTTGATAAAATATGAATATTATTTTAAATTTATTAAATTTTAAAATTTGTAAATAAAATAATGATTTTTTTATTTAGATATTTGTTTAATTCTTATATTAATAATTTGATTATTTTTTATTTTTATTTTAATATTAAATTTTTTAATTTAATATATTTTTATTTATTTAATCTAATGTTAGTGATTTGGTTTTTCATCTTAGATGAATCATATTAGATTATTCAAACAAGTAGACTAAAATATTTTTATCTGATTTTTATCAAAAACATCTCTAACATTAAATAAATAAATTTAGGCATACAGCTTAGAAGTAGAAACAAGTAAATAATTTGGGCATATATATATATATATATATATATATATCAATTTGGGCATACAGCTTAGAAAAATAATATTAAATTAAAAAATATTACTTTCATTAAAATAAATATAAATATTTACAATTCAAATTATAAACTTTTATCATTTGGTTTACTCTTTTTAAAATAAAATAAATTAATTTTTATTATTTGAAACAACCTAGCTTTACAAACAGCAAGTAGGAGCTATACTTTCTATTTAAAGAGGTTACACGGGCAGGGTTTACCACCTTAGATAAACTTACAGATTCTATGGGCAAACAAGATATGATAATGGGTTTGCTCATCCTATTCAGCCTTCTGCAAATCAAAATGAGCACACTCAATTCGACCACCTAGACATAACATGAAGGACAGGCGGAGAAAATACGAGATTTTCACATCGAGGTCTCATTGCCTTCTTCATATATGAGGATTCCATCAGTCTCGAGGATATGCAAGCCATTTGAATGGCCAATTTGTGACATGTCGTTAGGTTGCTTCTTTAGTATACAGTATAGATTGTTTGAACATGAAAAGAATTGAGACATTAATAGCTATAGGCTTTCCACGTTAGGTAATCATAGCGCTACTTGCCATTTATGATTATGTTTTCAGCTTTCAATTCTCTTCTGTTAAATCACGATTCAGGTTTTACCTCTCATATAGCAGAAAAATTTAATAGAAATTTTTATGAATGTTGTAAATTCTTGTTTTTTTCCTTCAACTCTCTTAAATTGCAAACTTATAAGTTTTCGTTCCCTTATGTACACATCCTCTTCTTCAGTTTCTATACCTTCATATTTATATTCGCTAGCAACACCTCATTTTACAAAACCAGTTGCATCGTCATGGAAGCATCCTTGACCCGCAATGGGCTCTCGACGCTCCTTACTGGTGGTATCGATCTACAACCAACCCTGCAGATCATTGCAATCGAAAAGATACCTTCTGCTCGAGCTACAACGCCTCGCTACCGCATATCGTTGTCTGATGGTGCTCACAAGCACGTCGTTCTACTTCCCTCTTCACATACAGAGTTTGCACAAAATGAAGAGTTGCGAATAGGCTCGATAATTCGCCTCAGAAAAAGTTCATGCACGTATGCACATCATTCCATGTAAGCTACATAAATATCACCTCTCTGCTTCCTCCCCTTTAATGATTTTCCTCTTACATCCCTTGTTTATCTCAATTCTCATTCCTAACATTTTACTTCCCCTCTTTGCTAATAAATATCTCATTCTTGCAGGTCACTTTGTCTCATCGATCTTGACATACTGCAACGTGATGCACCATTGGTTGGTGACCCAGCCCCTATTATTCTCTCCACTGAACAAATCAACCAAGCCACCTCGGCCTCCTCTTCTTCGTCTCCCTTTTCCTCGCCTCCCTCCCTTGACATTCACTCCGTGTCCTCCGAAAACTCCACCCTATCATCTACAACTGTTCTCCCTTTTAAAGCACTCTCCCCTACTCGAAAATCTTGGTCCATCCAAGGCAGAGTCCTTTCAAGGACACCCCTTCGTGAATTTATCAATGCACGGGGCACTGGAAAATCGCTGGGGTTTGACCTTGTCGATCGCGACAGCGATCAAATCCATGTCTCTGCCTTCAATGATTTGGCAGAATCCCTTCATGGTCTCATTAAAATTGGCCACATTTACAATGTTGCAAATGGGACCATAAAGATCCCCAACCCTTCATATAACCATCTGAAACGACCATTTGAAATCCTACTCTTCTCTTCATCAATAGTGTCACAGGTCTTCGTTGATGACCTTACAATTCCTTCCCATACCTATCAATTTGTGCCCATAAGTTCCCTCAAACATTCACCTCCTAATTCAATCGTTGATGTCATAGGTATTGTCGCCTCCCTCTCTCCTTCGTCTATCATTCGCAAACGCGATGGCTCTGAGACTCCCAAGAAAACTATCACTCTTCGTGATATGTCTGGGAGCAGCATCGATGTCACTTTGTGGGGCGAAAACTGCCATGCAGAAGGTCGTGCACTCTCCGAAATGCGCATGGCTCGTGAGATTTCTGTACTTGCAATTAAAGGGGGTAGGATTGTCGAGTTCAATGGCCAAACAATCAGCACAATCCCAACTACTTCACTGCTTATAAATCCAGATCTCCCTGAAGCGCAACAACTGAAAGAATGGTTTGACGGAGAAGGAAATAAAGCACCCTCGTCGTCGCTCAGCCGCAAATACAAAAGTACAAACAAGAGGCCTTTAAGTTCGAAAACAGTTTCTGACATTTTGGCAATGCAGCCTGACGAAAATATTCCGTGGATTTCACTTCAAGCTACTGCTATCTCTATTAACATGGATGATTTCTACTTCCTCGCATGTCCCCTTATCAATGATGGGATCCAATGCATGAGAAAGGCTATACGACAAAATGACAACACCTACCGATGCTCGAAATGTGACGGCTCGTTCAATGAGTGCGACTATCGCTACATTCTTCGACTCCAATTGCAAGACCACACTGGCACCCTCGACAATGTTGTTGCTTTCGACGAAGCCGCAACTGCCCTTCTTGGCATCTCCGCAAAGGACCTCTGCCTCCTCTCAATTGATCCTGAAAGTGTTATCGACATATACAACAAAATCAAAGGACACCATTTCCTCTTCACACTATCTTTAAAGAGGGATAGATTCAACGGTGTTGAACGACTACGCCCAACTCTTATGCACGCAGAAGAACTTGCATACGTTGAGGCATCAACTACCCTTCTAAGGACCCTGCAATCAAGTCCTCCCCCCCCCAACCCATTCTAATACAAACTCTAACCGTTTCTTCCTTGCTCTGACTCATCTCTCCCCCACCTCTCATTCCTAACATGTCTACCATCCGCTACACATTTTCATTTCCTTCCCATTGTTCCCCTTTCAACTACTTAAACCTTGATTTCCATTCCTCATCGATTTTCTAGACATGTTTTGTAATCGTACGTATATATTCCCATTGCCCTCCTACTCTCTACTACTTCTCCTAAACGCCTGATCACCCACTCCTTTCTTCATGACGTTCTGTATATATGTCATTCCATTATGCTTTAATGCATCTTTGTAATATATGAACATTTGGTCACATAGTTTTGCCTTTCCTCCTTCATTGTTTGATCTTCTTTGCAACACACACAGTTTCTAAATGTACAGATGAATATGCTATGCTTACTATAAAAAATAATACATAAATTGCTTCTTCTCTTTTTTTAAAATATAACATATGTCTTCACTTTACTCTAGCCAATAGATGCAACATGTGGTTGATTTCAAAATAAATGCTTTCTCAATTTGAAATATGCAACACACATTTCAGACCAACCCATACTAAATACATTTTCGCTTTAATAATCACTCGCAATATACTTCATGCATTTAACAGACGTTTCCTTACTTGCAACAGCTATGCCAACCCCACTAGAAATCAATGTGGAAAGGGAACAGCGACGCCGCTACTACGCACTTAATAAAGACATCATCAATGCACGCCGTCGCCTCCTTCGCTCTCAGGCCAACAATACTCCTATTGCTTCACAAAATTCTGTCCTCCCCATACATCCCACCCAAACCTCCCAACTTCCCCTTCCACCTCCCCAACAATTTCTCCCCATCCTTCTGCAACATGCACATTTTCGATTTCGTCAAAGGATCGATGCACTTTGTCCCATCCAAGTTTGCTCAATTTGTCATGAGGCTTACCCATCCATGAAAACAAAAACAAGTCATGGAATAATTTTTTGTACCCGTTGTGTTGCCGAACGATCAACGCATCGTTTCTCCTCTACAAATAACATGGACCCAGGTATCCAAACTCATGTCATATCCTGCCTAACTCAAGTTGAAGAGATGCTCATTGCTCGTGTCAATCCCGTTATTCAGGTTACCCATGCACGTGGTGGCCAATTGAAATATTCTGGTCATACTATTAGTTTTCCACAAGATATCACAAATATTGTCACC
Source organism: Pinus albicaulis (assembly GCA_034641835.2). NCBI lineage: Eukaryota > Viridiplantae > Streptophyta > Pinopsida > Pinales > Pinaceae > Pinus > Pinus albicaulis. Next base: position 826,272,862 of record CM076575.1, read on the forward strand.
TCTCTTCCTCGCATGTTGTCAGAACTAGACATCCTTGTGGTAAACAAAACTAGCCATGATGAAAAAAACTATGAATTTTTTGTTAGTCGAACGCATGTCCATGTAGCTTTGCAATTCAAACTGCAAAACGACCCATACTACAAAGATGTCCATATTAACCAACTTGCCCTCAATGTTTTACCTATTCCACCTACCAACATTTCCAACATGCTACACCATATCAACACATCTTCCATCGCACTCCATGAAGCCATTCCAGAAATTCCTACTTTTGAACTCCCCCACTCATGCCCGTCTGACCTCCACCCATCCTCCTTTGTTTCAACTCTACCAAACTGTCATTCTGAACTTGATGAAATACGTGCCTACATAGATTCCTCCAATTCAACAACAACCCATTCACTTCAATGGCCGACCATTGGCCTTTCCCCAATCAATGAATACAACACAGAGAGCCTATTCTCCATGGCCTTCCCCACCCTCTTCCCCAAAGGATCTCCCATGATTAACCAACCAAGAATTGCAAAAGTGGACATGCAAGAATACGCTATGCATCTAATGCGCTACAATGACAATCGTTTTGCACAATATCCTCGCTTCCGATATTACTTGTACAACCTTATCATGCGCCATCGCAGCCAAGCAACTGCCTCTGTCTTCATTAAAAGGGACCTTTCAAACACCCTACCAGCAACAGTCGCCGACCTACGCCACCTACTCCAACAAACGCCCCCTTCTACCATTCCAGACCAAATTATGCGTTTCGGGTCGTCCTTGCGTGGAACTCGTTCTTTCTGGACCAGGGCTAGAGGAGAACTAACAGACATGATCACTCAAATTGGTACCCCTACAATATTCTTCACACTAACTGCAGCTGATACAAAATGGCCTGAATTGCATAATTTGATGCCTTCCAACCCTCCATCCAATTCAAATGAGCACACTCGATGGAGAATCCAAAACATTGTTAGAAACCCGCATCGTGCATCTCAATATATCCATTGCAGATTCACAATATTCCTGGAAGAGGTGCTACTTAAAGGATTCCTTGTAAAGGATTACTGGTGCAGGTATGCATACTATTCCTTCCTTCTCTTATCTTTCTTTCCTTTCACTTCCACACATCGAATATTACTATCTGTCCCCCTTGCTTTATAAGGTATGAATGGCAACATCGCGGCTCCGCACATATCCATGGGTTCCTATGGCTTCCAAATGCACCTGCAATGGACAATCTAGATTGGACCAATGCCACAAATGTCCGCGCGGCTACTGAATATTTTGATAGGTACTGCACTGCTTGGAATCCTCGTCCAGTTCACAGTAGAGCTCCTGGAATAAATCGTTCATCTCTACAAGATCCATGCCTCCTTAGCACGCATGAAATATTTGCAGGCAATCAATTGGAAGACTATGAAAAAGTCCTCAATTCTGTTCAAAGGCACACATATTGCCACTCTTCTACATGTTTACGCAAAAGAAATAACACATCAACTTGCCGCTACAGAGCCCCATGGGAGGTTCGCAACACGTCATCTCTTCACATTGATGGTTCTAGCAAAAAGGTATACTGCCCTGCTAGAAATGATGACAAACTCAATGTGCACAATGCTCAACTACTTGCAATATGGAGGGCCAACATTGATTTTCAACCAGTTCTATCATGCCATGCTGTGTTGAACTACATTTCGAAGTATGCAGCAAAATCAGAGGCAAAGTCTGAAAGCTACTACCAAATGCTCTCACGCCTCTCACAATCCTCCCCCCCAGATGCTCCTACTATCACTATCGTCCGCAAAGTCCTCACCGAAATTGTTGCTGATCGAGACATCGGTGCACAAGAAACCTGCCACATGCTACAAAAACTCCCACTAACAAAGTGTAGTCGTTCTTTTGTCTCCCTCAATGTAAAAAAAAAAATCTTCAAACATGTATTGCATGATTTAGATGGTCATCCTCCATCAACACCTTTCATTGCCTCCTATATGCAAAGACCAGCTGCACTTGAAAGTTTGTCTCTTATTGAAGTTGCACGCTCCTGGTCCTTCTCCACCCGCCGAAAAACATCACCATGGAAACAAATATTCCCTCCCATGGTTGTCCGCGTTCTTCCTCGTTACACCTCCATTCCATTGAAAGAATCACCATCCTATGTAGACTTTTGCTGGAGCGAACTCCTTTTATACTTCCCTTTTCGTAGCCTCCCTAATGATATTGGCATATCCGATGCAAGAATTGTTGCACACTGGGAAGAAATTAGACACACATATCAACCTTGGCATATTTATCGCAAACCATCCACCCCAGACCTTTCCGACTCTATCTGTTCATCCCCAAACAACCCTCCCCATGACCCCACACTTGACATGCATGAATGGAAATTTCTCTCTCAACTCCACCCAGGTAACAACCTCCTCCTTGATGAGCTTGAAATGCTTGGCCATCGTGAGTTTGACACAAACCATAATTGGGGCCACTCTACAATCCCTCCACACTTACAAGAAACCGCGATCCACTTCATCAACTCCACTCGCTCCTCCACAAGTTCCCACCAACTCCTAACTCCATTTGCATATTCCCTTTCCTCCTTGTCCCCAAGCCAAACCATTGCATTCAATATTATCTTCTCGCACTTCCGCAACAACATTGCCAAAAAAACACTACACATGATAATCCAAGGCACTGCTGGTACCGACAAGTCGTTCCTAATTGAGTTCTTAAAAAATGCATTCCTTCAAAGCTCCACCATGCAAAAATGCCCCCTGCTACTACTTGCTCCTACCGGTGTTGCAGCTTTCCACATTAATGCTTTGACGATCCACTCTGCTCTTCGCATTCCTATATTCTGTATGGAGCCTTTAGAGGGTCAATCCCTCCTAAACCTTCAAGAACAACTTCAGCATATTCATTACATTCTAATTGATGAAATGAGCTTCATTGGTCCTAAATTGCTTTCTCAAATTGATGATCGCTTGCGCGAGGCATTCCCATCAAATAAAAACAGCCCATTTGGTGGACGTTCTATAATCCTTGTGGGTGACCTTGGACAACTACCACCTGTAAAAGACACGCCAATGTATGTAGGCAATTCTCATGGCACTGCACTTTGGAAAAGCTTCACTACTGTGGTTACGCTTGCAACAGTCTTTCGGCAACAAGGAACAAGTCCTACACAAATTTCCTTCCGCGAACTCCTCTCCAACCTTCGCAATGCAACACCCACTGTTGCTGATTGGAATCTTCTTATGACACGTTCAAAAACAAATCTTCCTGAAGGTGAAGTCCAATCTTTCTCCACTGCAATGCATCTTTATTCAACAAATGACGCTGTTGAGTTGCACAATAAATCAATGTTAAAATTATTAAATCACCCAGTTGCACATTGTTATGCTGCCGAAAAGAGGCAACTAGAAACTAGTCAACCAAGAAATGATCAATTATCAAAGAAAATACTCCTCTGCATTGACCAACGTGTTATTCTCCGAAGCAATCTATGGGTTGGCGCTGGTCTTATCAACGGTTCGCTCGGACTTGTTCGTGCAATCGTATATACACCGGGTTGTACACCACCAGAACTACCATCCTTTGTTGTAGTTTCCTTCCCTCACTACACTGGTCCACCATGGGATCCTTCAAATCCTACATTTGTGCCAATCCCCCCCATCACAAGGGGTTCGCGCACACAAATCCCTCTCGGAATGGCATGGGGCTTAACAATCCATAAATCGCAAGGCATGACACTAGATAAAGCAACAATCAACATCGGCAACATTGATCGGCAAGGGCTCACTTTCACAGCTATTTCAAGAGTTCGCTCGCTGAATGATCTCTGCATCTCCCCTGCTTTCTCCTACTCACGCTATTCACGTATGCAGGACAACCCTTACGTCATGCGCAGAAAACAAGAAGAGGCACACCTTGCATCCATATCTATTATTCACACTCCTTGAAAAACTCCTATTATTGGTACCTTCTATTCACTTGCATTCCACTTTTACTTCTTTCTTCTTGTTCCTCATAATAAGACCTTGCAAATTTCCTGCTTCATTTAGATATTCACTTTCCAATATCATTTCAACTCATATTTGTTCCTACTATTTGTTTCTTATTGTGCTTCTCATTATTACTGTCAAATTTTTACATGTTCACTTATATGCTTTTCCTTCCCTTGCAGCAACTATGGATCGCATGTACCTTTCTCAGCTCAACAAATTCTATGAAGAAATCACTCAACAGGAGAATGCACTCCTCATTATACAGCAACGCTTCTTAGTTCCACCTACTCTACCACTGTTCCGCTTGCGCCCAACATTGCAACTACTCCATAAGATCAAAATATTCATTCGTCGCCTCATTCATGTGCATGAAAGAGATGCACAAAGGCAACTTCGAGCATACTATCTTAGTCGCGTCCCGGGTTTGGACGTCAATTGGTGCTGTCGTTGTCGGGCAACCCCCTGTATTTACGACTAGATTGCAACCATACACCTTTCATGCATTATCATTCTACTATGTTAACACTTGTTCCTCCTTTCTGTTCCAAAGCAATTTTCTTCTATATTTAACAATATCACTCTTACTATTTTTGCTTGTACCATGATGTAAAACTACCTACAACTTCGAGTGTTAATAACATGTAAAACCTTTTTACCATTACATTATTTCAAGTCAAGTCAATGATGCCTTCGCAAAAATCTATACGATGCACAAAAATACCCCCTCAATGTGCTATGCTATCACTTGCTCCTCCTTTTTCTTCCAAACCAATTCTTTTATACATTTAACAATACCACTCTCACTCATTTTGCTTCTACCACTATGTTCAACTGCCTACTACAAAGACTTTCAAATACATCTACAACCTCTTTACGACATCCATGCATAAGACTTAAGGTTTAAACTCTAAGGTTTGGTCAATGCTTATTAAACTAAAGTTCGTCGTTAGCCTTTCGAGAGGGCATATACTTGTTATTGCTTCGGGTTATGGTCTAACAAGTTCAAACATCAAATTATAATGAGACGAAATTGCCTTTTCATACAATTTACAAGCAAAGTCTTTCTATTAATATTTGAGCACTTTGTAAAAGAGGGAGATACCCTCGGTGAATTATTCAAAGGATATTCAAAGGATATTCACAACCAAACCTATTCTTCATTTTCATTTATTTTGCTTCTAATTTAAATTACATTCGTGCAAATATCACTAACTTACTTCTACTATTATTAACACATAATGATTTAACATAATAACCACAAAATCATTACATGTAACTCATCGAGATGAAATTACCTACCTCCTCTCCACCTCCAACTTCAACAAACAACATCTTTTATTTTCGTAGTTTTAAATCTAAATATTCATGTAGTCAATCAATGCCATATTTTTCCCCTCATACATTCACATTCTTCATGTTCCCTAACATGTACCACAAAATGCTTCAGGTCTCCTCCTTCCGGCGTTCCCTTGCACCCCCGGTGCAATTGCTAGTCTACGTAAATTCGAATAAGGTATGGAGTCAGTTAGTTAAACACATTTTGTTAAAACAAAAATAAAAAATTATATATTAAAATATTGTACAAATAGTATATTATATATTAAAAAGGGTAAAAATTTAAAATGTATTTTTGGGTATTTTCATAATTTAATGTAGTTGAGAACTTTTGGAATCTTGTCACATTTTGGGTAAACATTCTATCTATTTTCAAGAGGAAGAATTTTAGCTGAAGATAGGAAGAGTACAAACCTTGAAGGAATGAATAAGATAGATGAAATTCAACCAAGTTTAAAAAAAAGAAAAAAAGAAAAAGAAGATTAAATAAATTAAAATTAAAATTAAAATTAATAATTATGTTTACAACTAATTAATTAGTAATCTATTTAATCAATTTATTATCTCTCTCTAATAGTTTTATTTATTTATTTTTTAAACTACTTTGAATTTTACTGCTAGCATCTATTTTATTTATGCCTTCAAGGTCTGCACTTTTCTTCTTTTTAGCTAAGCTTCACTCTCTTGAAGATGGGTGGAGTGTTCACCTGAAACTTCCGACTCTTCAATCATTTTACACAAGATTCCAGAAGTTTTCAACTACATTATGTACATTATGTATATGATTGTGGAAACGCCACAGAATGGCCTAGAATCTCGCAAAGATTTTGAAAACATCCGCAAAGATTTTATCAGAATTTTGTTTACAGTGATTAAACTTTAGTATTTCGAGTGCTCTAAGGATTTTTGATAGTGCTGAATCTATTTCCACTCTCAAAAATGGATTCCAAACACTCCAACTAATTGATTTTTTGAATTTTATTTTACCGGATTCCAGCAAAAAACTCTCATCCAAGCTATTCTCTATATTGGATAGACAACTTCTTGTGGAAATGTTTACACCTTGATTTTCATAATACTTTTGCGCACCATAGTGATTGTATGTAAAAATAAATTATATATTAAATTATTGTAAAAATAGTAAAACTTAAAATGTATATTTGGAAATTTTATAACTTTTTTGCACGATTGTCATATTATACATAAATTGGAATAAGACTTAGAATAAACTGGTTTTTTGACTATTTATATGGATTCAAAACCCTAAAAAACCCTTAAGGCACTTTGATTGTGCAAGGTTACCCATCAAACTTCTATTTTCACTAAATTCCTACCGAAATTTAGAGAAATTTGACCGGAAAACACCACTGTAAAAGTCTTCAAAAAAATCACGTTATAGACTAATCGATTAAATATTATAAAAATAACATATTATATATTAGAAAACCTAGAATAGTTGGTTAAACACAAATTTTCTGTCTTAAAAAGAAATTATATATTAAATATTATAAAAATAATATATTATATATTAGAAGACCTGATGATTGCAAACTTAAATGATAACAATTATTAGTGTTTAGGGTTGGGATCTATGCAAACTAAAAACGATGATCGCTAGTGTGTAATTTAATTGACAGTTATGTTTATTTTTTATGGTTAGTTAAAAAAAAATTAGTTTCTAGATAAATTAAAACGAGTAAAGAAAGGTGATTGAGTGTTCTATTGAGGTCTTTGTTTGTAAAAGTTACTAGTTCAGAATTAGATGTCCTAATTATGGTTTACAACCTATAGTTTAGTGGCTATTATACTAGTGTGATGTGATTGTGGATGACAATCATAATTATATGATTTTAATTACAGATTTTTCTCTTTCAAAAAAATTTAATTTTGCTTAAAAATCTGTTCACCTTTTAACACTTAAATGAAGAGATATTTTACTTTAAAAAATAACTTAATAAATCTAAACAAATAATTGTTTTAAATTTTTAAATTTATAAAAAAATAATAAATTTAAATATTTGTAAGTTATATACTCTCTAAGTTTTTTTGGTAATGGATTTTAAATAGTTAAATCATTTTCGAATCGAATCTAATAACTATGCTTCAAAATTCTGTCGAACATTTAGAGTTCCAATTTTTTAAAATTCACTTCAACCTTTGAAGTTCCAATTTAAAGCCGAGGTTATGTTTTGGTTGTTGAAAATGTGTGTTGTCTTCACTGATATTTACCATAGATACTCAATTCTCCCGAATCAGGTAAAATATAGAAAAAAGTGCCTCAAAATCCGCGCCTTATCCAGATGGAACCCATTGTTCGTGAATGTTAATAGTGGAACAGATAGTGGTAAGATGACGCCCCGGCAAAAGGAAAGAATTTGGAAAATCATAGGAAAGTTTATAATTTTTCAATTTTATTATTGTTTTTTTAGCTTTAAAAACCAAAAAAATAAGAAAAGGAATATTTGTAATATGGTGTTAATTTGACTTTTTTGGAATTTTAGATATGTTTTAAAAATTTAAGAATTTTAGATAAATAAATTTCTATTTTGGAAAGAAAAAAAGTATGAAAGGGAAGTAGTGTGTCTTTCTTTTTTGATAAATTGTATTTGTAAAATTATTATATTATTAGTTTATTAGAAATTATTCCAAATTCAAAATTAATTTAAAAAAAAAAAGTGGAAAATATTATTGTTTTTAAAGAAATGCTTTAAAAACAATAATTTTTAATATGTATATTGTAATTTTTTTTTGTAATTAAAATTTTTCAATTCTAACTTGGTAACTATGGTATTTAATATCAAATGTTGAAGCAACAATGCTTAATGTGAATGTGGTTTCCACCGCTGTTTTTGGGAACATGGCTGCTCCTGGATTACAAAAGATACGGATCCGCATGAGTATTTTTTTAGGTTAATATTTTCGACTAAAAAATAAATGATATTAAATGTGGAGTTGTATATGCTCACCATTAGATTTACACAAATACATTATCCAACCATAAATATAATAGGCAAATCCACCCAATTAATTACTAATTACATTTTCTGACTAATCGTAAATATTTTGGCTCCTTTATTAAAGTCTAGAATTCCCTTACTGTTATGCCACTAGGGCACATGCCGCTAGATAAAACAAGGCTACAAGGTAGCTACTACCTGCTGCTTAATTTAAATATAGTAATGTTTCAATGTGATCTTGAAAATGTCTATGGACAACTATTACATGCCGCTTAATGTAATTATAGTGATGTTGCAATTTGAGTTTGAACATGTTTATGAAGATTTGCTTTGTAATAAAGTATAGTTAAATTAAATTAGAAATAATTGTTGCAATTTGAGTTTGAGCATGTCTATGAAGATTTGTTTTGTAATAATGTTGTTGCTTAATTTAGTTTAAATATAATTAAATTAAAGTAAAAATTAAAAATTTATACACTATATGGTAGTAGTTTAAATCTATCTAAATTATAGTAAAACGATTAGATCTGCTACATATGTTTAGCTTATTTTTGACACATTTTTTATTATTATATCATTCTAATAAGATTAAAATGATAAATAAGTAGATTAAAATATTATATAAAAATTAATAAAAAAATTCAAGTAACATGTTTATTTGTTTTTGTTAAATGTTAATATATTTTATATGATATTTCTGCAGAAATTTTAACTATATTAAACATTTAAAAAAAACAAATTAATAAAAATTATTTGACTTCTATATAATATTTTTGGATTAAAACTATATTTCTTTAGCACATGGTTTTGTCTTAAAAAATTATAATATATGCATTTTTTATTTACATTTTCATTTATCCCACCTTCTCAAAAGGCAGAGACATCCCACCTTATTCAATTGAATACAGTAAAAACATATAGTCAAGTGGCTTTTATGGGCACAGAGAATTTTGGATTTCCATGTTACAGCACATCACTTCACTATAACAAAATCATATATTAATCCTTTATTCAAGCGGCTTATATAATGGGAACTTAGCGTGTCAAATTGTGGAATTGAGGAGTGGCAGACACCAATGATGAAGGGCACACTTCAAATCAAATACGGCTTTATCTCCACCACTTCCTGCAATAACATCATATTCTCGCTTCTTTGGGTATTCAATTGTACAACCGCCTGGTACAACGATGTATTTTGCAATAATATGTTGAACTTTTCAACCAATAGAATGTCAGAAAAACAAATAAACAATAATTAAAATAAATAAACAATAATAAATCTTAAAGTTGAATTATCGGAAAAATATTTTTTTTTTGAAAAAAGTCAAATTAATGTCGCTATCAAACATAACTTGATGCGTAATACCTGCACATAGCAGATATAACAAGGCTACAAAGTAGCTACTACCTGCAGCTTAGTTTAAATATAGTAATGTTGCAATGTGATGTTTGAAATTTCTATGGGTAGCTATTACAGCTATTACATGCCGCTTAATGTAACTATAGAGATGTTGCAATTTGAGTTTGAGCATGTTTATGAAGATTTATTTTGTAATAAAGTATAGTTAAATTAAATTAGAAATAATTGTTGCAATTTGAGTTTGAGCATGTCTATGAGGATTTGCTAAATGTTGCCATTTGAATTTAAGGATGTCTATGAAGATTTTCTTTGTAATAAAGTTGTCGCTTAGTTTAGTTTAAATATAGCTAAATTAAAGTAAAAAATAAGAATTTATGTTAGTATTAAAGTTTAGAATCTAATCCATTTAGGTTTTTACTAATATTTTGTTAATTCAATTCCACCCAACCACAATAACAATGCCATATTGTTTACCATCTGAAAACTTTTACATTTTCCTAAAGTATATATATGAATATGAAAATTTATAATGCTAAAAATAAAAATATTATTATAAGAATTTATAATAACAAAACATATAAGTTATATATATATATATATATATATATATATATATATATATATATATATATAAGGAATTTATTGTTATTATTCAAAAAGTAGTAGCAATTAAAATTGTTTAATATTTTGTATAGTTATATATTTGATATATTTAATGTATATTCCAAAATTTAATAATGTAATTTAGTTAATCAATTTGAGTTTTTAGATATTGGATAGATTCAATATTTTACTCATTAGGAATGTGGTTTTTTAATTACATTTTTCAATTTCTAATGTTTTTTTTATATAAATATAATTATATGGCATAGTATATAGCCATTAAAATTGTTTAATTTTTTGTATAGTTATATATTTGATATATTCATTATATATTCTAAAATTTAATAATATAATTTAGTTAACTAATTTGATTTTTTTAGATATTGGATAGATTTGATATTTTATTCATTAGGGATGTGTTTTTTTATTAATTATATTTTTCAATTTCTAATGTTTTTTTATATAATATAGTTACACGTGTTTTATAATACAATTAGATATAGCTAAATTAAAGCAAACTTATAAAATTGAATTTAGTGCTGTGATTTTAGGTGTTAATTTAGAGAGAAATAATATGGCCATCCATCTCATATTAGATATTTTATAAACATTTCTCATCGATATCAATTTATATATAAACTGTGATATTTTCTTTAAATATATAATTTATAAACTTTGGTTCTACTTTAAATTATAAATATGTAATTAAAAAAAAAAAAAATTATAATAATGGAAATGTATAATAATATAATATATTTTTAAAAATATATTGAAGTAATTATTTAACTAAATATTGATCTATAGAAAAAGTATTTCATTATTAATATAAGAATGGATTAATTTATTAAATATAGGTTAAAAAAAAAAACTAATTTTAAGGAGCTAAATACATTCATATATATATAAATGTTGTATTTATCAAAATAAATTATGAAAGAAGCAACAATTTGAATATATAAATCAAATTTAAGTTTAAAAAATTAGTAAAAATAAATAAATATTGTATATATACGTATGGATTAATTTATTAAATATATAATTTATAAACTTTGGCTCTACTTTAAGTTATAAATATGTAAAAATAAAATCTAAAAAAAATATTTTATGACAATGGAAATGTATAATAATATAATATATTTTTAAAAACAAAACTAATTTTAAGGAGCTAAATACATTCTTATATATAAAAATTTTATATTTATCAAAATAAATTATAAAAGAAGCAACCTTGACTGAAATGGATTACGTGCTGGTGCATATTAAAGCTAAGACTGGGGTATTCGAATATTAAAGTAGAAAAAGAATTTAACAAAGTAAAGACCAATTACTCAATAATGCTTAATATATAAGCTTTTAGCCGTAAACTGTAGGTGAACAAGAAACTGTGTACCTATTTCTATTTATAATATCTGTTTATTTGTTTTTTTTTCTAAGTAAGAGTAATTCTATTAGTAAAACATATGGTACAAAGAGGCCAGGGCCTCAGCAGTTCAGGCCATCATCAGTGGCATAAGTCCAGCAAAATAGAAAAAATTGAGCTACCCTCGTGGGGAAACCAGCCCATGTAAAGTTTGAATTGCTGCCTTTGTAGAGGAAACCAGCTACATGATAACATAAGAAAGTACATCCTAAAACAACCAAAACAAGAGAACTAGAAAAATTTACTTGGACAAGACCTGTAAAACTAGACACCATAATCAGCAGAAGGAGATTCTTCAACAATTGGGCACCAGTACTCATCATCATCAGCCAGAAGGGGGCCACGTTGAGTCACTGCAGCATCCACACCGCTTCCTCCTTCCAGCTTACTCGTGTCCTTGAGGTGGCTCGAATTGCCTTTGCCCGCCGTACCAGAATTATGCCCTGTAGGTGCTTGAGAAGGCTTCACATTCTCAGAGGGACCAGGCTCGTTGCTCAGACGCATAGGCGAGGAGGGGCCAGGAGCCACACCAGGGATCTCATGAAAGGAAACAGAGATGGTCGCCACAACGAGAGGGAGGTCAGAGCTGCATTGGAATTGGAAGTGGACAGTGGTCGTGTTATGCTCGGAGACAGAGGCAGTGAGGCGTGAAGGAGGAGGCGCCATCTGCTCAAAAACAATGTGCCGAGGAGAGGAGGTGGAGTGACGACCACGCCCACTACGGGTGTCGGGGTATCGACCCCAGAAGTGCTCGAGAGATGACGAAGAGGAGCTGGACGTGGATGAACGCTAAGGGCGAGATAAGAAAGCTCTAGAACTGCCTCTTCGGCATCGCATACGATGCCTGAGCTGAGGCATGTTAACACTCAGTGGATGAAGGGCATCCAGAGCAGAGGAGTGGACAGAGGTTGCTGAGGCGAGCAGCGAAGCAGAGGGAGAATCGAGGTCGAAAGAGGCAGATAATCTCAATGGACAAAAGAGGCTCTGAGAGTAATGGAAGCCGGGGAGAAATTCAATACAGTTGCCCAGGTTGCATCGCCGCCCAAAATATGTGCAAGAGCTGGGCTCCGCAGCCTCAGGGGAGCAACCAGGTCACAGAGGTGAGAGCAGTGGTGGCATAGAAACAACCAGGAGGAGCCGAAGAATCACAGGTGAACCAGGCGTAGAGACGAAGTGCCGAGGAGGAGAGCCAAAGTGCAGCATTTTGTAACAATGAAGGCCTCGACGATCGCGATGACATAAATGCTGCACTAGGTGACGACCTAAGAGTTTTAATGTAGAGGGGCGCCATAACTGACCCCTGTGGGTCGCCATGTGCCTTTGCCATGCGCCGTCCCACAGGCCAAGTGCAGTATGATCAGGTATTAACACCGGCATCTGGGGAGTATCTGTTTATTTGTTAATGATTGATATAGTACTTATATATTTGGTCTGTGTACTTATTTATAGTTTCTATTGAGTAAGTAAAAATAAAATAATATTCCATAAATAAAATAAAATAAAAACAACTAAACTAACATTAATTTGAACTCTAATATTTAATATTTTCCTTAAAAAACACAAACACTACATAAGAATATGAAATTATCTCATTAAAGTATTTCAATACAAGTTCTAGAAGCCAATGTGCAATATAATTCCTCTGTTTGAATAGTATGTACATAAAAGCACAAAAACAATGATCTAAAATGCTTGAAAATCCAAATATGTACACATACATATTAGCATGATGTAATAAAGTAAATAAAGACAATGACAAGAAAATCCTACAAAGTATGACCCCCATAGAATGTATATCTGGTTTTCTTAGTGTTTTTGAATACTTTAGCTTAGACATACCAAAAAATAGTACTTCAATACAAAATATAATTAAATAAGGTAAAAAAAATGATGCATATCATTATGATCATATTTTATTTTACACATAAAATGTAACAACGAAAAGCATGCTACCATATATCTGTGGATATGAAAATGATCGAGTGACAAAAAGAATTTTGTATATGATTCTTTGTCATATCCCAATGCATCCCATTGCCAACTATTATTTGGAAGTATCTGAATCGATTCATTGGTAGTAGTTGTATAAAAATAAGCTTAAGAGGCAAAAATAGTGGACCTGCATAGAACTGTAGAGGAGACAGAGTAGAGGAGAGGGGCCATTTTTTATTTTGAATATCTGGCTGAGGACCATAAATTTGTAAGTAATTTCTTTCGGATATATATGAAAGAACTGGTTCTGAATTCTGTGAGATATGTATTTGTTTCAGTACTTCATGAGCATAAATTGATGAAATTCCTGCATTAAATAGAACATTGGTGAGTTTGGTCACAGGCATTATGAATAATTCATGCTAGTGTTAATTTGAGTGTGTAAGAGATTGAGTGTGAGTCGAATCTCTGTGAAAGAGGGTTCAGATAAGGTCCTGCTGGAATTGGTGGCAATTAGAGTGTCGGTCTCAGTTTAAAGCTTATGTTTCCCGAATACAAATTGAATCCATGCCCCTATGTCTAATTTAAGTGTGCATTCAATTTGTGTGAAGGAATTCTAATCGTATCAGATATCTTCTCTGACACTGATAAGAGCCACTACAAATGTGTTGGCCTAATTCGAATAATAATTGTATGGAAATGCCTAATGGGAATCTCTGTGTAGAAGGATGACACTGAATCCTGTATATGATTGAGTTGAATGATGCTCTGGTTGATGGGCGAAGATCCCTTATTACAGTTAAGGGCGTAGTTGAATAGGCCTCGGGGTTGAACCGAAGGCAGTATTTAATGAAGAAGAGACTATGAGATGATATTGGAATAGAACAGAAGAATTGATTCTGTTCATTGAACCCTGTTTAAGGTCTGTCAGCATTGTAACCTGTTCCAATTGAGATAGATCGAGTCAACCCATCATTGTTGGGATTAATAGAAACAAGGCGTTTATGTTATATGCGCTTTCCTTAATTCAAGTTGGAAGCACCGTGCTAAATGTTGATGAAACAGGGTTAACACACGCCAAAGCGAGACAATGAAACGAAGTCATAATCCAAGGAAATGCACTGTTGATAGTGTGCAACTGGAACCTTGAAGAGTAGCGGAACCATGCATAACAGTAAGCTATTTCGAAGATGAAAGGTGGTATTCATGCTTTTAAAAAGCGGTGAGCTGTAATTGAGTTTCGAACGCGATATGTGTCGCTGTGTGACACGTGGAGAAGAGCGGTTTATGAAAACCATTTTTTTCGCGTTATTTTTGCGCGTTAAGCTTTGGTGAGAAAAAAAACGCGAAAATTGATTGTGGCCATGGGATTATCGCAACCCGCACGATAAGTCATCCACCATCAGATGAGAAGGGTTGTTTAACTACTGGGCTCCATTTACACCACGTGAACTAGAGGATTAAACCCCGTGCCGTTAGATCGCGCGACTGTCGTCGGATGAGTGAGGGGTAGCACGACGAATCTCCGACCGTTGGATGAGCCTGATAGTTGATGTCCAGGTAAGTATTGTGGGCCCGAAGGTAATAAGTCTTGGTTTGTGGTTGTGGTAGAAGTTTAATGGGTTCGTATGTATTAAGTTAAGACTTGGTTGATAATCCTAAGGGAATTGAAACATCGGCTCTAACATCTTAATTCATAGTCCGAAAGGAATTCGAAGAAGCATTAAAGGGCTCTTGCCTAAGGGTTAATTGAGGTTAATACTCTAAGTCAAGGGTTGGTGTTGTTTTAAAGAGGTCGGACGCATTATTAATGTGTTGTATGCTTGTAAACGTTAATTAATTGTGACATTCGTTGATTGAACGCAATAGTGGAATGTCAACGTTGCTATATACATATGGGGTTCTTAAACTTTGATAAGAAGCTCCCGCATTTGAAAATTGAATATTGGTTAAAATAAAAGGATGTATTACAAGCATTGAAGACTAAAGGATCACACGGTATGGAAAAATAATCTTAATGCCTCTCCCTCTTTTACAGACGTGAATTAATGTTTCAGATGTGAATCACGATTTTTTCAAAACCAATAAACAACAAGACAGAAGACTGAAGGTAGCCCGGGCATCAACTCTGCACAAATATTTTTTTCAGGAGATTTTTAAATAGATTTATAATATTTATATATATAATGTCATATTGTAAAGACAGGTTCTATTCATTAAACATATATGTATAAAATCTGAAAATATTTGTGAAGGCCTAATGGAAAAGCTATATTTCTTAAATATACATATATTAAGTCTGAAAGTATCTACAAATAGGTAGAAGTAACACTATAAGTATAACTAGTGATTTTTGTTCCTAATTGTTCTGTGAAAATTTTCTTGTTCTAGCAAAATGTTGCAGACATACTGCACTTTGAGAGAGGAGGATCTAAGCAGTAAAATCTTCTACAAAAATTGAGAAGAAATTTGGACTGATTTCTGGATTACTATGTGTTCCTGTTGTAGCCAATGTTTGTAGAAGTGCTGGTGCTGCAAAGAAGAGGGAAAAATTAGTACAAATCTTGCTATTTTGGATAGCATAATTTAAAGTGCATATATCTGATTTTTTCTTAAAATATGAAGAATAATTACAAGAATACCTAGCTTTGGTAGGGCTTCATATGCTGTCAACATATTGGATCTCGTTGTCTTCACTGATTGTAAATGTACCGTTTATTTTGAAATCGCGTAGCATATACATGGTTGCTTGTTTCTTTTGAATATAGTCTTGGAAAGACATTCGTGCTAGGTTGGGAAGTAACTGTTTCAAGAGCAATTTGTTTCAGATGCAACATAGCAAGTTGGTGTTGTCAAACTTGATTATGCAATTAAGACACTATGAATAGAAAGACGATTTTTTATTGCACTTAACGCAATTAACTGTTGTCTCCTCTATCATTGTAGAGGTTGGTATTGGTGAATTGCATCCAAGACAAACTGGTTCAAATGGCGTAGAATAAATTCTTGTAGTTGTCAATGTTCCTTTTATCTGTTCATAGAGGAGTACAAGTAGTATATGTCAAAATAGAAAGAGATGAAGAAACAATTGCATATTGAGAAGTAGAGGTACTGTTTCATTTGTACTTACAGAGAATGTTGGAGGGTTCAATTTTCTAAGTTCTTCTGCTGCTTCTGCATTCAATTTTTTGATGAATGTAGCTTGCGTTGTTCGAAGTGTTCTGTCCTTGAGTTCTTTCCTGTTTGTTATGTTTTTGAATAACATAATTGGAAAATGGCCTTTTTGCAATTCTTGTTCAATTTCACTGTAGAGTGGTGCAAATGTTTCAAATAACTGTAGCTGCAATAGAAGACAAAAGGTTTTTTTTTTTTAAAGGAAATTGAAATGTAGGATGGAATTAGCAATATAAAAACATTGCAAAGTAATTTATGTTACCGTTGCTCTATTGTCATTGAAATTTCCATTTTTAATTTGCAATGTATATTGAAAACCAATTTTCTGTGCTGCTGTCACAACTGCAGCAATTGTTCCAATTGGATATGTTTCTGTATTTGTTGTAAGGTGTTTTACTGTTGTATCTGGAATGAATTTGTAATCTTTGCAAATTGGTGGTATGTTCTATACGGTGCTTAGTTCAGTTAGCAATAGAATCCAATCACAATCATCGCGGTCATAATTTGTTTTAGGAAGAACTTTAAAATTTGTAATAGATATTTCTTTTCCTGGTGATATTTTTTGTTCATGTTCTTCAATGAGCTTAGTTGGTATGGATAATGTGATTTTCATGATTCCTTTAGAATCTGTCAAATCTGCACATAGTATTTGTCGTGCTTTGTGGAATTTATCAAGGCATGTGCTATAAATAACCATAACATCTCCATTGAACATTTTTCCAGTTTTGCAAATGTTTAGTTATTCAATGGTAACTGAGACTAAATATGGTGCTTTCGATCTGTGTATTGATTATGTTGATGTGGCAAAAGAGACAGTTAGAAGTAAAATACATTGGTGATAAATATAAATTCTATGCCAATGGTACCTATAAAAATTTGTTTCAAATTTACTTGTCTGATTCAATTGCACCTGATGTTTGTTGTTGTTTGTCTATTGTAGCTTGTTCTCCAGAGCTGCGAGATGAAAAATATGCAACATGATTTAATGGTGTGCTTGAATGCGACGACGAAGTGTCTGGTAAATTTTAACAACTAAAAATAAAAATAAAAGTATAAGCTTATTCTATATTGTAGTGGAAACCGAGTATTAGTTACTGAAAGAAAGATTAATTGCATTTAAAAACTTCAATAATGGAATACTTATAAATTATACAATATTAAACTCAGAAAACTCTATTAGTGCAACAGAGATATATACTGATATGAGTTGCAAATATTAAAAGTTTTGTGCCTGAGAGAGAAAATGATTCAAGTCTAGTACTATAGAAAAGTGTAAATCCATGTGATACAGATGAATGAAAGTTCAGGTACTATTGATTGGCATGAAAACATTGATAAATATTGACTTAGTAATACTAATCAGGAATCAATTGAACAAGTAATCAGGAATTCAATTAGCAATAGTTTCATAGAAAGAAATAAACAATTAAACATAGAGATATGTCTATACATATGCATCGAAGAGTAAGTAAGTTGGGCGTGATCAAGCTCCCTTTCCAATGGTGTTAATTATTATGGGTGCTTGGGAATTTGTACATAATAAATATGTCGATCAACATATATGTCATTTGATCTCGTTCTACCACCCAACCAAAAATAAAATAGAAACACCATAAGACAAAATAAACCAAAAGAAAATCGTATAGATAAAATTACAAAGATAACAAGGAATATTAAGGGGAATAATAATAAGTTTGGAAACATTTTCTTCAAATTGTACAATGTGAATTAAGATGCATATGGATTATGAAATAATTGAGTTTGGTGTAACTGAAATAGAGCTATAATTTTGGAAAGAATTTAATTTCTATTTGATATTATCTCTATTACAATTTAGAGATTTACAACAAGCAACATGGGAAATTGGAGGAGATGTTAGTGAAAAAGGGCTCAAATGTGAAGTGAAGAGGAAGCTTGAGAAGTTTCTAGAGAAAGGGTGAGGAAAAATAATTAAAGGTTGATAGGAAAAGAAGAAGAAGAAGGCTGGGGTTGATATAATTATGCATGTAACAGTTCTGATGCAAATAAGAGGTTGATGATGATTGTCAACTTTAAGCATGGAACATTATTGAGATGATGAAAAGGGAAACAAATTATATGGTAGTCCTAAAATATCGTAGAGAATAAGGTTCAGTACTCTGTAGTGTTCATTTTTAGATAACTCCAAAATGGTTATATATAGTCTGCAATTTGTAATGGAGGGTGTGTCATGTGTGCATGAAAATATTACAATGGGTTGAAAGAAAAATTCAAGGATTAAAATGAATTATGTGATGCTTGAGAGTTAAATCATGGATGCATAGTATAATTCTATATGAACAACAGTCCTATGGAAGTCAATGCTAGAAATAAAGAATAGGTCTTGCAATAGTTTTGTAGAAAGAAATAAACAGTTAAACATAGAGATATGTCTATACATATGCATTGAAGGGTAAGTAAGTTGGGTGTAGTAAGCAAACCTGGATGTGTTTGTTTGTTTTTGTGAATTGTCTTTGCATGTTTGACTCATTGTATAAAGCAATAGAAATCTGCAAGACATACAATTAGAAGTCAAAGTCATAGTAGTGTAATGTAAAAATAAGCAATTCCATGTGTTAGAAGAAGTAAATGTTTTTTAGTAATATTTATTCAACTTTGTTGGAAGAAGTAAATGTTTTATTTTTGTTGAAGCTAATTTTTTATTTGTGACATTATTAAAAGGCTATAATGAAACTTTAAAAAACTTATTCAGAAACAAATTAAAGGTATCTTTGGTAATAATACTCACTATTGATTTCATTTGTATAATAAGGATATGAGTAGGCAAGTTTGATAGTATTGACTACAAAAAGCATTAGACTAGATTCATTTGCACTATGTTTCTGTTTCATTTTTGTCTTCAATGAGGAGACAAATAGTATCATGGTCGATCCAATATGTATCTAAATTGAAAGTCTTATAGCTACAATTTATGTTTGACCATATGTGATCAATGATTGATATTTGTTGATTGTTATTTGTCTCTAAAAGAAAATGAAGGTTGTAATTGTGCATATACGATCTTAGTTTGTTTGTTTTGATGTTGCTTCCATGCATATTGATGTTGAAATCACCAACAATTGCTATTGTTTGATTTGCATGTATGCTACATAATGCTTTTGAAAGAAGGTGCAATGTATCGTTCAATGTTGCATATGGTGCAATGTAGACATTGAGAACTATAATGTCCATGTCATGAAGAAGCATATTTTCTAGTGTAGCTTCAACACTTTTTTCTTCAAAATGAATATGTTTCAAGATCTTTATATGTTTTTTAACACAAATTAGCAAACCATGTTTACTTTAATTTGAGATGCAATTGAATGTTTCAAGTCTTTTTAGAAGCATTGGATCTTTCAAATGTGTTTCTTGTAAACATAGGATGTCAGATTGCATTAGATCATAGTCATTTAACAAATCATCAATATGTATTTGTAAACTGTGGGTGTTTAGAGAAAGAATTGAAATGTATGTTTTTGTTTCTAATAACGAATAATTGTAGTCTAGTTGCCACTTTCTGTTTCTTTGTAAACGTTCCATTTCAACAGAAATTTTGTGTTGAATTCGGAAGTTTTGTTTCTTAAGTGGACTAAGCAAATACAATGATTCTATGTTTCTCACACGAGAAAGGGCTATGTATACTATTCCATGGCATCGTATTATGCAAGATTGTCTAGTGTTAAGACTTGTGATCTGTGTATTGTACGTGCACATGCTAGTTGGATTGGAATTTGTTTTCTGATTTTCAAGTTGCTCGTTTTTGCTAATACAAAAACTGGCTTTGTTGTGCGTAGTATGGGAGTCCAATCGCTACAAATTTCTTTTCTATATAGAAAATAAAATTTATGTGATTGTCGATGGCCAACACGTTCATCATAGAATTTGATCCATATTACATAAAAGTTGTCTAATTTTACATATGCTTTAATGATAACATCTGTACCGTTGACTAGACCGTCTTGTAAGTCATAGTTTCCTGCATATATTTCAACTAGCATGTTAAGTTTTAGGACAATTTGTGAAGGAAATGTTGCTATGTGTGCATGAGATGGTATGTTTCCATGGTTTTCTTCTTCGTAATCAATTGCATCAATTACAATTTCATCACCAAGAACAACAGACAACATTTTCTTGTTATGTAATGCTACATCTATATTCCTAAAAAATAGATAGGGGAAAGTACGATCATTAGGAGCATTTCGAATACAATTTCTATTTAGGTAATTCAAATCATCTTCTGTTTGATTATTTATACGCATCCTATTCAAAATGGTAATGAATATTTCATTTGTTTGACGCATTGGAATGTGCAATTCATAGTACTTTACATGTTCTTGCTAAAAGTCATATGTTATTGGTTGCCTTATTATTGTAGGTTGTTCAAATATTAGTGAATCTTGTATAGGTTGTGCTTGGTACAAGTCGCCACAAAATATGATATCAATGTTTCCAAAGTATTTTGTTTGATTATGCTTAATGCTTCTTAGTCGATCATCAATTTGATATAGAAAACAACTTCCAATCAAAGATACTTCATCAATGAGAACGACCCTTAATTCTTCGTACAGTTGTGTTAAGTTGTCTAATACATCATTGCTAAGTGGAATAAAACTAGATTTGTTGAAAGGCATTAGCAATGCAGAATGAATTGTCACTCCACCTGCATTATATGCAGCTTTACCTGTATATGCTAATATCAAACCCTTTGGTTTCAAAGGGTCTGTATTGTAATGTTCATTGTAAATGCGCATGAGCATTTGAAATATTGTTTTTGCTATGAATGTTTTTCTAGTACCAGCTTCTCCAGTCAAAAATAAGTAGAATGGTTTATCTATGTTCTTTCGTTTTTTCATTGCAATGTCTTTGAGTATTGCTTGTTGTTCTCTATTAAGCATTCTCCTAATGTTGTACTATTATTCGTTGCTAAGCATAAA
Organism: Pinus albicaulis; assembly: GCA_034641835.2. Lineage (NCBI taxonomy): Eukaryota > Viridiplantae > Streptophyta > Pinopsida > Pinales > Pinaceae > Pinus > Pinus albicaulis. Next base: position 826,294,590 of record CM076575.1, read on the forward strand.
TGGATGTTCTATAAATTGAAAACCAATGTTAAGATGTCTTTTTTTGTCATCACATTGGGGAAATTGCAAGTCTTTAGCCAAGTCATACTTCTCAGTAACATCATTGGATATTTGAGGTTTTTTTATTGTATGATTAGAAGTTGCAGTGTTGTTATCAGTTTCTTGAATTTCTTCTTCCAAATCACCCCATTTCTTGTTCATGTTGTATGTGAACTTAGTTTCATTGTTTTTTATTGTGTTCTTATGCAACATGTATGCACTCTTCCATGTCGGGAAGTCTTGCTTTAGCGCATCTTCATTGTTTTCGAATGGAACATATAGCAAAAGTTTTTCTCTGTAATAGTTTTCATAGTCAATGTGTTTTTTGTATCTGATGAATCGAATTACTTTTTATTTTTTTTTATTTTTGATATTGGTGTGCCATATTTCCTACACTTTGATACAAATTCAGCTAAACATACATGCTTAATAGCATTAGGCCTATTGATATAGTAATCAATTATAGAACTGCACATAAAATCTTCAGATTTGTCAGGAATTTGTTTCAGAAGAGTGGTTGGTTTAAGTATCAATGTGCGTTCATCTGTTGGTGCTATGTTTATAAAGTTTCATTCTCTTGAACCATGATTCAATGGTAGGGAGAGAGCTACGTGGATTGCTTGTTGAGCTGAAATTTGTTGAAGGTTAAGCAAGGCATTGCCTAGAGATCGTATCATTTGAATAACATCGATTTTTCTCTTTTCATGTTCTTGTCGTATCCTTTTGAATGCATTTGTCATAGATCTGTAAACTTTGGTCATATATGAACTACAATATGAAGCTGTAGCATATGCATTTAGAACATATTGAGCATCTTTATTTGCATTCCATAGGTGTGGCATATTGAATGCAAAGCTATTATTCCATATTTCTGATGGTTTTCATTGCAAGAATACCATTGGTTGTGTTAATGTACTTTGTATTAATTCGATGTAATCAGTTTCTGTTAAGTGCAATTCATCTAAGAAATTTTCATGACTAGTTGATTTGTCATAGTGTTTTTGTTCTAAGGTGCTTTGCAAGGACAAAATTTTTTCATTTATTGAGTCATGTAGCGAAGTAATTGGTTCAAGAATCCTTGTTCTTTTCATTGGTGGCATTGGAAATTTGTATCTACAATGCGATGCTTTTCTTTTTTTACAGCTTTTGGTATGATGATGTTCATGTATCTCTGCGAGTTCTGGATCAAGGTGATTTGTGCTACAAGTTATATATTGTCCAAGAAGTTTTCAATTTCTAAGTTACTATTAATTCCATATATTAGAGCATTTTCTATCCATATAAGAGCATGTTCATGTGCACTACCTCTATTTTGGAACTTAGTTACAAAGTAGTAATCTAATATTTTGTCAAAAAATGTATTATCTTGACAGATCAATTGCTTCAGTGCATTTGTCTTATGTCTACAGTAACGTGTACATGTTACTGGGTCCTTTCTGACAAGATAATCAATGTTGTATTCCTCAATTGTTTCAATGTTTTTCTTTTTATTTCTATTGCTATGCAATTTAGTAAGAGTTTCTATTAGTGGATTCCAACGATGCTCTGCACTTGTAAATGTAACAAAGAAAGTTGGAGGACCTGAATGTCGTATCATTGCAAATATATGTTTTTGCATTTGTTGGTGGTAATCAGGAGAAATTCTTGTGTGTTTGAAATCTATGTATCCAATGTGACTTTTTAGTAACTTTTCTAAGTTGGGCTTGTACTTAACATCTTTTGCTAACAACTTTCTTCCTTGTAGTTTTCCTTTCCTTATTCGTACTAAAATGCATGACATGACCTTTTCAATGATTATTCGCATTGTCTTGAAGAAAAAATTTGTGATGTGATAGGAAAAGTGACCACTGCAATGCATTAGTTCCCACTTTACTATTTCTTGGTAACGAAATCTTTGTACTATATCATTGTGACGCGGATCTCCAAAGAATAGTGTTGGGAAACTCATTTCTTCTGCATGTTTGTCTTTGAATATCCCAAGTGGTCGTTGTCCCTCAGGTGGTGCTATTTCAATAATCTTGTCTTGTAAATCATGAATTCGTCGTGAAGCTATCAATCCATGTAGTAAGGTTTCAGTTGGTCTTTCACTTTTTGAAATGCTATCCGTTTCACTTTTTCTATCAATGTTGTCATCCTCGGATGTATTCTTTATTGTCCAATTCAAGTATATGATTCCAATTGCTATTAATGGAAATGTTTTCAGTTTTATATAAATTTCGAGAACATAGTTCTTTAAGTGCTCTCATGACAGTATACACACACACTTTTCCTGTTTGATATGCATTCTTGTATTCTAGTCGTCATTTTAATGCAATAGAAATTTTCATTGTATTGTTTATGAATTGTGGCAATGCTTTTTGGACAATGTCCATCTGGACAGGTACATTGATTATTGAACCAGCTAAGCCCATTTGTGATCGCTTCTTGCCACATTGTCTTATTTGTGCAAAAGGAATTCTTAATGCGACACATCTTTCCTCAAGCTCTGAAAGTGTTGTTACAGTTTGCAATGGCTTATTACATCTTATTTGTTTAGGTGTTGCAAAGCGAGGCAACTTTGCATTGGCAAGTGTTGTTTTGCAAGATCTACAAATGATATTTAAACACAATGTTTTCTATTTTCCAGATATGTTTATGTACATTTTTTCTAATTCAAGTCCAATGCTTGAGATGTTCTTTCAAAATTGCAATGTCTTACATATTGGACATTTGGTTTTTGGTGTGTCTTCAATTTGTTGTTTGTAAATTTCTATGGGAGTACTTTTTCATGATGAACAATTTTTATCTGCTATTTTATTTCTATTTTCTCCAATTTTATTTGGGTTATTTGTACGTATCATTTTTTTCAATTTGCGCAAGTTTATTCTATTCTCGGTGTTTTCATGCATTTGTACTATTCTATGTTGCAGATTGCACTGATTTGTATTTTGATTTGATAGTAGTGGTTCATAATGAATGTGTGATGTACTTGTTTCGAATGATAATATGTTGTATGTTTGATTGAAATTTGTTTTTGATTGGTAGTAATTGAAAATGGTTTTACTGGTAAATGACCATATTTGTATGTTTACATTGAATATAATCGATGTCCATTGGAAGAAAAATGAGGTTCCCTCAACTCCTCCTTTTTCATATGGCATTGCCATATTAATTAGGTATTGTTTCCAGCCTGCAACCATTGTTTGACTTTGTATAGTTTCATTTGTTAAGTGTTTTTCGATACAATTTAATGCGTCTTCATTCCTAGCCATCAGTGCATTGCAAAAAGATTGGACAATGTAGAGTCTGAAAGACTGTTCATCAAATTCAGGTGCTATTAAATGACAAATTGCACTGAACATGCTATTGGCACATTTCGACATAGTTGTTTTTTCTATGTGCAATCCATGAATTTTCATTTCATGAACAATGGATTCATAATGGTTTTCAAGATATTTTCAAAGAGGTGACAAGGAATAATTTGGTACAAAGTTTCATCTAGGTAATCTTTTGTGTAATAGGGGTTCAAAATGTCCACTAATAGGATTTGTATCATGAAACAAAATGTTTAGTGGAATTGTATCTAGATCATGGTTGAAGAAAAAATACCTTGTTTTCATTGTTAGTGACCAGATTCCAATTGGTATGTTCAACCACTTTGATAGTCATCGTATGCAAAATGTGTCTCCCCATAGGCCTCTTTCAGATTGGAAATCGCTATTAGATGCAGAAAAACGCATTTTACGAAGGTATGTGTCAACATCGTGAATTCCATGAAGTTGATATAACATGACAGGATCTAGTTCATATTGGTATGATTCTTTTGCCTCTGTGTCATTGCGCTGTAGATAATTGAGAAAATGGTCTATTATTCCATTGCGCAGTTCAATGGACAAGTAACGAAAGTGCAGAAGCACTTCAAATGCATTGAAAAAACAATCTCCAGGAGTATATGAAAATTTCTGTAGTCTGAAGAGACTATGGTTCATTAAAATGATATCAATATTAGCATCTATGTGATGTTTTTTTTCTGGATGGTAGTTTTCAATGTCTATGATTTCAACCATTTTTGTATGTATTTATTCTTCAGATTCGTATGGTGATTTGTTTACTAACTACTATGTATGTTAGATTTTTTTTTCTTAAAGATGAGAGGAGGTTCTATAATATTTTTTACTTTATTGAATATATTTCTATGATAATGTTTACTAGCACAAAATACTAATTTTACTTTTATATTTTATGTTTGATTTCAAAACAGTAAAATAAGGGAAGCAAAGTTGCAAGTAACTAGCTCCTATTTTGCATCTCTCTGTATTTTAAAAGTATCACTGCAAAACAAACAACATGCAACATTGATTATTGTCTCTGAAGACATGAATCTCACATAGAAGCTATGTATTCTATAAATGATTGACTTTTGTATACAATAGAAAGCATGAAATACAGATTGTATTTGTCTTGATTAGTAAAACTAATCTTGCTAGTTGTAAACAACATACTTGTAATTACGAATATGTATGTATAGTCACATATGGACTGTAGCATAATAGCATCTGCAAGGCAACCACATGCTTCATACAAAAATCTAAATGTGAGAATCGACTTAGTTATAACAATGCATTCATCCCTTATGCAAGCCCCAACTTTATTGCACCAAAGCATGTACTTGCAAGTCAATGTAGCAAGTATTGGGCAAGATAGGTCAACATAATATGTACTAATTCTAGCATTATATTTTGAAAATTTGGTGGTTACACCACCTTTCGTGATAAGACAAAATATTCATTTGAATGACGAATAAATGTATTGTATGATGATTGCTAACAACCATTCATTGTTCTATGTACATTAACAATGATGGTGTATACAACAACATTTGAACCATCTGAGGTCATATCTATACGACCTGGTACGACGTCTACATTTAAAGTATTCACGATTTTTTTTCTTCTTTGCTTTCCTTCATGTTGATCTTTGACAACCACTTATTATTTTCTGCATATTAACAAATGTGCTGCATACAACAACAACATTTGCACCATTTGAAGCTGCAGCTAAACCACTTCTTACAAGGTCTACATGCAAAGTATCCAGCACTTGTTTTCTCCATTGCTTTGTTTCTACAATCTATTTTGGTATTAGCAGCGTCTTCTTCTCCTATTAGTTGTTGTAGCATCTTTGAAAGTTGCATGGCACTACATTCCATCATTCCAAATTCATAGATTCCACTCAATGCAGCAAGTGGCACCTAACTTTGTTAAAACATCAAGAAAAAACAACAATTTAACTATCCAAAGAAATCAACTAACTGAAGAATAAGAGCAATACCAGAAGTTGAAACGTAGACATCAAGAAAAACAATATTTTAGCCATCGAATTGGGTAGTTGAGAGAAATGATTTGAATAAAAAAATTATAGTAACATGTGGAGGATAATGTGAATAATAGATGGCATAGAACAATCTTGAAATAGACTATATGAAATCTTTAAGATCCTATAATAATAACTTAGGGCATGGGACTAAGACTACCACCACCGTAGGTCCATAGCAATAAGACTAATGTGACTATTTGGGTAGCTGCTCTAATCTACTATAAATCTCTAGGCTATAGTGTAAGAACTACTATTTTCAGTAAGCTATAACTACATAAGCTATAAACTACCCTTGCCTTTGCTTCTGTTCTATTTGCTACTTCTGTTTTGACTGCTCCTAGTGCTTCTTTTACTTGATCAATTAAACTGATGAATCTGGTTGGGTGCCTTGTGTTCTGGAAGCAATTGTTTAAAGATTAATTCTGACTAACTTTCAACTGAGGTGCTTGAATTTTCTTGCCTTCATAATATGCACATGACCCAATAATTTCTTGGAGGATATCGATAACCACAAAACAGCCTGAACTTTAATTTATTTCATAGAGTTTTGTTTCTGGCCCTGTCTTAACTACCCTTGCCTTTGCATCTGTTCTATTAGCTACTTCTGTTTTCACTGTTCCTAGTGCTACTTTTACTTGATCAATTAAACCCATGACTTTTATTCCGTGCCTTGTATTTTGTAAGAAATTCTTTAAAGATTAATTCTGACTAACTTTCAACTGAGGTGCTTGCATTTTCTTGCCTTAAAACAACCTGAAATTTAATTTATTTCATAGAGTTTTGTTTCTGGCCCTATCTTGCGAGTAGTGACCGTAATTAAATTTGTCACAAATGACTTCATCTCATGTACTCTGATAGTCCAGTCAGGAGGAAATGTTCTTCTACTACTTGGTAGGTTCCGTTTCCTTTCTCTCTCCTGTTGTCATCACATTTAACATTTGTTTCAAATTTTCACGCCTTTGGATGTTATTTAATGTCTAGCAACTCCGTCATTGGCCATGGAATGCAAAAACCAGGCAACGATGCAATAAAGGCCTTTGAATTTTGCATCATAAACTGAAGGTCGAAGTGCTTTCAGATAGAAATGATAATAATGGTGTTAATATGTTGTTTTATGAACAAGAGCATAGCTTTTGATCTGGTAACGCTGAAACTAGAAATGAAGTGGAATTTGATTCAGAAAATGATGATGATAATAATCTACATTTTTCAATGAACGGGGGGCTTTAGTAAACAGAGTCGTTCCAACGGAAATGATTTTGAATCCTTGGAGCCTGATACAAATGGTATTCTCATGCTAGGGACCCAACAAAATTCTACTTTCTATGTTTTCTCCAAACGATGTAATCTTGAGAAGTACTTCTAGAAACTTCATGAATTTTTTAAAAGAAACGAAATTTGTAGAACGCAACAACTTTATCAAATTTGAATGGAATTGCCCATTCAAGGTTGAGATCGCCCAAATCAGGAGTCCATGAGTTCCATGATCAATGTTTCATCGGCTATCATTTAAAAACAGAGTCCATAATATGTAAATTGCAAGTAGAATGTCATCCATTTTGCACTCAGAATAAAAGCAAGAAAGGGAATTTAATATGTGGAATTACCTGAAAGAGTAAGAGAAATTATCCTTGGCAGACCTTCCAACCGGAGGCACACAATTCCAGCCTGACTTGCAAATGCTCGCTTGCAGAGTGTCGAGTCGCACGGTAAATCCACTTGCAGATGTCTTGAGCAGAATACAACAATTTTGACGGTCAACAACAGAAAATCTAAAGAGTAGAAATAAAATTGACAGAGGTTCAAGAAAAATAACAACTGCAAAGTAGAAACTCGCACAAGTCCCATAATTTTATGCCATTTAATTTTGAATTAATGGTTGTTAATATCAAGAGGTCTACATGGGGTGTCTGCGACATCGACTAGATCCTCCAACTCAGTTCTGTACTTGCATAATTAATATCATAAATTCCATATTCAATGCCGAAAACCTTATTGTTGATAATGATTCTATGTATAATTAATAACATTAAAATATAAATTAATTTATTTGTCCAAATAGACAGAGACAATGATACAAGTAATAAAATCTTCATGCATCATAATTTTATTTATGACGTTCTTATTAGCATGTGGCTGATGTGTACTTGCTAATGCTATATATGACTGCGGGTCACTCTAGAGAAGTTCACCACTGATGTCAAGTACCTCGGGTGTCAGGTTCCTTCGTGACTGTACAATATATGGTACAAACATAGCTTAATTTATTCATCTCGACTTATGATAAAATTATTTATATAATGACCCATGGCCTTATAGGCTTACCTTTATTACCTATGGTCTTAACCATATTACATTCAGAATAGAGCGTATTTGAAAACAGAGCCTTTGAAAAAAAACATAGCAATTTATTTTTATGTTGTAAACAAAGATGTTTTGGTTTGATGCGCGGGAGTTTGAATAGCTTGAAGACCGGTGGTCCCACACCATAGAACAGTTAGCAGAAGACACGTGGTAAAATAGAATTAGATCACGTTTTTATTTTATTTGGGCCGAGCGAAGACTTGCGATGCGATTGTTTAAATCGCAATCACAACTTTAAGTTATGTGCTTCGATTGTATTAATCGCAATTTGTTTTTTTACCAATGCGATTGGTGCAATCAAAATCGCTCAATCGGAAGTTTCATTTGATCCCCACAAAGTGTCTTGTTGATGTTGGAGGTTCCGATGTGATCATCGCAATCGGAAGTCATATACGTTACCATAGCCATTTGATATATCGCCGATGGAAATGTTCTGATGTGATGAGTTTATCGCAATCATAATAATTTTTATCGCCCTTCGCATTAAGCCAAGGACCGCGGGAGCTGTGGTCCCACAGACCACGCAACAATATTACATTGAATTGCAAGTCTTTTGTGTATGGACCAAGTGCAATGTGAAATGGCGGACCCGATGAATGTTTATGCGATGGAGTTAAATCTCATCGCGGGTCCATTACAATTGGAATCAGAGTTTTTTGTTTGGCCGCTTTGTAGTGTTGCAAGTCCGGACCCGATGCACATTATAGGGCGGATTTAAAATGTTTTGGCGTCACAAAGGAGGGCCGTACCCAAAGGGATCTAGCGGACGCGATGAAGAATTATGCGTTGGATTTGATAATCCATCGCGCACACAAAAGGTGATGTTAGCAGGGAGAGGTTTGTAACACCAAATGTGTTCATGTAATTTGGTTGAATGATCGTTGAAGACCGGAGGTCTCATATGTTTTGTTTTTCATCGTGCGATGGAGCCTTTATACTATGGTTTTTTTTAACATTGCACATTAACGTTTTGTTATAACGTTGTAATTTTTTTTGTTATCGCGCAGCAAAAAGGTTTATAACCTTTGATTTACATGTTTTAACATTAAACATGTGCGCCTTTATTTTGGGTGGGCCCGAGAGGGCATATTGTTTTAGTTTTATTTTTAATGTAATGTCAATATGTGCTGCGACATATAAAAGGCCCGAGAGCCTTTCTAATAGGTAAGTAATTTTTTATTTTGTATTGCACAGCAGTGCGGATATTTGAAAACACAGCAATGTGTTATTTTCAAAACAGAGACAGAGTATATTTTTTTTTGTGTGAGACAGAGAAGATTTTAGAGCACTGTGTTTGTAACAGTCATTTTGTAAGCCCTTTGTGTGAGGAAGAATTTTGTAATACCTTTTATAGTTAATGAATAGAAGTTTTAAAGTGTGAATCTCTGTCCTGTGAAGAAAAGTTTTTAATTTCTCTGTGTTAAAGAGCAGAGTTTTATTCTCTCTAGTTTGTTCTGGAATTTTCATAAATTCCAACAGAAGCCGGCAAACCCTGCCGTTGAAGGAATTAACTTGGGTTACTATTAATTGAACGATATTATTTGAGGCTTGACCCCAGAGGTTAACAAGCCAGAGTTATTATGAATAATGGCATTAACCATGGTGAAAGTCCTGTTGAGCACTGTTGAAAACCTGGGAGTGGTTTTGTGAACCCAAAACAGCTCACGTCGCGCCACTTTTGGCCGAAGGTGAAACCATTTAAAAAAAATGCGATGCAATCTGATTTCGCCACGTCGTTGAGGCAATACCGCCCTCATCGCGTTTTTTTGAAGTCTTAAAGGTAGGCGAGTAGAGAAACACGATTTCATTGTGCGCCGTCCTATCTGGAGGCTAAGGGATCTGACGCATACCACGCATTCAGTTGCACGATGATTAACTTGAGCTAAGAACCGGCAGTTTGTGTTGATTTAACATGATGGAAGTGTGGGGCCCGTGAATCAAAATACAATATAACTATTGTGTTAACGTTATAACCATGGCCGAATGTTAAAAGTGATGTGCATATTTTTAAGTTGTCGAACCATTGGGTTAATGTTAAGTGATAGGGTCGGGTAGACGAATGGGTTCTATTATATTATGACCATTGTATCATGTGTTAGACTTTTTAAGAGTTAATTAAAAAGGGAAAAATTCGGATCATTAACCTGTAGATACAACATGTAAGGACGGGCTTTCAATTATAAGCAAAGCAATTTATTTAAAGGGCCAACCTTATAATAGAAGGTATATATATGTATGGAAATGCACGCTGAATTTAATTTACCAAAGGACAAATACATAATCCGGCTACATTAAATTTTGGCTAAAGTAATTATTTACCAATTATATATATATATATATATATATATATATATATATATATATATATATATATATATAGATATAATTAATTAATTAATGTGGAATATTGTACGTTGGAGTTGATTAATGGAACTCGTGAAAGAGAACGAAAAAATAGAAGGAAAACTGGAATAGTAAGTACAAACATAAATTAATATTACCTATTTGGGTTTTTGGATTCATGAAACAAAAACCTATGTTTGAGAAACAAATCAGAAATTTGGTTTAGAGATGCAAGGAATAATTATCCACGACAAAGTGATTAAGATAGGACCATAAATCGAATTAAATTACAGAGCTTCTGTGTAAAAATGTTAAATGGTGATCCTGCACATGACTTGGTTAATGGTGGTTATGCACGCCTTTGATAGGCAAGGGCAACTGCGGTTGAATATTGTCAAATTTCACCTGTGTGGTAAATTTCATAATAGACAGAAGATATTTACTGTGTCAAGGAAGAACTCTGTAGTAGAGTCCTGAGATGGAAGATTCGAAGCTATAATATCGACATGGTGGCTTGAGTTAGAAGCGTGAGGTGAATAATGAAGGATGCACATGACAGAGAAGGCAGAACCTTGAGAAAGGAGAAGTAGAACCATGAGTAGCAAGGCGGTTTCAGAGCTTAAATCCGGTGGTATCGCGCGATGCCTAAGGTGGTAAGTAGAATTGGCAAAAAAAATGCAATCTCATAAACTGATTGACGCGTGTCCACAAGAAGTTTAGAAAAACCGCTCTCATCGCGTGACTTTTAAGAATTAGCCTCCGCGCACTTTCATAGTGCGATATTTGTTTATGAGCGTTGGATCACTGAAGTCAATCCGACGACAGCTGAGCTGTCGGATGAGAAGGGTGACTTAACACTGGGTCCTAGTCCCATCGCACGATTCTGGACGATAAAAAGGTGTGCACTTTAGTTACTCGATGATCGTCAGATCATCGTATCGAAGGCGATAAAGATAATAACCATTGGATGCAAAGGTATGGTAAGTTGCAGTGGGCCCGAAGGTTTTTGCATATGTTATCGCTTGGGCATGGGTTTATTATATTATTCCAAACATTTGAACGAGTCTATGATATATACTAAAATATTGTAGTTGATAAGAATTACCATAAGGGGCATGCTTATAAGAAGTATATATGTGAGTTAAGAAATGTGGCCGAAGTATATATGTGAGTTAAGAAAAAGGTGCAATTGCACACGACAGAGAAGGTGGAACCTTGAGAAAGGAGAAGTGGAACCGTAAGCAGCAAGGAGGTTTCAGAGCTTAAATCCGATGGTATCGCGCGACGCCTAAGGTGGTAAGTAGAACTGGAAAAAAAAAAGCGATCTCATAAACTGATTGACGCGTGTCCACAAGCGGTTTAGAAAAACTGCTCTCATCGCATGACTTTTCAGAATTAGCCTCCGCACACTTTCATAGCGCGATATTTGTTTATGAGCGTTAGATCACTGAAGTCGATCCAACGACGGCTCAGCTGTCAGATGAGAAGGGTGACTTAACACTGGGTCCTAGTCCCATCGCGCGATTTTGGATGATAAAAGGGTGTGCACTTTAGCTACGCGATGATCGTTGGATCATCGAATCGAAGGCGATAAAGACAGTAATCGTTGGATGCAAAGGTATGGTAAGTTACAGTGGGCCCGAAGGTTAAAATATTGTAGTTGATAAGAATTACCACAAGGGGCGTGCTTATAAGAAGTATATATGTGAGTTAAGAAATATGGCGATTATAACTTGGCTTTCGAAATATTGAATATTAATTCGACCTCTCTATATGATGGGAATTAACTAAGGTTTGAACCTTGATGAGAATATAGATATGCGGTGAGATGAGTATATGGGCCGGACAGATATTACAACCGAAGTTAATATTTATCCCTCAGATTGATGTTGGAAAAATAAACCGCCTGAATGAGTACAAAAGTATTAATGCGATCATCTTCTAGGCGAGAAGGTCGATGTGAGAAATCAATATGATGGCAGTCGAAAACATATAGGAACTAGTTCTCAAACCTCCCACCACCAGTTTCGATGTGCAATAATAATAGATGGAGTAGTCTACCTAAATATCTACGAAATTTGAAATAACATGTTGAACTTTTCAACCAATAGAATGCCAGAAAAACAAATTAAAATAATTAAAATAAATAAACAATAATAAATCTTATAGTTGAACCATGGCAAAAATAACTTTTTTTTTAAAAACATATGTCTAATCAAGGTGAATTAATGTCACAATCAGGAAAAACCTGATGCGTAGTGACCTGCAGTGGCAGGTACAATAAGAGAACCTCTTCTCTGTATTCTCTGACAATTCTTGGAGAGTGAGCTTCTTGCTGGTGGTGCAGTATCAATGGAATTCATGTTTCTTCATTTCATGTGATTTTTAACTCGCGACTAAATTAATAAATTATAAATAGTGATTTTGGATGGTTAATTGAAATTAGGATAATTGGATTAAATTTTGAGAATCTTGTTCACGGTGAGATTTTAATGATAAGTTAAAATTATAAAATTGATTATTCAACAGCTTAAGTTACGTAATGGACTTCTAAAATTTTTATTATTGAATATTTGTAAATATTATATTTTATTAATAAATTTGCTCCAAAATTATACTATATAAATTATATTAAAATATTAATTATTTGAAATAGAATTGAAATAATATTATAGAGTTAGAATAAACTAGAATTAAAATATTATATTTAATTTAAAATAGTATAATAATATATTAATGTTGTTAGTGTGTGGGGATTTAGAATGGTGTTATATTTTGCATTTTTATAATATTATATTTTTTTTCTAATCACTTAGCTTCAAAAATTTATTTTTTATTTTTTGCTGAACATTATTCTTAATTATGTTAGAAACTTGACTAAAGGGGGCGAGTAAATAAACAACCGAGTAGTCTTTAGTGCGATTTTTTGAAGGATTTTATGGTAGTTTTTCCTGGTGTAATTTCTCTAATATCTGGTAGTAATTCATTTAAAATAGAAGTTTGATTGCTAGTCTTGCACAATCAAAGTGCCTAGGGGTTTTTGAGGGTGATGAATCCATATATAGAGTTAAAGTGCCAGTTTAAATAACAAAAACCAAGATTTTACCTCAAATTTTTTCACCGGATCCGACACCTGAAACTCCAAAAAGTCACACTAAAGATAACTCCATAAACAAAAAGTAACCTACAAACCATAGTATAAAAATCAACAACAAATTCAACACATATGGACACAGAATATAAGTGGAAACCCATAAAGGGATAAAACCACAAATTTGTTGTTGTTGTGATGAAAAGGAAAGCTCCTACTTCCTATATTACATAAGCTTTCTGGAGACTCCAACCTTGCTGCGATTCCGCAAGCTACAATTTTCTAGAAAGATCCTATTCCCACTTACATAAATTTTCTGTAGGCTACAACCCATAGGAGGCTCGTATGTCAACATGCTCCAGACTATTCTTTTTCAACCTAAAAATTTAAAGGAGACTTTTCGGGTGTTTGGAACCTATGGTTGATTTCTTGTGGAGAAATGATGTCAGGATATGCGGAGTTTTTATGGGACTCTATCATGCTGAGGGTAGAATGATACCTGCTCTGGAACCTTCGGTGCATGAGGCAATGGATGGTTTTTACAATCCTTGCAACAAAATACCCCAAGTGAAAGCATATTTCTCATTCAAACATTATTGAAAACATGAATGAACATCTGAGGATAAGAGAGGGCATACCTGTTGGAATTTGAAAAAATTAATTTTCGGAGATGTGAATTTTTGGAGCCTCCCTTGGGCGTTATGAGGTGCTGATCACTGTGTTGCTTTCGGTTCTGAAATTGGGCTCTCTGAGCTCTTGTTATGGTCCTTCAAACAATCTAAAAAGGGTGACATGTAGGCCAATATGGCTCATTTCAGTGCGTTTGCGACATTTGAGTGTTTGAGAGTTTGAGAGGTCAGAGGCTGTTGATTTTCTTGTCATTGCGGTCAGTCTGTTCACATGGGATTCGCGGTACTAGAGCCAAGCAGGCCCCAAAACATCCTGCATTTAATTTTTTCAGTGTGGTTGGGCAGGGGTCTGTAAAAACTAGGTTTGTATGGAACCCTAGCAAATTTTTACCTTGACTGCGCGAGCGATCAAGGTACAGGCGTGAAACGGAGGTTCTGCACGCAAATTTCATGCCTATCATGGCTTTGTGTGCGTGACCTCCATGCCTTTCTGAGATACAGGTGTGCGTTCAACTTGCCTATTTGAGAAACATGCGCGCTAAAAGTCCAAAGCTATTTTTGGAAATTTTTTGGGAAATTTTTCAATTTTTTGGTGTTTTTGATGTCATTGATGTGTGCTTGTTTGGTGACAGGATGCTTTGGAGGGAGAGAGACTGGCCTAATCTCTCGATAGCTATGGAACGAGATGCCAATGCCTACCAGTAGTTGGCGCAATGAGGTCTTCTCAAGTTTCTTGAGAATGATCTTCTGTGATTGCAGGATCGGTTACTACACTACCTAGTCCACTGCTGGAACATACGACATAGAGTTATGGTGGTGAGACGGCGTGAATTGAATGTATAGCTGAAATACATTATAGTTTATTTTTTGTGTAACCTGTGTGGGGAGAGAGAGAGAGAGAGAGAGAGAGAGAGAGAGACCTGCGTACAACCTAAGGTTGGAAACCCGTTACAGTGGGTACAAGAGTGACCATGTTATGTCGGAAACCTGTAAGAAATAGTATCATAAAATAAATACAATTGTTCTATGAGGCGTGAATGTCCCATGCTCATAAATGCTTTCGCTAAATAAACAAATATATCTAACAGATAAAGGTTTTGTCTGTGTCACTAATATGGTAGTGATCTGATGATTTGGTTGACGATGACGATTGTTGATGCCCCCAGGGCTGTTTTTTTTTTGAAAATAGGTGGAATGTGGTGCCCACATACGTAATATTGGTATGGAATATAAATGCTCATTGTACGCATGGGTGTATTACTGGGACCTTCCCGTGTAAGGATTGCTGAAAGAGGTGCTTATAATGGTACAGGTCTTCGACGAATTCACTAGTACATTTGGCGGAAATTCTGACACTTGATTCCAACACTTTTGACCAAATGTTGGAACCTTCCCCAAATTTTTTCCACTTTTTTAAATCCCGCCCAAAACCGTCGCTATACCGACGTTTAGAGACAAGTGTCGCAATACCGACACTTAGAGGCAAGTGTCGGTCTTGTGACGTTTGTAAAATAGCATCGTAATTGTGACAGATTTCTAAAGTATGTCGTTATTGCGACGTTACAGAGACAAGGTGTCGCTATTGCGACATTTAGAGGAAGGTGTCACTATTGCGACGTTTAGAATAATGCATCGCTATTGCGACGTTTGGTGGAAAAGTGTCGCTCTTGCGACGGTTGGTGGTGAAGTGTTGCTCTTGCAATGGTTAGGCGATATGGCGCTCTTCCGACGGTTGGTGGCAAAGTGTCGCTCTTGTGACTGTTAGTGGCAAAGTGTCACTCTTGCGATGGTTGGTGGAAATGTGTCGCTCTTCCGATGGTTGGTGGCAGAGTGTCGCTCTTGAGAGGGTTGGAGGTTAACCCGAGTTTTTAACAAACAAAGGCGTAGAAATGTGAACAAAAGAGGCAAAACCAAGAAGCGAAACCTTGATTAGAAAATAGTGGAAGCGGTTTCGAAATCGAAAACTAGCAGTATCGCATGGGTAAGTAGGCTGTAAGAAGATTTCAAAATAAAAACGAAATATAGGCCTACGATGGACACATGGCCATAAGTGGTTTACGAAAACAATTTATATCGCGCGATGTTGGGAAATTAACCCTCATGTAATAAATTAACGCGATATTAGTTTACATTCATCGGATCACTCAACCCTACACGATAAGATGTCTGCCGTTGGATGCGATTGGCTTGTTAATGGAGGTGGGCCATATGTAATGTGGGTTCCACGGAACGTTTGAATGGTCGAATGTTAAGTCCACATAGGTAGAGTTATAATTTGGTTTTTAATCCAGATCGATATATATATATATATGTTAATACATATGCTATGTCGGATGTGAGGTTTTAAAAGCTGCGATCGTGATTATATTTGCATTAAACAAATGTCAAGGTTGAACTTAAGTAATGTGGCGTGTGCGAGAACCTAAGGCAACCATTGAGTTATGATTCAAACTTTTGATCGTTAATTGTCCCATAATTGAAATGTGGACCGGATATTAATTTATGTTGGCGCTGGCATTTAAATTAATGCCGCGGAGGTTCCATGTAATGTTTGTTGATATACAGTGGTAAGTTCATGCGAGTGTAAATTAAAAGAGAAACCTTGGATATGGGATCTATTTGGGCTTTAATAAAAGGGTAGTTATAGGTGTAAATGAGTTATGTTATGGTTTGAACCATATATGTAAGCTTCACATTGAGAATTGAAATTCTGGGTTGGTTGGTGTTATAACCAGTAAAAAGAGAAAGGGCTTCCGAAGGGAGTATTGAAATTGTCAGCTTTATGTTAAACTGGAATTAGAATATTCATTCAATTTATTATAAAATGGGCTATCGCAAGGGTGTCTGGTGGGATAATCCCACATTCATCGGGTGTATAAACGATATTGGTGTTTATATATGAGTTGAGGTTTTACATGTTTCGATTACGAGCCCAAGGCTATGCACACTCATACAATCAATTGGGACTCAGCGCATGCGCTCAGCCCCACCCCTCATGACTTGGATTTGGTTGTGGTTTAGCTTGTGGTTCTTTGCCTCGGTCTTGTGGTGATTAGTGTAGGTTCTGAGCTAGGTGCTCGATGGAGTAAAAAGCCCACAATTTTATTAAAAATATAAGCAATTTGTAAAAAGCCCACAATTTTATTAAAAATATAAACAATTTGTAAAAAGCTCACAATTTTATTAAACATATAAACAATTTGTAAAAAACCCACAATTTTATTAAAAATATAAACAATTTTATATTAAATATAAAATTGATATACACTTTTTTATTGGGAGTAAAAAGCCTACAATTTTATTAAAAATATAAACAATTTGTAAAAAGCCCACTTTTATTTTCTTTTTGCTTATTGAGCTCCCATTGAGTTCAACACGTCTTGAGTTTTCTACACCATTGAGAGAGATAATTTCTAAATATAATAATTATTTTCTTTATAGGATAATTTGCATCAATGGAAGAAAACATTAGAGGTGGAAAAAAATTCGGAAGGGTGAAAGGGTGATGGTAGAGTGTATTTCCCTTGCAAAAAATGTTGTATGAGAAATAATGTTAGATTTTTAATAGCAACAACAACAATGCATTGTAAGAAATATGGGCACATTGATGGTGGATCGAATGACTATCGTCCCGTGGTAATTAATTATCTATCTTCATTTTGATTATATCGTAAAATTTTATATTATTTTAATATTTTTTAATGCGCACTAATATTTAATGATTAATATTTGTAACTTTCATAAAGGCACAGTTTCCCCCCAACTTTTTGTAGATGATCAACCAGCTTCCACAGTGAAATAGTAGTAGATTAGATGATGTTGCACCAGTACAAGAGAATATTGCAACAAATATTAGTATTGGAAATGATGTTGTACAAGGTGAAGAACATGAAGCGAATGATGAAGGTAATTTTAATGATCCCATGGAGGTAGATCATGATGACAGTAATGAGACAGTTCACATTAATGATGGGACAAATCAAATGCTCCAAGACTTGTATGGTGAGTCAGATGATGATGGTGGAGATAATGACGATATTTATGATGTAACTCTGATTAAAAGGTCAAGTGAACGACTTTTTGAACACTCAAATGCAACTCTTCTCTCTACTACATTGTTGCTGGTGAACATAAAGGTTATGAATAATTTTTTGAACATATGTATGACACAACTCCTAAGGTATGCAATATGTATATATGATCACATATATGTAAATGTTGATTATTTTCCCTTTTTTTAGTTGTAATAAATGTGTAAAATAATAATTCATTACTTATATATATATATATATATATATATATATATATATATATATATATATATAATCTTTACATTAACTAGTTTTTGTTTATGCTGTAGATTTTTGGGTGAATATTTGTTACCATCGCCAAATACTTTACCTTGAACATATTGAGATCTACGTGCTATTATGAAACACTTTGGAATGGAATATAACACTATATATGCATTTCCTAAAGATCATATTATATATTACGGGGAACATGCGTTGAAAACAGAATGTACGAAATGTGGTACCAGTAGATATCTAACAGATCAACTAACCAAAAAGGTGCCTCAAAAGGTTCTTCATCATATTCCCATAATTCCACGTTTGTAGCGAATGTTCAGGTGTAAGAGCATAGCACAGTTTATGGATTACCATTCAAAGAATAGAAGTGGATATGGTGTTCTTTGAATGTTGTAGATGGTTCTGCATTTAGAGAAATCGAGGAAAAATATGTAGATTTTAAAAATGAACATCGTAATGTTAGGCTTTCATTGGAAGCTGATGGTGTTATTCCATTCAGAGAGCTTAGATCTACTTACTCAGTGTGGCCTATTTTCGCTATCAACAATAACATTCCTCCTTGGATATCAATAAAGAGGGAGCACATAATGTTAACTATGATTATTCCACGTATTTGATACATTATTTTTTTGAATGTAACATTTTCATTTCTCTCGTTGTTTGCATAAATATATATTTTATTTATTTACGTACTTATATATACATATATCATGGTAGTGATTACTATGTACCGTACTTTTGAACAATTAGGTAAGTACCAGGTCAAAGATATGAATGTATATATTGAGCCTCTTATCGATGAGCTAATACAGTTATGGCATGGCATCACTATGTATGACATCACTAAACCAATCAAGAAGAAGAGATTTCAATGTCGTGGAATGCTTGTATGGACAATTCATGATGCCCCAGGACTAACACATGTTTGTGGTATGTAATATTTCTTTGCACTTTAATATAATACATAATTATCTAAATTAGGTATACCATATTGCATGTTTTAAAAATGATCTCATAGTATAATTGTTATTGATCCATCTATTGCAGGTCTTCAAACAAAGGGTAGATTTGCATGTCCAGTTTGTGGCCCTAAGATGAAGTACGTCATTCACCAGACTTAAGAAAGATGGTGTTTGATGAGTTTAGGAACTTCCTCTCTAGGAACCATAAGTATCGTACTACTGAAAAACATCTTTTCAATGATAAAGAAGAAACTGGATTAAAACCACGAAGAATGACACCTCAGTTGTGGAAGTTGGAATATAACAGAATTAATAATCGTCAAGTAGCTGGTACGTAATTTGTGTATATATATAATTTGTTTATGTAATGTTTGGAATTCTTGTTTTAACTAATGAATTTATTTTATTGTATTTTATAATTATTGTTCTGATTTATTTTATTCTTTGATATCAAGGTCATCGTCACGGTGAAGGTACTAATATTGTACTTCCACCTGGAATGAAATGTTATCCTTCTCAATTCGCGAGGTTGCCCTACTATGAGGACCTAAAAATAGCTCATTTGTTTGATACAATGCATGTCGGGAAGAATGTGACAGAAACATTATGGCGAACCATAGATGGTGCACATGATAGAGATAAAATTGACAAAATTTGTGCTGACATTGAGAAATATAATCATGCAATGAAAAGTGTGATCGATAGATCAAATAACAATGGAGGTCGAAATTATAATAATATTCCATGGTTATTAATAGAACAACAAAGCAATGATGTAAAAGAGGTCGTTAGAAGAATTAAATTTCCAACAGGTTTTGCTTCAAACATAAATAATATCTTAATGAAGAAAGGTGACTTTAGTGGGGTGAAAACACATGATTTTCATACCTTTGTTAAGGTAATTTTTTTGGTATAAATTTTTGTATGTTATTGCTTGAATACATATTTTAAATTTTCCTTTTTTCTGTTTAATTTGGAAACCAATAACGATTTATTTTTTAATGTTATAGTGTGTTCTACCTGTATCTCTCCCAAACGACTTCGACAACAATGTCAAACAAGTTATATATGGTCTTAGTAAATACATGAGGTAAGTAGTTTTGATTTATACGCAAAATCTAATTGATACAATTTCTTTTCATACTTAATGAAATGATGTATTAATTTACTTGTAATGAAATATATATTATGTTTCATTGAAATAACCTTGCGTAATGATTTGCAGATGGTTTTCATTGAAAGAAATCCATCAAGATGAAATAAAGTATTGGAAGAGAGAAATTCCTCGGCTAATGTGTGAAATGAAAAATTATATACCTCCAACATTTTTCAATGCACAAGAACACTACTTGATACACCAAGTTGAGGAGATTGAAATGTGTGGACCAATACACACAAGGTCAATGTGGATGGTCGAGAGGCACCTGAAATCCTTGAAGGCTTTGGTTAGACAAAGAGCATGACCTGAGGGTTCTATGGTGGAGGGATATGTGGTATATAAATCCATGGTGTATATTAGTCATTATCTTCCTATATTAGCTGTGCTAGCTATGAAGGCGGTGGATTGCATTTGGGATTTGAACTCCATCAAAAAATTGGAAGTGGAGCACCTGTTGGGAAAAGGTAGAATGAAGAATGTGAGAGGTAAAAGATTTATTATGTATAATACATATAATGTTTCATTTTTTTACATCATGTATATGATCATTATATTCATTTATGTCTTATTCTTTCATAGTTTATTAATTAATATAATTTACCATGGTTATAAGTAATATTTATTAATATTGGTGAATTATTGTTTTTTTATTAAGGTGCTCAAGATTATGAGGCACTACTTTTATACATTGCAAACAATCTTGAGTGGATGAGCGAATGGATTGAAACATGTAAAGCACGCAACGATGGTAGGTTATCATGGCAACTACTGTATGAATTGATTAGATAAGCATATCGTAGTGGAGATGGAAACGTTACGGACAGGAAAATCGATTTAGCATCTGGTTTGAAAGATAGAAAGGTAAGCAATTAATTCACCTATTTTATTCATTACTTATTTTATACTATATTTATAATGTGACAACAAGTTTTATTTTTCAGATAATTTTCATGCTGTGTAAATTATTTGATTAATTATTAATTAATAATGCATCTTTTTCATGTTTGGCATATTGCAGTTGAAACACCACAAGGCTATGTGGTGCAATGGTCGTAAATTTCGCATTAAACAGTTGGATGATAACAGGAAAACTTCCGATAGTGGGATAACTGCAGTATTCCAGGTCATTAATGTTTCCTCCAGGAGTGACAAACATCCTTGAGAATCTGAAAATAGATATTACGGGTTTTTAGATGATATAGTTGAGTGTGACTTTAATTCCTTCAAAATAGTTTTGTTCGACGTCAAATGGTATAGGCTACAAATGAATGTACGTGATGATGATATAACACTTATTCAACATGACAATGGATTTCAAATGGTTAAAACATTGTATTTTGAAGTAGGAAAATATCACTATTTTTTTCCAAGCCAATGCGAACAAGTCTTTTACTCAGAGGTTCCAGGTGAGAACGAATGCTCAGTTGCTATTAGATATGATCCAAGAGGAAGGCCAGTAGAGTATACTATAGAGGAAGAAGATGATATTGATCAAGAAGAAGATGATGCAGTGGCAGATGAGAAGGAAGATGCATTGACAGACGAAGAAGATATATTAGAAGATGAAACAGGTATAGGAGATGAGGCAACAATTATTGATGATGATGTCGATGAGGATATTATTGAAAATGACATAATTGATGATGATAATGACATGGTCGATCATTTCAACACCGTTTCTGAATCAGATGTTGGTATATATGTCGATCAGTTGGATAAAGATCAAGAAGATACAAAAGACGAATATTGATACAAATGTCATGTTCGAGTATGAGCTGGTATGTTATAACTTTATATTTTAATATGTAGGAATTATTTTCTTTAAATAATTTACTAATTATGTGGGTTTTTTGCATGTTGTTTATTATTTCAAACTAATAAATAATGGCCTTACTATTGTACAAGCTAAACTAAAATTATATGCCATTTTAAAATCAAACCTAAGTTGGCATTTGAAAGGTTTTAATACCTATTTATATGGTGGAGCATTACCGCCATAAATTATGGTTTTAATAGGAATTTCAAACGAATTACAAAGGTTTCGGATTAATCATGGCGGTACTTTCAAAATTTTACATTAATCACTATAGCTACCCTGCATGTAATCAATACTACAACTCCTCGCCTTTTCTAATCGACTCGAACCCTACTGGATATACGCCTTTGTAGATCAGTACTACAGCTCCTTGCCTTTTCTAATCAACTCAAACCCTACTAGATATACGCCTCCTACTACAGAGAACCGCCTGTCACGCAAGAAACTCTAGAAAGTAGGCCCTTGCTGCAAAGAACTGCTCGTCACGCAAGAAACTCCAGAAAGCAGGCCCTTGCTACAAAGAACCGCCCGTCGCGCAAGAAAATCCAGAAAGCAGGCCCTTCCTCCATTAGCAGGAAAAATGGTATGGCCAAACATAATTTTTCCAGCTTTTGAAAATTGATTTTACCATTTAGAATGCCCAGGATTTGAAACAGAGCAATAAATTGGGCTGCTCGTTTTCCTTGAATAGGGCATGCCTGTAGATTTAGTTTTTTTTTTAATAAAAGTCAATGTAATACATAATGAATTCCCCAAACCTCAGTCTCCAGCATGCTTTCCATAAAATTTGGTAGTTGATTTCCATCATCACAATTTGGTCTTTACAAGAAGAAAAATTGATCACCATTTCCTACCATTTTCCTTCAAACAATATTAAGAACATGCAGTCATCATCCAAATTTGATAGATCCATTCGACTTTGATAATACATCACAGCTCACATGAATTGCATCTTCATTTTCAACCATAGGACAATCAATAAACTCACTCCCATAGCTTTCCAGGGCTATCATGCACAATTGAATCAATCCCATATTTGGCATAGTTGTAAAAGATGAGGGAATAGTTTCCCTGTACCATGGAAAATTAACATCCCAGAGGCCTGATGTTCCTGCAGCCAATAATTCAGAAATTGCATTTTTATCCATGGCCATGTTTTCAGGGTTGGTCTCTTTCTTTTCCTTGCCATTGTTGGGCAAAATCTCTGAAAAGCTCTGTACTAGTGCAGGGTGAAAATTAAACCCACATATGTTCATATTATAGTCACACATGAACATACTATTGTAATAATCGGGTGCTTGTAATTGGAAAGTATCAAGAAATCTAATTTTTGATAATTTATCAGCACACTCACCACCCAAAACATTGGCACAATTTCCACGTGGCATGGATGATACATCTCCCTTGACAGGAGCTATACATTCAGCATAAGGGCCAGATAAGTTAGCCATGTGGATATAATTATAGCTAATGCTAAATCTCAATCTCCAGCATGCTTAAAACTAGGATCAGATCAAAATATGTCTACAACTATCATTGAATGTAGACAAGTATGCGAGAGAATTTCTATTTTTATTTTAAGCTGGTGAAGCCATCTTCGTGCTTTTTAGGCAGCATCCACTTTGTCATTATATCTTGGGAGTTCTACAAGAGACACCTAGTCACACTGTGGTCAAACCCAGTTCACCTTTTCCTGCTGATTAGCCTCCAATCTGTTCACTTTTACCTGGAGAGATTTAACATATCTAATAGTCTTATTAAGGACAGCAGCAGTGTCCATGTAATATTCACCAGAGATTATATTTATCAGAAGTTGGACCATTCCTTCAATTCTCTCTTTTTTGGATTTCTTGGCAGAAGCAGATTTCCCTGAAAGAGATTTATGTGACTGTCTACATCTAAGTGCGCTATTCTTTGTACTTCCCTCAGTCAGCATGCTAACAGCACTCAATGCACAGATAGTCTTGTTGTTGCATTCATTCTCATTGGATTTTTTGCAATTATTGGTTTGGATGTCCACTTCTTGGGTCGGAGTGACCAGAAGGAAGCTATCAAACAAAAAAACCGGATCCTTTTGACAAGAAAATGCTACAAAAAAACCTACAGAAAATGACTGTAGCTGTCATCTCGACTTACAAACAGTAGTCAGCCCATTCCTATCCATTTTGTATTGAATCAACTGATTCAATTACAACCAACGAAGTTACAATACAAATTTGTAATGCCAAGTTCTAGGATAGTTGGACCCTTTTCCTGAAGCAAGAGTTATTCAAATTAAGAAAAGAGGAGGGTTTGAAGGTTTCAAGAGTTTAGTTCTTGACTCTAGCTGAAAACATGGAATGAAGGGAAACCAACGAGCCTTTTTATATTCGACCTATGGAGGAGAAGCCCTGAACAAGCTAGTCATGTGATGTAGTGCTTAGCCCCACACACACTATTTTTAAGCTTCGATCACCTTTGTATTTTTCCAGAGTATCCTGGGCAGGGCAACCTTGCCACTTTATAACACTTGTATATTTTACAATTTCTTTAATAGCAGTCTCCCAATCATTCACTTATTTCTTGAATACCACAACAAAGTTGTCCATAACCAAATTGAGGATCACTAACATTTATTCATGGCCATTTACACTCTCACTTCTACACTTCCTCCTCCACCTCGTTATAGATCATGACATCTATTTTACTAAAAATTTCGTTGATTGATTGATACTGTTGTGAAGCAGTCAACACAAATCATTTGATTTAACTCTAAGTTTTTCTACAATAACATATTCTAAGAGGCATGGGTTTTCCAAGATCCAAAAAACTACATCATTTATCCAAATACAGAGTTAAATACAGAGTTTTAATCACCTATAGTCATATAAGGGACCAGTTGTATCCGAAATGAAGCACATGAGAATGATGGTTGATTAATATAGGGTCATATACAAAGTTTTCTTCATATAAGGTCTTGTTTTTTCCTCCTTCCCAATCTGCATATGTTTTATGTTGTGGCTCTAATGTATCAAAATTTATATAGAGGTTGACATCCACTAGGTGTTCCAAGAGGATTATTTATTACATCAAGCTCAAACCTCTATCTCATTTATTTCTTGAAGCTCAAATGTTTTGTGAACCTTAGGCATCATTGCACACTAAAGAAGCCCCGAGCAAAGGTAATTAATAGATACCAAATAATTATCTCTACATGGAGTTACAACACAGGAGAACAAAAAACGTATTAAGATAGGTCTAATGGGAAAATAATGTTAAACAAGAAGAAAGGCAGGTCTTAGCGAGAATAATGGAGTTATTAGAACCACCAAAGATTTGATATCATGTCATATAAAGGTGTAACTCCAAACTTGGATCATATTCCATTAACATGAATCCATATTTAATATGGTAATATGACTCTTGATTTCATCTTTCAAGAGGTTAATTGACCGTTCATGTTGACCTATCTATTCATATTTCTCCTATTATTTAGAAATGATTAAAATGACAAAAAAATGAAGAATTATATGTCCAATAGCACTAAACCCAAATTGAACTACGATCTTAGCTTGCCAAAACCCGCTGAAACTTCTTTCATTAAGGTCTGTTTTTCTACTTGAATTCACTTTACACGAGTTCACACTTGTTATCTTGTACATGTGTTATGCCTTACATTTTTGTTATCTTGTACATGTGTTATGCCTTACATTTTGGTCTTCATCATCCTTGTCTCTCATTTTGTCTCTCACAACAAGTACCTATATGTAATCATGTCACTCCTTGGTCCATCACATTGTTCCACATAAAAGGAGCTTGCCCATGCCCATCATGCACTGGTCCAGATAACTTACCTTGTCAACCCATGTGCTGATTCATTTCACCCACTTAAATTATCAATATAACATGCATGCCAAAATTTTTTACCCACTTAACTTATCAAGCTAACCCATGTGTCTTCTCAACACACATTGCACCAAACTATGTTTAGTCTCATTGTCAACTCGTCTCTTGTTTGGGTGCCTTAATGTGCAATGACATGTTTCTAGGACTGAATTCAATGCAAGGCATATTTGAAACTCTAACTCTGTCTTCCGGTGTCTTATTAGAAATTATTTCAGTTTTCATTTTGTGTTTTCAATTTAGATATTGTTTTCAAGTTTTTACATTTATAATTTTATTGCAATGTGGCAGACTAATCAGGGCAGTACATGAACAACCCCGAGACAGGATGATCGCGGAAAGAGGCCAACGGAAGAACATGTAAAGTGCCAGCATTGCTCTATCTTCAAGTATTTTAGTTATTTACATAATTGAAATAATATTAATTTTGTTCAAATATGCAGACACCTGGCCATGGTATGCCTGATGATTCCCTCTATGAGGAAGAGATTTCTTCATCCCTATCTCCATTGCTCTTGCTACGAAAAAAGGCACGAAAAGAAAGGTCAGAATTTGATACTTTGATAGACGCGTCTCAAACACCTGAAAAAAAAGAGAGGATAAAAAAACTTATGACCCAGCTAGAAACATATCAGGTAATAATAAAAAACCAAAAGGATATTTTTTTTGTTCTGCATGAGATGAATTGTGATAGTTTGATTTTTAATTTTTAGATTGACTAAACTAACAAAAAGTTCTTTTGTATGTAGTGTTATCTGACACTTGCTGAACCCGGTGTTGGTGGTAGTGGTACACAAGGGCAAGAGATTGCCTAGCAACCCTCTCATACACCTTCTATTCCTTTAGGTGCCAGCCAAGAAACACACCCTGCCCAAGCAGATACCCAACCAACCGCTGAACGTGTTGGCAATGATGAGGCTGATATGGCCAACTTCATTATTGCGTTTCCTGGAGCTACACGTGTCAGCTCCACGGGGACCATTAATGGCACATTGTTGGTGAACGATGAAGGTGTCCCTATAAAGCACGTACAACTCCCAAGTAAGTTTTAATATTTTAACTATTTCATGTACTCTATCTAAAACATATTTTATCATGATTTTTATTTTAAAATTAATGATAATATCTCTCTTTTTTTCTGTGTAGGAACCAATGATTTCTACAGGTTTTTGGAGAGCCATGCGTTGGTAATTTTTGGCCCAACCATACACACAAGGTGGAATTCCCATAATTCCAACCTGAAAAAAGAACTTCTAGATTATCTAGAAGCCCTTTTTGGGGTGGGCACATTTGACATAACAGCGGTGGCTCGGGTAGCTGGAAAATATTTTAAATATACCAGGGACAGCTATAGGACGCAATTGCAATTTAACCCTAGATACGAGCGTCCTCTCACAGTTCCAGAGAGTGAGTGGAGAGCACTTATCCATGATGGAAAAGAGAAAAGGGCAAAGAAAGAAGTAAAAATTCCAACTGGACCCACAAGGTAAATTACAACTTTAATTCAATATCTTTAATTTTCTCTATGTCTAAAATAAAAGTGTGCTATGTCATATTTGACTTCAATCTTTTGATGATAGGTTTTCTGACACCTCGAAGGCAACCAAAGCTAGGATTGAAAAAAAGGGCCATCACAAGCTAGGCCAGGGCGGCTACTTGAAATTAGCCTCAAGAATTGTAAATAGCTAAACATCTTATAATTAATTGTATCGCCTTCCAAAGTTTTTGTAATCCTATCAAATAACATTAAAAATACACAATCATATGTAATGTAGGGTGATGACTTCGGAATAGAAACCACAGAGGAAGATAAAAATATCACTTTCCATTTCAGTTATCAAGCCGTAGTTGAACGTCGCAGAAGCTTGTGGCAGGTCCCAAGATCCAGAATGCCTGATAAGGTAAAACGTTAACCTTTCAATATGTTTGTTTTCGTCCATAAATTTAATGTCTAACAACTTTGTTTAAATCAGGGGAGCAACACTGCCGACGAGGCAAATAACCCAGTTGTAGATGTTCCTCAGGTGCAACCTGATCATTGTAGTGGGGACTAGGCCGACAATGCTACTATCAGTGAGGGCCGTGATGGTAATTAATTTCCACTTATAATTTTTTCTAATTATACCTTGATGGTTGTCCTTATAAAGTTTTCTGTTTAAATGACAAAGAATGTTTCCCTTGAGGATCTTACCACCAAAGAGGAAAACAGGGCAACAGTCCCAACAGCGACAACTGGTGCACCAGGTAAATATTCTCATTGCAATTTTTTTTATTAATATTACTGAACTAGTTCAATGATATTTAAAAACTGAAAATTGAAATTTAATATTATCTGTTTTTGTAGGCGATGCCTCGTCACTGGATGAGACCAGACATCGTGACTACGCAACTAGGTCAGCAGTGCGGGTCGAAAGGCACGAAACAAGAGCAGAGCATGATGATATTGATAATGTAATTAGGAGCTTTAGAAATAGGAAGAAGAAAAAGAAAATTCGATAATGTAAAATATTGTATTATTATAAGACAAACGTTACCATACTTGGAACATTTTTTGCGTTATATAAAAAACTCATTTATCATACTATTTTTATGTCAAGCACTAATTTCAATGTTTCCTTGCGTACTTTTTGTTGCATTGTTTTTTTATTAGTTATTGAATATTTTTTTTTATGCTCATGAAAGTAAAAAATGAAATATAGATTGGGTATTGGGGAATTGAGAGTGATGTGAGGGGGGTGGGGGAGGGGCCATAAGAGCTTCCACCTTCACGTGGTTGGCCCTGTTTAGTAGAGAATAATTTATTGGAGCGATTTAATCTTGGAGCAAACCTCCCTTGATCCAGCGTAGCAACAAAAAGTCACTGTTGACTTAGTTGCTACTCTTTCAGATCGTGGGAGGCTTGTTCCAAGTTCATGCGACTCCAATAAATTGTTCTTGAAACGAAGAGGAGCTTATTCAGGTATGTTTTGACATTTTCAACATATGTTCTAACATTATCATAAGAATGCATCTTAGAGTAAAAAATACTACATCAATTACTTGTATTTATTGTATCGATAATGATGGATTTTGATTGACTTGGCAGTGCAGGTACAAATCCTCTTGCATCATGACCAATACAACTTGTCAACCAGGGTCATGTCCAGGATATTTTTTCTTGTGCGCTTGACCAAGTTCGTAATGCCACATTTTGTAAGTTCCTTTATAGTTCATAATTCAATATTAAGGTTGTTCATGATTATTATCTCAGTTTTTTGTATGTGTTTTTTCATCTATTTGATTGTAAGAAACTCTGCATGTTTCCTGTTGTTCACTATGATTTCTCCATTTACCACTCCCAGGATGAATCCGAATTTATTGTTACATAGGTTAATTTATTGTTACTATGATTTATCCATTTACTATTTCATAGGTGACATCATGTAAAGTTGTTAATCTCAGGTTGGTGATGAGCTTTAGTTCTCCAGATTTGGGGCTTTTATATATTTTATCCCTCATGTCATTCTTGCATCACCTCGTTGTTTGAGCATGCCAATTGTCTACCACTTGTACCAATTGGCACATGTCAATCTCTGAGTGGTGCCACATTTCACCTATTTTCGGCCCACTTGACCACCTGAAAAACTCAAATCCACACACCATGTGTCTTTATCATGGAGCGCCACATGTCCTAGATATTTTAGATGCTAACATCATGCTTCTAATGTGTTATGTCAACCAATCACAGTGGTCCATGTGGCCTTGTGCCATGTCACCAGTCTGGAAGAGAGATTTGAGTCTTTTCTTTTCATGATTTTTCTATTATAATTTTTTTCTTCAGGACGGGAAATCCCTTTAGCAATATATGGGGATTTTCCCATTTCCCTGGAGTCATCTCCTAGGACACCCTTCAAACCATCATCCAAGAGGCAATCTGCAAGTCTCTGTTGTTGCCCTCTTTCCCTTGAATTATGCGCTTCTAGAAGACCAGTTAGGGCACTCTTCTAGCCCTTATTCCATTACTTCATCATTGTATCAACTTCTCCCACAGGCTGCTTCTATTTTTTGTCCACTTAAAGGAAGAAAACACTACCCTAGGGTGAGGTTGCTCCTCAACTATCCCTACTGCACTTATGGAACAACCAGCAATATGAACATTTCCCTTACTTATGGAGACACCCCCTATGCTACTGCACATTCAATTCCAGGAGCTACTTGCTAAGGAACACTCCTACACTATGCCTAACGACCCTCCAAACAATCCCTCTAACTATTGTTGTATAATCCCTTGTGTATTCCCCTCTCCTTCCTTGACACATCTGGATAGAGGGCAGCTATTTTGAGTCAGTTAATTTGATTTAAACCCATGATCAATGCACTTCTGTTTGCCATAAAATTGCATTGTCCTGACAAGTCTATGTGAGATGGCCTGTCAACGTGCCTTTATTTCTCATCTTGCAGGTCCAAGCCAGGAATTGAGTCCAGTTTTTCTTCCTTTATTTGTCATCTATTCATTTTTACTACTGTTTATATGTACCAAAAGTGCCATTGCCAATGAAGGTAGGTGTTACTGAGAATTTAGGTGCAATTTCTTTAAATTTCTCAAGTTTTTTCCCTGAAAGTTGAACTCTTGAGCATGCATTTAATCCTTGCCTCAGCTCTGTCTAGCAGAGCAGACTAAAAATGTAATGGAAGACATTTTTTTTCAAGTGAAGCTTGGCCATATAGAACTACCACCTTTATGGACTCTGCAAGAGGATTTCCTTTTTTTTTGGTTGCAATTAAAGTTGCATTTTGTTCATCAGGTAATACAAACTCTTATCAAATTGCAAGGTGTAATTCCAATCTAACTAATATGGGGCGGACAACATGCCATGAACATCCAATTAAAAAGTGCTTGTTAGGGTTTAAGTAGCTTACAGTTCTTGTTCATGACATTAGTTTTTGAAATATCAATTTGCTAAACTGTTTTAACCCAATTTTCTTTTGATTTTATGGAAATTGGGTGTTTGGATCTAGAAAATTTAATCTCTATTATTTTCGCTTCTCTTAGTATGAATACAATTTTAATATGTAAAACCCATTATAGTAAGTAATCAAGTGTTCACTGGAGAAGCAATACCCAGTTTCAATACTCCTGCTCTCCTCCTTAGTATGGTAGTTCACTCAAGTCCTCCGCCTCCTTCATACATCCTGACCTCTGAATCAATTAATTGTGAGACTATCATGCTGGGATACACCATGTTCAAAATCTTTGCCAGAAGAGTAGACAAATTCATCTCCATATGGGCAGAGAGGAAGAAATTGCAGTTTTAAGGTTTAGTCATTGCAAATGGAATCACCACACTTTTGACTATTTTTCAATTCTCCCAAATGCTATTGAGGAAGCAAAAGTAAGTATATTTTTTATCCATCGAAACCTGTTAAGCCTTTTAGATAGTTGGAAGGAACCTACTATTTGAGAGGCTGAAGGTATACCTCTCCTATGCTTGGCGATCTCTATAATTAGGACCCTATATGAGATTCAAATGATCATCTCTAGGGTCTATTATATACATTAACATAGTAGTCAAGCAAGGGTGTCGACTGCCTCACATTCTTTGGACTTCATATTTATGGATGAGAGTTTCTCATTTCAAAATCCATGAGTGGTAAAGGTGGAGGCCCTCTATGGGATCTCCATTTCACTATTTTTTGACAACACTGTCCTTCTATTTCACGAATCCAAAAACAAAAGTACATTTTGAGCTCATTCTGGGATGAACATGGTCTTCAAGTCCACCTTGCAAACACAAAAGCATGTAAGTTAGCTCTCCTTCTTTTCAAGGATAGCAGGTAGAAATGGTGACATCCTAGTCTTTCCTTTAAATGCTATTATTTGGTTCATATTTTAACTTGTTTTCGACATTTGTATCAATGTTGAATAGAGGATTGAAACATTAACAACCTTGGAGAGACGATGTTTCCAACTTCAGTTTTAGGATATTCAGGCTAAGTTCTGGTTTCTTGAAGTCTTTTCATAATACTTTGTTACACATGACTTTCATTTTCTTCTTGCAGAATTTCTAGAAATGAATGGATATCTTGTGGACTGTTGTAAAAAAATTTAGTTCTATTACCATGGTCAAGAGAATTTAATGTTTTTCATTATTGGAGGATAGAGATATACCATAAGAGCTCGGTTCTGTGTTGTAGCTTCTTATTAAGACTTGAATCAGTTAAACCCTCGGACCTACTGCAACCCTATATTGAGGCTTGGTTCTATTGAAGCTGCCATACTTTGGACCTCTTCATTGCAGTCTCAGGCCAGGGATATAGCTACAGGATTTTGACATATTTATGTGGTGAAAATCTATTAAAATCTCAGATTATCTCCTATTTACTAATGCTTGGACAAAACTTTCAAATTAGCTAAGTCACCTATTTACTTAAAACTAGCACATTTGGCGGAATTTTTTTTTAAATATTTTTAACCAAGATTGAACGTTATGTACTACATATAGGAATCTGGAGGGGAATAGAGTGTTCAGTTTGTACAATGTATTACTTCAGTCGTATGATTTATCAATGTTCTATTGGAAACTAAGTTGATTGCTGGTAGAGTTATGTTGCGTTATTCTGTTGTAAATTAAGCATGCATTTCATCCCATTTGGTTATTTTGTCATTTCTGAATCCTGAACTCGTCAACCCTTTCTGTCAAACTGATAAACCCTACATAAAAAACTGATAACCCTTTCCTCATTGTATTGTTTGTATAATTCTGAATTGTTAAATTTTGTAGAGATTTATGGTTGGTTGATAGCGGGGTAAAACCCACAGTCCCTCTTATGTTTCAAAATTTCAATCTCATAGCTATGTATAAATTGCCTTCACATTTTATTGCCCAACCAAATCCACCATTTGGCAAACTCACACAATTTTTATTTCTTGAACTGGCAATTTCAATAAATGATCTGGATATTGTTAATATCTCAAATCGGAGATTTGAGATATTAATTCCATAATTCATTTATAGCTACAACCCCATAAGCAAACTAAGCTAGAATTTACCCTCTTGTGGAGGCCCACTATTCCATCAAGGTTGTAAAAACCCAATTTGCATAAAATATACACTTTCGCTTAACCCAATAGTGCATCTTCACATAATTCCACTGACGGAGGTTCCATTTCTATTCTATGGCTCAATCCATAATAATACAATGCATATGCTCCCTTAATAATAATAATTCTACTGAAGACCCTGTCTCGTATCCAACCCCTTAGCAAACTTTATAAGTATACATATATCGGGTCACAAGGTCTTATGCACTCACACAATCTATGCTTCTAAGGTTCAACCATCACTCAACCCACATATATGGCACATCTCCTAAGTCCAGATTGGTTGATTTAATCCCATGGAATTCAAATGTAAATCAACTATATCATATCAACCTTCGCGCATTATTCACACACCACAGATGTACATAAACCCGACTTGACTTGAGTCTAACTCCAACAATAAAACATTGGACCACATATACATATCATACCTTTACATCCGACGGTGATTGTCTTTATCGCCTTCGGTTCGATGATCCGATGATCATCGCGTAACTGAAGCGCGCACCTTTTAGTCCCCTAGAATAGTACGATGGAATTGGGGCCCAGGGTTTAAGTCACCCTTCACATCGGACGGTTAAGCCGGCATCGCGCCTACTCCGATGATCCAACGACCTGTATGAAGTTTCGCATTTTTCTGTGGTCCGAGCATTAATGCTCAAGATTTATGCGAAACTTGTGGTTTTTCAAAATTTCTCAAGGACACGTGGCGTCCAACCACCAATATCACGTTTTTTTCCACAATACAGATTACTGCCTTATGACTTGCGCGAAAACCGCCTTTCGCCTCTAAAACAGCTTTCACTATTCACTTCTCCTCAGGGTTCCGTTCTTTCCTCATTCAAGGTTCCGTCGTGCTCTTTAACAATGTTTCATCCAATTTCGTAGTCAAACCACTTCGTCACATGGTTCTAAGGTTTCATTAAAGAACCTTGCCATCGCTTCAGAAATTGCGAACTGAGACTAACGTCATTCGTTGTTTGCCTCGCGCTTCTTACTCAAGCCACCATGTTATAACTCTGAATCTTCCATCTCAGAACTCTACGATAGAGCTCTTCCCTGGCACAGTACAGATCTTCTGCCCATTATGAAACTTAACACACAGGCCCAATTTCATGATATCCAACCGTAGTTGTCCCTAGCCTATCAAAGGCTTGCATAAATGCCATTAACCCATCAATAAATCAACGCCAGAACTTTAATTCAACAAGTTATGCTCATTCAACAAAAATCAGATCCTTGACCTGAATGTCTCTTCTCTCCAATGATACACACAATACATTAACCCCAACGAAAGAGCATGTATCACACTATCTCTTGTGCAACAATCTATAAAGCATAAGCCATTCATGCGATTAACTACAGAGATTGAGAACATTCTTCACACAGGGTTTAAATTCAACAGATGCACATACAATACTGAACAGTTTCTTCCATTATATATATTTGAAATTACTTACAAAAAGCCTTCTGTTCGGCCAGATCTTCAATCCCAATGGCCTCCTACTCTCCTACTTTGCCTCTTCAGCCTTCTAACCCTAAGCAGCTCTATGCAGCTCTATGCACAGAGTTCATAATGTAAAAGGAGTAATTCATCGGAGAATGCCAATAGCACATGCACAGTTAGACAATAAGGCTTAGATCTTATTCAACAGAGAATAAAGTTTCTCAATTCAACCTTTCACTGCCAAAATCCCCCTTTCACCATATCAGGGCTACAATTTATAATCAATTTACAAGACTCTTCGGTTCCTTTGGGGACCATTTTATTTCTTTAACCTAATGTCTAATGCCCCTGCATCATCAAACCTCCACACAATACTTCGTTCTTCATGTATCTTCAAAAAATAGGGTTTTACTTGAGCGAGGGCTACTTCTGTGTTATTGAAAAGGTGTCTCTAGAATTTGCATCATTATGTACCTTTTGACATTCATTTTAGTACAATGAATCAGGCCACAAAGAATCATATAAAGAGAGATATATGTCATAGAACTCAACTACCACATAGGCATAATGCCACAGATTCCAAAACTTGTATGTCAGAGTGTCACAAAAATTCAGTATACTATAATGCCATAAAAGATTTAGATGCCACCAAAGAAGTCATAGGTTCAGATCTATCGTGAATGCTTCTTGTGTTTTTATATTGTAAACAATTCTCCCAATCTTTTGAGATTAGATGCTTCAAAAAATTTATTGTCATATGATCTTTGATACTTCAGATCACATGTCACATATATACGGTACTCTTCCAAATTTTGTTCTGCTTCATTTTCTACCTTCATTTGCCCATAAAATATTTATCCTTTGTAAAGATGATTATCATAAGCTTGACCTTCAACCTTAAGCAAGAGCGAGTTATAATATATGGTTAAGAGGTTTCAAACTTCATTGGATATTCTTTCATCTTCTTCCATAAATCACAAAGAATATTGTATCGAATGTCATGTATAGTCACATGTAACTGTTTGGTGTCATCATAAGTGCTTGTTTCTGTAACTTGGTCGAGAGATTATCTTCAAAGAGATGTAGGATTTATTCTTTCAGTCTTGGTCCTAGATTCCTTTAGGATTCAACCTACAGAACTTTTGGAAAGATGCTTCAGACCATAGTCTCAAATTAGGATATAGACTTTTGGATTGCAGACATAGAGCATAGAGGATAACTTACTTGTAAAAGGAAAGAGAATCTATCAAGAGTATTGATTTGGCTTCCAATAACATCTTTCAATGATGGCTACTACAGAAAAGATGATCTTCAAGTCTATTTGTGACAATAGCTAGCATTCACTCATATGATTTTAATTGCTTCTCAAAAAAATATGTTTTATTTTTTTGATTGTAAATATTTTTAAAGAATCAAAATAAACAAACATTTAATTATTTAGAAATTATTTTCATTATTTAGAAATTATTTTAATTATTTAAAAATTATTATAATTATTAAAAAATATATATTTTTAAATTAATTTGAGTGGCATTAAAAAAAACACACGTGTTTCATTTCAAAATGTCAAAATTTTTTAAATATTAGAAGTTTTAATTTCCCTCTAGTTTCATGGTTTGTCCAGGGAAGGAGGGAAGATGCGGCCATACTATCGCCAGTTTTGAGGAAGGATGCAACCATACTATTGCAGGTTTGGAGGAAGGATGTGGGAGATTTGTGCCCCCAACCATGCTCATAGATCTGGCACCATGGACAGTGTGAGGATCTTTGCATTTCTCTCAACTCCACAACTCCGAAAATAGGTATCTTATCTTCAATACAACAAGAATTTTGGTTGGCGTTTTAGCTTTTTTTTCAGGATCTTGTCTCATGGGTCTGCTTGTAATTTGTTGACTGCAACCCATTACCAACCTGATCTAATGAAACAAATGCACAGTGAACATTGTTACCGATGAAATAGGTAACCTGACCTCAAAACGGGAACTCTAGCCCAAAAAGACTCAAAAAACATGAAAAAACACCCCGAAAACAAAAAAAAGTGTATTCCAGAACGCACTTGGTTTTTTTTGAAGGTCAAATTTCAACATTTTATAAAAT
Source organism: Pinus albicaulis (assembly GCA_034641835.2). Taxonomy (NCBI): domain Eukaryota; kingdom Viridiplantae; phylum Streptophyta; class Pinopsida; order Pinales; family Pinaceae; genus Pinus; species Pinus albicaulis. The sequence goes on from CM076575.1 coordinate 826,331,165, forward strand.
TATGCTAAAAACAAAATTGTTTCTTGAAAAAAGGATTGAAAAAACACCCTCAAAACAAAACCAGTTGATGTTGGAATAACAAAAAAACAAATTGTGTCATATTTTTGACATTTTAAAAAATAGAAATAACATTTTTTAATTTTTAAAATTCAAACATTAAAAAAAACCTAAAATTTAAGAAAATAAATAAATTTAAAAATAAAAACATTTTAAAGCTTAAAATTCAAAAATATATAGGAATAAAAAAATAAAAATAAAAACTAAATAAAATTTTTAATTCAAACATTAAAAAAAACCTAAAATTTAAGAAAAAAAATAAAAAAAATAAAGATTAAAATTTCAAAATATATAGAAATAAAAAAATAAAAATGAAAACAAAATAAAAATATTAAATTAAAAAGAAAAACAAGTTAAAAAAAGAAAGAAATTATAAAAAATAAAATATAGAAATTAAATTTAAAAAAGGAAATGTTTATTAATTTTCAAAATTTAAATTTAAATTTTAAAATAAAAAATTAAATTTAAACAAATATAATAAATTTTAATAAATTTAAAACTTTAAAATAAAAATTAAAAAAAAAAAAAAACATTATTGAAATTAAAAGTTAAAAAATGAAAAATTAATTAAAAATAAAAAATGAAAAATAAAATACAATAAAAATATTAAATTTTAAAAAATATATATTAAAAAAACAAATAGATTTTAAAAAATAAATTAAATTTAAATTAAAAAAATAAAATATATATATATATGAACTTAAATTAAAAATATATATATATTAGATTTTATTAAATTAAAGAAAAAAATTTAATATTAAAATAACAAATTAAATATAAAAAAAATATTAAATTTTAATAAATAAATGAATAAACAAATAAATTTTGAAATAAAAAATAAATTTTAAATATAAAGAAAAAAAAAAATATTGTTAAAATCAAAAGTTAAAAAACTTTAAAAATCAATTAAAATTGAAAAATTGAAAAAAATAAATTAAAAAAAATATATTAAATAAAAAATAAAATAAAAAACAAATTAATTTGAAAATACTAAGTTTAATTAAAAATATATATATAATTTTAAATACACAATTTTAGTTGAAATTAAAAAAAAATAAAATTTTTATGTAATTAAAAAAATCATAATAAAAAAATAAAAAATAAAAAAAAATATTAAATTGAAATAAATTAAAAAAAAATACAAAATTTAATAAATTTTAAAAAATTAAATGAAAAAACTAAACATAAAATTTAATAATAAAAAAAAATATGAAAAAAAAATCAATTAAATTAAAAAAAATACAAAATTTAATAAAAATTATTAATAAAATTTAGAAAAATAAAAATAAAAAACAAAAAAATTAATAAAATTAAAAAAAAAAAGAATTAAAACAAATTAAATTTCAAATATAAAAATTAAATTTAAAAAAAAAAATATTAAAAATTAAAAAAATAAAAAAAAAAAGAATTTTTTGATCGTGGTGGCGCCGCCAATCGGCCTCCCGCCCAGGTGGCAGTGGAAGCCGGCCGCTGGGTGGGAGGCTGATTCCGAAAATCAGCCTCCCGCGACGGGAGGCCGATTCCGGGAATCACCCTCCTGCGGTGAGAGGCCGATTCCAGGAATCAGCCTCCCGCGGCGGAGGAGGGCGGGAGGGCGATTCCCGGAATCGGCCTCCTGCGGCGGGAGGGCGATTCCCAGAATCGGCTTCCCACGGCGAGAGGGCGATTCCCAGAATCAGCCTCCCGCGGTGGGAGGGAAATTCCCGAAATTGGCCTCCTGTTGCGGGAGGGCGATTCCCAGAATCGGCCTCAGGGCGATTCCCGGAATCGGACTCCCACCGCAGGAGGGCGATTCCCGGAACCTGCCTCCCGCGGCAGGAGGGCGATTCCCGAAATCGGCCTCTCGCCGCGGGTGGGTGATTCCCGGAATCGGTCTCCCGCGGCAGGAGGGCGATTCCCAGAATCGACCTCTCGCCCAGGTAGCAGCGGAGGCCGGTCTCCACCACCACTTGGGCGGGAGGCCGATTGGCAGCGCCACCACGATCAAAAAATTCTTTTTCTTTTAATTTGATTTTTTTTTTTTTAAATTCAAAAGATTTAAAATTATTATTTTTTAATTCAAATTTTTTATTTTAAATTTAATTTGTTTTAATTTTTTTTGTTTTATTTTATTTTATTTTGTTTTTAAATTTAATATTTTAGATTAATTATTTTTTAAAACTTAAAAATTTATTTATTAAATTTATTAAATTTTAATTTAATTTATTATTATTTTTTTTAATCTTTTAGTTTATATAGTTTTTCATTTTTAAAATTTATAAATTGTTTCATTTAAAAAAAAACTTTAAATTTATGGATATTTGTTTTTTAATTATTTGTACGTGGTTTTTTTCATTTTTTTTTGTTTTTTAATGATAGTTTTTTTATTTTAATTCTTTTATTTTAATTTTCTTTTTCAATTTTCAATTTTGTTATTTTTTTAAATTTGTTTTTTTTTTTTGTTAATTTTAAAATTTGTATTTTTGTTTTCTTATTATCATAAATTTTTAAATTTAATTTTTTCTTTTTTGTATTTTATTTTTTTTTATCTAAATTTTGATTTTGTAATTTAAATTATTTTAAAATTTTCTATGTTAATTTTTTTTTTAATTAATGGTTTTTTTTAATAACTTAGAAAAAAATGTTTTTGATGTTTTTTTTTTTAAATTTTTTTGGTTAATTTTTTTTTTTCTTTAAATTATGTGTTTTTTTTTCAAATTTTGTCATTTCTTTTGATATAATTTTCGAATATTTTTGTTTTTTTTTGTTTTTTTTATTTGCTTTTGTTTAAATTTTTTATTTTTACGAGTTAATTTTTTATTTTTTTTACATTTTTATTGGTTTTTTTTATTGTTTATATATATATATTTTTATCTAAGTTTTGTGTTTTATAACCAACATGAAAATCACCACTCTAAAAAAAAAGGTTGATGCTGCATCAATACGTTTCAAAATTAGCATGAAAATCACCGCTCTAAAAAAAAAAGTTGATGCTGCATCAATACGTTTTAAAATTAGCATGAAAATCACTAACATTTTAAAACAAATATTCATAGTTCATAAATAAAAATATTAGAGTGTCAAAAATGTGCTAAAAAAAAAAAAAGGTGATTCTGCATCACCACTTTTCAAAATCGGGTGCTTTTTATGCTACCAAAAAAAAGTAGGTAACAATGCGGTTACCTATTTCATCGGTAACAGTGTTAGTGGCCTCTGTGGGAGCTTATAAGCCTGATCAAACCTTACCACAGAAGCTACACTGCTATCACTCGTTGCAGGTGTTACACTGGCTAAGCTTCACTTGGCTTCATCGCCTTTTCCCCCTTTTTGGAACCCTACTATATGGCACATTTGATTGTCTAGACGAATAATATTATTTTTGTGCGCAGGCAGTGTAATAAAGAACCCTGAAATATCTGCACTAGTCTCATCATTACTCTTGAGTATCTCAGATCCCAATGAATACACAAAGCATTCCCTTGACATTCTTCTGCAAGTATTTTTTTAAAGTTTTGTGTCAGGCCTTATATACATTTTTTTGCGAGATTTGATGTTGTTTATTTATTACCAACATCTTGTATTCCTTTATCTCTTACCATCATTGCAGACAACTTTTGTCAATACTATTGATGCTCCATCACAAGCATTGTTGGTGCCTATAGTCCACCACGGTCTTAGGGAAAGAAGTGCAGATACGTGCAAAGAAAGCAGCCTAGATTGTTGGAAACATGTGTTCTTTGGTAACAGAGCCAAAGGATATGCTACCATATATAAGCTTGATGCTTCCTGAAGTGAAGAAGGTATTGGCAGAATCTTTTTCCCTGTATGTGTCTTATTGAGATATTTTGTTCAGACATTTCTAATTAATTTAAATTTTGCACAGGTTCTTGCAGACCCTATACCAGAAGTACATGTTGTTGCAGCTAGAGCTCTTGGGTCGCTCATAAGGGGCATGGGTGAAGAGAACTTCCCGGATCTGGTGCCTTGGTTACTGGAGACTCCGAAATCAGATAACATCAATGTTGAGCGATCAGGAGTTGCACAGGGCTTGAGTGAGGTAATTGAAATTATGCTAAAAAATTCTTTAATTGTGGGCAACTTATGCATGCCTAGACAATTAGGCCTGTGAAAAACCTGCCCGAACTACAAACATTAATTGATTGGCACCACCATGATAGTTCCCTCCACTAGGAAGAAAATTTTTTTTCTCTCATGCCAGTGGACGTGCTGGTTGGCTTACCATTTGGTTGACGTAAAACCTTACTATAAGGATGGACAAAATGATTTCACTTTTCTAAGTCTTTCATGCATATGTGTTTGAGTTTAGAATTATAGATTAGCACATGGTTAATTTCTGCAAAGTGTTGATTGTGGTACTGTACAATTACAGTAGCAATGGATTTTTGTTTTGAAAGGAAATCCTTGTGTAATCCCCTCTCCTTCCTCGACACATCTGGATAGAGGGTAGCTATTCTGAGTCAGTTAATTTGATTTGAACGCATGATATTGTCTCTAAGAACATCCTCAAGCAACTTCCTTTTCCCTTGCTTTGTCTTATAGTTTCTGGATCCTTCTTGAAGCTTATCAATGAGTCTTTTACCCTGTTCTTGACCTGCAACTTCTGAAAATTCAAAAATTTCTTTGGAATTTGGCTCCATGTCCCCTATTTTGGCCTTCATTTCTTTGAAATCCTTGTATATTATTGTTCTTAAGTAGTTTTTTTGTCCATATTGATGTTTTCTTGTATGTTTCTTTTCCAAGTATGTTATACACCTTTTCATATCAGACTTGTCATTCATTTGCTTTATCTCGTCTTCATATTGAAACCTGGGATCATTATTACAAATCGGAGATGCTTCTTCAATTGCTCTCCATACATGCATCCATAGTTCATAAAATACTTGTACTAGGCTAGATCTCTATACATTTGACATTGCCATAACAATTTTTTTTTAGAATTTTGATTGCCATCTATTCCATCTTGTGAAATCTTGGAGCTTTCCTTCAGTTGGTCCTCTACCCTATTTATTTGAGGTCCATGATCTTTTATTTGCATTGCATTTGTTTTCAAGAGACAAATTTTTTTCTTTCTCCTTTATGACAGCTTCTTGTACTCATTCATCTTCATATTTTTCAAGTCTTGCAAACAAACACTCATATAAACAGTTAGACTGAAAAACTTGATGCTCATTTGCCCCTGTTGATGCCTCTAGGATTGACATTTCTCCTCTATGCTGGATTGAACTTCTTAAGTTTTCCATGAGACTCCTATCTTGTCTCTCATCCACCTCTTCTTCATCAAACATTGGTCCTCTCTCAAGTTCACAGATAAAGATTTCTTTCTCTGCCCCGAAGGACTGATTTTCATACCTTTTTCTTCCTTCAACTCATTTTTTTCTCCATGCCCCTAATTTGGGCAGAGAGCTTGATGGAAAACTTTGATTTCAGTGAGTCTCAGGAAAGATACAAGGTTTTGTTGAACGTGTATGATCTAAGCCAGGGACTTGCACGACAATTGACTTCCTCATTACTTGGTAGAGCCATTGAAGGAATTTGGTACAATAAATATCAAAATGCTATGCTTAAGATGTATTTTCTGAATGAATCTCTTTTTCTAAAAAAACATATACATTTTGCATTAGTTTACATTGATGTTTAAAGTTATATTGAACAACTTACATTAAGCCCAGCTACAACTCGAGAAATTGCAGACTTAAATTAAGATAAGTTGCTTTGCATTTATTGAAATTAAAATTGACCAAAGATTAAGTTTTCAGAACAAAGAATAATTAGGTTGTGTGGAATTTGAATCCTTTCCAGTAGGTGAGCATCTGATTTTTGGGTCTGAGTTAAATCTCCAATAACCCTCTCTGTTCGTGGTTGAACGCAAGCCTTTGTGGTTAATGGGAGTGTGTAAATTCGGTATATAACCCTTGTAAGAGGTCGAGAGTGAGGTTATAGAGGCTCTCTGACCGAGCGAGGGTATTAAGCCTTTGTATAAGGCGTTGAGTTTGTGTGTTCAAACAAACTTCATAGGAGTGAACCCTGTAATACTTCGACTACCGAGAGAGCTTTAAATCCTGTTGAAGGCGGCAACTTTGCCATTGAAGAATTGGTGTGTTTTATTGTGAGTCGAGTGATATTATTCGAGGCTTGCGCCAGAGGTTAACAAGGCAGAGTTATTAAGATTAGTGACATTAACCACGGTGAAATTCTGGTTGAGCACTGTTCAAAACCCGGGAGTGGGTTTTCAAACCAAAACCACCCTCATCGCGTAGCCTTTGGGCCAGAGCGAAACCGGTTAAAAAAAACGCGATCCTATAATATGTCGCCACGTCACTGGGGTAATACCGCCCCAATCGCATTTTTCTAAAGTGTTAAAGTTAGGTAAGGGAAAAAATGTGATATTATTGTGCGTTGTCCGATCTAGAGGCTGGACGATCGAATGGTATTCGCGCACCAAGTTGCAAGGGAGATAGACAAGGTATGGTCCATTCATTTTATAATGAAAACCATTCAATCGTGCGTTGAACGTGTGGGGCCCGTGAACCACCATATAACATATATGTTGTGTTAATGTATAACCCATGGTTGATGCAATAAGCGCAGTTGTATATTATTAAAAGAGTCGGACCCTTTTGTAATATCAAGCGCTGAGGTTCGAAAAATGAATGCGGTTTATTATATTTGCCTTAGGAGGTTGGAAAAATTAGGATTCATTAATTTGGACATGGAAAGTGTTTGATATGCGAGCTTTTAATGAGGATTAAGCTGCAAGGGAACGAAGGTAAAGTTTCACATGAAGGATAATTTTAAATGGGTTTTATAACCATTTTATGTCCCATTTTAAAGTTTCATTTAAAAAAAAAAAAATTGAACCCGTTGTCGCTCTTCCGACACTTTATAAGTGTCGCTCTTCCGATGCCTTATAAACGTCACTCTTCCGTTGCCATGGATGTTTTCCCTTTTCGTCGGTCTTGCGACGTTACATTTTTTTTTTAATTTTTAAATGCCCGTCGATATTGCGATAGTTCTTCCTGGCGTCGGCATTGCGACGCTTCTGCAAAGCGTCGATATTGCGACACCTTGGGAACGTGTCAGTATTGCGACACATTAATAGGCGTCGAAAGAGCGACGTTGAAAACGTCGGACCACATATCGTCGGAATTACGACAGTCTAAAAACGTAAGAAGAGAGACAGTTAACAAACGTCGGAAGAGCGACGTCCAAAACGTTGGACCGAATATCGTCGGAATTGCGACAGTTTAGGAACGTTGGAGAGCGACGGTTTGGAAAACGTTGGAAGAGCGACGGTTGTTTGGAAACATCGGAAAAAGTGTCGATATTGTGACACTTTGGAAAAGCATCAGAATTGCGACGTAATGGCTAACCATGTTTTTTCCGACCTCGAACTGTCGCTCTTGTGATGAATATGTGTCAGAATAGCGATGAAGTGGCTGTCGGAAAATTGGCCAAATTTTCTAGTGATTTGAGCAAAGTGCAATGGTTGTAAAGTACGATACCATCTTGACATGAAAGCTTATGTCATAGTCGAATGTCATGAGGATCAATGACATCTATGGGAAATGATAATTCCCACAGTGCCACTAGAGGATGCTCCTATTGTGGTGAGGAGCCATCCAAGGTACTGTTTCCTTTTTGGAGAATGGGTGTTGAAGTCAACAAAAAGGAAGCCTTAACCAAACGAGAGAGCTACTGATGCAAGGGACCAGGGTCTCTGATTTGATAGGTTTAACATAGGCACGATGGCGAGGGGTCACTAAAAACTGATGATGGGAGTTAAGTGGCCCAAGGTCGGAGCATAAAAAAAGGAAGCAACTTGGCGACAGTCATAACTATTTCTGATGAGGAAATCCTTGGAGTCGGTAGGACGTCCAAGGTGGGTATATGTCGGTTATGAATGTCGTGGTGGATTTTCATGAAAGGTGTAATGTTCCGACCAAGGGTGACTAGGGACTACTTCCATGGGAGAAAAATGGATGGATGAGTGGGGGAATATTCTCCGTTTGAGATATTTGTACACTTGCCAAAAGAATGAAACAATGGGACTAGATTGTACAAAACACAGAGACGGGTGCCCCAAAACATAAAAATGTTCACTCACTAATGAGGTGAGGCATTAGGGGAATTTTGAGGTATAAAATGGGCCTCCTAAGAAAAATGTACAACCAAAATAAAATTTATAAGAACCAATAGGATTCAAGGATGATGTCAACCATGGGGGATGATTCACCATTTTTTAAGTAAAAGTGTAAAAAGATTAAAAAATAATAAAATAATAAAACTACTTTTTCAACTCGTATTTTCATCTTATCTCCCAAATTTTTTACTCAAATTTAGAGTAGAAGTACTCGTTGGACGCAAAATTTAATTCCTCATCCAAGGAGTACCCATGTTGCATACTTTCGATGGACCCTGCTACAAGAAAAATGAGAAATACATGAAAAAACGTGATTGCAATCATGTTTTTCATGTATTTATCATTTTTTGTATAGCAGGATCCATCAAAAGTATGCAACATGGATATACGTTGGATGAGGAATTAAATTTGCATCCAATGAGTACTCCCTCTCGAAATTTGAGTAAAAAATTTGGGAGATAAGTTTAAAATACGAGTTGAAAAAATAGTTTTTTCTTTTTACCCTCTAAAATTTGATGATGTAATCAAATCTTATGTTATTATTTCCGCTATTATTTTATAATTTCCTTAGGAGGCCCATTTTAGACCTCAAACTTCCCCTAATGGAGGGTGTTTTTGCTGAGGGTGGGGGCCCCATTAGTTGGTCGCTTGTGTGGGGATGATGAAGCAGATGGAAAATATCGTAGATGGGCTATGCTGATGGAGGGATGGTAGGCCAAATGTGAGACGTGAGGGTGCATATTCAATCTGCTTGCAAGAAATGGTAGTCCGGGAAAGGGGTTTTATTTTGATATGGTAAAAATTGACTTGATGCATGGTGGATGAATGGGCATGAAGTGCTTCCCAGACTTAGGTGGTATGGGCATGGCGTTATGATTTTCTGGTGCGTGGTCTACCTTGAGAGACAGACACTATGGAGGGGAGGCTCTACCGACCAACAAGGATGTTTATCATGTGCAAGGTGGGGAGATGATAAACATGGTCGGGTGTTTGGAACCTATGGCTGATTTCTTGTGGAGAAATGATGTTAGGATATGCAGATTTTTTATGGGACTCTATCATGGGGAGGGTAGAATTATACCTGCTTTGGAACCTTTAGTGCATGGGGCAATGGATGGTTTGTACAATCCCTGTAACAAAATATCCCAAGTGAAAGCATCTTTCTCATTCAAACATTATTGAAAAAATGAATGAACAAAGGATAAGAGAGGGCATACCTATCGGAATTTGAAAAAATTAATTTTCGGAGGTGTGAATGTGTGGAGCCTCCTTTGGGCATTATGAGGAGCTGATCACTTTTTTTATTTCGGTTCTGCAATTGGGCACTCTGAGCTCTCGTTATGATTCTTCAAACAATCCGAAAAGGGTGAGATAGAGGCCAATATGGCTCATTTCACTCATTTCTGACATTTGAGTGTTTGAGAGTTTGAGAGGTCAGAGGTTGTTGCTGAGCTTTTCTTACTGTTGCGGTCAGCCTATGCACATGAGATTCGTGCTACTAGAGCTAGGTAGGCCCCATAACGTCCTCCATTTAGTTTTTCAGTGCCACTAGGCATGGGTCCATATAAACTGGGTTTGTACAGAACCCTGGAAAATTTTTACCTTGACCACGCGGGTGATCAAGTTACAGGCACAAAATTTCTGAGCGAAACTGAGGTTTTGCGTGCAAATTTAGCACCCACCATGGCTTTGTGCACGTGGAATCCACGCTTGTCCGAGATATAGGTGCACGGTCAGCGCGCTTGTTTGAGAAATAGGCACGCTAAAAGGCCAAAGAAATTTTTGGAAAATTTTCGGGAAATTTTTCAATTTTTTGGTGTTTTTGATGTCATTGATGTGTGCCTGTTTGGTGACAGGTTGGTTTGGAGGGAGAGAGATTGGCCTAATCTCCCAATAGATGTGGCACAAGATGCCAACGCCCACCAACAGTTGGCGCATGGGGTATTTTCAACTTTCTTGACAATGACCTTCTACGATCGCAGGATCGGTTACTACTCTACCTGGTTCACTGCTGGAACAAGCGGCATAGAGTTATGGTGCTAAGAGTGTGTGACTTGAATATCCATCCAGAGATGCATATGTACTTCATGACAGGGCTACTGCCTCAGGGTGAGGTGCTCCCATACCCGCTTCCTCCCGGGAGGGTCGATCTTCGATAATTCACAGCTATCCATTATGCCGGGGTGCCTCTCACGGAGTGATACATTGTGATAGAGTCAGTGACATATTTGGATGAGCGATGTGATTTGGTGATGATTGTGTGACTGACGGGGTCATCGTTTCCACACAGGGTGTCAGGGCTGCAGCTAGATGTCCTGCGTCGTTTGAGTGCCGGGCACTTCTTTGATTTTTCCTGTCACTGCTATGATGAGATGATGGCCCAGTTAGCGAAGGTCCGTGATGGATCTAAGCTATTTACTTATGCTAGAATCCTATGTAGAATAATGTATGAGAGGGTGGTTCTGCTTCGACCTGTGGTGGTTGTGCCTATGGGGGGTCATCGGGACCTTCACATGAGGAGTAAGGCTCCAGTTATGCCTCGCAGTGGGGGAGGAGTGGTGGGGCGTTATTGGAACGTGACCACCAAGGCTTGGTTTGAGGCCAACCCTCAGATGTTCCTCCCCTATCTATATGCTGGGATTGACTTCCGAGGAGACTCAGATATGGGTCTTCCTGCTGGATATGTATGGAGACCAGTAGGTATGATCTTTGGTTTATTCTGCATTTGTTGAGTATTTATGGTTTATATGTGTATTATGATGACACTGACATAGTTTTGTTACTCTTGCAGATGTTGGCGAGGTTGGACATCCTACAACTCGGTTGGTAGGACACCATCCACCTCAGAGGGTTCGAGGTAATCCACTCCCAGCCCCAGGGTGAAGCTCCTAGTGACGGGGCCAACCTATCTAGAGAGGGTAGCAGTTCGGCTGCTACTGAGTGTGTTGCAGCGATTGCTCATGCCGAGGAAGTGGAGGCTCGCATGCCAGAGATGGTAGAGTAGATGGTTGCCTTAGAGGTCGGAGCCTCTGACTTGGAGGATGCATGGGGTCGTGTGGACCGAATGACCTAGGGTATGACTACCCATGGGTTTGTTGATGATTTGGGCAATGTCTGGTTAGAGACATTGATGGCCTGCGAGAGGGGATATCGACCAGCTCTGCACTGCGTGGCAGCTTCAGTTTTGACAGCTTCCCTAGTACAAGCACCGGGAGCAGCCGTGGGTCCAAGTGCGCAACTTAGAGGGGCATAGCCCTAGAGGCCTTTTGTACACAGGGAAAACACCCATTGTGAGGATGCTTCCCTTATTTTTGATGACTTGTGGATATGTATTTTCGGCTGACCTCTGGGTCACATACATGACTCATCATTTGTACTTAGACATATAGTTTTTGGTATATATATATATATATATATATATATATATATATATATATATAAAAGATATTTTTTGTGGCTCTATATGGTGTTTCCATTGTTTATATGTTCTTATGGATGATGTGTATTTCTGATGGATGTCTATGTTTTTTATGTTTTTTGTTTTTATATATGATGGTTTATTCAAGATGAATTCCAGTTTATGATGTGGTTAGCTATGCGATTTACTGTCTAGTTTTGATTTCTTGGCACATGTGTGGACGTAATGTGATCAAATTGACGGCTTAATCTTTTTGCATGCAAATATTTTCTAAACAGATGCGAATCTCGTACCTCAAACTCTTGGTTTAACTGTGAAACCACTAACTGGGAATCAAGGTAGATATGCCAGTGGTGAATGCCTTGATTGAAGGTGTCACACATGAGCCCAAAGATGGCATAATATTCGACATGATTGTTTTCGTTGATCCGATGTATACTCCATTGGTGAAGAATGGTGATCAGTTATGGTGGTAAATGACCCAGGCGATTGCTGCTAAATTTTGAGGCCATTGCGATCTCCATCAGTGAATCCAAAGTAATGGTTGGGTTAAAAATCCATTTGTGACACTACAGCGCTTTTTGTAACAAGTTTGTGGTCAAAATTAAAGTTTTGGTATGTGTACATTAACTCTAGGGCTGAGCCCTCTTGGCCCTTATGGGTAAAATTTCTTGAGGTAAAGACCATTGATGGGGTTAATCAGGCATGTTCCGATAGGATTTGTCAAGATGTATGCCCCCCTTTAGGAGACAATGTTTTATGATACAGGGTCCTTTCCACAAGGTTTTGAACTTTCCTGGCCCTAGGGATTCTTTTACGACATCATAACGGAGGACTAACTTTGCCTCGGTAAATGATCGAGGTGTGATGTTGCAATCGAACAATGTTTTCACCCACTTTCTATGGGCCTCATTGTGCTGGAGCGACTGTCTTCGACTTTCGTAGACGAAGTCTAGTTGTACTAAGCATTGCTCTAGAGGCTAGGTGTCATCGAGGAGTACGATGGCAGCGTGTAAATTCGGGATCTCGCGTTCTATGTGAATTATGGCTTCGACCCCGTATACCAAGTGGAATAATATGAACCCCGTTGATGTTTTCACGACCATGCAGTATGCCCACAGGGCGGAGAAAAGCATGTGATGCTAGTTTGTTTTGTGGTTAGTCACCATGCATTGTAACATTGTTTTGAGTACCTTGTTCACAACTTCTACCTGTCTGTTGGATTGGGGGTAGTATGGTGACGCGAATTCATGTGTGAATCCGAGATGATGAGATATCTCCTGGAAAATTTTGTTTTCGAAGTGTTTTCCGTGGTAGGAGACTAACTCCTTGGGTACATCGAACCAGGCAATGACATGGTTAAACAAAAATCATGCAATAGTTTCTGCGGTGTTGTCGTATATGGGCATAGCTTCTGCCCACTTGGTGAATTAATTGACGACCACAATAATGTATTTGTGATTGGTGGACGATGCTGGGTTGCAATTCATGAAGTCGATTCCCCATTTGCAGAAGGGACCATCGACGATGACGGGGTGCAAGGGAGCGGGAGGGGCTCTTCCCTTGTGAGCGAAACATTGACATCACTCGCACACTTTGACTGCTGAAATGTAATCACGAAATAAAGTGGGCCAAAAATATCCTGCTCGTAGGACATTTTGGGCAGTGGCCATTCCGGAGAGGTGGCCACTGCAAGATCTGTTGTGGCAGTCATTAAGGGCTTGCTCCGCTTGGTCGTGGGTGAGGCATTGACGTAAGATGGTATTGATCCCCTGTCGGTACAAGATGTCTCCCAAGAGGAGGTATCGGGGGGCTTGGTGGCGGATGCATCGACGGTCGTCACGAGTGAGCTAGGGTATGAACTTTTGGGTTCGTAAAAAGAGGAGAATATCTCCATACCAAGGGTCGTCGATCATTACGAGGAAGAGATGTTTGTCCGATAGGGAGTCATTGACCGATGATCCTTTGGTATGACTTGGGATGTCCGTGATGAACTCAGTTAAGATTAATGCCTTCTTGATCTTGGGGGAGCGAAATTGTAAGTCGAATTCTTACAAAATGACTATCCAATGGGCGTACTTATGGTTCATTAAACAACGAGTGAGCAGGTATTTGATGGGATTAATATCTGTGACGACTATTGTGGTCTTTAAGATAATGTAGTGGCGATGTTTTTGGACTATGTGAATGAGTGCTAGGGCAGTTTTATTTTTAGGCTCATATCTTAATGCAAGGCCTAATAAGGTTTTGCTAACGTAACATATTACGTGCTCCTTCCCATGTAGTCCCTCCTAGATTAATACTTTGGCCAAAGAGGTCTCGGATGCTGATAGAGACAAGATGTAGTCCTTGTTGTAGTTGGGGGGATTGATCAGCGGTGATGAAGAAAATGTGTCTTTCAATGCATCAAATGGTTGTTGGGCTTGATTGTCCCATTTGAACGGGATGCCCTGATGAAGGAGACGCAGGAATCCTTGAGCACAAGTGGCGTAATCTGGGACAAAATGTCTTAGAAAGTTGGCCTTCCCCTGCAAGCTTTGTAGTTTCTTGAGGGTTTGAGGTGGAGGTACCTCTTTGATAGCTTGGAACTTGACGGGGTCCACTCTAATTCCATGTCAGGACATAATAAAACCTAAAAGTTGTCTTGTTGTGGCGCAGAAGATTCACTTGAGGGGGTTCAAGCGTAGGTTCTATTTCTGACATCGTTCAAATACCAGTCGTAGATCCTCGAGGTGGTCCGATCACTTCTTGGATCAGACGGTGAGGTCCTCCAAGTAGGCGAGGATGAAGTGTGAAAAGTCATGAAAGATATAATTCATGGCCCTTTGGAAGGTGGCTCCAACGTTCTTTAGGCCAAATGGCATTACTCGATATGCGAATGTGTCCCAGGGGGTAGTGAACGTGGTCTTGTACCGGTCGATGTGACGAATTTGGATTTGATTATACCGAGAGAAGTCATCGATGAAGGAGAGGGCCTCGTGACCTGCACAAGCATCGATGAATGGGGTAGGGTAGTTTTCCTTTGGACAGGCTTTGTTCAAATCATGAAAGTCGGTACAAACGCGTATGGTCCCCTGTTTTTCATGATGGGAACAGGGTTGGAAACACAAGATGTGTAAGCGATGGGGTAGATAAACCTGACTTTTTGAAGCTTATCAATTTCTTGTTTAATTGCTTCTTCCTTGGATGGGTGCAATTGACGTTGTTTCTAGCGTACTGGTGGTACATCAAGCCAGGTGTCAATATGGTTCTCTACAATAGTGGGAATAAGCCCAGGAATTTCTGAGTAGTCCCATGCGAAGTTATATCGATACTCTTGCAATAACTGGGTGTAAGAGGTTATCTCTTCTGGTGAACATGCTACCCCCAGTGATTTCTTTGAATTTTTCAGGATTTCAAGAGATATTCACCTTGATGGTAGGAGAAATGTTTGACATGTTCCCTTCTTCGAATGCATTGGGCACTGGAATGGGATTCTTGAACCAATCGACTTTCCCTGATGGAAGGAAGCATTTTGATTAAATCGCATAAATCTCTTGGTTTCTTGTCTTGTTAGGGCCCAAAAATTTTTTTAGGAAGAAAAAACGAGCGGTGATGCATTGCATCCCACAGATAATCGGGCTCTGTCATGGCCTCAAGGATGTCCTCATCTGAGTGGAATAAGGATCCTAAGGGGGATTGAATCTGCACAAGGTCGTGAGGAAGAGGTTCAGTCCTAACGGAGCTGGTCGATAGACATGAAAAGGATTCCATCGTCGATGTGGTGGAAGCAGACGTGGTTAACAGGGTGCATATGGATTGGGTTTTCACCATCGTTGGTACATCTACTGTCGTAGTTGCAGCTGAATCGACACTTATGACTGATGAGCAGATAGCCCGAGTCATGGTTATGATACATAATGATATGAATCTATGGTGTATCGTGTCATCGGTGTTTGGTGAGGGAGGAATTTCCATCGTGGAAGCTTGCGTGGGAGAAAGGCTAGATCCCTCATTAGGTTGAGCACTTTCTGGGATTTGGAAGTTGTGCCAGGTGGAGTGGCACCTGAATTTTTCCATGAATGGGCATGCCTCTAGTTCGTGGTTATGGCCGGTGCAAATGGTGCACGGTACCACTATGCCTACTGAGTAGATTGTGTGGGAACCAACACTACTCTTCGTCCCTGAAGTGGATGCTCGGATAGGATCAGGCATAGGGGAGAGAGTCCTCTGCTACCATTTTCGAGTTTTGGTTTGGGTAGTTCTAACTTTTTTGGGGAGTGTAGACTTAATGCTGCTCTCGTCGCTCGAAGCTTGGGGAGGTGTTCTCCATTTGACCCTAGCATTTAGGTCTAACTCTTTTGTGATGGATTTTAAATAGTAAAATCGCTTTCGTATTGAATCTAATAATTATGCTTCAAAATTCTCAAATTCTCTTTAACGTTTGGAGTTCCAATTTTTTTAAAATTTCCTTTAACCTTTGAAGTTCGAATTTAAAGCCGAGGTTATGTTTTCGTTGTTGAAAATGTGTGTTTTCTTCACTAAAATTTACCATAGTTACCAAATTCTCTCGAATCAGGTAAAATATACGAAAAAAATGCCTCAAAATCCGCGCTTTATCCAGATGGAACCCATTGTTCATTCAGTACAAGTGAATGTTAATAGCAGAACATATAGTGGTAGAATGATGCCGTGACAGAAGGAAAGAATTTGGAAAATCACAGTGGCATAGGAAAGTTTACAATTTTCCAATTTCATTATTGTTTTTATGGGCTTTAAAAACCAAAAAATAAGAAAGGGAATATTTGTAATAGTGTGTTAATTTTACAATGACTGATTTTTTGGAATTTTAGATATTGTTTTAAAAATATAAGGATTTTAGATAAATAAATTTCGAAATTAAAAAAAAAAATTATAAATTTAATTTTGGAAAGAAAAAGTATGAAAGGGAAGCGACGTGTCTCTTTTTTCTTAATGAATTGTATTTGTAAAATTATTATATTATCTAGTTTACTAAAAATTATTCCAAATTCAAAATCAATTTAAGAAAAATGAGTGGAAAATATTTTTTTTTTGCAAGAAATTTTTTAAAGACAATAGTTTTTCAGATGTATATTGTCAAATTTTTTTTAATTAAAAATACAAAGGTATTTATTATTAACCGTTGAAGCAACAATACTTAATGTGGCCTCCACCGGTGTTTTTGGGAACATGGCTGCTCCTAGATTACAAAGGATACAGACCCGCATATGTCCCTTTTCTAAGCTAATATTCTCGACAAAAAAGTAAATAGCATACCATTTAAGAGTAAATGTAGAATTGTATATGCTCACAATTGGATTTGCACCCACCCTGAACATATACGACTCCGAACATATAACAAGCAAATCTACCCAATTAATTACGTGTTCTGACTAATCGTAAATAATTTTGGCTCCTTTATTAAAGTCTAGAATTCCCTTACTGTTATGCCACTAGGGCACATGCCGCTAGATAAAATAAGAGAACCTCTTCTCTGTATTCTCTGACAATTCCTGGAGAGTGGGCTTCTTGCTGGTGGTGCAGTATCAATGGAATTCACGTCTCTTCATTTCATGTGATTTTTAACTCGCGACTAAATTAATAAATTATAAATAGTGATTTTGGATGGTTAATCGAAATTAAGATAATTGGATTTAATTTTCAGAATATTGTTTACGGTGAGATTTTAATGATAAAGCTAAAATTATAAAATTGTTTATTCAATAGCTTAAGGTAGGTAATGAACTTCTAAATTTTTTATTATTGAATATTTGTAAATATTATATTTTATTAATAAATTTGTTCTAAAATTATATTATATAAATTATATAAATTATTATATAGAATCTATTCGGTCGGTAATAATCACAATTTAAATATATAAATATTACTAAAAAGATTCTATATAATTTTAGATGGATTACAAAAGTCAAAATTCAAAAAATATATAAATCATATTAAAATATTAATGATTTGAAATAGAATTGAAATAATATTATAGAGTTAGAATAAATTAGAATTAAAATATTATATCTAATTTAAATAGTATAGTGATATAATAATGTTAATGATATAATAATGTTGTTAGTGTGTAAATTGAGAATGGTGCTATTTTTTTGCATTTTTATAATGTTATAAGCTCACTTTTTTCTAATCATTCTGTTTCAAAATTTTATTTTTATATTAGTGGTTGGACACTATTCTAAATTATGTTGGAAACTTGATTAAAGGGGGCGAGCAAATAAACAACATGTAACATGTAAACCATATTATAAAAATCAACACACAAATTCAACACATGTGGACACACCATATAAGTGGAAACCCATAAAGGGATAAAACCACAAATTTGTTATTGTTGTGATGCAAAAGCAAGCTCATACTTCCTATATTACATAAGCTTTCTGGAGACTTCAACCTCTCTATGATTCTGCAAGCTACAATTTTCTAGAAAGCTCCTACTCCCACTTACATAAATTTTCTGTAGGCTACAACCCATAGGAGGCTCCTACCTCAACATGCTCCAACCTATTCTTTTTCAAGCTACAACTTGGAAGGAGACTTCAATCCCTTGATACATAAAGAAAACAATGTGTTTGTTTACCTACACAACAACACTGAATACCTACACCTCTATTTCATATTCTTCTCCTCCTAAAATTCACTTCAAATTTTCTTTACATGTGCTATATAACTCACAGACAACAACTCAATTCTTTCACATACACTCTAACCATTCAACCTCTCGAATGCACATATTTTTATAAAGATAGTTTTCTGGAAGTTAGTATTCCATGCATGAATATGACATGAAAAGTTTGTCGCTTTGCATTACAACGCTGCCTCTTTGTTTCCAAACTATTTCAACATTTGAATATTAAAAATATAGAAAATGAATTTCAAAATCATTTCAAGTAACATGCATTAATATAAGCCAATTTAATGATTATACAACCAAATTATTCTTGCATCACAACATTTTAAGCTCCTCTAATAAACATTTAATCAACTTTACACATAAATTTTCCATTTCCTTGTATCACAACTTCTTCATGCCACCTTTGTTCTGTTGTCAAGTTAAGCACACCTCTTCTGCATTCACATTGCAACATACCTCTTGATTTTCTACAACATACTTCAAAAATCTTTACAACATACCTTACCATCACTATGCCTTAACATCAAACAAGCATAATAATCATGGTATCAACATCACAACATATCAAAATTTGCAAGCGATTTAACAAGAAACAACATCACAACCTATGAAATAAATTTCTAACATACTCAACTCCTTCATCTCCTAATTAGCGACACTTCAAGATAGCTTGTTTACCCTTTAGCATCAATGACATGTATGCCAACAATATCCCCCATTGGAATTTATGGCAACACTAAGGTCCTCCCCCTTTTGTCTGAGAATCATCTCTTCTTACCTCTACTTACCTACCCATTTGACATCAATGATGTGGGGGTTTGAAACATAGCAAAACTCCTTGACTGTGAAAACTGCTCATAGTCATTAATATGGAATTATTGGATGCTAGAAAATAAGAAGCCCCACAAGTACAGGTTGGGTTTGGAAACCAAAGATGTCAACTAAATATTTGGAATTCTGAACAAGAGTATAACCATTAGATTGTAATAGTGTAAGAACCTGCATTGTAGCAAAGGAATACATTGTATGATTGAGTTTCCAATACCTTAATTCATGAGCAATAATTGCAACTAATTATTTATTATATATCACTATACACTTGTTCTTCAACTGAAACTTTAGAGATGATGCTAGGCTTTCAATTTTTTACCTAGTCCTTGCTACAGGAATATGATATAAAGACATCATCACTAGTGATAGTATAAGCATGAAATCCTTCTACACAATTATGATTACTGTTGCAACAATTGGTGGCCCAAGTAAAACTAAAAAGCCCAAACCCACAACCATATCATATCTATGAGAAAAAGTGAAATCATTTGTTTATTGAATCCATGTTGGCTCTCAATGACAAAAATTGAATATAGTGAAAAAGGAATATCTATCAACTGAGGACAAAGAGTATAACATCACCTAACACTGAGGATAAAAATTTTCTATCAAAAAAATGGCAAACCTCAAACAATCCCACACCATAATTCACCCATGATATTTTTGAAAAATATGGCACTTTCCACCATCCCAACTCTTCATTCTTTACAAATCTTTAAATGAACCCAATATATGAATGGTTTCAACTTACAATACAAATGATTGTTTCCCAACAAGTATCAATGATAGAGATTGAAAAATAAAACTTCTTGACATAAGGGAACCCTAATTTATGTTAACCAACATAGTGCAATTACAATTCATTTTAGTTTTTTTAGGAGAGCAGACTAGGCGATTTGAAGGTTGCTTCACGGTAGTATAACACTCGATGAAATATACCAATAAAACAAAATAACGTGGCCCAAGGCATCAACAAGCACATATAATATGCCCCAAGGAAAATCTACAGGAAAAGACCATCAGAAGAGACCAGGTGACGAGGCCATGTTGGAAATTCTATAGTAATTTGTTGCTACAAATATCATAATAATATTATATGGAAAGTGAAACTAGATTGATTACTTTCACGTGAACACATTTTTAATGTTTTCACGAAATTTTAAAATAAATGTAACATGTTAACCTGCAACGTTCAAAGAAACATTAATAATATCCACTCCAAAAGGTTGGCTCGATGGTTTTTATAGTGTTCTGCGGTGCATGTGGTTGAAAACTCCCACTGGCCTTCGTTACAAAAGTCTTGCTTATATGTTGTGGAACACTGCCCACATATCAGCAGCGTTGCAATTGTCCATGGATTTGGTTGGGAAAAATATTGATCCACAACTATGAGGAAATCTATGCCACTTTCTATTCCACTATGGCTAGGAGCCAATACGATAGAAGGGATAAGGACACATAAACCAACATTATAAAAGTTTGTTGATTTTCATTACAAGGTTGTATCTTTGTTTCCAAACTATTTCAACATTTAAATATTAAAAATACATCAAATGAATTTCAAAATAATTTCAAGTAACATGCATTAATATAAGCCACTTTAATGACTATACAGTCAAATCCCTCTTGCATCACAACATTTTAAACTTCTCTAATCAACATTTAATAAATTTTACACATAAATTTTCCATTTCCTTGTATCAAAACTTCTTCATGTCACCTTTGTTTTGTTGTCAAGTTAATCACACCTATTTTGCATTCACATTGCAAAACACCTCTTGATTTTTTACAACATGCCTCAACAATATTTGCAACATACCTTAGCATCACTATGCCTTAACATAAAAAAAGAATAATAACCATGGCACCAACATCACAAAATATCAACATTTGCAAGAAGTTTAACAACAAACAACATCACAACATATCCAAGCAATTTCTAACATACTCAACTCCTTCATCTCTTGATTAGCAGCAGTTCAGCATATCTTGTTGCTCCTTTTCCATCAATGAAAAGTATGCCAATAATCTCCCTTGTTGGAATTGATGGAAACACTAAGGTCCTCCCCATTTTATCCTAAGAATCTTCTATTCTTATCTCTGCTTACCTCCCCCTTTTACATCAATGACATGGGGGTTGGGAACTTATCAAAACTCTTTGACTGTGCAAACTGCTTACACTCATTAATATGGAGTTACTGGATGTTATAAAATAATAAGCCCCACAAGTACAAGTTGGGTTTGGAAACCAAATGTTTCAAAGAAATCATTTGAATTCTGAATAATAGTATAACCATCATATTGTAATAGTGTAATCACTTGCATTGTAGGAAAGGAATACATTTTTTGATTAAGCTTCCAATGCCTTAGTTCATGAGCAATGATTGCAACTAATTATTTATCATATATCACTATACGCTTTTTCTTCAAATGAAACTTTAGAGATGATGTTAGGATTTCAATATTTGACCTACCTATAGGAATAGGATATAAAGACATCATCACTAGTGATAGTATAAGCATGAAACCCTTTTGCAAAATTATGGTTATTGTTGCAACAATTGGTGGCCCAAGTAAAATTGAAAGGCCCATACCCACAACCATATCATATCTCCAAGAAAAAGTGACATTATTTGTTTATTGAATCCATGTTGGCCATCAAAGAAAAAAGTTTAATATAGTGAAAAAGTAAGATCTATCAACTCAAGCCAAAGAGTGTAACATCACTTTGCATTGAGGATAGAAAAATGCTATCAAGAAACTGGAAAATGTTAACCAATCTCACACCGTAATTCACCCATACTATTTTTGAAAGTGATGACACATTCCATTAGCCCAACTCTTCATGTTTTACAAAGCTTTAAATGATCCCACGATATAAATGGTGTAAACTTACAATAAAAATGATTTTTGGCCAAAAAGTATCAATGATAGAAATTGAAAAACAAAAATTATTGACATAAGGGCACCCTAATTTATGCTAACAAACATAGTGAAATTACAATCCATTTTAGTTTTTTAGGAGAGCATACCAGACGATTTGAAGGTTGTTTCACAATAGTATAGCACTCGATGAAATGGACAAAGAAAACAAAATATCATGGCCCAAAGCATCCACAAGCACAAGTAATATTTTCTGAGGCTACCCTATAGGCACGAAACATCAGAAGAGACCAAGTGATGAGGTCATGTTTGAAATTCTATAGTAATTCTTTGCTACAAATATCATAATAAAATTCTATGGAAAGTGAAACTAGATTGATTACTTTCATGTGAATTTTTTTTTAATGTTATCACAAAATTTTAAAATAAATGTAACAGCTTGACTTGCAACGTTCAAAGAAGCGTTCAATAATATCCCCTCCAAAAGGCTGGCTCGATGGTTTTTATAGTGTTTTGAGGTGCATGTGGTTGAAAACTCCCACTAACCTTAGTTACAAAATTCCCACGTATATGTTGTGGCATACTACCCACATACAAGTAGTGTGGCATTTGTCCATGGATTTGGTTACGAAGAAATTGATCCACAACTATGAGGAAATCTATGCCACTTCCTATTCCACTATGACTCTGAGCCAATATGATAGCAAGGATGAGGACACATAAACCAACACTATAACATTTGTTATCTAGAAATTCTTTGCCCTTAAACTTTGACCTCAAATTTCCGGTCTGGTATGATGTGAAAAGTTTTCCTCTTTTCATTACAAGGTTGTCTACTTGTTTCCAAACTATTTCAACATTCTCATATTAAAAATACATAAAATGAATTTTAAAATCATTTCATATAACATGCATTAATATAATCCACTTTAATTATTATACAATCAAATTCATCTTGCATCACAACATTTTAAACTCCTCTAATCAACAATTAATCAACTTTACACATAAATTTTCCATTTCCTTGTATCACAAGTTCTTCATGCCACCTTTGTTCTGTAGTCAAGTTAATCACACCTCTTTTGAATTCACATTGCAACATACCTCTTGATTTTATACAACATAATTCAACAATATTTGCATCATACCTTATCATCACTACCCCTTAACATCAAACACGCATAATAACCATGGCATCAACATCACAACATATCAACATTTTTAAGTAGTTTAACAACAAACAACATCACAACATCACAACATATGAAATCAATTACTAACATGCTTAGCACCTTCATATCTTGATTAACAACAATTCAACATACCTTACTACTCCTTTGTAAGATCCCAAACCTTAATAATTTAGTCAAATCTAGCATATTCTAGTGTTCTCAATAAAATTACATTCAGTAAAAACCATGAACATAGAAGGGATCTGGAAATGTAGCCTTTTATTTATATTATTCGCTGAAAATAGAATACATGCCCATGCAATAAATTTGAGCTCCTGCAGATGGCATGCTTGACTGCTACTTAAAACAAAAAACAAACACTGAAGCACAATCGTGGACCTTGGATGGATCCACCAGACAAATTCACCATGGGGTTTTCGTCCCGGGATCAATGTTAGAACTTGCTAGGGCAAGTTATCAACCCAAACAGAATAAGATAGATAAAACTAGAATGCATCCAAATGCCTAGATTCTCTCCCCTTTTATAGGCTTGATAAACTTTCTAGAGACCTTATTTTATTATTTTTCTAGGAAACTGACAATAAATACCATGGGCCAATACCATGGGAAAATAGCATGGTAAGGACCATGGATCGATTCTTCCCACTTTGACTGGATCAAGAAAGGGAATATTACAAATCCTCCCGCCCAAAGATTGCTTGTCCTCAAGCGATCCACTTCTATCCACAACAGAAGAATTTGTACATTGATAGCAGGATCCCATATAATCCGATGTACCCTCCATGTTGAATGGTCCTGAATGGATCCTTTGATACCTGGATCCCAACCAATCCTTTGACCAATCCTTTCCTCAATGGATTCTCCTGGATCCCAATACCACCTAAATCCTGGGACCTGTGGGTTATGGTACCATTTCAACTCTCCATCGCTGCCTGCACCAAGTGGTCCAAGCTGTAATTTTCCCTAGCTATGGGTATCCTCCAAATAATCAACCCATCAATAGAATACCAACTCATAATCTCTCGCCAATCCATACTTGGGAAAGAATGAATATCTGCAAATCTACTATGTTTATGTTGTTCAATGCTTGATTCATGTTGCTCTACTTGGAACTCTGCCCTGCTCTTCTCAATGTATAAAGGTGGGTTGTTGGTGTTGCAAGCCTTATCTATGTACTCCTGTAGAGCGCTACTATGGAACTTCCAATTGTATTCCTCATGCGGCCTTGTGAGGGACTTGAGTTATTCCTCAATACTAGACATCTCGGTCGATGATTTGACACATACCCTTATGAGTTCCTCAATTTTTCTGTTCTCCTGTAAAACAATGTCTCAGACTGTCCAGACTCTTTGCTTCAACAAAATAATATTTTTCTTGAAATGCACGATCCTTTCCCGAAAGTCTTTCACTGGAAATTATAGTGCCCTGCTGAATGTCTCTGTATTTGACTGCACTGGATGCCCCATGACCAAAACTTCAACTTGAGCCTTTGACCAACTCTCTAGGAATGGTTAATTTTGCACATTATGTTTTTCATGTTGCTCCTCATGATCATACTCATCATGATGGTTCACTATGGTTGGATCCTCACTCAAATCTCCCTGGTCTCCTCCATCTGTGGAGACAATATGTTCATCCCTTTCAATTGTCGGGCAGAGATGCATTGGTGGACTTTTATCTATACTTGATTGTTTATATTTTTTATGGATATTCCCTTGGGGATATACGAACTTAGTTGTATAGGATTCTACCTCATCAATTCCATTAGGTAGAATTTCTTCATGCACCTCCGAATGCTTGTCATCCTGCAAGCCTCCCTGAATAATGTCATGATGTTTCTCACCATCTTGAAGATCAATAGACCTAGCTATAAAAGACTCCCCATGATTCGAAATAATTTCCTCTTGTTCTGTCTTTGTTTCCTTCTTCTTATCACCCAGACAGGAATGGTTAAGGGCCCAAGGTCCCTTACAGATAAAGCATAGTCCTCTCCTCCTTAGTTCATTCATGCTGCAGATTTTTTTCTTGCTTTCTCCATCAATCCATCTCAAATCCTTCCTAGTGAACACCTTTCTGAGCCATTTTATGTTTTTCCTGACCAATTTATCGACTAGATCATAGGCATATTTTGATACCTTTGGTTCCTTTGTCCAAATGGTTAGCAATTTGGATCTTAGTATCTTGCATATGGCAGCATCTCCTTTTAAGAACAGAGAAACAATCTTTTGCATGCATGCTTTGACATGGTTTGAGTGAGATGATGTAATACTGGTATAAAAGATTTGGAACAACTAAAAGATCAACTCGTCACATTCCATATTTAGCGTGAATGTGCCAAAGCTGAAATCTGCCATGAGTTTTAAAATTATGCACCGCTTTTGATAAGTAGGACACATGATGTTGTTCAACCCCTGAAGGGCTTCTACTATCAGTTGTAGTATATCTGTCATGAGATCATTATTGTAGGGCAGTAATGGTGATGTTAGAGCTATGACCCTGCTGAGACAAGAAGCAATTGTGAGCCTGATCTCTTCATTAGGATGTTCCCGAAGTCTGGGTTTTATTAATGCAAGCATGGAGGGTTTGAGAGCCCAACTGAGCTTCTTCCATCCTAATTGTCCCAGCTTGGACAAACATATGTCTAATTCCTCCAACTTATAAAGGTCTATAACTGATTTTGTTTGTTGCAATTCAGAGCCGAGTGCGAAGAGCTTAGCTCCTCTTCTTTGTCCTTCCTTCACCTCCCATGGTTGCTTTTTCTATAGAATGACATGGATCCTTTTTTCGAATGGCCTCCATTGAATATCATTTTGGTCTATCGAGATATGGATCCTTAAAGGACCATATATCTTCACTAGTTCATTAAAGATTTTTTGGTTGTTTTCTAAAATTTCTTCAAGACGATCCATCTTCACATAGCAAGACAAAGAAATATACAAAAATGTATTCTACCTTCTCACATTTTAATTTTGGCCCTGATGAAACTAGGTTAAGTTGGTGCCAACAAAAGTATATAAATAACACAACCTCTTGAAATAATATTTCAGCACTTGATTTGGAGATATGCTGCCCAAATACATGTTCCCTTTTGCACAAGACAATATTATGATTTCAATGTATGTGTAAATTCATCTCGTGATGGCATAATTTAGCAGGCCCCGAAATGATGCACTATGAAGGAATACGCTCAACAACACCGTATCAAATATTTTTTTATTTTTTATTTTATTTTATTTTATTTTTATTTTAATTAAATCCTTATAGCTCCCAAACTAAACTCAACTTTATGTTCCTTCCCTTTTCTTTATAAATCAAACCACAAAAAAAATATCCACCCCTCTGATAATTTTCAAAACTATAAACATGGCTTAAAATTATGAGTCAAGTCCATTTACCCACTTTCATGCTTCAAATACATCTCTTGATTAAGAAAAATTCAACTTCGTTCTCAATGTTGCCGGTTGAACCAATCCTCCTCGTTGACTGTCTAGAAGATCAGATCAGGTTAGATCAATTTTTGCTCCTTTTGCAATGCACAAATTCTTCTTTCAATCAACTGAAAAATAAAATCAACTAGTGTGATACTCAATACCACTGAAAATCGGGATGTCTTCTAGGGTGAGAATAAATCCCACCAAAGTTTCCTGCATAAAACCCTCAGGCTGGCAAGATGCACAACTCTGATACCACTGTAAGATCCCAAACCTTAATAATTTAGTCAGACCTAGCACATTCTAGTGTTCTCAATAAAATTACATTCAGTAAAAACCATGAACATAGACGGGATCTGGAAATGCAGCCTTTTATTTATATTATTCGCTGAAAATAGAATAAATGTCCATATAATAAATTTGAGCTCCTTCAGATAGCATGCTTGGCTTCTCTTTAAAACAGAAAACAAACACTGAAGCACAATCGTGGACCCTGGATGGATCCACCAGACAAATTCACCACGAGGTTTTCGTCCCGGGATCAATGTTAGAACTGGCCAGGCCAAGTTCTCAACCCAAACACAATAAGATAGATAAAACTAGAATGCATCTAAATGCCTAGCTTCTCTCCCCTTTTATAGGCTTGATGGACTTTCTAGAGACCTTATTTTATTATTTTTCTCGGAAACTGACAACAAATACCATGGGCCAATACCATGGGAAAATACCATGGTAAGTACCATGGATCGATTCTGTCCACTTTGACTAGATCAAGAAAGGGAATATTACATCCTTTTCCATCAATGGCAAGCATGCCAACATTCTCCCCCATTCGAATCAATGGGAACAGTAAGGTCCTCCCCCTTTTGTCCTGAGAATCATCTCTTCTTACCTCTGCTTACCTCCCCCCTTGACATCAATGACATGGGGGTTAGAAACTTAACAAAAATCCTTGACCGTGCAAACTACTCATATTCATTAATATGGAATTATTGGATGCTAGAAATATGAACCCCCACAAGTACAAGTTAGGTTTGGAAACCAAAGATTTCAAAGAGATATTTTGAATTCTGAACATGAGTATAACCATTAGATTGTAATAGTGCGAACACCTGCATTCTAGCAAAGGAATACATTATATGATTGAGCTTCCAATACCTTAATTCATGAGAAATAATTGCAAGTAATTATTGATCATATATCACTATACACTTGTTCTCCAACTGAAACTTTAGATAGATGCTAAGACCTCAACCTTTAACCTAATCCTTGCTATAGGAATAGGATATAAAAACATCATCACTAGTGATAGTATAATCATGAAATACTTCTACATAATTATGATTATTGTTGCAATAATTGGTGGCCCAAGTAAAATTGAAAGGCCTAGACCCACAACCATATCATATCTCTGAAAAAAAAAGTGAAATCATTTGTTTATAGAATCCATGTTTGCCCTACAAAAGTTGAATATAGTGAAAAATGAAGATCTATCAACTGAAGCCAAAGAGTATAACATCACTTGGTGTTGAGGATAAAAATCTGCGATCAAAAAATTGGAAAACCTCAAGCAATGCCACACCATAATTCAGCCATGGTATTTTTGAAAGCTATGGCACATTCCACTAGCCCAACTCTTCATGCTTTACAAAGCTTTAAATACCACTATATGAATGGTGTCAACTTACAATACAAATGATTCTTTCCCAACAAGTATCAACAATAGAGATTGAAAAATAAAGCTTCTTGACATAAGGTGACCCTAATTTATGCTAACCAACATAGTGCAATTGTAATCCATTTTAGTTTTTTTTAGGAGAGCACACCAGGTGATTTGAACATTGCTTCACGATAGTCTAGCACTCTATGAAATGGAAAAAGGAAACAAAATAACGTTGCCCAAGGAATCCACAAGCACATGTAAGATGTCCCAAGGCAACTCTACATGCACAAACCATCATAAGAGACCAAGTGATGAGGCTAAATTATATAGTAATTCGTTGCTACCAATATCATAATAACGTTCTATGGATAATATTCTATGGAAAGTGGAACTGATTTATTACTTTCAGGTGAATACATTTTTAATGTTGTCACGAAATTTTAAAATAAATGTAATAGCTTGACATACAATGTTCAAAGCAACATTCAATAATCTCCCCTCCAAAATGCTGGCTTGATGGTGTTTATAGTGTTTTGAGATGCACGTGGTTGAAAACTCCCATCGGGCTCCATTACAAAAGTCTCGTGTATATGTTGTGGCACACTTCCCACATACGAGAAATGTGGAATTTTTCCATGGATTTGGTTGGGAAGAATATTGATCCACAACTATGAGGAAGTCTATTGCACTACGACTCTGAGCGAATACGATAGCATGTATCAGGAAACATAAACCAACACTATAACATTTGTTATCCGGAAATTATTTTCCCTTAAACTTTGACCCTTAAGGCTTATCATTCTTCGTCCATAATTAAAAAAATAAATAAACTAAAGCTACCAGCCTACCAGAGACAATACAAAAGCTCGACATGAGCATAATCACTAGGAATAATAAGCTATAGGCAAATGCAATTTTTATCAATTGATATCTTATCCTCCAAATCGTAATGTAAAGAAGCAGTTTCCCCACCATTTTTATCCCATTAATTTCCCTTGATATTAGTTGCAATTTTTAGAATGGAAAAACATAGATTCATTTGATTAATCTAGTCGCGCTAAAACCGTAGTTATAGAGATCATACCATCATTACCATCTATGAAAGCAGTGATGAGACTTTGTATCCAAAATATTTTTTAGAAAAACTTATTGAATATTTGATTTCATGGACCCAAAAAACTCTTGCGACTTTCATACTCCTTTGCATGAAAAACATTGTTCATTTTAGATCCTATCACCCACATCATTTTGGTTTCATTATACTCTATCATTCTCAGACATTCTTGGTGATTTTCCAATCTGACAAATTTTTGGTTTGGAAGGTCGAATTCCAAATCATAAAGGTCCCTTCTTAGTGCTCTAAAAGTAACACATCATGGGTCATATGATTTGAATGAGCTTAGGTCAACATACATTGAAAGCTCCCTCTAGCATCCTCTTTCATAACGAACCTTTGTATAGCTCAACAGTACTCTCCGCCTTTCGTATCTGCATCATCTTTGGCATTTGTTCATTTGCTTTCCTATCATATGACATACAATAATCCATCTGATGCCTGTTTAACCTGGAATTTCATTTTCAATAGAATTACTCTTTGATTCTATGTGTTATCGATTCGTCGTTCTTCCACAGGCTCCAAATTAGTGTAACGTTCTTCGCCACATTCTGACAAATCTGTCTCTCTAAACTCAATTATTTGATGTGCTATTCCAATTCTAGATTCCTCCTTGTTGCTTAGATCTATTTAGGAATTTATTTCTTTTATTGTTTATTCACGCGAGCCGAACCATGTCTATTCATGTTGCTCACTCAATTTTGGAAATGCATCATATTTTTGTTCATGTTTTTTAGTTTCCAATTTTGATTTTTTATTTTGCAACATGTCTATTCATGTTGCTCACTCAATTTTGTAAATGCATCATATTTTTGTTCATGTTTTTTTAGTTTCCAATTTTGATTTTTTATTTTGAAAAATTATCATGTATCCCACTAGCACCTTTTGTGTTCGACTACGAATTGAAACCAGTGTAAGAAGATCAATTGATTTAGTTGTTTATCTGTGTGAAATATATTTTGTATAGCAATTTACTGCAAATTTTTGTGATCTGAATGCAATAGTGTCTCCTTATTCATAATATACTGCTTTTGATTTTTATAAAAATTTTGGAGCATGAACTGATCATTTGCTACAATTGTTTTGGTTGCCACTCATTTCGAATCCCTGCCATTTCCAAGTTTCTTGTCTTACCTTGAATCATGGTTTCTACACCACCATTTCCCAACTAAGAAATGTCGGCTTTGTTCCTCACAAGGTTGACATGCACTACCTCACCATACTGAAAAATACTACCAACATCACCTTAAACGAGGTCATATGGGAGAATGCCAACAAAGACAAGAACTTACTCTTTATACTTTGCATGCAATGGATATTTACCAATACATATATTGAAAGAGGAAGCCCTAAAGTCGTATGCACAGAGCCCAGATGACGGTGTACTCAGAAGTTCTTCATCTGGATTTTTTTTGTGCTTCACCTTTAGTAGGGCTTCTGGAGGGAACCCAAAGTAACAAATTCACTATGGATATTATATGCCAATAAGGCTGCCATATTTTTATCAAGCCAACTCTATTCTATGTAATTAGATGAGCATCCTTTTGAACGTAGTATACCTACTACATTATAATTCGTACATACAATGTATAAGTATATTCAATCCTCGTATTTTTCTTTTACAAACATATACTACCATGCCCAATATGATTCCTTTCTTTCAACTTCTAGTTACCTAGCTCACTTTCATGCTTTGAGAATGATTGTTTTGGTATAGATGGTCTTCCTGATCTCGGGATTCCAAGAGCTTTATTTATTTTATGTAAAACATCCTTCTTTCGCTAATATACTTGGATACAAATGTAAAAAATATGCTCTCCATATCTTTATTAGTGAGAAAAGGAACTGAACCAATAATTCAACATATTTTCTATTCACATGGTCGACGGTGGTTTGATCTAGAAAATATAAGCGATTTTTCTATCCCCTTGGCACGTTTCTTTTCAAGAGTTCACGAATATGTTCTTGTAAAACAATAAGCGGTGAGGTATGCGACGACCTTTTTATCGTAGATAGATATGACATCGGCAACGCTTTATTTGTGCCAACAACCATCTAGTTTTAACTTGGGAACTTAGAGGTAGCCCCGAACTACTAACTGTGATCCTGAACAAGATTTCAAATTAGCTAAGATCCTTCTAGGTCAACTTTGTCAACAATAATATCCTATGTCTTCTTTACAATGGAAGTAGATACATCTATGTTTCTATTATTTATCATGCATATTATTATCTAACTCGATCCTCCCTTTTCAATGCAGATCATTGCGATTTAAATAATGAGCTTTTGCGAGACTCTAAACTCTACTACTGATGATGTTGTTGGTCATGATGCGAGTAGTTCCAAATCTCTACCATGATCTAGTAGATTTAAAACAATAAAATCTTCACATTAGGTTATACCCTTGCCTTTGTTGCACCAATACCCATGCTCACAACCTTTTATGTCGGTGCGGGTATGAAAATAAATCTTTCAATGTTTCTTTTCTCTTCTCTTCTATTTTTTCTTTTATATTTTATTTTCATCGCATCTATAAATGTAATATGGTAATCCACCTCCTCCTCTAAGAGTTGTAGATTCCATTGTTACAATGCCATGCAAATTTAAGCGAAGAATAACGGAAATATTTGAATTCTTAGGATTAGGTGCTTGGAAGGGATAGTCATTAAAAATTATGAAAATGAAAGTGCTATAATTTCTAATGGTATAGTTTCATATTTATTTCTTAATCCAAAATTGTCATAGGAGAAGTACACTTCTTGTCAAATTATCTATATGCATTGACTACATCAATTCCATTATCTCATTTTAAATTCTTCTATATTTCCTTCTTGTCGACATCTTCCTTGTTTGCTTTGGCTTTACTCATATTTTCTTTAAATATTTTCTACTAACGTATTCTTGATTGACATGTCTCCAAGGAACATTAATGGGGTTGTTCTCCCCCTGAGATGTTTTTTCTCTAACACTAATTGAATTCTTCTTTTTCTTTCTTGAGAAGCTCCCCTGAGGCCATGTTGAATTCAATTTTTCATTGAGGTCAAATGTTGTTCTTTATTCCTCTTCCACACTTTAGTGAGTTTCCTTTTGTTATCTGCATTTCCTTTTGACTCGTTGGTTGTTCTACTTTGTGTTGCCTCTTTCTTCTACCTGGATTTCTTTAAGGTACAAGGCACCTTGCAATCTTTGGCTATGTGACCAAGATTGTCGCACAAATAACACCTTGAATGGCCAAGAAATGGAGGAAAGAATATTTTTCCATTTCTACTTTCTTTTCATAATGTTTGCAATCAACATATTTATTTCCAAAAAAAATTCACAAATAATAATAACCATACAAATATTTTGCGTACATGGTTACTAATTGTCTTCTCTGTTTACTTGCTTGAGGAGACCTTCTTGTTTGTTTCACCTTTTGCTGATTAGCCTTGATTTTCATTATCTTACAATCAATTGTTATATGTCAAGGGTTATGTCATGAGAAGAATTTGTCATATTTTAATGGAGCAAATAATCCCCTTTGGGATCCAAATTTTCTCAACTCATTTCCAGAAGAAAATGACCTTCTTGCAAAGGGAATTTCTTCAACTCATTATTATCATATTGGTTTTTCTTTGTGCCTTTTTTCTAATAATGTTTCTACCGACTTCTTGTACATGAATTTTTGGAATTGATTTATCTTCGTTGGTGGCTTCCATTGAGTTATTGGTCTTCTGTTTTAGCCTTCCATATTGTTTGTTCTTTTTATCTAGCTCACCTCTAGTTGAAACAATCCCAACCTATAATATTTCACACCATTACTCTTTCTCCTTCACATGAATATGCATCATATTTTTAATTCTTATATATTCTTCTAACTGTGCCATTGGACTAATAATTTCCTCCTTGTACTCATTCTCTCTTTCATCACAATCCACAAGAATTTCTTATGATATTTGTTTTCATTAGTGAGTCTTTCATATTTGATCAATGTTGAGTCAATATTATCTTGATGTTCATCTCTCTTTTCCTCATAAGAATAAGGTACATTTACACTAGTAGAATAGGTCTCATTAGGTTGAACACTTTCTCTTCGAGAGGCCTCTTTTTTCTTCCTCTTTCTCTTCTCTTTTTCTGCACTACTGCTACTAGTATCTCCTAAATGCATGAGCTACAACCAATCCAAGATTTATTTTGTATATTTGAGATCCATCACTATCTCAAGATCCATATTGTAAATATTTTTATACATTGCACATTTTTCCTAACCATTCCACTATTGTTCTTGAATAGAAGGGGATTCTTTGTTGTATCCATCACACACTAGCTTATAAACATTGGGTCCATAACCCGTCAATTCATATTTTAACTTCTCTTTCCACTCCTGAAAGATTGCAGTATTGAGCACATGCAAACTTTGATAATACATGATACAAATAGGTCTACATTTCAATTGTTAAGTTTGTTTAGAATGAACTTGCTCTGATATCAATTCTTGGTAACTTGACTAAAATGATAATGGGGGTGAATCAATTGAGTGCATTCATGGACATTAATTTCATGTTAACTTTTCCTTTAAATAATTTTCTGAATCACTAAATGAACAACATAACACCTTATGAATAACATATTTAAAATATAAAAAAACATGTAACATGTAAACCATAGTATAAAAATCATTACACAAGTTCAACACATGTGGACATTAGATATAAGTGGAAACTCATAAAGACAAAAAAACATGAATTCATTATTGTTGTGATGCAAAGGAAAATTCCAACTTCCTCTATTACATGATTTTTTGGAGGACCCAACCTCTATAATATTCTACAAGCTACAAATTTTTGGGAAGCTCCTACTCCCACTTACATAATTTTTTGCAGGCTACAACCCACAAGAGGCTCCTACCTCAAAAAGATCCAACATACTAGTTTCCTATAGTCATAGTAGTCAGCATTGTTTTTTTCTCTTTCAAGTTTATTTGAAAAATATGTAAAGGTTTGATATGATCTTGTAGAGATCAAGAAATTGGTCTTATTAAAGAATAAAATTTTCATTATTCTTTGTAATCTTGTCAAAGTGTGTCAAGAGTCATGAAAATAGTCATTAATGTCTTGAGAGGTCAAGTTAGCTAGGTCTATAGGTCAAGTTACATCAATAAATCATGAGTAATATCGTGCTTCCTTTCCTTGCCATCATGGTAATATATTTGTAGGTGTCTCGAGTAAGTTAAAATTTCATATCATGATTAGTCATGACATCAACAATTGTACAATGGTCAAGAGGAAAATGTTGCGCTTTTATTTTCAAGTTCAAATTGTTATGACCTCCCATCACCGTCAATCAAGTTCGCTCTCAGAAATTTTTGTATGGTTAATTACATATTTATTTTCACATAATTTCTCCCAGATCTCCATTTATTCCATCATAATCTCAGTGTCTGGTCATTATTCTTCATTGCGCAAAGGAGGCAGGGGAGGTGCTGCTCTTTTGATGTGAGGAGCAATTTTGAATAATGAAGATTTGTGGTTGGATTATAAGTCTTCTGATAGGTTTACAGTGTTGCGTGAGTCATTTTCTACATGTCGAGTACCTTCAAAGGTTTAGAGGATGAGCAGAAGCATAAGAATTTTGGGGTGATGTGATTTTACCAAGGCAACCAATTTTGATGAAGAAATTAGGGTTTTGACATTCTCTAAGTGAATGAAAATATAAATTGGTTATTATGAATATTAATGTTGTCGCCAAGTTATTTTTCTCAATCAAAAGATCAATGTTTGGTCAAGTCATGAGGATGGATGTGTTTTGTGCTACGATGATGCACTTCTGCTGCAAGAAGAAGGTTTAGGGTTTGAAGGTTTGAATTTGGCCTAGGAGAATTATTACAGGTTTAAAATGTTTAATGGGTCATTCCACATCAACTCAGTACCCTAATAATGTCAGATGATGGCTAGAGATAGCATAAGATTGGAGCGTTACGCTTTTGCGCTGCGCTTTCACACAAACACCATATTTTCACTATATCTCTTAAACCCTGTACCTATTTTCCATGATTTTTTAACAAGAAATTTATCGAAGTTAAATGAATAAAACCACTTAAGTTTAGGTCAAAATGCTTCACGATTTCTAAGAAACGGGCGACCTTCATCTACATCGATTTTCAAATTTTCTTGAAATCATTGACTTTGATTTAGCTCAAATTTGTTTTGGAGAAGAATTATGATGATATTATCCTGGTAAAAAAAATTAGCTCAATCTGATTTATCGTTTAGGAGATATTGAAAAAATAGCAGTCACTACGCTTTTGAAACTAGTGCTACATTTTTTCCTACAGGTAAAAATGTCAATGTTTAAGGTTTTCCGTGGTAAAGGGAATATTAAAAGGAGGAAAAAATCCATATGTAGGTTTTTTACACGTGTTGGAGCCGTCAGTCAACTCAGGGACCAAACTGAAGCATATCAACCATCAAGCACTGCGCTTTTGTGTTACGTTTCTACATTTCTAGAAATTTAGGAGGTTTCACAGTGCCAAGCGTTGCGCTTTGAGACAAACTTGCCGCATATTTGAAAAATCAGGATTTTTGACTTACAAATTCCACTAACATACTTCCAAAACCATTTTGATCCCAATGAAACATGTCTTAGAGCTTTAGTATGATGTAGTTATTCACTATTGTGAAAATTAAATACTTGATGATGTATCAAGCTAAAAAATGTGGTTGTTGTGCATACCATAAATGAGTCTGAGATCGCCAAGCTCAACATCCCCGACCTGCTTTGAGTGGAAACACAACTTCTAGTTCATGGATGCGAAGAAAAATATGCTTCCCACCTATTTTGCAAGTTTTTTGTACTAAGATCTTAGTCAATGATTAGATCCTAGTTTTAGGATATTAGTCATAGTTCGAAAATCTAATTTGATATTGTAATTAATTTTTGAGGAACTTCTATCCCTTGAGAAAATGAGTTTTTTATTGTATATATTTTAGTAAGTTTCATAACCAAAGGGCTGATAAGTGTGTAAGGGAAAGAAAATTTGGTGTTGTACAGATTTCAATTGAATTTTCAGTGAATGAATGAAGGCAGAAGACTCTATGTTACAATAATTCAAGTGTCAAAAATTACGGTGATGCGATATTTCATCATTGTTTCACTTTCTTGTGTAATTTTCACATTTGAATGTTAAGTCTTCATGTTCAATTAAGTATAAATCAATTGCAGACTTCATTTTGAATGCTATGTCTTGGTTGATTGAAAATTGGTGTGTTTAATCTTCATTTATACATCTAAAACTCACCTTCTGTCAGGTGCTTTAGGTGTCATCATATTCATTTCTCTTCTACCCACCCTTCTACAATGAAAATTATTAAAAACACCATAAAACGTCCCATCTTAGTCTTGTTTTATGGATCATCCATTATCCCAATTATTCACTAAGATCATTATCTTAGGGTGACTCCATGCCAAATGGATTCTTCCTCACACTAGTCATCAAATCCTGAAAAAAAAAATCATTCCTTCCTATCCTTAATACCTATCCTAAAAGCATAGTAATTGAAAATCCTAACAGAGAGAACACACCCAAGGCTAGAAGGGCTAGATTTTAGCCTAAAAGTGGTTTTGTGGTTACCTCTGAATTTGTCTCCTCAACCTAGGGAACTTATGGAGAGCTAACACAACTCGTTCTTTTTAAAGTTACAACTTGAAAGGAGACTAAAATCCCATGATACATAAAGAAAACAATGTTTTGGTTTACTTGGACAATAGCTCTAAATAAATCCATCTCTGTTTCAAATTCTTCTCCTCCTCAAATCTACTTCATATCTACTTCACATGTGCCAGATAACTCATAAACAAAAAATCAATTTTTTCACATACTCTCTAACCATTAAACATTCCAAAATCACATTTTATATAAAGATACTTTTCTACGTGTTACTATTCCATGCATGAATATGAAGTGAAACATTTGCCTCTTTGCATTCCAAGGATGACTCTTAGTTTCCAAACTCTTTTAATATTTGAATATTAAAACTTTACATAAAATGAATTTCAAAATATTCAAGTAACATGTGTTAATATAAGCCACTTTGATGATTATACATCTAAACTCTTGCATCACAACATTTTAAGCTCCTCTAATCAACATTTAATCAAATTTACACATAATTTTTATGATTCTTTTCATCACAACTTATTTATGCCACCTCGGTTATGTTATCAAATTAATCACACCTCTTCTACATTCACATTCCAACATACCTCTTGCGATTTTGCAACAGACATCAACAATCTCTGCAACGTACCTTAGCATCACTACACCTTAGCATGAAACAAGCATAATAACCATAGCATTGACATCAGAACATAGCAACATATACAATTAGTCTAACAACAAACAACATTGTAACATATGCAAACAATTTCTAATATACTCAGATCCTTCATCTCCTTATTAGAAACAGTTCACCATACCTTGCTCCTCCTTTTCCATCAACAACAACTATGCCAACATAATCTAAATACATAGTAAATAACATGATTACTATTTTTATGAAATGTGGAAGCATACATTCTCTTATTATTATTATATTATTCAATTAGATCAAATTAATATTACAATATTAGATTAAAGTATTAAAGATCGATAAGAAGAGGAATACACATAGAATAATAGAATAATTAAAATAAAAAAGAGAATCAAAATATAAATATAATAAAAGGTTTGAGAGTGAGAGAGAGAGAATTATAATTAATAGCATAGAGTTAAAGGGAAACTAAATATCGAATTAGATTATAATATCATTTAACAATTGAGATAGGATGAGGAATTTAGATAGGAAGAATATGATAGGTGAAAAAAAGAGAAGGGGGATATCATTAGATTATACTAGAATTAAAATATAATATATTAAAGAGATGATATTATTATTAGAATACATTAGTATTACATATTAGATTGAAGAATAATAAAACTGATTAGAAATAGAATAAGAATGTAAAATTAAAGGTTTATTGAGAGAATGTTTAATAGTAAAGAGAAAGAAGTAAAAAGGGGGGAAGGAGAAAATATTAGAAAAGCAGGGTTATATTAGAAAAAAGAAAGGAAAGGTGGGAAGATTAGAGAGAGAAAAGAAAAGAGAATAAAAAGAGTGGGGGAGTGGGGTGGGGGACACAAAAAGGTACACAATAAAAGAGAGAAATTGAGGAAAATTAGGTGACAAAAAAAGGGGGAGGGGAAATGATATCAGTGTCTTAAGGGAGTTAGGTTTGGAGGAAAAAAATTGATAATGGGCTTCCACGAATGGCTTATATAATATCCATCTTCATGATTAAACTTTTTAGTGTGCTTTTCAATTTCTAGAGCTTTCATAACGGCATGGTTCCAATGGAAGGGGGCAGAGGCCATCATTTTGATTTTATCCAAACATATTAAATGTTTCAAATTATGGAAGTGTTTGATGATGGAATATTTAGTGACTTGGGTTATGGTAGGTTTCATCCATATGTTATTTAAGGATGGCTTTGAATGATCTCCCATTTTGTCCTATGTAAGACATACCACATAAACAAGGGATCTCATAGAATTTGGGGCCAAGAATAAGGTCATTCTTGTCTTTGGCTGGCCTGAAGAGACATCTAAGGGTTTTCTGAAGTTTGAAAAAAAAATTAATGTTCTTTTGAGAAAGGAGTTTTGAAATATGGTCGATAACTCCTTGAATGCAGGGAAGGGAGACTTTGGCTAAGGGTGGATTGTTGATAATACTTTTAGGTTTAGTGTGGAGAGAAGAGTGGAATGCCTTTTTAATATGAGAGGAGTAATTATTGGCTTTAATGGCTTTAGTGAGATGGTATTTTCCATCGGAAAATGATTTGGGGGAAGAAATGCGGATGGAACAAGTAATAAGGGTTTTAAGAACATCAAAATTTTGAGCTAGATGATGGTGGGAGTTAGCATGCAAGTACCTATCGATATGAGTCTTCTTCCAATATAATTCATGGGTAAGAGATCCATCAAGGAGGAAAGAGATAAGAACAAAAAGAAAGGGGAGGGATTGATTAGCTTCAACTTCCATTGTGAATGGGATATGGTCGGGAGAAAAGTGATTAAGATGGGTAACAAAGGTTTGGATTTATAGCATACCATGGGACCAAATAATGAAGGTATCATCGATGAACCACTTCCAAAACATTAGTTTTAAGTTGAAGCTTTCAATTGCTAAGGTCTCAAAGTACTCCATAAAAATGTTGGCAACAACAGTTGAAATGGAGGACCCGTGGCATTGCCCTCAGTTTGTTCATAGTAGACTCCATTAAAGGTGAAGAAATTTATATGTTATAATGTCATAATTTTTAATATTTTAATATGGAGAAAAAATTTAGTTGATAAATTAAATTGGTTTATTATATTATATATGAATTTTTGAAGTAATTGTATTTATTTTAGTTCTTTTAAGATATAATGAATAAAGTTATTTATTGATAAGCTAAACTATTTTATTACTTATAAGTTTTTGAGT
The DNA here is from genome assembly GCA_034641835.2 of Pinus albicaulis. NCBI lineage: Eukaryota > Viridiplantae > Streptophyta > Pinopsida > Pinales > Pinaceae > Pinus > Pinus albicaulis. Next base: position 826,371,052 of record CM076575.1, read on the forward strand.
TGATAAATTTAAAATAATTTTAATTATATTTCATTTTTTAGTTGAGTTTATTGAGGCATTGAAGTATTCAATGGAAATTTATGGGAATGTAGAACCCTCTCATGGAGGAATATTTTTAATTCTTAATATGTGTTTCATCCAAAACCTTAAAATAGTGGGTTGTGATAATATAGGAAGAATTGGGGTAAATAGACGAAAAATTTCTGAAACCATTACCCTCAACCCAAATGTTGGAATTGGGAAAAGAAGTAGTCAAAAGAAAGTTATTTATGATTGGAACATAGCTAAAAACCCATAATTTTTATTCGAGAGGAAATTCCACTGAAATTCTAGGAGAAAGCTCTAGGATTTTTAAAGGCAAAAACTACTTAACAAGTTGAAAATTGCAGAGGGCATAAATTTTAACCTAGATATCATAAGTACACAAATATATAGTCAATAGAAAGCTAGTGACGAGTAGAATGCACTAGTAGACCCATAAAATTAATATTGTGTGAGAATTTTGACAAAATTCCTTAGGGACACCTATAGGAGGAAAATTCAAAATGAGGACCAGAAGTGAAAAAGATACCTAGGGGCCTTATAGCGAGGAAGAAGAGGTAAGAGTTGTGAATATCATTACAGGTAATGCTAAGAAAAATTCAAATGGCCATGGAATGTAAATTCCAGATGACATAGATCTAGAGGGGACTATGAGAAGCCTCAAAATCGAGGTACTGATCTTCAAGGCTAATAATGAGAGGCTAGTAAAGGGGTTAAAATAAATTAACAACCAAATAGTTTAAAGTCTGAACAAAATTCAAAGAGAATTGGACCCAAATAATAATTCTATGCAAGCACATGAGTATAATGTTGGAATTAGAGAAAGATGTACTTCAATCTCAAGGCATTCAAGGAGTTCTTCCTCGCAACATTATCACTCAACAAGGAGGTCAAGAAAGAGGTATTAAACTACCTTAGAATCAAGAAGTATTCCAAGTGTCTCACCATTACAACATTCAAAGAGAATATCAAGATTAGATAATTTACAAGGGGGGATTATAAAAATTAAACCTCCCAAATTGAATGGGGATCATGAGAAAAGAGAATAAGCTAAGGCTTGGATATTTGTAATATTCCTAAAATTAGCATGCAGCTAATTGGAATATTATATTTTGATTTTTGCACCCAGTAGATGAATAAATGGGAAAAAGGATCCATATTTAACTTGTATTGACATAAAATCCCTCTTGGTATGAAAAGGGGATAACTTGGTGGCTGGAGTTTACACCTCCCATGTGTGAACAGGAAAAGGATCATGATTGATTCAGTCAAGTTGACCAAGTCAATAATGCTGCCTAAGAGGGTGTGGCTTGCTTGAGAAGACAACGCAGTTTTGGAGGGAGAGTATTCACATGGTGTTAGAAACCCTAATAGGTGGGGCCCAAGGTGATGAGGCTCACAAACATTATAAGGAGGAAGATGGCAGACTTTTGAGGTTAGCTTATGGATTACATTTTCATGTCTTCTTAGACACTTGAGCATTCTTCAGCTGTTGAGCTGAGTATGCAGTGCTGTTCAGTACAAGACATTCCTGCTTAGGGATTCCTTCTCCTTCATTGAGAGATCACTTGGAGGAGTTATGTTCTTCATTCTCCCATATCCGAGCTTGAGGCCTAGCACCTCCTACAGCTACATTGTTATTATTGCAGCAGGAAACACTGTGTTTCTAGGTGTGCAGTGGGATATTCACAACACCAGCTCTTGAGCTTATCTTTCAGAGGAGGGAGCTCCCCTCCCTTTGCAAGATCTGTACAGGAGGTCCTGGAGCTTATTTGACATCTTGGCAAGTGGCCAACTCAGTTCCCATCCACTACAGTGCAGTTTACTGGGGAAACTGCATCATTTTGGCCAGATCAACAGTTGCAGGGTTTGATCCCTTGCTTGTGAGCTCATTCCTTGGAGAAAGGGCCAACCCTTCTCCCAGAAAGCTCTGTATTTCATTCTTCTTCTGTCACTTGTATATTTCAGTCATATTTATCCAGTGATATAGTAAAATTTCATTTTTTAGATCCATATCTACAGATCTGCATTTTTGTACATCGTGCTCTCAAGAAACCCTTGCCGGGTTACTCTTATTTTGTATAAGAAGGGAGGAATCTCAATTTTCTCAGCCATTGATGCATTGTATACTCCAGATCGATCTTGTCTCATTATTTTCTGCATAAACCCTCACAAAAATAACGCTATTCTTGCTTCATTACTTTTTTCATAAGCTAGGCTATGGGGATTGGGCTTATTTGAGCTACATTGACTTGGGGAGATCTGTTTATGTTGGCTAGAGTGATTTGTTTCACCTCTAATTCTGCATATGATTTGTATACCATGTATTCTAAGGGATCCAAGTACCATTTCTCACTTGTATAGCGTTATTTTCTAAAGATAGCTGTTTTGTGCCCTATATTGTTGCATTTCCCCACTTGGGAAGGAGGATATAGGCCATAATCTTGCTGAGGTTATTTCATCTGCTGGTGAGAGATTATTTTATATCCAATGAGCTGCTATACATTTCCATGCTCATGATTTTTTGAAGCTCCAACTGTGGAATATATTAAGATATTCCATTTGTTGTAGAAAATCCCAATTTTGGGATATTACAGTGGTATCAAAGCTACCATCTTGGCTCAGCCTGTGGATTTCAGATCCAATCAAAAGATAATGATAATAGGAGAACAAAATTATGGAGAGGATGAGATTGTTGTCATCAATTTTCAGATCTAAGAAGAAAGAAGAAGAAGAATGCAATGAAACTCCTAGAGGGTTTCAAGAAGGGGAAAGCTATAGTGAGACCTCTAAAAGGTTTCAAGAGGAAGAAGGAAACCCATGCACTTCCTGTTCTCATAGAGGGAGTGGAGAGAAAGAAGACCACTTAGAACATGAGATCCTTAGTGGATATTTGGCAGAATACAAGTGCCAACCTAGGGCTTTCAAAGAGACTCTAGATCTTCCTCAGTTTATTCAACTGAGAGAAGAAACAAGACCATGCAGTAAGATAATGATAAGAGGCAAGATATTCCTGTTGTCTACATTTGATGGATCACTCAAGTGTGCAGCAAAGACTTGGGTGATGAAGCTAGAAGCATTTTTCCTACTACATCCAGTAGTGGAGAAAGAGGCTGTGGAGATCTCAACACTGCACTTGGAGGGCAAGGCAAGCTGTTGGTGGATAAGCCATGAAGGTCATGCAAGAGTATCTACTTTTTCTTATTTTATTCATCAAGTAATCAGGAGATTTGACAGTGGAAGACCAGAGGAGGAGGAGTCCTGTTCTCCACTTGAGGAGCCTTGTACCAGTGTTGTCACCTTCATGGAGGGGCAGCCATCTGTAGTAGTAGTTGAATCAGCTAGCACATTGAAGAAAGGAACCCTTGCATCCATACAAGAGGTTCCCAAGACTCACCAAGGTATGCACGTATTTCCATTTCCGATCATTTCAGAAATTATTATGGAAAACCTTGGGAATTTTTCATCACATGATCAAGGATAAAAAATCATTGCTATGGTGGAACAACAAGCTTGCATAGCACTGTGCAACTTGGGATTGATCTAAGAGAGGATGAACATTCATTCCTTTGCACCTTATTTGAGTTGCATGCAGCATGAGGTGTCAGGGTGCAAGATGGTGGGAGGCATGATGAATGTTGTGCCATTTTCTATTGATGTTTGGCCTTCAACACACTTGGATTCTTTTAGATCCAAGAGGATCATTGATGAGAGGTCTTTTCTGAAAGATCTCCAAGGGGTTACATCTCAAATTCCCATGAGGTGTAAGGAGGAATACTTTCTTTGGGAGATTGGTAGGCTTCATTGGGAAGGAAACATTCACCCCTCTTTATTTCAAAAGAGTGATGTACTAAGAAGGCATGAAGATCTATGCAAAGAAAGCCAGGACACATTAGTCCATACATATTTCTATTATGATCTATGCCTTGATGTCTCCTTACTTGGAAGAAGCCCTCTAGGGAAGCTCCTTGATGGGAAGAGAAAAATGTTCTCTCAACCTTGTACAGTGATACATTTGGCCAAGAGAGGAACTATCACAACACTGGAGACTTTGGGTAAGAAGCATGCTTATACAAAGCACATTTTACTTTATGATTGCATTCATTCTTTTGCTTTACATGTGCAGGCCATGACTCCTAAAAGGAGTGTCTTACCATATAAGCTTCATGGCCAACTATGGGCCAGGACTATTTCCAAATATGGCCACTTCCTTAATAGGCTAAGGGAGGTCTTGCAACATGATGGGTGCTTCCCTAAAGCACCAAATATACATTTCACCTTCAGCCATGGTGAAATGATAAGGGCAGCAAATAAGTGGCATATAAACCACTTACCACATCTAGATCTAAAGCAAGGAGGAGATGACTTGCGCTGGCTTCTATTGGGTGAATATGGGTATCACCCAAAGTTTTTTATTTTCTTGTCTCATGCCTTGTATCTCAAAAAAGGAATGCATAAGAAGGAGGCATGTTTTCTTTGGTTGACAAGAAGAGAGTATGGGAAAAAATTTTCCCATACTTTTCATGATATTTCCAGAGAGGAGGAAGGCAGATTCATGGTGCAAGGAGGCTACCCTTTTGGAATGGAGGATTACAAGGAGATTCCATGTAGGAATGAAATATTCTCACATAGCAGCATGATGGTGGATGACTTTGGCATATGGAATTTCAAAGGGAGAAGTCATGGAGTGACAAGAGCCTTGTTACTAAGGCCTACAACGCTGTCACTTGAGAGCATGTTTTTATTGATGGAGTGTTCCAAAGGGAGTATGCACCCTCTCCTCTTGCAGATTTTTATGAGAAGATTCTCATGGGAGGACTCACTCATGGACCTCACCTTCAGCTCACACATGATGCATGGTAAGAAGTACATTTATATACTTGTTGATTACTCTATTGAGTATTTGTATTTTCTCACCATATGTAAATAGTGCATTGCTCCACAAGGGAGCAAGGTTCTTTTTGGGTTTCATGGTCACTTTAGGGCCACATTTTGTAATGTTGATAACCCATATCTACATGAATTTGGGCAAGTGTTGTATTGCTTTGATTGTGCACAGCTAGTATATGTTTCTTCTTACTATTCCATAGTAGATGAGATAACATGCATAGCTACAAATTCTTTGAAGAACAACTTGCCACTTGATGCTCTGAATCAGCAGTTGGAAGGACTGTGCTGTATCCACCAGGGAGACCATGTGTATCATTCAAAATTGCACATAAGCTTCAGCCATTTTGTGATTTGGATGCCATATGGTGATGATGTGCCATTCATCTTGTATGGAATGGTTTGGGTTGGCATCGCTCATGACTTTAGAGGAAGGGTCCTTGGAGGCTCAATATTCTTCTTGCAATTGGAGGGGAATCATGTTGCAGCCCAAGATCAGCATGCCCTCTACACTTACCATAAGTGGAGAGGAGGATAGTGTGGGACAGGTCCTCTTGCCTATCATGTTCATGTATGCAGCCCACCTACACTTCAGGAGCCAAAGGCGGAGGAGATTCTTCATGAGTTGCCATACTGGAGGGTGACTCATTTCATATGGATGATAGCTTGGGGGTGGAGGTTTCACTTGGGAATGGGGATTTCCCATGAATTTTATACTCCATGACTTGAGAGGACCTCTAGACAGCACATAGTTGTCTCCTTGAGCATGCTACTTTTCCATGAGGATAACCATTTGGGATGTGCACGAAATGATGATTTGTTTTACTGGGGAGAGGCACTATGGAGTATCATTATGGAGACAACATATTATTCTTTGGAGAGATCATCATATGAGGATGCTATAGGAGGAGGGAAGGAGACTTTCCAGTTCTATCCTTGCATTTGCTTGAGGACAAGCAACATTTGGGAGGGGAGGACTGTAATATTCCTAAAATTAGCATGTAGCTAATTGGAATATTAGATTTTGATTTTTGCACCCAGTAGATGAATAAATGGGAAAAAGGACCCATATTTAACTTGTATTGATATAAAATCCCTCTTGGTATGAAAATGGGATAACTTGGTGGCTGGATTTTTCACCTCCTATCTGTGAACAGGAAAAGGATCATGATTGATTTAGTCAAGTTGACCAAGTCAACAATGCTGCCTAAGAGGGTGTGGCTTGCTTGAGAAGACAACGCAGTTTTGGAGGGAGAGTATTCACATGGTGTTAGAAACCCTAATAGGTGGGGCCCAAGGTGAGGAGGCTCACAAGCATTATAAGGAGGAAGATGGCAGACTTTTGAGGTTAGCTTATGGATTACATTTTCATGTATGCTTAGACACTTGAGCATTCTTCAGCTATTGAGTTGAGTATGAAGTGTTGTTTAGTACAAGGAATTCCTGCTTAGGGATTCCTTCTCCTTCATTGAGAGATCACTTGTAGGAGTTATGTTCTTCATTCTCCCATATATGGGCTTGAGGCCTAGCACCTCCTACATCTACAGAGTTATTCTTACAGCAGGAAACACAGTGTTGCTAGGTGTGCAGTGGGAGATTCACAACACCAGCTCTTGATATTATATTTCAGAGGAGGGAGCTCCCCTTCCTTTTCAAGATCTGTACAGGAGGTCCCGAAGCTTATTTGACATCTTGGAAAGTGGTAAAATCAGTTCCCATCCACTACAATGTAGTTTACTGGGGAAACTGCATCATTTTTTCCAGAGAAGCAGTTGCAGGGTTTGATCCCTTGCTTGTGAGCTCATTCCTTGGAGAAGGGGCCAACCCTTATCCCAGAAAGCTCTGTATTTCATTCTTCTTCTGTCACTTGTATATTTCAATCATATTTATCAAGTTCTGCAGTAAAATTGTGTTTTTCAGATCCACTCAAGAAACCCTTCCCGGGTTACTCTTATTTTGTATAAGAAGGGAGGAATCTCCATTTTCTCAGCCATTGATGCACTGTATACTCTAGATGGATCTTGTCTCATTATTTTCTGCATAAACCCTCACAAAAATAATTTTTTTCTTGCTTCATTACTTTCTGCATAAGCTAGGCTATGGGGTTTGGGCTTATTTGAGCTGCATTGACTTGGGGAGATTTGTTTATGTTGGCTAGAGTGATTTGTTTCACCTCTAATTTTGCATGTGAGTTGTATATCATGTATTCTAAGGGATCCAAGTCCCATTTCTCACTTTTATAATGCTATTTTATGAAGACGGCTATTTTATGCCCTATATTACTGCATTTCCCCACTTGGGAAGGAGGATATAGGCCATACTCTTGCTGAGGTTCTTTCATTTGTTGGTGAGAGGTTCTTTTATATCCAATGAAATTTTTTACATTTCCATGCTCATGATTTTTTGAAGCTCCAACTACGGAATATCTTAAGATATTCCATTTGTTGTAGAAAATCCCAATTTTGGGATATTACACTATTGGAGATGAGGAAGTACCTAAAACTGTACAATTATTCCTAAAATCCAAAAGCCAAAAATGGAATTTATCACTTGAAGGGAAAGACTAATTTATGATGGGAAAAATTCAAGTGAAACACTTGGATGAAAGGAAAATTACATGGAGTAAATTCAAGGAATATTTCCAAAGGAAAAAATTGTCAGAATGCTACTATAAGAGAAAAATACAGGAATACCTTGAGCTTTAAATGGGGAACATGACCACAGAGGAGTATGGTCGATTTTTTAATGATTTTTTGAGTTATGTGAGCTTTAAGATTGAAAAAATAAATTCAAAGATGTGTCAATGGGATTCTATATTTTTATGGAGACAGTCTTGAATTTGATGAACTCAAACCCTAGATGTAGCCATGAGAAAGGTAGAGAAAATGTATGAAAAAGGTAAGAACAAATTAGTCTTTAAAAGGACTTTGGGAATCAAGAAAAGGAATTTCTTGGAACAAAGGAAGAAAGGGTTTAAACCATCAACTTTCAAGAATAGTTCCTAGGTAAATCAACAAACATCACCCGCCCTTAATGCGACAAGAGGGGGTGATTTTTCACACAAGAAACCTCAATTCCATCACATTAAATGTTCAGGTTGTCAGAGAAATTATAGATACGGTTAAACCCACGAAGTTGGGTTACACTTTTGTGAGAATCGGGGCCGAAGAATATTTTTCTCAACAATTCGGCCAAACTTTTATAAAAGTTTGGCCAAACTATTATAGAGTTTGACCGAATTTTCGAAATCAGTTCGGCCGAACTCATTCTTCCATTTACATTGACGGCGTACTGATAGCATGGGAAAACAGATTTTTGGCTAGAGATTGGAAAATTGACAACATAAGTTCAGCCAATCTATTAGTTTGGCGGAACTCTTAAAATAATTCGACCGAACTTTAGTTTATAAATACACCAACCCAGACCCATTAATGGGTTTCGAGCTTATTATGTGTTTTTTTTCATTTGCTTATCGCGTCCTCGTCTGGTTCTCTACAAGGTCTTGGCAGAGTCTTGCTGGGTAAGGTAATTCCTGTTTGTTTTTTCTTTATTGTTGTTTTAATTTTTTTCATTTTATTTGAATTTTATCATTGTTTTTACGTTTGCAGGTAATTTTCCTTTGACTTCGTAATTTATTGCGGCCTCGTTGATCTCTGAAATGCAGCCTCGTCTTTGAATTGCGACCTCGTAACCGAATTGCAGCCTCAGCTCCGAATTGCGGCCTCGTCGCCGAATGGCGGCCTCGACTCCGAATTTCCAGGTTGGTACCCTACTATATATCCCACCTGCCTTTTAGAGTCGATATCATGAATGGAAACATAATTTGTAGAGGGTTTAATTAAATTAGGTAGATATATGTTATGGTTTTTGCTATTACCTCCGCTCATCACAAGTGTTGTGAAAATTGTCATAAAGAGTCCGTGGGAATTAAATAAATGAAACCTATGAACCATATTAATTTAATAGAAATGGAGGTAACGAGAGATATCAATACAACTGCGTGTTAGGGTATGTAATCATGTGATAATTTTAAACTTCCACTGATCCTATCACACAGAGATAACATAACTCAAGTTGAGTCCAGTGAAACCATAGTTATTTAATATTGTCAAACAATATAAGACTTTTATATGGTGACTATGCTAATTCATGGCTTGGTCCTCGAGACCTGGTTTACAAAATATAAGGCTCAATTTTGTTTCGTTTGTCATATGTTGTTCATCGTCCTTTTTTGTGTAAACTTAGACTCTAACTCAGATACAGATATTTGGTGGGTAATGTTGTTTTTAGATCTGTTTTTATCCTATTATGTTTTATGGTCTAATTGGCAGAGATCCTGTCTCTCCTACTAGTTTTTTCCAGAACTATGTATTGCCAATATAATCCTCAAAATGATGAACATGTAACTGATATTATATAATAATAACAGTATTTTTTTCTTCCTAATTTTTTTTTTTAAATAACATCACAATTTACAGGTAAGTCATCATCAAGTTTTATGAACCTATATTGGCTGGAATAAGGTTCGAATAATAGTTATAAAAAAAACTCTGTAATGACTTTCCAACTGGAGAGATTAGGAGGAGGTTCTGCCATGAGTGCTCAACATGATACACTCTTGACCTTTGTTAGAATCATTTTAGTCTCAGTATTAACTAGTCACCACTAGTTGTGTTGTCATTATTTGTGTTGTCTCAATATATGACAATTACTAATATCTCGAAGAAGCTTATACTCAAACCAATAACTGCTAAGATAGATATTACAGACCTATAGAAAATAAGAAAGCCAATACAGATTGATAGACTGGAATTGAGAAAAGGTAGAATAAATCATACTGGTATAAAAAAGGAAAGCTCATATTGAGATCGGGGTCAAATATTAGCTCATGGACATTTAAACTAGGACAACAAGCCTTTTTTCAATGGACATCCACTTAAGAAGGTCTTTCAAAATATTGATTTTCCTGATAATCATGCTGCCAGCTAATAATAGCTGCCCAATGACTTGGGAAGCTAAGATATTAGAAGAAATAGGAATTTGCACTATCTTCATCACATGGCCCTCTTTTAGGACAAGGTTCCATACATAACACTAATTTAACAAGACAATTGCTTCCAACATTCCCATGATAACTTGTTCACTCCCTCGCTTTCGAGGTATGAAAATAAAAATAAATTTTCTAATTCATTTTCTAAAATCCCTCCTCTATCTAATATGCTTATATTATAGAGAAATATAAATAGGTCCCTATTGTCGTAAAACACAACACCCCTCCCCCCCCCATTTTTGACATATGTACTTCAAATAATGGGGACCCTTTCTGCAAATTTTTTTGCTAAACACCTTTTTAGGATTTTCATTAAGTTAATTATCCTACATTTTTGTCATTTTTTTATCTTCCTCTAAATTTTGTTTCGATTGCTTTATTGAATCCATTTTTTACAAGCTTTCCAACAATACTTGTTTCGCTCCATTTGGTCAACCGATTTTTAAATGGCACTCCTTTGAAGTTTTGATCATTTTCTCGCTTCAGTTAAAAAATGTATAAAGTGTACCAATATTTTAATTCTCGTAGTTAAAATAGTCATTCATTGTAAATATTAACTTTTAGTTCATTTTTACTAATTTTTTCATTTTTATTAACGGTCCTACAAAATGACCCAGCTGAATTGTACAATAAATGCAAATACTTTTCGGAATAGTGGTAATATACTCCAACTTGCTATTTTAAAACAAATTTCCAAACCCAAAATTCCAAAATTTCAAAGTGGCTATAGTCTAAATTGTAGGATGATTAATCACACGTGGGTCCCATTTCACACCCCTTCACATCCTTCCGAAAAACAAAAATGTGATCTTATAATTTTTATGATGAAATATTTATGATTGCGATATTGAGATATCGCATATCGCATATCGCAAACTTATTAAAATTCCAAACTCACCATTTAAAAAAGTTGCGATGTGCGATTTTTCTTAATACGATGGGTTTTTAAGTTTTATCCAAAGTTTTGGTTCACCTTATAACTCCCGCTCACCTCACGCTCACCTCACTCACCCTCCACCTCACTCCCTCACCTAACTCTTCCCTCCATTAACACTCATCATCGCTTATCACTCAATACTCTCCTCTCCTCTCCTCCTCTCCCTCACATGAAGCATTCCAAATTGTTTTGAATTATTGATTAAAAGAAATTATATTATATAATAGTATAATTAATATTATGTTTTAATTATAATTTTAATATAATTCAAATTATAATATTAATATAATATTTCAATATTTTAATTAATCAATAAATCAAAATTTTAAATTAGTTTAATTTTATTTTCAATTAGTTTTTATTAATTAAAATTAATAATGTAATTATAATTAATTAATAGATAATTATAACTTAATTTAGAATTAGATGTAACTGAATTAGATTAATAATATAATTACAATTAATTAGAATTAATTAATTAAAAAATATAATCTAATTTAGGATTAGAATTTAATTAAAAATTCTGATTTCAAAAATTCCAGAATTCTGTCCATTTTAATATGCAAAATTTGGAAGCTCATAAATGAAGTTTTACTTGGCCAAATGAGGCACAGGATGGCTCATTAGATAGATAAAATCATTGAGAGAATCTCTGAAGTTATTTCATTTCTATATTTTATCATTAATTGGGTTAAAATTCAGCAGAAAATCAAGCTCTGAATTTTAAACAAAATCATTTTCTGAGTTTTATTTTCTGCATTCTTCATTTGCCCACAATTTTTTATAAGATCAGATCCATTTGTCAATGATATCCTTGATCAATTAGATCATCACAGGCATCAATATAAAACTTAGATTTCATTTTCAATTATTTATTTAATTAAGTTTTAATTGGATTTATTTTCATTTCTAGATTCAAAATTTTGATTTTACTTTTGATTTGTTTTTGCAGGAAAACAATTGAAGAGATGAGAAGAAGAAGATCTAAATCAATGAGAAAGCTCCAACAATTGAATAATATTTTTGATCCAATGAAAATTGATTGAGTAAAACCACTCTTCAAACAAACTTTTTAATGAAGAAATCCTTTTGTAAATATTATAAATAACAGATTGCAAAATGTAATGGGGCCTTCTCTCCTATGCAATTATGGAATTCTTGATGGCACTATTGTCTAGAGGATTTAGAGGTGTAGGGTGAGAGGAGAGGAATCTCAGATCTAGAGATTATTGAGGTTTTTCTTTTACATTCTGAGTTATGTATATTGAACTGAGTTTTGTACTACTGTAGCTCTGATTTTGAAAGAAGAAGTTCAAGCATTGTAAAATACTGTTAGAGACTGGAGCTAGAGAAATCGACTTAATAAATTGGTATTTATAATATGATTATTTTAAATGTTGGTTTCATTTTATGATAACAGGAATGTGTCAATTTACTCGCATACTTGTGCACATCTATTAGTATGAGTAATTTGCCTCAATTTATGTTATTATTTGTCTCTACTCTTATGGGTTGAATTTTGATTTTTGAGTAACTATTTACTCAAAAATCTGTCTTATAAAACTGATTTATTAGTGATATGTTGTGAACTATTTCCGCATGTTATTGTTTAATTATTCAAGTTACTGATTAAATGATCAATATCATTTTGAGAACTACTTCCTGAGTGTTGTTGATTGATTATTTCAGTTAAGAGGTCTCTAGATAGAATGTGTTTGGTATTCACAGTGTTAGTTAATTGAACTACTTCGTTAGCTTGATATTCATTTAAAACAAACATATTTAAATCTCAATTATTTAAAACATCTTTCTCTCAGTTGGGATAGATCTATATCTGCCTAATTGAGATAGGATTAAAATAGTTTCTTTTGCTTGCATCTTAGAATAATATTGCATATAGATTAAATTATACATCCCTTAAAAAGTCATCTTCCCAAAGAGGAAAAACTTTAGTTGTGGCTTGGCTAAGCCCAAATTAGCTTAAGGATCACTTTCTTGTCTGATCGGCAAGAGAAATGATCTGATGTCTCTTTCTCATTGATAGATAAAAGTCATATTTTAAGCCAATGGAGATTGAGAGAAAGTAACTGGACCTAGTTAAACCACTCAGAACCACCATTTCAAACAGAAAAAGAACTGCTTTAAGGTCCAGACCAGGTGGTCATCCCACATGTTGTTTCAGTGAATTTCGAGGCCTCAACATTTTGGCGCTAGAAGGAGGGCCTGAGGCTTGTTTTCCTTGTGATTTTTTGTATTCTAATATTTTATCTTTATTACAATGGCTCCTTTAAAACTCCCAATTTGGAGTTGTATTTCTGGATGGGCATCTTCCATTACTCCACCAGAAATAGTAAGACACTTTTCTCAGGTAAATTTTAACGGTAAGATGAATAATTTTGCATTTGATCATACTTTACAATTCATTCAAAAATTTTCAAATCCTACTTTTCATGATATTGATGGAGATATTTTATGCAATATTTTTACTCTTACATTCTTGGCAAAGGCCACGAGCTAGTGTCAATCACTTCCAGTTGCCTCAATCCACACTTGGGAACAATTTATTACAATATTCCTTTGTAAATTTGATGGATATATCTACAAATAGGTATATGAAGATTTTGAAGATCTATGAAGGTTTGAAGGTGAGTCTTTAATTGATTTTACCATCAGGTTTTGTTTAAATTGTTTAAAATTTAAAATTGCAGATAAACCTTCAAAAGAAGAATTATTAGATTGGTTTGACATATTTTCTCTCTTCCTTCCATTCATAATCCATGTGAAATTATTTCAAACTTTGATCAATCTCCTCCTAACTTCATTGACATAAGTAAGAATTCCAATATAGAGGTACAACAAATAATGATGAAATGGACTCTATTTTGTATAATCAATTCCTTCAATTTCTGCACATTTCTTATAGTATTGAGAAAGATCAAGGTGAACCTTTACACGTCAATGAATTTCAATCAAGAAGCTTGGAAAATTTCACTGATCAATTGCAAGAAAATATTAGCAGTAGTATTGAAAAAGATACCGCTTCGAAATCTGAAAATCAGTATGCATTAGAATCAGAAAATCAGATCATTAGCAAGTACCAACATTAATAAAAGTTTCCAATAATATGCAATCTGCTATACAAATTTCTGAATTCTTTCATGATGAGAAAATTCTAAATTCATATTAAGAAATCGAAATTCTTCAAGAAAGCATAAGTAGCCAAGTAAAAGATCTTAAATTTTAAATTTGTAATGAATAAATTTCACAAGAGTTTTCAAATAGAGATAGTTTCAAATGCATTTTTTCATATTCGTATTTTTCTCTTTATCCTGATAATTTTTCTACTAATAATTTATCCTCTCTTAATGTTAACGATGTTTCAAAAAATAGAGAGTTTTCTCTAAATGAATTTCCGATTAGTTTTTATCAGGATAGAGAATTAATTAATTATCATTCTTCTGGCATTAATGAACATGAGCTCAATATTCCTTCTTGTTTTGATACATTGAATGATATCGAAGAGAATTCTAATGAATGTCTTAAGGTCATTTATGATAACTAATTTGACATTGAGGATATTGATTTTTCTTCTTTACAATTGAATTCTCATGATCAAAGTCTAATCACATGTGAAATTGAAGAACAATATAATTTAGAAATTGTTCCAAATAGTTCTAATTTTCAAACAAATAATCATACTTATGATTTCAGCATTCAAGAAACCATTCCAATTTATGATTTATATGATGAACGAGCTCGCATTCCGATTCAAAGTCATATCCTTCTCTCTAATTCACAAGTGGGTATCATCAATCATTCTAATTGCATTATTTTGCCCAATTCTTGTGAAGAGGAAATTACTTTAATTCACTCCCAATTGTGTTGTAACAATAATTGTAACACTAGTGTAAACTATGATTCAATTTTGTTATTATTTCAACATTTATTTTTAACTTTAGATTTATTTTCTGGTTTTAGTCCTAGATTTTTAGATACTTTGTGTTGGCATATTAAAAATTTCAATATTGAACACTCAATTGATGTATTACCTTAAGGGAAAAATGAAGATTCAAATTATAATTGTGAACATCAAAAGTTATTAAACTTCCAATTTCACTTGATGTCCATTCCTTATCAATTACTTCTTACTTGTCAAGAGCAGTGCCAAAAAGAGAGTGTATTTTCACTTTATGACCAACAATATAATTCAATTAATAATCTTATATTGGATTTATCGAACTTTCATCCATTTCTCATTGATCAATTTGAAAAATATTTTTAAAGTTTTTCCTCACGGAAGATTGTTAATAATTTAGCACTTAAACATAACATTAACAAAATCACACATGCCATTCTTTCTGAAAGATCATTTCTACAACTTGGCCTGTCATCTTCTCTTTTAAACCTGTACCACTCAATAATGGAAATCCATTCAGATTTCTATGATCCAATTGAAATTCAGTTGGAAAGGACATTTCAGGAGAAGGTAATGGTGAATAATATACTAACAATAAAGATACATTCTGCTTTTAGATTTAGTTTTTGTAGTTTAATTATATTTTCATTTTTACTAATGTAAATACATGCAGGAATTAAAATGCTTACATGGTTATATTGGAAGTATGACTATAGCTAGTCATGTTTCCTTTATTAAGTTAGAAATAGGAATAGATTAATTTTCTTTTCTATTTGCATTTATTTCATTATTTCATATTTTCAATAAAACAAGTAATGAATCCAATTTATTTTGGGCATCCCATTTCAATTATAGAAAAGGAACCTAGAAAATTTTAGAAGTTCTTGAATTATCCGATCATAATTATTTGTCAAGCCTTCAACTTTCTTGTGTTTCAAAATTCATAACATTGAACATATATGAAAAAATTCCAAGAATTTTCTACTACTTGACAATTTTGACCCACAAGTAATTCTAAGAACTAATTTTTACTACTCTTGTATTCTGATTTAATTTTGGAAATGATGTAATTTGAAAAAATTAATTACTTAGCATTTTATATTAAAATAAGAAGGTGATGTTGAGCTTACGAAAATTTTGAGAAAATTTGGGAGAACTTGAAGATTCATGAGGTAAACTTACAATAAAAAATTTTCCAGGTATGTGTTTACAGGTTCATCATCATCTATTGTTTATTTTTCTTTCAAAATTTGTTTCTTATTTCTATTTTGTTTTATGTGCAGATCTTTATTAACTTGATTATGTAGATCTGAGATAAGAAAGAAGCCAACCCTTGTTTCCAAAATTTGAAACATGTTCAGGGAACTATTTATTATTTCATCTAGAATTTGAAAGATATCTAAAATTTTCTTATACTGAAATCCTGATAAGTCTTAATAAATTGTCAGAATAATAATATCAGATCACTTTATTTACAACTCTCTTTGTAAGAAAGTTCTGATAAAATTAATTTCCAATAAAACAATTTCGACATTTAATTAAATTATTAAAGGGTTATTTATTATAAAGCAAAGTTAAATCACTCACTTTACTTTTGAATTGAATACTTTAAAGAAATCATTGACCCCACATATGGCTCATTATATATCACAAATCACATATCATAGGTTCTGAAATGAGCATACACTAAATATACCCGACCTCCTAATATTCTCATTCCCTCCAATCTCTGATGATCTCTTAGTTTGATATTGCATTATATGTATCACAACATTTGATCAGAGGCAACTCTTAACAATTTCCTATAGGAAACCTTCGATGCATATCTTATGAATTAGTTTCAATACTCTCACTCATTTTTCGATAAAATTACTTTGCCAAAATTGCGATGTTCATATAACCCGGACCCGATATGACATTTAAATCCTCTTTTATAGATATCGCGTCCGTTTATAAATCGTAAAATCGGTAGAGGCATATATTTAAAATTTCCGATGTCCTCGATCCGATATGAAATTAAAATTTATATAATAAAAATATCGGGTCTGTTCTTCATCGCACATCGACGCATCAATGAAATTACATTTCACATATCAGAAATTTTAGTGGTTATTGTTAAAACCTCACCCAGTAAGTTATATTAGTTGTGATGTGATAAGTGACAAGGTAAGGATATTTTTATGCAATGATAGACATATTGCATATCGCACGAGATAAGTAATATGTTTAAAGATAAAAGTTGGAATGAGCGATGTGGAGTTTGCTGCGAATTGTGAAATCAGAAAATCGTAAAATTGAAAAAGAGTTAAGTTTTGAAATATGCGGTAAGGTAAGTTATAAAATATGCGAAGTGAAACTGTGTGTAATTGATCACTGTTTGTATGGGCTGCAAAACCAAAGTTCTGCGCATATATTTTGATATTCGCAATCACATTGTATCAGTCATTTACCACTTTTTCATTATCACAAGAATAATATCAGCGTTTTAATTCATTCACAAGCTTTAATCTTCCGATATGACTATTCTCTGATATCACATTCATCCCTTTGCAGTTTCCCATCGCACATGCTCATCTCGAGACATTTCTATCACAATAATTATATCGCATTGCTAACTCAAATAAAGCTTTGGCTTTAAGATCTTTTGATGTGATAAATTTCGATATTTGGCTTTCCACCATTGCCTTTTAAATTATTATGTAAAGAGCTCAATCGCATATCGACAAAAGTGTAACTTTTAGACTTTAAGTTATGCATGGCAAAGAATCTCGCAACGCGAAAAAATCAACATGGTAATGTGTCGATGATTAATTCATATTTTTACTTTTTCTTTTATTCTGAATTTCTCTCCATACTTATCATATAGAGATTCAAATCCTCTTTATATACTATTACATTATTTGAGATTTTGAATCAACTTTAATACTTTGGGGCTGATATAAATTCAGAATGGAAGAAGCAAAAAGAACATTCATTGCTACAATTCATAAACAAGCATAACTTCATCCTTATTTTTGATGGATTCAATTTATTTATGATTCCTTGAACATGAAACATTTCTTTCCTTTAGTTTGTTGGTAATATGATGCAGAGTGTTGTCCTTGATGGCAACCCACTGAATGAAGATGAAGACATGAGATTGTTGACATGTGTTGTCCTTGATGGCAAACCACCTGATGAAGTTATTCTTGACCTGATGGACTTGGTAAATGATGTAAATCTAATATGAAATGATGTTTGTTAGCAATATGATGCTGAGTGTTGTCCTTGAATGGAAACCCACTTGATGAAGATGATGATGATGACAACTTACTTGATGAAGTTGTGCTTGACAGAATATGTTTTGATGATCTAAATCTGATGTATCTACAGTGAATAAAGAAGGCAATGAAGAAAGGAATTCAGCATGTGCTAAATCTATGGTGAAAAAAATATGTCTCTAGGCATACGCGGATTTGTCTAAGGGAAGTCGCGTATGCACGCGGAAAAGAACGTGCCAAGTCGCGTATGGGCAAAAGCGCTCATAAAGTGCAAAACCAGGGGTAACCACCATGGTATTGACCCATTGTATTGAGTAATGATTCGTCTAAATGACCCCATCCAGGAATACCATCGGAAGTAATGTGGTTTTGGCTCATGGTATTGAAAAAGGGTAAACCTATATAAAGAGAAGAAATTCATTGTGCAAATCATGTGTGTGGGTGCAAGAGTCTGAGCTTGAATGAATACTTCTCTCTGAAGTATATCTGAATGGAAAGGGTTACAATTGAATGATAGATCTGAATGCATGATGCACCAATGATGAAGAAGGGTATCTAGATCTGAAATGTACTTGTATTTGCTAGATCTGTTTAGATCTGAGATGAGGCGAACATCTGTCTGGAGTAAAGGGTAAAATCTGTTTGATGTATTTGTTCTGAAGAATTGCAATGACCTAAATGTCTGAATAACCATACGCTAGTTTGACGCAGAGGAAGAGCGTATATACGCAGCTTCGCTGAAGAGAAAGCGCGTATGCGCAGTGAAATTAGCTCTGTAATATGTACAGAACTGTACGCGGGTTTGTATGGTAGAAGGCGCGTATATACGCGGTATCAGTGAAAGGAAAGCGTGTATGCAAACTAGGGTTTGCTGAAGCATGAGTATGAAATGTCTGATCTGTTCTACTGTGTTACTGCTATCTGTCTGGGTTATCTGAATTGACAAGTATCTGATGGTGATGTATGTTTGAGCTTAAAAGTATGGAGTGGGTCCAGTCTGAAAATATGATGAAACGTGGCCTGCAAGTGGTGTCCTAAAGGAAGCTTTGGATCCAGTGTGAAAATTGATGAAACGTGGTCCGTAGAGGTGCTGAGGGTTGTAGCCTTCAGTCAGGGGGTTGTAGCTCCCTTCCAGGAGAGGCTGGTAAACGAGATCAGGGGGTCGTAGCTCCCTTCCAGGTGAGGCTGGTAAACGAGATCAGGGGGTCGTAGCTCCCTTCCAGGAGAGGCTGGTAAACGAGTCAGGGGGTTGGAGCTCCCTTCCAGGAGAGGCTGGTAAACGAGCGCAGGTGGGTGCCTGCGTGCTGGTAGAGTCTGCACCATCACATATGTTGTAAGATGTTTTCTCTATAATAAAATATTGAAGGCTGAGCAACTGCAGCGGTGGTTTTCTCCCGACTTGGTTTTCCACCTAAAAATCCTGGTGTTCATGTGTGATGCTTTGTGTGATGGTTTATTCTGTTCTTACTGCACATGTTTACTATTTATAGAACATATAATGAATGAATGATGGAATGATATATGTGAAGAACTAATGGCACAATTAGATCTCTGGGTATACGCGAGTTTTATGAAGGATATCCGCGTGTATACACTAGTTGTCTTCAGAAAAGTAGCGTATGGGTTTTAGAGCATGAAAAAGTAAAAAGTTTCAGTTTGCCCTAAATACTGATTCACCCCCCCCCCCTCTCAGTATTTTTCCCAACATAGTTAACTGCTTTTTTTACTTTAGATTTAATAAATAATTATTTTGAGTCAATAAAACTTATTCATGCTATTAATTCTAATTAAATAAAGAAGCTAACTTGCATTAGAGAAAATGATCCTTCTCAGGTAAGTTTAAATGCAGTTCTCCAATGGTAAGTTTCATGTGCCCACTTTCATTTATTTCCATTTTTTCATATTTTTTTGCTTTATTTTTTGCTACTCTCAAACTCTGTTTTCAGGTCTTCATAAACCTTTCACACCTCTACCAGATTAGTTTTCAAAGTTCATTTTATTTTTCCCTATGATATTCTTGAGAGAAGTGGTAATGATCCTCATCGAATCAGCTAGACTGGGGAGTTTTTGAACCTTTAGTCTATTTATTTAAAGCATTAATTTTATTAGAAAATAGTTAAGATGCTTTTATGCAAGTTTTTTCTTGAAGAAGAAAATTTGCAACAGACAGAAACTTCTCATTCAGCATATTATCTATCATAACTATTATTCACCTTCTACATTTTGAGATCCTCATTTTTATATAACTCTACAAGATAAAAATTTTAAAATCTCAACATAGGAATGAACGTACATATGCTTATTTTCTTTTATAATCCTTTGTTGATAAATTCATATAAGAAATACTGTTAGAGTTTAGATTTTAAATTTTGTTTTTCTTTTAGTTTTTTTTTTCTTTCTTCATTTTTTATTCACTAATTTCTTTTCTTACTTTAGTTTAGGAATTATTTTCCTTTTTTTTCAGTTTTGATTTGATTTTGGTGACTTTTCCATGACTTATGTAAAAGTCATTTTACTTACCTTACAATTATTGACATACATGGAAAATCTTTTACTCTATCCATTTAAGTGAATTTCATTTATCATTAAAGACATATCTTTATGGAACCATAAATCAATCTTACTTTAAATATTTTTCATAGAGGAACACGCATCCTTTCTAAGTGATTGAGTTTAATTTTTAAAGGAAAGAACTGATTTGAGTTTAAGACAATGAATTCCTCCCACCCCTCCACATAAAAAGCCTTTGATTGATAGTTGCAGGGAAATAATTTGGAGCAAACATTATGAAAGTACTATGTCCATTAAATATAAAATCTCTATGACCATCCCACCTCTTTTACTCAAATACATCATAAAAAAAATCTTACAAATGTGCTTATCAAAAGAGTGATAAAAAGAGGAAGCATGAGAAATAAAAGTAAACTCGTCGGGGCTATGGACGCTCGCTGGCTACGGGACTAGGCTTGTATGGCATAAAAGACAACTTCGTCGGGGTACTGTTCAGGCTTGTTGGCAGCGAAGCGATTTCAGAGACAATCTTAAAATGGATATATGCTTTATCAAAAACTCCTATCTCTACCTTCTTCTATTTTTCACACGAGGAAAAAAGAAAATCTCCCCAAATTTGGATTCATCAGTTTTACTTGAGTCTCTTCTTTATACTTATCTTTAAAAACTCATATTGCTTAATCTATTTATGTGGAACCTATGGAAATTGTTTACTGCTAGTCAATTTCGTGATTTCCATTATTTTTAACCTTTGGGTAAATTTAAGTTCGTTATCTTTAATCGGATATAACTGGTCCTTCTCTCGCAGGTCATCATTGTTGTGATAAAACACAACCCCCCCATTTTTGACTTATGTACTTCAAATAATAGGGACCCTTTCTGCAAAATTTTTGGCTAACACCTTTTTAGGGTTTTCATTAAGTTAATTATCCTACATTTTTGTCAATTTTTCATCTTCCTCGAAATTTTGTTTCAATTTCTTTATTGAATCCATTTTTTTACAAGCTTTTCAATGATACTTGTTTCGCTCCATTTGGTCAACCGGTTTTTAAATGGCACTCCTTTGAAGTTTTGATCATTTTTTTGCTTGGATTAAAAAATGTATAAAGTGTACCAATATTTTAATTGTCGTAGTTAAAATAGTTATTCATTGTAAATATTAACTTTTAGTTCAATTTTACTAATTATTTCATTTTTATTAACGGTCCTACAAAATGACCCATCTGAATTGTATAATAGACAAAAATACTTTTCGGGATATTGGTAATTTACTTCAACTCGTTATTTTAAAACAAATTTCCAAACCCAAAATTTCAAAATTGCAAAGTGGCTATAGTCTAAATTGTAGGATGGTTAATCCCATGTGGGTCCCATTTCACACCCCTTCACATCCTTCCAAAAAACAAAAAATGCGATCTTAAAATTTTTATGATGAAATATTTGCAATTGCGATATTGAGATATCGCATATCACAAACTTATTAAAATTTCAAAACTCGTCTTTTAAAAAAGTTGTGATGTGCGATTTTGGTTTATACGATGGGTTTTTAAGTTTTATCCAAAGTTTTGGTTCACCTTATAACTCACGCTCACCTCACGCTCACCTCACTCACCCTCCACCTCACTCCCACACGTCAT
Organism: Pinus albicaulis; assembly: GCA_034641835.2. Taxonomy (NCBI): domain Eukaryota; kingdom Viridiplantae; phylum Streptophyta; class Pinopsida; order Pinales; family Pinaceae; genus Pinus; species Pinus albicaulis. Next base: position 826,393,292 of record CM076575.1, read on the forward strand.
CACTCCCTCACCTAACTCTTCCCTCCATTAACACTCCTTATCCTCCCTTATCATTCCATACTCTCCTCTCCCTCACGTGAAACATTCAAAATTGTTTTGAATTATTAATTAAAAGAAATTATATTATATAATATTATAATTAATATTATATTTTAATTATAATATTTAATTATAATTTTTATATAATTAAAATTAGAATATTGATATAATATTTTAATTTTTAATTAATCAATAAATCAATTTTTTAATTAGTTTAATTTTATTTTCAATTAGTTTTTATTAATTAAAATTAATAATGTAATTATAATTAATTAATAGATAATTATAACTTAATTTAGAATTAGATTGTAACTGAATTAGATTAATAATATAATTACAATCAATTATCATTAATTAATTAAAAACTATAATCTAATTTAGGATTAGAATTTAATTAAAAAATTCTAATTTTTAGCCCAAGCAACAAAAATTCCAGAATTCTGTCACTTTTAATGTACAAATTTTGGAAGCTCATAAATGAAGTTTTACATGGCCAAATGAGGCCCAAGATGGCTCATTAGATAGATAAAATCATGAAGAGAATTTCTGAAGTTGTTTCATTTCCATATTTTATCATTTTTTGGGTCTAAAATTCAGCATAAGATCAAGCTCATAATTTTAAACAAAATCATTTTCTGAGTTTTATTTTCTGCATTTTTCATTTGCCCACAACTTCTTCTAAGAGCAGATCCATTCGTGAATGATATCCTTGACCAATTAGATCATCACAGGCATCAATAGAAATCTTAGATTTCATTTTCAATTATTTATTTAATTAAGTTTTAATTGGATTTATTTTAATTTCTAAATTTGACATTTTGATTTTATTTTTGCATTTTAATTTTGTTTTTGATTTGTTTTTGCAGGAAAATAGTTGAAGAGATGAGAAGAAGAAGATCTCAATCAATGAGAAGGCTCCAACAATTGAATAATATTTTTGAACCAATGAAAATTGATTGAGAAAAACCACTCTTCAGACAAACTTTCTTATGAAGAAATCCTTTTGTAAATATTATAAATAACAGATTGCAAAATGTAATTGGGGCTTCTCTCCTCTGCAATTTTGGAATTATTGATGGCACTATTGTCTAGAGGATTTAGAGGTGTAGGGTGAGATGAGAGGAATCTCAGATCTGGAGATTATTGATGTTTTTCTTTTACATTCTGAGTTATGTATAATGAACAGAGTTTTGCACTACTGTAGCTCTGATTTTGAAAGCAGAAGTTCATGCATTGTAAAATACTGTTAGAGACCGGAGATGGAGAAATGGACTTAATAAATTGGTATTTATAATACTGTTATTTTAAATGCTAGTTTTATTTTATGATAACATGAATCTGTCAATTTACTCTCATACTTGTGCACTTATGTCGGTATGAGTAATTTTCCTCAATTTATGTTATTATTTTTCTCTACTCTTACGGGTTGAATTCTGATTTTTTAGTAACTATTTACTCAGAAATCTATCTTATAAAACTGATTTATTGAATAGTGATATGTTTTGAACTATTTCCACATGTTATTGTTTAATTATTCAAGTTACTGATTAAATTATCAATATCATTTTGAGAACTACTTCGTAAGTGTTGTTGACTGATTATTTCAGTTAAGAGGTCTCTATATAGAATGTGTTTGGTATTCACAATGTCGGTTAATTGAACTACTTCGTTAGCTTGATATTCATTTAAAACAAATATATTTAAACCTCAATTATTTAAAACATATTGCTCTTAGTTGGGATAGATCTATATCTACCTAATTGAGATAAGATTAAAATAGTTTCTTTTGCTTGCATCTTAGAATAATATTGCATATATATTAAATTCTACATTTCTTAAAAAGTCCTCTTCCCAAAGAGGAAAAACTTTATTTGTGGCTTGGCTAAGCCCAAATTAGCTTAAGGATCACTTTTTTGTCTGATCGCAAGAGAAATGATCTGATGTCTCTTTCCCATTGATAGATAAAAGTCATATTTTAAGCCAATGGAGATTGAGATAAGGTAACTGGACCTAGTTAAACCAGTTAGAACCACCATTCCAAACGGAAAATGAGCTTCTTTAAGGTCTGAACCGGGTGGTCATCCCCCATGTCGTTGTAGCGAATTTCAAGGCATCAATAATCCCAAAACTAGTGCATGAAAGGTTTCTGGAATGTTTTAATTTATAAGACAATTGCTTCCAACATTCCCATGATAACTTGTTCACTCCCTCGCTTTTGAGGTATGAAATTAAAAATAAATTTTCTAATTCATTTTCTCAAATTCCTCCTCTATCTAATATTCCTATATTATATAGAAATATAAATAGGTTACAAAACTAGCGTATGCAAGGTTTTTGGAATGTTTTAATTTAATAAGACAATTGCTTCCCACATTCCCATGATAACTTGTTCACTCCCTGACTTTCGAGGTATGAAATTAAAAATAATTTTTCTAATTCATTTTCTAAAATCCCTCCTCTATATAATATGCATATATTGTAGAGAAATATAAATAGGTCCCAAAACTAGTGTATGCAAGGTTGCTCGAATGTTTTGATTTAACTAGACAATTGCTTCCAACATTCCCATGATAACTTGTTCACTCCCTCGCTTTGGAGGTATGAAATTAAAATTAAATTTTCTAATTCATTTTCTAAAATCCCTCCTCTATCTAACATGCCTATATTATAGAGAAATATAAATATGTCCCAAAACTAGTGTATGCACAACATTACAAAACAAAGTTCATTTTATAAATCAATTTTGTTAATTTGCATATTTGATGGTTTACAAGGTTATATATTAGCCCTATGCCAATAGATTTATTTGATTCGTAAAAAAAATTATGTTGTATAGAACTATGTTTCCCTTATTTTGGAGGAGACAATATATTTGTTAATCCATGGTTCCCCAAATTTTACCCATTCACTACATCTATAGCCAAAATGCAAGTGGGATCGCCTCCCTAATATTCCCCTCAATTTTGGAATTTATAAGTATTTAATGATATCAAAGGTACCTTGGATAGTTACATAGAAGTAGATCTTGAGAGGAATATGAAGAGTTTTCATACATATGCTAGAATATATGTAAATATCGACATCGTCCGTGATCTACTAGAAACATTTCTCTTTAAGAGGAAAAATTTAAGTTGGTATGGGGTCATCCAATTCCAATTCTCTGTTTTAAAATTTTATGAAATCAACCCTCCTAAAATTTCCCACCCTTGTGACCATGGCATCATTTCCTATGCTTTACACTCTAATTTCATATATTTAAGACATTCTATATTTACTCTCTACTCTGAACTAGTTAGTTATCAAACTCGAAAAGATACTAAACCCAGAGGGGAATGGAAGAAAAATTGAAAACCCTGTAAAAAAAATTGAAAACTGAGAATTAATAAATATATTTCACACTTATGGGAATTAGACTCATAAGGAACAACTCTAAGAAAACTGAAAAATAACAAAATGTTAGTTTCAATAGAGAACCCTATAAACAAAATTGAAAACAGAGAATTAATAAATATATGTCACACTTATGGGAATTAGACTCATATGGAACAACTCAAAGAAAAATGAAAAATAACAAACTGTTAGTTTCAATAGAAATGAAAAATAACAACTGCAAATCTTGAAAACCATGCCATTCAGAAAATTCATTCTTTCAGTGCCTTGAAATATACAGGGAAAGGAAGATAATAGCATTTCAGGTAGGGAATATAAATATTTCATAACATAACTCTGATATATAAGCACAATCTTCAATTCCATTGTTTTTTAGGTAAAGTACTATCTTCACATTAAAGCATTTTATAAGGTTACTCTAAAACTAAAGGCTTTCACCCATTAATTAAAGGCAAAATTTAAGGCCTAAAAACTGAACTTAAAGTGGTTGAACTTCCATAGGATTTTAGTCTATCTGTTGAGTTTTAACTTGTACAAGGTTCTATAGGTAGAGTCTATAAAGGGCCAGGTAATGTTAACTTCTACAAGTTCTATAGCTAGAGTCTGTAAGGGGCCAAGTAGCCTCTGGATCTCATCTCTTATGAAAGGTGACATATCCAGTAAATGCCCCTACAGTCAATCTCTAGAATAGATATAAATATAATTTCTTCATTTTAATATCCATAAACCACAACCACTTTAAGAAAAATCGTGTACATGTGTCATTTCTCCCATAAACTCTTAAGGAAAACTTTAAAGCATGTGTCATTGGATTTTTCCCATTAACTTTAAAGCATGTGTCATTTCTCAAGGCTTTCTCCCATTAATTCAAGGCAAACTTTAAGGCCTAAAAACTGAAAGTAGGTGAAGTTCCGTAGGATAGGATCTCCCAAACTCAGATGGATGAAAAAGTAAAATGTTAAAATTGGAGTGTTTTATGATGTAATGGATCTTAATAATCTAGATTGACATGGCTGTATTGAACTTCCATCGAATAGGATCCCCTAAACTTAAGGTGAGTAAAATGTAAAATGTTAAAAGTGGAGTGTTTAATGATGTAATGGATCTTAATAATCTAGATTGACATGGCTGTATTTTATTAATGTACCTAAATTTACACCTTCCATGTTGCTTTATTCTTGTAAAATGTTAAAAGTGGAGTGTTTTAGGATGTAATGGATATAAATAATCTAGATTGTGTTAAATATGATGTGATGGATCTCAATAATCTAGATTGACATGGCTGTATTTTATTAATGTACCTAAACTTACACCCTCCATGTTGCTTTATTCTTGTAAAATGTTAAAAGTGGAGTGTATTAATGTACCTAAATTAACACCTTCCATTTTTCTTTATTTTTTTTAAATGTTAAAAGTGGAGTGTTTTATGATGTAATGGATATAAATAATCTTGGTTGACATGGCTACAGTGATATGATGATAGTGTATTTTGATGTTGAAATTGTAAAATTCTTGTACATATCAATTATTATAAATTATTAAACAATTTGATAAGTGCTAAATCATACTTCTGATTAAGGACATAACTAATTTGTGATGATAGTGTAGGTTGATGTTGAAGTTGTAAAATTATTGTACATATCAAGGATGAATGATAGTACAAGTCAAAAATGACATTATTATAAATTATTAAAAAATTTGATAAGTGCTAAATCATACTTCTTGTTAAGGACATAACTAATTTGTAAGTTGAAATTTTTTTCTTAATGTTCTTAGCCTATTTATAGATGTCAAAATAAAGATTTCTAGATGTGATTTCTCCCATAAATTTCAAGGCAAACTAAATTCTAACGCAAACTAAATTCTAAGGCAAACCCTGTGACTTTTGACATATTTCATTTCTATGTAATTTCTCTCAAAAACTATAAGACAATGTCATTTCTCCCATATACTATAATGCAAACTTTAAGGCAAACTATGTACACGCCATTTCTATCTTCAATTCTAGGCAATGAAAACTTTAAGGCATGTCATTTATAGATTTTATTTCTCCCATAAACTTAAGGCAAACCATGGACATGCCATTTTTCCCACAAACTAAAAGCGTTTTCCCATAAATTCAAGGCAAACTTTAAGGCCTAAGAACTTAAAGTGGTTGAACTTCCATAGGATTTTAGTCTGTTTGTTGAGTTTTAACTTCTATAAGTTCTAAAGAAGGAGTCTGTAAAGGGCCAAGTAGCCTCTGGCTCTCATCTTTTTTGAAAGGTGACATATCCAGTAAATGCCCCTACAGTCAATCTCTGGAACATATCTAAATAGAAGTTCTTCATTTTAATATCCATAAACCACAACCAATTTAAGGAAAATTGTGTACATGTGTCATTTCTCCCATAAATTCTTAGAATTTTTTTTTAAATCATGTGTCATGTTGGCTTTCTCCCATTAACTTTAAAGCATGTGTCATTTCTCAAGGCTTTCTCCCATTAATTCAAGGCAAAATTTAAGGTCTAAAAAATGAACCTAAAGTAGCTAAACTTCCATAGGATAGGATCCCCCAAATTAAAGGCTTCTTCCCTTTAATTCAAGGAAAAATTTAAGGCCTAAAAACTGAACCTAAAGTAACCGAACTTCCATAGGATAGGATCCCCCAAACTCAAGGCTTTTCCCCATTACTTCAAGGAAAACTTTAAGGCCTAAAAACTGAACATAAGTGGCTGAAATTCCATAGGATTTTAGTTTGTTTGTTGAGTCTTAACTTCTACAAGTTGTAAAGGAGTCCGTGAAGGGCCAGATAGTCTCTGGATTTCATCCTTTCTTAAGGCATGTAAAGGGCCATGTAGCCTCCGGATCTCATTCTTTATTAAGGCATGCCATTTCATGTAAAGGGCCAGGTAGCCTCTCATAGGATTTTGAAATTCCATAGGATTTTAGTCTATCTGTTGAGTGTTAAATTCTAGAAGTTCTAAAGGCAGAGTCTAGAAAGGGCTAGATAGCCTCTAGATCTCATATTTTCTCAAAGGTGACATATCCAGTAAATGCCTCTACAGTCAATATCTGAAACAAAAATAGAAGTTCTTCATTTTAGTATCCATAAACCACTACCACTTTAAGGCAAACCTTGTACATGTGTCATTTCTCCCTTTTCCCATAAAATTTTAGGCAAACTTTAAGGCATGTGTCATTTATATTTTATTTCTCCCATAAAATATAAGGAAATTTGTCATTTCTCCCACAAACTAATAAAGGTTCATGACTTTTGACATAACTTCATCAACCACTACCACTAGTTGTTTTAGTAAGTGCATAAAATATTTTTTCAAACAATGTAAATGTCATTTCTCCCACAAACTAAAGGCTTTCTCTCATTAATTCAAGGAAAAATTTAAGGCCTAAAAATTGAACCTAAAGTGGCTGAACTCTCATAGGATTTTGAACTTCCATAGGATTTTAGTCTATCTGTTGAGTGTTAGCTTCTACAAGTTTGAAATGCAGATTCTGTAAAGGGCCAAGTAGCCTTTGGATCTCATCTTTTCTTAAAGGTGACATATCCAGTAAATGCCCCTATAGTCAATCTTTGGAACATAAATAGAATTTCTTCATTTTAATATCCATAAACCACTACCGCTCTAAGACAAACCTTGTACATGTTTAAACTTTAAGGCATGTGTCATTTATATTTCATTTCTCCCACAAACTCATAAAGGTGTGACTTTTTACATAACTTCATCAACCACCACAACTAGTTGTTTTAGGAAGTGCATAAAATAATTTTGCAAACCATGTAAATGTCATTTCTCCCACAAACTAAAGGCATTCTCTCATTAATTCAAGGAAAAATTCAAAGCCTAAAAACCAAACCTAAAGTGGATCAACTCTCATAGGATAGGATCCCCCAAACTCAAGTCTTTCCCCCATTAATTCAAGGCAAACTTTAAGCCCTAAAACCTAAACCTAAAGTGGTTGAACTTCCATAGGATTTTAGTTTGTTGGTTGAGTCTTAACTTCTACAAGTTATAAAGGAGTTTGTAAAGGGCTAGGTATCCTTTGGATCTCATCCTTTCTTAAGGCATGTAAAGGGCGAGGTAGCATTTGGATCTCATCCTTTCTTAAAGCATGTCATTTATAGATGTGATTTCTTCCATAAGTTTTAACGAAAACTTTCATGAAAGCCATGCATGAACCATGTATATGTGTCATAAATCTCCCTTAAACTCTAGGCAATGCAATCTTTAACGCTTCTCATTTCTATATGTGAATTCTACCATAAAATTTAATTCAAAATTTAAGATAAACCATGCACATGTCATTTATCTCATGCACATGTGTCATTTCTCCCATGCATTTACAATAAATGATAATTTAATATATATTTATTGAATTTGTTTTTTTTCAGGAATAAAAAACCCACTAAATATGGTTGAAAAATGGACATTATGCATAGATGTTTCTTGCTATCCCAATTCAGGGAAAGCAGTGATTACATGTGTGCTTTCCAATATTGCGACTAGAAAGGTCATCTAAAGGAAAATGAATATACTGGGAAGAAAAAACAATGAGGCATATTATATTGCATTGATAGAAGGCTTGGGAACAAATAGGGAGTATGGATCAAATGGAAATGTATTTTTCACCAATTTTGAACTTGTGGGCAATGAAATGAAAGGTGTGTACCAACATAAGAAGGAGAGGTTAAAAGAACTGCATGGAATAGCAAACAATATTGTTAGTCAATTTCAATTTTTTAGTATAAGACATTGTACAAATCTGAATAAGATGTCCGCTGATCTATTACGTGGGGCAATACCAATTCAGGATTCATATATCAAAGATCAATTAATAGATGAATTAGAATTATACGGGACAATGCAAATTCAAGATTCATCTCTCAAAGATGATATAGTTTTGAGACGCTCTTCTTCAAAAATTCAAGATTCATCTCTCAAAGATGAATTAGTGTTGAGATGCTCTCCTCCAAAATTTATTGATGGACATTGTAACATATCTTGGATATGTGTGTGTTTTGTACTTATAAATGCGTATTTTTTAATGACCATGTGTTTTTTAAAATTATATACCAAGTGTGCTCCCACCACACCATGTAAAGCGCAACTTGGTGAACTTCACATTTGCAAAAAGTGGTGAACTTCACATTTTTATAAAATTAAAATTTGAGGACTTCAACAAATTTTTGTTTAAATGGAGTTGCACGCTTCTTTTTTAATGACCATGTGTTTTTTTAAATTTTATACCAAGTGTGCTCCCACCATGTAAAGCACAATTTGGTGAACTATACATTTTTATAAATGTTTTTTCTTAAATTGAGTTTCACACATTAATTAGTTCTTTGAAATTTCTGTTTTACATATTTTGTGTACACCAAATTACATTAATTTTCTGAAATTCACTTTGAATTTATTTTAAATAGTCATTTAAAAAAATAATTGTAAATGTCCACTATAGATATATATATCATGGAGGATGAACGAAAAAGATCAACATAATCCCATATCTCTACGAGAGAGGGGGACCAGGGATCGAGGGATGTTCATGGTATTTAAATATAATCTTAAATCTCCATACATATACATACATGTGTGTACATATGGTATTGATTTTTTATCAATTTTGTGAGTTAAATTAGTTGTTAATAAGTTTCAATTTTTATTTTTTAGGAGCTAAGAGGAGAAAGGTGTCTACTCCATCAATGGAGCATGCCCATGGTTCACACAATCGTGGTATGGTTCACGCAATTTAATCAATGAATATTTACATGTATTTATATGTATGAATGTATTTTTGAATTGATTATAAATTTATATTTTTTATGAAGTTTCTCTCTCATCTCGTGAGGTTGGTGGTGGTTCACATTCCCTTGGAGGGCCAGTAATAAGTGCTGGCAGATTGCGTGAAGGTGGTGATATGTATTCCCCCAGAGGCCAATCAACAGAAGGTCATGTTGGTTCTCAACCAATCGGTGATCATATTGGTTCTCAACAGGGTCATTTTGGTTTTCAACAGTCTCAGGGTAGGCAAGATACTAGCCAACCACATTGAGGTGGTCATGAATTTGAATATTATTTTCATTCAATTTGTACAAATTTTTTTACATGTATTTTTTTAATATACAAAATTTTATATATTGATGTAGAGGATGAAAATGTTGCTCCAAATTTTGCTCAAAAAATATGTAGGGAAAAATGCGTCATTCAAGAAGAAGGTTGTCCACCAACCATGACTTATCCATCCGAAATTTCTGATATACCTTGGGAAACAAACATGCAGCAATGCACCTTAGAAAGGTGTCAACATCTTCATGCAAAATTAAAGAGAGATCTCGTGGCTTTGACTCTACCTGCTGAGAGTCGAAAAAGCTTGGAAATAATTACACACTCTTTATGAGAGATAGTAAATGTGCACCGAAAGCTTGGGCCAACCACTGATACTTTTGTAGAAGTGATGAGAAAAAGAAAGGAAAGAGTGATGGGTCCTGATAAATGGGAGGTTGTTAAACAAAGAGTTACAACAGAAATGGCCAAGTCTATGTTTAATTTCAAATAAGGGCAGAAAATAAAGATGATGAAGGTACAATATCTAAAGCACCCTCATATAGCTCACTATTTGTATGATATACTCCTTGCGGCCTATGGAAGACTCCCATGGAAAGACGAGGTTCCACTTTATTTTACAAAATTATTTTATGCATAATTCTTTTTGCAAATGAAACACAATTACAATGACCTTCCCTCTGATTTTTTTTGTCCTGGGAAAGGTCGATTGTGTGACTGTAGGGGCGCTAGGCATGATGTTGAGTTGCTTCGCCCTGAGCGGCCATTGGTTATTTGACCTCTTCGTGTCGAAACTTTGCGGTCAGAGATAAATGCCACTTCTCAAATTAGTCGAGAAGCAAGGGATACCATCATTAACAATGTTCACAGTGGATTGGGTGGAGTCGATGTTTGTTTATATGTAATGCACGCGGTAATTTTGTGTATTACACAGATGAAGATATTGACAACATGAGTGTTGAAGATCTCAAAACATATGCAAATAATTGTCGCAAATAATTGTCCATGAGGAAGAGGGAATGGGAATGGTATGTGTTAATGGTTAGGGTTCAATTATTTTAACACAAGTACAATTTGTAATAAATACATATATACATACATTTATTTGGATACATTAATCTAACAAAAATGTATCATTATATGTTAACACCATTTGCAGTTGTCACACTTGATGAATGAATAAAATGTTAATATCATAGTTGGAGCCTCCGGTTCAAACAATAAATATGGGTCTCACCATCAATCATATAATCAAAATGGTTCTCACCATCAAGATATGTTGGCAAATGTTAGTGTTTTTTAAGTGAACATGATGATGTAAATTTTTTTTTTATCTATTATTATATATATCAAAACATGATCAGATATTTTTAAAATAAATAATTGTGCACACATGTACATGTACATATATATAATAAAATGTTTTAATAGATTCCAATTACATCTGACATTTTTGGGATGGTGGTACCTTCTTCTTCCTTGGGAGATGTGTCAAATCCACCATCACAAGCATAAAAAATTTTTCACTTTTAAAATTTATGTTTTTAAGTTATATATTCCACCTCAAAAAGTTCCATTAAAAAATTAGATATATCTAGATATTGAGTTATTTTAAATTTTTTGAATTTTAGGTTTTCGGAGATTTTCTTTTCGAGCCACCCTTAGGAGATGTGCCAAATTCACCAGCACAAGTATTCAATTTTTCACTTAAATATATATATGTTTTTAAGTTATAAGTTATAAATTGAAGTTTAAAAGTTTTATTATAAATTGAGATCTAGATATTTTGAGTTATTTTAAATTTTTGAATTTTAGGTTTTGATATATAGACACGGACACTCTCTTAGGAGATGTGCCAAATCCACCAGCAGAAGTATTCAATTTTTCACTTAAGTATATGTTTTTAAACTATAATTTATAAATTGAAGTTTAAAAGTTTTGTTATAAATTGAGATCTTGATCTTAAGTTATTTTATACTTTTAAATTTTTTTAATTTTAGGTTACTATAGAGGATTTATTTTCTCCACAGACTCTAGCGATGGAGATAGGAACATCCACACCATTTCAACCATTTGAACAAGTTGTCTAACTTTTTTTAATATTATTTAAAATAAGTTTATATATGAATTTTCATTTGAAAATTTTTAATATATATATATATATATATATATATATATATATACATGTATATATATATATATATATATATATATATATATATATATATATATATATATATATATATATATATATATTGTACAGTTTATTGTTGGAGATGTTCCTGTGGGGGAAGTTGTAGTGGACGAGCAAAAAATGTAGAGGGAACCTCATGAGGTATTGCATGATTTTTTTTTTACATTTTGTTTTTTACATGAAGTTCTATATATTCTCACTCAATTTTAAAACATCAAATTTTAATGTTTGTACACATTTTGTACAGGTTCCCCATGCTTCACTAAATAGCTCGAGGATTGTGACTTTGCTGGGAAAGACACTACATCCATCTGTATTTGATGGATGATTCACATGCACACATGCAACATTATATTTTCAATAGATTTAGTCTTAAATTTACTTTTTTATATATAGTGTTATCTAGATGCAGTCATATATAAATTGATACTTGATACTTGTGAGATCTACAAATTTTGGACATATTTTGTGTGAACTACATTTGGTACATGTGAATGTGATATATAATTTTTTAAAACTTAAGTTTTGTATGGTTGAACTACATTTGGCATGTGAAGTAATGTTACAACGTTATATATAATTTGTTTTGTTTTTAAGTTATAATTTATAAATTGAAGTTTAAAAGTTTTATTATAAGTTGAGATCTTGATCTTGAGTTATTTTATACTTTTAAATTTTTTGAATTTTAGGTTCCTATAGAGGATTTATCCACAGACTTTAGCGATGGAGATAGGAACATCCACACCATTTCAACCATTTGAACAAGTTGTCTAACTTTTTTTTTAATATTATTGAAAATAAATTTATATATGCATTTTCATTTGAGATTTTTTAATATATATATATATATATATATTATACAGTTTATTATTGAAGATGTTCCTGTGGGGGAAGTTTTAGTAGACAAGCAACAAATGGAGAGAAAACCTCAGGAGGTATTGCATGATTTTTTTTTACATTTTGTTTTTTACATGAAGTTCTATATATTCTCACTCATTTTTAAAACATTAAATTTTAATGTTTGTACACATTGTGTACAGGTTCGCCATGCTTCGCAAGATAGCTCGAGGATCGTGACTTTGCTGGGAGAGACACTACATCCATCTGTAATTGATGGATGATGCACATGCACTATTTGATGGATGATGTAAATGCACACTTGCAACATTATATTTTGAATAGATTTAGTATTAAATTTACTTCTATATATATAGTCTTATCTAGATGCAGTAACATATAACTTGATACTTGATACTTGATGCTTGTGAGATCTACAAATTTTGGACATATTTTATGTGAACTACATTTGGTACAGGTGAATGTGATATATAATGATTTTAAAACTTAAGTTTTGGATGGTTGAACTACATTTGGCATGTGAAGTAATGGTACAGTGTTATATAATTTGTTTTGTTTCTAAAACTCAAGTTTTGGATGGTTGAACTACATTTAGCATGTGATGTGAAGTAATGTTGTGTTATAATTTGTTTTGTTTTTAAAACCTAAGTTTTGAATGATTGAACTACATTTTTCATGTGAAGTAATGTTGTGTTATAATTTTTTTTGTTTTTAAAGTGTTATGGTTGAACTACATTTGGCATGTGAAATAATGTTACTTGATACTTGATACTTGTGATCTATAACTTTTTGTTTTTAAAACTCAATTTTTGGATGGTTGAAATACATTTGACATGTGAAGTAATGTTGTGTTATAATTTTTTTTTTTTTTAAACTTAAGTTTTGGATGGTTGAACTACATTTGGCATGTGAAGTAATGTTGTGATCTATAATGTTTTGTTTTTAAAACTTAAGTTTTGGATGGATGAACTACATTTGGCATGTGATATAATGTTTTGTTTTTATTGGATAGTTGAACTACAATTGGCATGTGAAGTAATGTTGTGATATAATGTTTTTGTTTTTAAAACTCAAGTTTTGGATGGTTGAACTATATTTGGCATGTGAAATAATGTTGTGTTATAATTTTTTTCGTTTTGAAAATTTAAGTTTTGGATGGTTGAACTACATTTGGCATCTGAAGTAATGTTGTGATCTATAATGTTTTTTTTTTAAACTTAAGTTTTGGATGGTTGAACTACATTTTGCATGTGATATAATGTTTTGTTTTTATTGGATAGTTGAACTACAATTGGCATGTGAATTAATGTTGTGAAATAATGTTTTTGTTTTTAAAACTCCAATTTTGGATGGTTGAATTACATTTGGCATCTGATTATGATATAACGTTTTGTTTTTAAAATTCAAGTTGTCATTTTCCAAACAAAAAAAAAATTCACATGAATATATGTACATGTAGAAATTATTTAAGTACACATGTTTGAATATATATGTTAAAATCATTGAAGTACTATACATACATACATATATATATATATATAAACAATCATAAGATTCTAGGTATTGATAGATGTGTCAAACAATCATAAAATTTTAAAAATGCATTCTATAATGTATATATATCCAATACGTACAACATTTTTCATCAATTCACTTAGAAAAGCTATTTTCAGTTAATTTCATCCTAGAACACATATATCCAGTACTTCGACATTTTTCATCAATGCAAATAGAATTTAGCTACTTTCAGTTAATTTCATTCTAGAACATATATATTCAGTACGTGAAACATTTTCATCAATGCACATAGTAAAACTACTTGAACAGTTAATTGCATTCTAGAACATATATATATCCAATACGTGCAACATTTTTCATCAATGCACATAGAAAATCTACTTTCAGTTAATTTCCTAGAACATGTATATATCCAGTACGTGCAACATTTTTCATCAATGCACATAGAAAAATTACTTTCAGTTAATTTCATTCTAGAACATATATATCCAGTACTTGCAACATTTTTCATCAATGCACATATAAAAGCTACTTTCAGTTAATTGCATTCTAGAACATATATATATCAAATACTTCTAGAACATATATATCTAGTACTTGCAACATTTTTCATCAATGCACATAGAAAAGCTACTTTCGGTGAATTGCATTCTGGAACATATATATATCTAATACATGCAAAATTTTCATCAATGTATATATAGAAAAGCTACTTTCATTTGATACTAGTGTGCATGTACCAAAACAATGTACATGTGAAAACACTTGCATAGATAACATAACAAGGAAGTTCAATTTTTAGTTGAGTTCTCGAAGTTCTAAAACATGAATCCAAAGAGAACAAATAGTTGGGCAGTTCAATCAAAAAATTACAATGGGATGCCATCTTCAGTGCTCTGTTCATGATCAGATTTTGACATTTTCCATTTCTTAATTTTCGTTTTTTTCTTTGATTGAACCTCTATTAAATTTATGCATGCTGCACACACCAAGTGACTATATTGACAACTTATGACATCAGGTTCATAGTCTTGAAAGTAAAAAAATCCCCACTTTGATTAGTTTGTCTGAAAAAATAACCTTTCAGTATAATAGATCCTCTGTCATATGGAAACCTGTGATAATTATAGTTGTCTAATAATTTCATCTTTCGTTGAGTGAAACGCATCAAATAATACTTCACATTTTCATCGTTGTCAGTAGGTGCAATTACAACAAAAACATCTCCTGCACAATAAAAAAACTTATGTATTTAAATTTAGATTATAATTAACATGAAAAATTAACCTTAAAATAATTTTAGTATCTATTTCTAGATCTCTATCATTTGGAAGCAATTCAAATGTTACCTTCTCTAACAAGATCAGAAACTTGATCACCATTAGATGACATTTCTTCAAACATTGCAAAGAACATTTTCCCCTTTGTATTTAGCTCTATATGTTTCCAATCTCTTACATACATTTTGTTTTCACAAACATCATTGGATTCTGAACATGACAAAAATAAGAATATTTTCTTTTATCCAATGAAAAAACATTTGTGGACAACTTTGTTTTAATTGAATGAAATTTTCAAGTCCTTTTTATTGTTTCAATGTCATTTCCAATAGATCTATCTACATATTTGATTCCAATATGCCAAAAAAACCTATATATGTTAAATTCAAAGAAGAATGTAAATATGATATCAATATACCATAAAAGATAATCATTGTGATAAATGTACATTGTTTAAAATTGGATATCCAATAAAAATTAAATTGAATGTACCTTCACACTTCCCTTGATCGATTAGTCTCATGACTTAGAGTAGCAATGCACCATTGAAAAATTTCTTTAGTTTCCACAAGTCATTTTGCAAAGGGTTTCATTTGATATCTCCGAAGTGCTTATTTTATGCATGCCCCTACACCGTCATGTTCTCCTTTTCCATAGCCAGTCTCAAAGAAATTCCAACAATATTTAATGCAGGTTTTATTATGAAGATAACACAACCAAAAGAATGATCGTGAAGATTTGAATTGAACTGCACATCCATATGACCATATACAATGTTCATTGAATTTTATTCCATGACTTTTCAAGAAGCATAAATCTTTCCAAAACAATGTTATACAAAATATGTATCATGTGTACGACCGTCACTGATATAAAAGTGATATTCTTTAATAACATGCCGATTTTCACTGGTGCCTTCTATATGATCAATGTTTTGTTTAGAATTTCTATATAGAACATGGGCGAGCATGGAGACTTGGTCAGAATGATAGTATTAACTGTGAATTTATTTTTGTGGAACAAATGTGTTGTTTTATGCAAAATCAATTACCGAAAAAATGGTCCCTGGTGGAAAAAATTCACGAGAGTTTTTGAATTGCAAGTTTTCCATCGAGATCTATGGGAATTCTCGGTGTATTTATAAATTTCTACCTCAAAGTTTCTAAAAAATTCTACCACAAAAATTTCTTCTTCTTGTAATTCAATTATTTTAGCACTAATTGAACCTTGAATCAATGTATGGATATATTCATATCTCTTGAATTTCACTTTCATGTGGACAATGATTGATCATTTATATCAGTAAGATATTTTTTTTGAAATTTAGTCAAATTTCCACAATCATCACATTTTTTACCACCAACACATTTCTTTTCATAAAATAATTCATCGCTTTCTCTTTCACATAGAATTTGAGATATGAAATCACATATAGTGGAAGGAGGAGGTCAATCTTTCCAAAATGTTCTACCAAAATTAAGGAATGTGTCATAATATAACTGAAATTCCACATGATAATGACAACAACATGTGTCACGTACGATGATAGGTTTTACATACCACGGTTTTTGTTGAACAAAAGCACTGATTGAGACATGAATTTCATGTTTCTCTTCTTTGAACTTGAACAAATCTATCTAAGTGGTGTCCAAGAAATTTTTTCATGTTGTTCGTACTGATTTCATGTTATTCTTCTTCACATCACATCCCTTGCATTTGGTGAAACACGTGAATTTTTCTTCCAATATTCGTATATTGTTTTTTTAACATTTTCTCCAAGTCTATCTTTGTATGGATGCCTACAAATAGCTCTTCAACAAGTGAGTTCATCATTTACATCTATTTGCAACCGAATTTCTAATGTTTGTGAAAAATTTTCTGTGAGGTTCCTAATGCTCGTGCCATAGGTTTTACCAAGTGATTCTCTTTAGTACTTGATGAAACCACTGCCATATGTATTTCTCTGCGTACAACTGAAACATTTTTCTCTCTAGATCTTCTATTTGAATTTATAGCGCTATTTGTATTTTGTATCACACTTTCCTTCATTTTTTTTTATCTTTTGTTGATTTTCAAATACCCAATAAAGTCGTAGCTTCTTTTAATTTCCTTAATCAGAGGATACCTTTCAACATTTGGGCTTGAACTGTCACATTTTCCTTTATGAAGTACGTATCAAAAATGCGTTTAACACAATATCGTACAACAAGGTCAACTCTTTTATCTCCATATGTGTGAGTGTCAACATTGTCTAACATATCATCATTGACATTGATTTCATCTTTACATATTTGAATGAATAGTACATAATAAGTTTACACATTCAATAAATAACTAAATTAATAAATATGTATAATTTCAATAATACATGCATGTGTTCAACAAATATATATATATATCTTGTGATTCAATTTATTCACTTGAACTTCTTTCAACATTTTCACCATCTTCAATCATTGGTTCAATATCTCTTTCACTTTCTCTTTCAAAATTTTGTATATCATCATCAATGTTTTGAGAAATATCTCTCTCTGCTTACATTGCAAAATAGTTTTCAAATTCGTTCATCAAATAAAAATTAAGCTTGAACACATTTTACACTAGAAAATTTTTAAATATCATATTCATAATATTTACATTTACATAATTGCTTCAACTTCTAGTTGAGGTTGATTTTCCCTTTCAATATTTGAGAGTGCTTCTCTCTTTATTTTGTGAGATTTTGTCCCTTATTATCTACGTTCTTCAGGGTCTCTAGTTCGATCATATTTTCTCGCGCAATTTCTTCGATTTCCCATCATAATAGAGTATGAAGTTCAAAAAATTTCCTTCAAAAATTTAGAAAAAAACTCAAGTAAAAAAAAACATCACAAAAGATTTAATTTAAAAAAAAAAAACTCATTTTAAAAATTTTGCAAAAAATACATATTTCAATCCAAAACACATACTTTAAAAAAAATCCAAGAAAAAAATGTCTTATAAAAATGAAACGAAGCTCAAAATATTTCCTTCCAAGTCCTGCAAAAAAAATTCATTTAAAAAGTTATAAAAAAACTCATTTTAAAAAATCATTATAAAATATTTACTTCAACCGAAAACACGTACTCTAAAAAAATGTCACTTCAAAGAATACCTCCAAAAAATGTCCATTGAAAATTAATTCCAACTTCTTAAAAAATGCCACTTTAAAAAATACTTCAAAAAATCCTCTAAAAAAATATCACTTTAAAAAATATCTCCAAAAAATGTCCTTTGAATATTAAGCCTAAAAAGAGTCCTTTCGAAACTAAGCCCAAAAAATGTCTTTTGGAAATTAAGCACAAAAACCTCTCAAAACAAAATACACCCAAAAGAATGTCCTTTGAAAATTAAGCCCAAAACCTCTAACAACAATGAAAATTAAGCCCAAAACTTCTAAAAACAAAATACCTTAAAACCCAAAAATGTCTTTTGGAAATTAAGCCCAAAAAACTTTAAAAATAAAATATATCCAAAAAAATGTCCTTTGAAAACTAAGCCCAAAACTTCTAAAAAGAAAATACTTAAAAAAAAAGCCAATCAAAATTAAGCCCAAAACTTCTAAAAACAAAATACCTTAAAAAAAAAAACAATGAAAATTAAGCCCAAGACCTCTAAAAGCAAAATTCCTTAAAAAATAATGAAGCCCAAAAAAAATCCAAGAAATGTATCACATACCTTCAAGAAATGTCATTTGAATGTACCTCCAAGAAAAGTCCTTAAACCCAAAACAATCCTTTGCAAAAATTTCTTTTGAATGTACCTCCAAGAAAATTCCTTAAAACCAAAACAATCCTTTGCAAAAATGTCATTTGAATGTACCTCCAAGAAAATTCCTTAAACCCAAAACAATCCTTTGCAAAATCAAAACTTTGCAAAATTAGACCAAATGAAGAAATGTGCGAAATTATGCGAAAATAATGAATGCTTTTACGTCAATTTATATTGCTGCGAAAAGTTTTTTTGGCATTGTTGTATTTTCCGGCCGACAGAAAGACAAGTAAATGTTCGGCCCAAATTTTATAATAAATTCGGTCGAAATTTTGTGCCATTAGACTTGACGGGTTGTCAATGCAAAAAACAATTCGGCCGAACTTTTTCAAAAGTTCGGCCAAACTAACACGTCTGCAATCACACAGAGCCAAGCTTTGAATACATATCTTCAAATTTGGACTGATTAAACTCCAAGAAACATTCTGAATTATATGTCGGAACCAAGACAGGCATTTTCAGAACTCATTCTACTTTCAAGAAATATAACTTTTATGGAATTTCATAATTTTTTACTAATTTTAATTAATTTTGTAATAAAACGGGTGCAAAAAATTTCTAAAGGTCATTATGATTAAGTGAAATCAATATTCTGTATCTTCCAAAATACAATGTAAAAAAAATTGAAAAAATTATGGTGCATTACATTGGTCCATCGTTTGTAATGCGTAGTTGATTTTTAGTTTATAACTTATACGTTGATAAATTTCTTGCATCACGAAACATATTCAAAATATGAAGTTTTTTCATATTGGATCAATTCAAAAAATTCTAGTAATTATGATATGCATTAGTTGGTTTTGTAAATATAACGAAATTGAAGTAGACTCTGTCTAGATTTTTGTCACACATTTTGTTTCTCAAAAACACAAAGTTTCAAAAAATACACCAGTGCATATTAACATGACCTCTTATGAATCATTTGATCGTTAAAAAACACACTCAAAGAAACACTAAGTTGACATATCAAATGTGTATAAAAAAATTCCAAAAAATAAGTACTAGAAAGCTAATAAAGTTTCTAACAACTTTATTTTTATCATAAAATGAAATTCTAAATAGAAAAATTGTTTTGCCTTGCAAAAAGTTGAAGAACAGAAAAAAAATGAAATTTTTTTCTCAAAAAAGGGAAAAAAGTGTTACCCAACTTCACATTTTCACCCATTGACTCACATTGATTAATCCCACTTGGGCACCAGGGCCATAATAATATCTTTAGTTAAGTGTAGGATTAATGGGACAAGATTCCAATAACTACCATTGAACACTTACATTGAGACATAGAATTTAAGATAAAATGGAGCTTAAAATCCTTCACCATCCCACGGTCCAAAGAATAAGTGCATTAGAAACCTGATTGAGAGGGGGTTTTCTGAGATAACGGTGCGAGCAATTATCCTCGAGGCTACCCAAATTGTGTTGGGGAATTTCATTCTATGGTTGATCACTAAGAAGATCAAGACTCGACCACCCCCATGGGATGAACGTAACCTTAGTTGCAGCTCTTAGGAAAACAACCTATAAGACTGGTTATGGGTAGCAATTGTTTCTCCACCCCACCTTTTCTCTAGACGACTCTACTTTCCGGGATCAGATTCTGTCAGGTAATAATTTTCTTAAAAGGCCATATGAAAAAATATAATTAGGAATTGTTTTAGGATTTATCTCACCTTTAGGTTGGAGGTATTTTTTTATTTGATATGATGTGTTTGCTTTAATTAGAGTACCATATACATATATTTATTTTTCACTTACACCATTTCACTAGTGTTTTATTGTTGTTTGTTACTCTTTTCTCCTATCATCACCCTTTAGTATATTGAGCCATCCTTGACTTGACATCATTTCACCCCCCAGGCACTTGTCATAGAGACTTCGTGGCCTTTTCCCCCAGTTTCCTTGAGGACATCTTACTACCCCATGTTGATTTAGATTTCTTCCTCCCAGTCCTCCATTGATTCCTCATACTGACTCTAGTTCTTATGATTCATCTATTTCTTCCTCTTATTTTTCATCTTCCCACCCATGCACCGCCACCATGTCAAGAACAAATGTGGGTAGTGGAAACCCAGGTGGTAACCAAGTTCCTAACGAAGGTAACCCCACCGGAATATCCTCTACCAACATGGCCACTAACTCTCCATTGCTTCCTTATATGGTTGGTTTGAGACTTCTTGATTTTAACTAGATCATCATTGATCCTCTTCTCCATGATCGAAATTTCTCTCCTATGCCTACCAAGTTTCCTTATGACATCTCCAAGTTCATAGGTAACCTTAGAGAAGACCCCAAAAATCATGTTCACTCTTTTCACATGTGGTGTTCATTAAATTTCGTGACTGAAGACTCCATTCATATTCTCCTTTTCAAACACACCCTTACTGGAGCTGCTACCAAATGGTATGTGGATTGACCACATGCCTCCCATTCGACCTTCATTAATCTCATCAAATATTTTATTTCCTAATTCTCATTACCTCTCTTATAGGACATAAGTACGAAACTCTTGACCTTTTTCCGTTAACTTTTTCCCACCTACCTTTTTGACCATGTCCAAGCACTAGCATATTTGGACCAATTTCCAACGCCCAAAATGTCTCTATAGTGACACAAAGGTGTCCCAAGAGGGACACTTTGACGTTGGGAAAATTTTCATTTCCTGTACCGTCGCACATGTGAAACTTCTAATAATTTCTGATAGAGCGATACTAAACACGGCACGTGTCTTCATTTAGTCAATATTTGAATCGCTTTGTTTATTGTCGCTATTTTGACATCATGTGGAGACGTCGATATTATGACATCGATGCCTTCCTAGAATTTGTCTCAATACCGGTGGCCTGTAGTCACACATTTCATCGCACGTCTGACTCTATTAGTTTTCTAGCGACGGAAACAACCGTTGGAAGTGCCACGACAGTCATCGCTATTCCAACAACTTGCATAACATTTTTGCAACGGCTGGGCCATAACAGCGACGGAAACAACCATTGGAAGTGCCATCATATTCATCATTATTCCGACACTGGGCATAACATTTTTGACGGTTGGGCCATACGAGCGATATAAAAAACCGTCAGTATTCTGACACTAGTCTTAGCCTTGTGACTTTTGGGTCATACCAGCAATGGAAACAACCGTCAGAATTGTGACGTGACTCCTATAAATTTATTTCGAGGGAAGAAGTACCCTGATATGATCATCCACTTTAAGAAGGAACTCAAATTTGGCTTATGGCATGATAGAAGTAGTTGATAAAGGATAAAGGAAGATGTACAACCTCCCAAGCGAGCTAGGATGCAAGAGAACTGTCTCAAATATCTTGCATCCTAGCCTAGCTCACTTGAGAGGTCATCGATCTTCGTTTCTCATTTACAAACTATTGGCATCATGCTAGAAGAGAAAGTTGAGTTCCTTCCTAAAGTGGATGATCATCTAAGGCTTACTTTTGCCTCTACGAAGGTATCTTCGGTAAGAATTTGGTACCTTTTTTATAAGATGAAGGGCATGCGCATATGAAGTAAGGACCCTTCTACACCATCTCCCATCACTCTTTTGATATCACCACTATTACCATATTCATTTCTTGGCTTGACATGAGAAACAATTTCCTCAAGGATGTCATTTTAAACCTTGCAAGGACTATCCATATTACATCTGAACTCATTTTTTTGTCTAGTGTCAGGAGCAGACATAAAACGTGCCTTTAGTTGACTAGAATTTAAAATTCCTCTATGTTTTACTTCTATTATAATATTGGCTTCCAGTGAATGCTGTTGTGGAAATCCATCTAAAAAATCACTTAAGAGACATAGACACTCACCCAATCAAAAAATCATCATTGGAAAAACATTGTAGATGGCAGCCAGACTCATTGTCTCTTGTTGTCATGAATGCTTGTATTGTATTGTTTTTATCACTTTCTGAACTTTCTGAACTATCCATGTCTGAAACATGGTGAGAGTTTGAGCAATAAAAAATCCCCACTCTTCACCAAGAATAGTTATGCATTCTTACGCTAACTATACCTTGAACATAATTTCTTAAGAAATAAACAATAATCTATGTGTAAGTGGATAACACTATATGCAAGGAAAAAATAACTGGGACTAGATAGATAAGATTAAGTTTGAAATAAAAAACACAGCAATTTTTGCAATGTCATCTAAATGTTAAACTACGACAAAAATCTTTACCAAATAAAATTTGTAGATTGTGCCCTTTGCCAACTTGCATGAAACAAAGATGAAAAGAAACCATGTCAATCCTCCTTGAAATCCCTCTATCATGGATAATTTTGATGAGATCTTGGATAAACTCCACACTTACAACTAGATTATGATTTTAATTCCTATTTACTATCGCTTTCCTAAGTGAATACATTGTGAGCCCCGAGGTAACTTTGAAGTAACTCTCCTTAGCAAATAACATGTTAAAATTTAACATGGGATCAGAGCTAAGGTGATGACAAGCCCAAGCAAGAGTGAAAGAGAAAGCAGTCACAAAGAAAATTTTGTTGACAATTATCCATGATCTTTGTGGTCCCTCTTCACTGAAGGATCATAGTCTTGATCAATCACATATGAATCATTTTTTATGTGTGAATTGTATAATATGGACTGTGATTTCAATCCTAGATAAGGCCTATTTGAGGCACAATATGAGCCTTCGTTTGAGACCATTTCAGCTCTAGATAAAACATATTTGGATAAATATCATTTTATTATGTGCTCTAAAGTATATCTTTAGACCTTAGGATTCATCGAAAATCAGATGAGAGGCAGTGAAGAAGGTTGATTATGCTCTGAAATTTTTGTTTAAAGAAAATCAGCCTTGACCCTCATTCGTGCATCATACTATGAAATAATACATCCTTATCTATATGTTTTGAATACCTACAGAAGAAAAAATATTTTTATTGGTACAGGAAATTTGACCGTTTCTTAAATTGATCGAAGAGTTGTCTTATCCTTGCAAAGAATATAGTAAATATTGCGACCTTGCAATTACGGTATGTCCTCATAATTTTTGAATTTAAGATCACAGATTGTAGTATTAAGACCTATTATCGACCTTGGGTTACTTCAAAAGTTGTAGACCAATAATTTTGACAATGAAAAGGAATGATGATTGATATTTCCATTCTCTCCACAATTTTAAGGTTTCAATATGAGCCACATTGCAGTACCACAACCTTATTGCATAACAACGAATATTCAGAGTCTAATTGTAGTGGTCAAATTGCAACTATATCACTCTCCTTTGGCATGTTTTCTATAATTCAATAGGTATATATATATGACTATCAAGGAGAATTAAGCTGACCTGTGCAAGATCAAGATAAAATCAGCTATAGCTAAATGTTTTGGTCTCATTATTCAAATTGGCTTGAAGTCTTTATTTCTTGTTGAAGACTGTGACGGAATTTTGCAATTTTATTAGTGGTCTAATTAAATGATCTTCTACAGCAATCATTTCAAACTAGAGTTGATCCTTGTGGATGAAATAGATTCAAATTTTTCATATTATTGAGGAATCAATAAGATCAGTACTTCATATTTGGGAATTTGGTCCTTAAAAGTGAGTTCAATCTGAAGAAATAATATAGCTAAGTATGTTAACAAATGTTTAGTACCCATTAGGGGATTTTTGAGGTCTAAAATGGGCCTCCTAAGAAAAATGTACAACCAAAATAAAATTTATGAGAACCAATAGGATTCAAGATGATGATGTCAACCATGGGGGATGATTCACTATTTTTGGAGTGAAAAAGTAAAAGGATTAAAAAATAATAAAATAATAAAACTACTTTTTCAACTCTTATTTTCAAGTTATCTCCCTAAGGGTTTACTCAAATTTCGAGTGGGAGTACTCATTGGATGAAAAATTTAATTCCTCATCGAAGGAGTACCCATGTTGCATACTTTTGATGGACCCTGCTACACGAAAAATGAGAAATACATGAAAAATCGTGATTGCAATCACGTTTTTCATGTATTTCTAATTTTTTGTGTAGTAGAGTCCATTAAAATTATGCAACATGGGTACTCCTTGGATGGGAAATTAATTTTTGCATCCAACAAGTATTTCTGCTTGAAATTTGAGTAAAAACTTAGGGAGATAAGTTCAAAACATGAGTTGAAAAAGTAGTTTTTTCTTTTTTCCCTCTAAAATTTGATGATGTAATCAAATCTTATTTTGTTATTTCCAATATTATTTTATAATTTCCTTAGGAGGCCCATTTTAGACCTCAAAATTCCCCTAATGCATGTACAAATAAATCACTGAAGCCTCATCATTTATGGCATGTCTGTGTAGTATAACATATTGTTAAGTGAAAAGGCAATGTAGAATGTGTCAATTCCATTAGCTTTAAGCCTGGTGTAGTTCTTCAAGGATTGGCATAATCAAGTCTATAGCTATAGCAATGAATTGACATATATAGGCCGGTGGGAAAGTATCCAATCATTCAGGAACATTAATTCAGTCTTACAACAAAGAAAAAATTAAGTGACACATCATTCGTTAGACAAAATCTCATCATTTTCTTACAAAAGTTACGCTATATGTATACTTGACATGTAATGTTGCATTTGAGCAAAAAGTCAAGGAAAAAAACAATAATAAGGATATCAGCAGTCAAGCTTATATCATTATTCCAGGATATCTTGATCAAGAATAGGGAGAGAAAATTTTCTTGGATAAGAGTTTTCTTGCTGAGTACAAGGGCATAAGGTGTTGATCCTCTTCTTCATTTTTGAGAAGAATCTGTCTCATACAGTATCTTACCTTGAAGCCCTATAGTAGGATCATTGAAAGTAGCTATCCTGAAGGTGTATAAAACTATCGACCTTTGAATATTGTTTTATGATCAAGTCTCCTCTATGACAGAAAGTACTTCGTGTACAGATAACTCCATAAGATTGAGAAATAAGTCAATCATTGTGTCACTAATCCTAGGCTACAAGAAGTATTCTCAGTTATTCATTGACATATTCTAACATAATATATTTGAGGAAGACTAATAGAGGCATGTTAATGAAGTTCAAACTTACTATATATTCCCAACTGATTCACTACAACAACAAATTCTTGCATAATCTGGTGAAATCGTGCCCTCTTGAGACTGCTAATGTCATCTATAACCTCATCATAAAATTCCCCACTACTGGTATCCTTCCTCTTTTTAGAACAAGTGTCTGGTGAGTCACTTATTTCACAAAGCTCACATTCTCCAAAGTCATCCTTGAGAATTCTCGGCCCTATCCATGCAACACATGTTTCCAAATGTTTCTTAGCTCCCATAACCTTATATGCTTGATGAAGTAATCGCATGATCCACAAGTGATGCATTTCTCACAACACTTGTATCTCCAGTATTGTACATCACTTTGGACATAATAATCCAAATTAATAGATGGTGTAACATGGCTCAACTAATCAAACTGGTTGCTTCTTAAATTCATGCATTAGATATACAAAACGAAATGGGAAAAAATATTTTCAAATTGATCAGATAAAATGGTGTAAAATAATAATTAAAATATTATTTCCCACAGTCAAACTATCAAGAAATGACCATACCATCTTCAACAATAAATCCAGCTACCTGGCCAATCTTTGGGTTTTCTCACAAATTTTGTGTTTCGGGGAATCTAGTGGGGGTTCATATTTCATGTTCTGTAAAAAGAAAAGCTAATACCAACGAGAAGGGAAAAACTTACTTACTGTAGAAAAATATAGTTCCAATCTAAAAATTTCAAGTAGCCTGAATCTATATTGATCTCGCAAATAACAAATACACCTTGCACATAACCATATCATAACCTTCTTGGGTGAATACACCTTTCTCATAATCATATCATAATATTCTTGGTTTTCCTTAAGTAATGATATTTTTTGGCAAACTCGGATGCATTTTCTCACTGACACAATATACATTAGTAGTGACTCTAAGAAAATACCCTACTAAAAGTATATATACACAATTGTAGTGACTTAGAAAATTGAAGAGTTTTAAAATTAACATTTCCTGAATATGAATATGAATCATGGGTTTATAAATATTCCATGATTAAATGACATCTTGGATCATTAAGTTTTGAAAATTCATTTACGTCACATAGCATCATGGATTTGTAATTTTAACAAAAATCTATTTGGCTTGATAATTTTCTTAAAACTACAACCTTTATCAATACAAACATGAAAATAATATTTTCCAAAGGGTTATATTTTGAGCATTCTCTATTAGGGAAAATCAACCTAAGCTTGATTTCTGTAATCTGTGGTTCTCTCAGTTCTGTATTTTTTTTCTCCATAGCAATGACACTTCTAGCCAAGAAAACTGGGTCCAGATAGAAATACAGTGTGAAAGATCTCTCCCAGGTGGATTTTGGGAGGTTGGTGATTGAATTGAAAGGAGTTGAGATGCTTAGGTTGATGACATGCATAGCTAATTTGAGCCCCACACAATCCTTTAAGTGTGCCTGGATCACAGGGTCCCTCCACGTGACCATTCAGACCACTGTGCTCATTGAGACCCACATGAATCTAGGTGCTGAGGTGAGATAGTGCTCTAGAATCATCTTCTCCATGTATGACCACGCTGCCATGGCTATTTCCCATGAAAAACTTCACTGTTCACTTGAAAGGGGGAGATGTTGCAGGAATATCGATGGTCTAATGAAAGGGCTCTTAACTGGGGTCTAGGTGGTGGCCCTCATCTAATTGTCGATGATAGTGGAAATGAAAATTTGTTGATCCATGAGGCGATCAAGGCCAAGAAGAAAATTTCCAAGTCCAGGAAGTTTCCAGATCTAGAGTCTACCACAAATATGGAGTTTCATATGGTTTTGGAGTTGATCAAGGAGACCATCAAGATGGACCCCTTAAGGTACCACATGATGAAGGAGACCTTGTTTGGTGTTTTTGAGGAGAAAACTACTAGTGTTAAGAAGCTTTATCAGATTCAAGCTAGTGGGAATTTGATATTCCCTACTATCAATGTTAATGACTTTGTTACCAGGAGAAAGTTTGATAATTTATATGGATATAGATACTCTCTCCCAGATGATCAGATGAGAGCCACAAATGTCATGATTTTTGGTAAGGTTGTTGTCTGTGGATATATATATGTTGGAAATGATTGTGATATAGAACTAAAGGTTGTTGGAGCTAGGTTTATTGTTACATAAATTAATCTAAACTGTGCCCTGCAAGCTCTGGCAGAAGGATTTTCCGTCCTCACCCTAGAGGATGTATTTTGAAGTTTGAACTGTTGATATTTTTGTTACCATCACCAGCAACAAGGATATCATCATGGTGGATCACATGAGGAAAATGAAGAATAATTCCATTATTTTCAACATTGGTCATTTTGACAATGATATTGACATGCAAAATCTTGAAACTTTCCGTGGTGCTAAGAAGATTACCATCATGCCTCAAACATATAGCTAGTTGTTCCCTGATATCAATAGTGTCATCATCATTCTTACAGAGGGACGTCTAATGAACTTGGTTTGTGCTACTAGCTACCCAAAGTTTTTCATGTCTTGCTCCTTTACAAACTAGGTTATTGATTAGTTGGATCTCTAGAATGAGAAGAAGTACAAGAATTTGGAATATCTTCTCCCAAAGAATCTAGATGAAAAGGTAGTTGCTCTGCATTTGCCCGAGTTGGGATCTAGGCTAACGAAGCTTTCTCTTGAATAGGAAACATATATCAAAATGATCATTGATGGACCTTAAAAAACTTCGTACTACTGATAATGAAGAGAAATGACATTTTTGGTGACTTCTTGGTCGAGTGGCAAGGCTAACCAATTGTTACTGGAAAAACCACATTCACATGGATCAATAGTCATAGGAAAAACCTTTTCGAATTGAACCAAGAGCTAATCATGGGAGCAAAAGAACCATTGTTCTCCTACCGAAGTATATAATCTCAAGACCAAAGCTAACTCTACTTCCACATCATCATTAACTTGCCTACCTTGACTAATTATACTAAAAGAACAAACCAAATATTTCTCATCCAATCAATGACCTAACCAAATAATTTTGGTTGTCGCCTCTACCTCTTAACTATGGGGATGGGTCCACTACACTCATTACTATTCAAATCAATGAAGGACAAAGATGTGAGGCTTAACATTCCTTCAATCTCTAAAGGAATGCTCCAACCAAATGGTTTCTAACGATATTGATAATCCTCATCTTCTTTATATGTGGGGCTATGGGTCCACTGTGCTCACTCCTAATCACATATATGAAGGCCATGAGCTTACAGTAACTTATCTCTTAAGGTATCACTCTAGAGAATTTTTTATTGCTGAAATCCATCTTGGACAACAACTTCAAACAATCAATATTTTGATGAAAATTGTTGGTGAAGCCATTGCCACTAAGAAGAAGGATTTACAAGCTGGAGAAGTTTCGTATGGATTTCGGTGGTGAAACAATCCCCATGGAGTCCTCAGTTATGCCCCACTTATTAACAAAAAGTGTTATTGAAGCCCTAAACATAACAATATTTGCATTAACCATATCAATATTTTCATTAAACAAGATAACTGCGACTTCTTGCTTCATGATATCAACTGCAGGACCATTCAACAAGCAAGCCTAAACAACTCAGTATATCAAATGTTGAAGTGAGGTTCCAAACAATTTTTCGCAATAATTAGTGTGCATTTGTAAATTTTCCATCCATAGGTTTTAAAGACTATAGAGTAATTTTGTAATTTAGATTACAAAATAAAATTCAAAATTACAAGGAGGAACTTTTGCAATGCCCTCACCTCCTTTTAGTTCTGGTTCTAAATAATTGTCTCCAGTAAGAAAAAAAGGATATTTTTGTCAGAGACTGAGTATCATCATCTCTATGAATTAACAAGGAAATAAAAATGGAAAATATAAAACAAAATGATGAAGTGGGTCTCTAATTAAGTAATCCTTTCATTTAGAAATGTATATAGTATTTCCTCAATTATAATAGACCCCAAAGAAACCATTAAGAATTTAGAAGGTAAATGATCGCACGTTTTCACAAATTCTACCACAATACAATTTAAAAATGTTAAGTGGTGAAGGCAAGTGCAGTCATAGGGTTCTTCAAATGATATTTACTATTTTTCAACAACTATTGGGATACATTATAATAATTTATAAGAGTGAAAATTCCTCAATTTCTTATAGTTTTTTAGAGTACATAGATTTATAGCATTTTGGTATATTTTTATTTCCATCACTTCAGAGGAATAGCCTATATATTCCTAGTGCACCCCCTTGATATATTACACT
The DNA here is from genome assembly GCA_034641835.2 of Pinus albicaulis. Taxonomy (NCBI): domain Eukaryota; kingdom Viridiplantae; phylum Streptophyta; class Pinopsida; order Pinales; family Pinaceae; genus Pinus; species Pinus albicaulis. The sequence continues at coordinate 826,423,732 of CM076575.1, forward strand.
TTAAATTAATTAAAATCATATTACCCATATTAGGTCATCCATGGTCATTGTACAAGCTCTATTATCTGAAATAGTGCCTTTTTAGGGCTGTCAAAAAGACAATCTAGCCATGATTTAGGTTAAAATATCTTGAGATATACTTATTGTAATTTATTATAGACATAATAGTAGATGCCTTATGGATATAACCAACATGTTATTATACATATTCATATTAATTATTTACATGAACAAAATAGTAGTTTAATGCAATGTTTCTGATATCCAAGAACTTCTTGATAACCATCGGTTTAAACTTTGTCTTCAACTTGTGGATCTTCTACTATTTCTGATGATTATTTGTTTTCATCCTTAGATGAATTATAGATGGTGGAACTTAAATTCAACTCTCATTTTTTCAGATATAACAACCTTTCCTTCTCAATGTTGACATCCTTTTTATGGAGTTGTCGTTACCATCAGTGTTCTTGTAAATGTATCTAGTGTTTTGTTAAATTGACATATGTTCCAAACCTTCGTACTTTTTCATTGATGAAAGATGGAAACCTCCCTCTTTAGGTAAAGTTTCCTTTCTTGATTTTAAAATTGGCATCATTGTAGCCTCTTCTTTGTACTTCACTTGCATATACATTTTTGCAACCAATCAAATGATACTACTTCCAAATTAGTGTTATAAACTCCAAATTTCTCTACTCTTGATTCAATAATTTGCAAAAAGTGTCATTTAAATTCAAATTCAAGGTCATGGATTCATAGGTTGTATTATTGTTTGGGAACATGTAACTGATCCCATGGTTTCATTCAGAAGAATCCACTTGTTATATGAGAATGCATTCTAATGGAAGAAAAGAATTGACCATAATTCTCCAAGCATGTTCCACTTCTACCTAAATTGATTAGGATAAGTTCTATCAATGTAAAGTTTTATTTATACCATATGTTCCCACAAATGAATTACCTTGTACCTTAGACGTTTGCTTTTTTATTATATGGATAAAGATGATGTTTTGAATTTCATATTGGAAATGGGTAGTTTTGCATTTATTTTTTCAATTTTAAAATTTTTTAATGATAATAAATAATGAGGAATTCAATCTACTTTAGATTCATACTCCCCAATATTCCTCTAAACGTAAAAACTCAATAAGGGTTTTTGCAACTTATTCTTGATAAAAGAAAACATTCATTTTACCTTGAACTCTTACATGTGAAACCCAAACTGGAAAATTATACTATAGTGAAATTTTAAAAAAACCACTCCATTATCTATGCACTAATAAAATAATTCATTGGCTAGCTACTCTAACACTTGGACAACTAAAGAACTTCCCAGAAAACACAAAAATATATGGTACTGATGAAATATTTAAGAAAACTTATACCCAAGACTTTCAATTTGATATATGATAAAATGGACAATTTAATATCTTAAAATGTGTTCCATACCTAAGCCCAAACTAAAATTTAGGTGTTTGAGATATGAAACTAACTAAGCTACAATCATCTCTTAAAAATTTTCACTTTCTAATGCAATAAAAACTACACCCAAAATATTTTCATCCAACTCAAATGTCATCGAGTTATTGGTAAATATCAAGATACATGTTAGTATTTTGTACTATGTAGGAAACATTTTTGAAGCATGGAATTCAACAGTTAATAATACAATGAGCTGTGTAAAAATTATGATCCCTAGGCATGTTGAGATGAGCTCTGCAAATAAATATTAGGGTTTGGATCCATGAATGGCTAACGATTCAGGATAGGGCTTTAGAGAACTCAGATTCACATCATTGTTTTCCACCTGTAGTGATGGATCAGGAGGGGGCTAATCCCCCTCCCCCACCTCACAACTTGGACGAAGATCCAGAATTCGCAACACTGGTTCACGCACTGTAGAAGAAGGCCAAAAACTACAACGGAGATTCGAATTTCGTAAAAATAGTGGAAAATTATCCAAAGGTCAAACTTCCATCAGTCTCGATTTGTAAGAAATAAAAAATATTTTCGGAAAGAGGTCTGGTTGGGCAGTTCACTGGAATGTGGTCGTCCCTAAACTCCATGGAGCAATAGGTAGGAAACAACTGGTGACCACTCACAATAGGATATATCTTGGTTTTCGGAGTGGGTAAGGGATACTTTGCCTTTGTTTTCCAATTTGTAGAAGACAAAGATCTGATATTTTGAAGCGGACATTATTTCTTTGGACCAAGAGGACTATAACTGAATAAATGGACTCTATATTTTGATCTTGAGGATGATATACCCACATGCGTTCATGTTTGGGTAAAAATTCCTTGAATTCCTCTTCCTTGCTGGGATGCTGGCTGCCTAGGCCACTTGGAAACATTTAGGAAGGAATGGTGACAGGGATGAACCCAAGGGAAAAATGTTTCCTCGCGCAAGGATATGCATAGAACTAGATATGGAGAAGGGATTTCCGACATAAATAGTACTGGAAAATGGTGGATGGTCGTATATTTAAACCTTGGAATACGATCAACTCCCCTTCAAATGAAATCAATGTCATGAGTATGGACACTTTGCAAGAGACTGCCCAAATGGAGCAGCCGCAGAAAAATGAGAAACCCTGGAACAGGAACAGTGGCAAAATCAGAAGAAAAATAGCACAAAAAAAGGATCAACCTCAATGAAATCAACTCCCAACACCACAGGGGGAGAAATAGGAGCTCCCAAAAAAACTACAACCAAAGGCAGGAACAATTCTCCTTCGCAAACGACAATCCAACCATCAAGCTCCAATCAGAAGAGACAATAGGGAAACATCTTTGCCATACTAGAAACTCTTTGAGATAAAGAAACGATGCAACCAGACAAGACTGACAACTAGTCTCAACCTTAGAACCAACCCCAGGAAATGGAAGGAGTACTGGAAGAACCAATAGTAAAGCCCTAGTCATTCGTAGTATATCCAGATCATCAGTCCACCATGTCACCCTTTTTCAAGATATAGGAAAATAAGGGGAAGGCGGAAAAATACCTATAGAAAACTCTGCAGCACAAAAGGGGAAGGAAAATGCCATAGAACAAGATCCAAGGAAAAAAAAGGAAGAAAGACAAATAAGGAGGTTAGGGAAATCTTCACAGAAAGAGACAAAACTCTAGGCCTGCAGCTGCGCTTAGAATTGTTTAAAGGATACACACAAGAAGATATACAACAAAGAAGACGACTCCTTGAGGAGGCACGCACGACCCTTCAAAATCAAAGTCAATAATTAAGTTATTCTCTTGTAATTGCAGAGGACTTAGAAGCATTCAAGAATTAAAAAGAATGAAGGACATAATCACCACCTTCAAACAATCAGTCCTATGTATCCAAGAGACTAAGTTAGGAGAAGCAGAAATGATAACGTCAACCTCACAATTTTGGCATAATGGATTCATGGTGGCAATTTCCTCCAGGGGGGCCTCCCGGGGAATTTGCACCATATGGGACAACCAAATCTTCAACCTCATCCACCAGATAAAAAATTAGAGTATCCTTCTAACTCTTTTGGAACACAAAGTTACTAAGAAAGGATTGAAACTATATAATGTATATGCACCTGTAGCGTATTCAGAAAAAACATAGTTTTGGCAGACTTTGAATAGACTCAAATTTGTGGATCGCCATACTCGCATTATTCTGGTGGGATATTTAAACACCACCCATCTAGAAAATGAGAAATGAAGAGGAAACCATGTCAGGGATTCTTTCATGGAACATATGGGTGACCTCCTCACTCAATGGGACTTAGAATACCTCAAACCCAGATCCAAAAATTTCACCTGGTCAAACCGGCGAACAAGGGAGAACCACATAGCAGCACGACTAGACTGGATAATGATACACGCTGATTGGTTAATGGATAATATGGATTTTAAGTTGGAGGCTATCAATAACCCAACATTATATCACCATGTGATCTTCCTGAATATGTTGGAAAAGACAAATTGGTGTCCAATCCCATTCCACTTCAATCATCATTGGATTCAATAAGAAAAAGTCCAACAACGAGTTAAAGAAGAATGGAGCAGACACATATAGGGATCTCCATGTTTTGGTTGGGAAGAGAAACTCAGAAGAGTAAAAAAATATCTGAGAATATGGGTCAAGGTGGAAAATAAATCCGCTAGAATTCAATGTAAGGTACTCCAACAGAAGTTGGAAGACCTAACTCATGACATGGAGACGATACAGGTAACTGAAGAACTGATGTTGGTACTATTTTATTGGTATCTTTTTCTCTTAAAATTCCATCATTTATCCACCATTTTCTTCCATAAATCCCTTATAGTCTATTGAAATTGATTAATGTAGCATTATAATTGTTATTTTACATTAAATTTAATTTATGGAATTTTTATGTTAAAAATTGAAATCTTTCAAGAAAATTACAGGATGTGATAACTTCCTGTAATTGGTTTTTGTTCTGACATGTGGCATAGCAGGAAAATCGAAACAGAAGATAAGGACGTGATCTAGGATGTACACACATGGTGGAAAATCTATCCAAGTTCGAATTTGAAGCTCCTGAGTATCTGGTCAACGCTGGTCAAACCTAGCCTATCCAGCAGAAAAATATGAAGTTATAATGAATGTACTTGATATTTTGCTTAAGATTAGGAACTCTAAACTGATTCGATCTGTTTTGGGATCAGTTAGGATTAGGGGGAACGAAAATAGCCTCTTTGGTTGTATTTTTTAATAAATAGGAGGATGAAAGCATGTAATGAACTAAGGATGCTAGTGATAACATTGAAGGAAGAACCAGACTTAAGACTGTCAGCGTACGTCAGAACTCTGTTTTTAATGTAACTCATTCTCAGAACTTAATCAGAGACATAATTTCATCATTTATGGTGTTTTTGAGTTAAATTTTTTATCACTTGAAGTTTTTCAAGTGTGCCTTCAAAGCGTGGAAGGGCCCCCATGTGAAGATTGGTACACTTTCTTTTCATTTACATAAGATTTAGTATTCAGATCTGATTAGCATTTTATTTTAATTTTCATGCTTGTGAGTTCATCAATTTTAATTTTCATACTTGTGAGTTAATAAATTTTATTTAGAAGTTCAATATTGTTATTTTATGATTCATAGTAGTAATTTGAGAATTCGATTGCAAAATTAATGAACAAGTCCTTGTAAAAGGTTTAATTGAGTATTGAATCTCAAATCATTTCTATGATCTCTGTTTTTATGAATTTAATTTTCAGTATGCCTAGTGTGTTACTTTGAAAGATTCTTTATGAACCATAGCCTTGTAAGAGGATTGAAAACTCAGACTAGTAACACTTTGTTTTAGAACAGTAGATTAGATTAGGTAATATAAGTGTTTAGAGTGTGAAAGGGACCACATTTCAATCTCTTGTAAAAGAGTGCTGGAGCCTGTCACAATAAGCATTTCTCTAGACAGATAGAACAGATCCTTTTAGGTATATAAATATTAGACAAGTGCCTCTAAGATTACCTACCTTGGTCGACAATAAATTGAGTATAATCTAGAACCCTAGATTGGTCTTTACATTTTGGCGCCATTGTCGGGGAGGCGCAACTAGAGGATTTCTAAAAAAAAAAAACAAACAAAAACATAGATTTAATTTTAATTCATCATTTTGGAAGTCATGCTTACTTATGTCTAGACCTAGAGATGATAAAGGTAGATTCATAAAAACCCCCCATCCAAGAACTAATCCACCACTAGGAGCAGACCCTTTAGAAAAAATTGAACACACAACTCCAGCTGGGAAAGTCACTGTACAAGAATTAGAGGATAAACAAAAATCAGGGTAAAGACTTACACTCATAGAGAGACAAATTTTATTGGCATACAAAGAAAAGAAGAAACATCTCCCTGAATCCTCTATAACAAGAGAAACTAGCAAAACAACTCAACAATCTCTCCATGAACCTACTGATTTTGAAAAATTTCAAGAAGGAGAAAAACCAACAGAACAACTTTTCTTTGAAACAAGTGACACTGAACAAGAATTTAAATCAACAGAGGAACCTATCAAAATGGCTGAGGAAGGAGGAGGATCAGCAAGAGGACCCACTCCTGAACAACTTAGAGAATATGAGAGACAGCAAGAGGAAAGAAGAATAAAAAGAGAGGCTGAACTGAAACAAAAGCAAGATCAAGATCAAAGAGAAGAGGAAGAGTCAACCTTTAAATTTCCCATTCAAGAACCAGGAGAAAATAATGATGAGGAAATAAAAATGAAAAACATACCTCCATCTGTGCTACCAAAATTTTATGGCACGGCTTCAGAAGATCCAGATTCATTCTTGTTTGAATTTGACATAGTATGCCGAACATATGGTTACACAGATGATGCCCATAGACTTAGACTCTTCCCAGCAACATTAAAAGCATCGGCATTAAGATGGTTCATGGGACTTGGTGAACATGCAATAACTGATTGGGATGGCATGAGAAAAATATTCTTAAAGAAATATCAACCTTATTGTAGATCAAAAGATTCTAAAGATGATATTTTTAGAATGAATCAACAAGAAGATGAAATCTTAGAAGAGTATTTGGAACGATTCGTTTACAATCTACAAAAATCAAAACATAGAACCATGTCTCTTGATCTGATCCGAACAATATTTTTGAAGGGAATTCGAGAGGAATACTTAGATGATCTTAATTTGATGGGAAAAGGTGATATTTCCACCTTACCTTTCGATGAAATTGTTGATTTATGTGAAAAGTATTCCAGGAGCAAAGCTAGAAATGGAAAAAGAACCATATCATCCAAAGCTACAATATCTGCTTCAGCTAGTGTCACAAGGGCTAAAATAGGAAACTTATTAGAAGAATTCAAAATAGACCTATTAAGTACCTTAGGAAATAAAATTGACACTCTAAAAGAAAAGAAAATACAGGAAGAAGAAGATCAATTAATGGTTGTCTTTTGTCCAAAATGCTGGAAGAAACATGCTTTGAAAGACTGCCCTTTAGAAAACATTCAAGTCTGTGCCTTTTGTACTGAAAATCATGATATATTTCATTGCTCTAAAATCAAGATTTTGCATAATTCTAATTTTGAAGCCAACGCAGATATGGAGAATGTGCATTTCATGGGCGCTAAGAGACCATGGCAATCGAGACCTCCACCTCCAGGTATGTTTCCAAACCAAAATTTGCAATTTCCTGCACAAGATCAGATGTATGTTTAGAATTCTTGGAATGTACCCATGCCATGGCAACACCAAAATTACCCACAACAACAATGGAAACCATTTCAGAAATACTCTCAACAATACCAACCATATCCTCAACCATACCAACAATATTCTCAGCCATATCAACAGTATCATCAGCCATATCAGCAGAATCCTCAAACATATCAACAATATCCTCAGGAGCAAGTTGTCCATCAACCCCAAAACACTCAACAAATATTGCCTAATCCTCCACCAATAAATCCACCTCAATTACAACTTCCATCTAACCAACATCATAGACCCACTCAGATTCCTGCTCAACCTGTACCAAATCCAAATAATAGAGCAGATAGACCAGCTTACAGTGTAGATGAGGGACCATCATATCCCACATTACCTTTACAAAATATTGAGTTGAGGTCTGGAAAGATACTTCAACAAGAACCTCCAATAGCTAAAAAACAACAAGAAAACAAAGAGAATGAAAATGAAACTCAAACTCAAAACAAACAAAATGATGACATCAAAAATAAACAAATGCAACCAGTGCATCCACCACCTTTTCCAGAAAGATTGATCCAAGCAAAACTTCCCATGCCTTTACCACAGTTTGATGTTTTGGATGTGTTAGCCCCCCAATAAAACTTTTGGAAACCAAAATAGGGGGCTAAATTGTTCCTGGGTCTTCAAGGAATGCATTTCCCCTGAAAACACAGTCTCCTTGAAGCCTCCATGTGCCTTTTATCCTTTGATAAGTTCCCCTCTGCTGCTTCCTATCATAAAGCCTCTCTGTTTGTGAAGAAATGCCCAAAGGCCCTTTTTCCTCTTTTTCCGCCCCAAGTAGCCTCCATTTATCCCCTTTGTCTTCCTTCTTTTCCCTTTTTACCCTTCAATTCCCCTAAAATTCCCTTTAAATTACCCCCCTAGCCTTTGTTGACCTTCTTCCCCCTTTATCTCTCTATCGTTACCCTTCCCAATCTTCAAAATCCATTAAAACGGGCCAAACCCATCCTCCCTTATTATAGGGCTTAGCCCCTTTACCGCAAGCCCCATTCAAACCACTTCCCCATGCGCCCGCACCCTGGAACCAAGTTTTAAACCCTTTGACGCCTAGCGCAAAGCGCAGATCGCAGATTTCAGTTTTTATTTTAACGCCCATCACGTTTTTCGTTTTTGCGATCTGCGCTCATCGCAAGTCTGCCCCGTCGAAATAGCGCAAAGCGCAATTTTTCTTGGTGCTGATCCCCACCATCGCATTTTCTCCATTTGCGATTTTGCGATGCGCGCCTCGGCCCCACCTCATATGCATTTCTGTTCATTTCATACATTCTCGTTGTGTTTCTCCAAAGCCTAAAGTTACACCATTAATCCATCAAAGTGTATAATATATTTTCCGCCCCCTTTCCTATATTGCCCCACTGTTGGTCTCCACCGTTGATCTACGTCCCCTGGTCATGATATAACGGCCCTCAAGCATGTTTACAACAAACCCTATTAGTCGCTATTTTCACCATATCCACGCATATTTCACATTCATTTCATTCGAAAATACTGTTTCACCACACTGTCGTGTTATTGTTCTCCCGTCCCCCATAGTCATCCCTCTATGCATGAATTTCATCACCCAGTCTCGTGTTTTGCAGGGTTGCCAGATGGAGAACGCAGCCATGGTTGCACAACTTTCAATGCAGCGGCTAGGTGACATAACTCGCATTTAAAGAACAGAGTTCGAGCTCAGCAAACTTCCGCAGGCACCATTAAAGCTTAGATTGCACAAACAAAGACAGTACGGGAGCAGCAGAGGGCTCGAGGCAAGAAATGGAAGTCTTTTGCGCCTTTTCAGGGATTTTAGAAGGCAGAGGTACCAGCTCAAAGACATCGAGGGTCACATGGAAAGTCCAGCACGCAGAAAACCACATAATCAGGGTCTCAAATCAGCAGAATGTTTCTTCCTAAGCACAGACACAGTACACATTATTGCTTCAATATGCATGGTGCCCAAGTGGAGTTTTCCTCCTCTCGGCCGTCCGGAATACTATCAGAAACATTTATTTCACAGCATGGCAGACCATTCAGGCGTTTATTTGCCATTTTGTTCCTGCACCAAAAGTACCACAGAGTCCTGCGGACCAAAGTACAACAAGAGGCAGACGGAAGTAAGTGGAGGACGAAAGGATTCGTTCTTTCGTCCAAGACATCTCAAGAATAAATGCGAGAATTTAAAAGCAGAATGGGCTTCGGCCCCCTCCTTCTTTCTGAGCGTTAATAGTTCATTTAGTGCTCCACCTACCTCCTCGGCCCACCTTCTGCTATAAAACTCATGAGAAAACATTGTAAAGGTTGTTGATGAGATATCGAAGAAAAGCATTTTCACTCTTAGGGCGGGTTCTCTTGACTATCTTTTGTGTAAGATGAAATTTTGAGATTTGATGTATTCAGACTGAATGTTCAAGCTATGGGCTATGATGTACCTGATTGGTGTTGTTTTTAATATGACAAGCATGTTTCTTTGGATCCTGATCTAGAGCAACTGGTGATGTTTTCTTTTCTCTGTGTTTAGTTCCATTTCATTTCGTTTCGTTTCTACTGGTAGGCAATAGAAGTATAATATAAGATTCATCCTTGATAGGTGCCTTATATTTCCTGCTCTCCCTACCTCAATGTTTTCTGCTCATATGTGTATCTGAATGTTGATTTCAATTGATTTAACCAGTGTAGTGGATGCCATTTCCTGCTCTCTGATGTCTGAATTGATGAAGTCTATGTTTAGATGTTCTTGGTAGGATTTAGCTGGAAGGTTTGGGAACACTGGGGATTAGTGTTAGCCCTGTCCACTAGGATCTTTGCACGACCAACTAGTCTCTCTAAGTTCCCTGGTAATTACCTCTAATTCTGTTCAAGCAGGCCTGGAGTTAAATGATCTCTGGTCTGATCTATAGACAAAGTTAGATGGTCCCCCTCCTTTCATTTTCAGTTCTTAATGTTCCATCCCATCTTATACCCTTTAAGATCCAGATGATTTAGATGACTAGCCCAACTGAAAGCTTGCACATTGAACACAAATAAATCCTTTCTTGAATCTATAGCCCAATGGCGTTGATGTTCTTTGAGTTATTTGCCTCTGCCTAAGATTCCTCTTTGCTCGTCTTTGTCTCGTATTGGTCCTTCTTTTCCTGATTCCCTCCAACCAAACACAAACAATCAAACCAACAACCTCGAGCTTATAACTAGCCTAAAATATTATACTTTAAGCCTCAAAGATGTATCCTTTGACTCATATAGAGAGATCCCTCTCTGGACCTAGGAGGGCTAGATCCTAAGGTCCCAAAGTGGTTCTATGTTGTCTCATCTTTTGGTCTTTGTCAACCTGGCCAAAACATGGGAACTCCAACATAATGGCGACTCCACTGGGGACTTCTGAGTACATTTCACCTTAAACATTCGTAAAAACCTTAGAAACTTAGAACTCTGGTTAGCTTGATAGTAAGTCACCCCTTTCTTGGATCAATGTCCATTATTGAATATCCACCATACTCTTAGACAGAGCCCAGAAAGGGCCAGGTAGCCTCCAGTTCTCATCCTATGATCAGAGGTGACATATCTGGTAAATGCCCTCCCAGTCTATCTCTGATTAGAGCTTGTTGTTTTAGAAGAGATTCCTGAAAGGTGATAGTTCCTGAGCACTGTGGTGGACAGTTTACCCCTTAGAAACATCCTAAAACCCTCCACCTGGCGACTCCATTGTCCCTAAACGAAAAGACTCCACTGGTGATCAGTAGGCCTGCTGATTGTCTTGGTTTCACAATAGACTCCACTAGGAGACCGGTCCCTGAGACAACATCAACCACAGTAGAAGTAGCAAGTGGGGTTAAGCTACTTGGCTAGAAATAACACTCTGGCTCACAGAACCATTCATACAAGAGCCTGCCCTGATCCAAACCCACCTGAAATAGTTGATAATCCTAAGAAAATCCTCAAGAGAACGCCTGTAAGAAGGAGATCAATTATTTCCAGCAACATTCATAGAGCCAATTCTGCACCAGAAGATCTTGCAGCTCTATTAGACCCCTTCTTCAACCTAGATCTTCAAAACAGATTACCTAGAACTAGGTCATTCAGTGTTTCAGACCAGCCAGACCCTAGGGACAGTGAGACCCCTCCTTCCACACCACCTGATCTTCACTTCCTCCAAAACTTTGGGCTCTCTCACCCTAGATCTGCTCAATAGACTTCTGCTGGCCCAAACATCACAGTCATCCAAATACCTGCTGCTCAAGCCAACCCTATACCTCATCATAACATCAGCATGGCAGCTTGGTATGCACCTCTAGTCCTACCTCAGCCCCTACTGCCCTTACCAAATGATTATCAATCAAAAATCCCACACTTCCCTGCTAAAGAGCCTACAACAGCACAACAACATGTAGATAAAATGGAGGACTCTTTTGACTATATGGAAATTGATGATGAAACAATCAAAATGAGAATTTTTGCGCAGAGCCTGGGGGGAGAGGTTAAAAAGTGGTTTAAAAACCTACTTGCGGGTAGTATCCAAGATCTCCCTGCTTTATACCAGACTTTCATCAACAAATGGGAAACTAGGGCAAACCCTCGCCAGCTCCTAGCAGAATACATGTCCCTTAAGAGAAACGTAGGAGAGAGTGTTCACGATTACACCACTAGATTCAACAGCATTTACAATGCTCTCCCCCCACACATGAAACCTCCACAAGGTATGGCCCTAGCAAAATACCCTGAGGGGTTTGATGCTGACATGGCCTATGAGCTCAGGGATAAAGAGTACACCACCTTGGAGGACATGCAGAAAGGAGCTGTGAACATAGAGGCAAATATGATTGAGAAAAAAGAAAAACTGAGATCCGAGAGGAAGGTAACATACAAGGATGACCATGTAGCCTCCACATCTGATCCAAATATTGACAGAATGTCTAAAAATGTGGACAAGCTATACCAAATGATGGAAAAAATGGTTGTCACTCAGAACAGGAACCAAAACATTAGAAGAAACAATGCTGCTCCCAACAGGCAAAGAGAATCAGATCAAAAAATTATTCCCCCTTTCCAAAACTTTCTAGATGAGGATGAGGGAATCATAGAAGAGTCTGAAGGGAATGTGATAAACATGTTTGAAACGGAAGACTCAATCCATAACTGTGATTCAGAGGGAGACCAGCTCTTGTCCACATATGGGGATGAGGAATGGTTGGAAGCTGAGGATTACAGATTAGGATTTGAAGATACCATGTTACAGGTCAGAGAACCATACGAACTTAGGAGCAAAAGGAGTCAAGAAAACCCCAAAGCTAAGGCTCCTGAGGTAGCCATCAAGAAAAGGCCTGAAAAATCTTCTAAAGTAACTGCTGTGAACAACAATTCAGCAGCCAAGAGTTCTGAGAGTAACAAAGAAAAGGACAACACAAAAAATGGAAAAACAGGGTCAACAAACCAGTAGCACTAGCACCTCAGTTAATGCTCCTGACAAAACTTTTTCTACGCATGTACATAACGAGAAATCACAAACTGATTCAGCTACTAAGGTAGTAGAAAATAAAACAGATTTGAACATTCCCAAGAGCCAATCCATTTTCAATTTAGAAAGTGAGATTGCGAAAATCAAAATCTCTGTGCCATTGTCTGAGTTGGCCACTCGAGATGTATATAAAGGCCAGATTTTGAAAGCATTAAATCTGAGTGTAAATAATGACACTGTAAATTTGAGTGATGACCAGCCTGCCCTCTTATTTGGTCCCAAAATTGAGGGGAAATTTCAGGAAGGGGTAGTGCCTCATTTCTATATCAGTCTCAACATTCATGATAAGATCCTTCACAATGCAATGCACGATTCAGGAGAATCACACAACTTAATGCCCAAGGTAGTGATGGAAAGACTAGGTCTAGAGGTAACCAGACCCTACAAAGACTTATACTCATTTGACTCTAGCAGAGTAAAATGCCTTGGCCTGATCAAAGACTTGTGTGTGAGCCTGACCCAAATCCCTGCTAAATGTATGGTCATGGATGTTGTGGTGGCAGATGTGCCACCCAAGTATGGCATGTTATTATCAAGATCGTGGGGAGACAAACTGCAGGGAACAATGCAGATGGATGGCTCATATGCCACAGTCCCTATGTTTGGCCAGCCTAGAAGACTGTATAGAGAAACCCAGATGAAATTCTTAACCAGCAGCCCCGAGAAGCCCGAGAAATCCCCTTTATACTCTATACACACTGATCTGGACTCTTTCATCTTGTACAATGATCAATCCTTGGAGGAGCCAGAATCTGAAAATAGAAATGCAAATGGAGAAGCTGTGAATACATACCTGAGCATAATGGCCACCTTGGAAGAGATTGAGGAAGAAAACATCACCGAAGCCTGTAGGATATGCGGTGGACCTCTAGTTTGGAGTGAACAAGAAACAGAGGGTGAACAACTAACTGAATATTCCCCACAAACCCATGCACCGCATGAAGAAAAGAATGTTGAGCAATCCACCGTAACACAAACTCAGAACGAGCCAGAAACACGATGCAATCAGCCTATTAGTCACACCCCCCCAACTGACACACCACGAGAAGAATTGAACAACCCACAGCCTAGCGCAGCCCCCATAATGCAGCATAATGGCGAACCCCTATGGGAAATTAATTTTGATGGGTCCTGTACTAGGAGAACTGCTGGAGCTAGGGCATGTCTACGAAACACAGAAAACAACTACGCAGAGAGCTTGGCTATTAATCTGCGTTTCAAATGTAAAAATAATATTGCAGAATATGAAGCTCTCATCCTGGGCCTAAATCAGTTAAAAAAATTAGGAGCCCGCAGGATAACTGTCCTAGGAGACTCTGAGTTAGTGATCAAACAGGTGAATGGTGAGTACGCAGAAAAACACCCTAGACTGAGGGCATATAGGAAAGATGCCACGGATATATTGAAAACCTTCCTGGAATACGAATTGGTGTTTGTTCCTAGCGGTCAAAACGCTATTGCCAACGGATTAGCTTGCCTGGCTAGTTCATATCCCAAGACCCCATCTGACCAAAACCTCATCATTCAAACTAAATTCAGACCTGCAGTGCTAGACAATGAAAAATACTGGCAGGTCTTTGAAGGAGACAAACAGATTGAAGATTTCCTGGTGGGCAAGAATGAGTTTGAATTTTCTGATTCAGACTCAATTTCTGATGGTGACTGCCCAGGCAAGGATCCCCTAGATGAACCAGAAACATCCAGTAGCATAGAAATAAATCTTTTTTCTGATAAAACTGGAAATTTCAATGAAAATTGTGAAAATGCAGAAAATGAAGAGGTCGAAGTGCTACAGGCCAAAGATAAGAACATACCCAGAGGCCTGGCACCCTTAGAGGACCTCTTTGATTTCGATGACGTAGCAAAAAAACCCACAATTGAACATGCAGAATCAGATATAGAAGAATGCAACATTGGCACTGAAGACAAACCCAAAATGATAAAACTGGCTAAGTCTATACCTGCAAACATGAAGAAGAAATACATTCACCTGTTTAAGGAATTCATTGATGTGTTTGCATGGAGCTATGAAGACTTAAAGGCCTATGACACCAACATCATACAACACAAGATACCACTAAAAGAAAATCAGAAGCCTTTCAGACAAAAACTTCGAAGAATCAATCCAAAACAATTGCCCGCGGTAGAGAAAGAAATTAAAAAGATGTATGAGGCAGGCATAATTGTCCCTGTAAGGTTTTCTGATTGGGTGTCAAACTTAGTGGCTATAAGGAAGAAAACAGGGGAGATTAGACTTTGCATAGACTTCAGAAACCTCAATAGAGCCTCCCTGAAAGATAACTACCCTTTGCCTAGAATGGAGCATATCCTACATAAGGTAGTGGGCTCTAAAAGAATCTCCCTGCTTGATGGTTTTTCAGGATACAACCAAGTTCTGGTACTCCTAGAAGATCAACTCAAAACAGCTTTCACCACTCCATGGGGCACCTTCAGGTATGTGAAAATTCCTTTTGGATTGATGAATGCTGGAGCTACCTTCCAGAGAGTAATGGATATTGCTTTCTCAGATGAGATTGGACACTTTATAGTTATCTACTTGGATGACTTAACTGTCTTTTCTAAAACAGAAGAAGAACACTTAAAACATCTGAGGAAAGTTTTAGAAAAATGTAGAAGGTATGGTCTGTCCCTAAATCCTAAGAAGACTGTTTTCGGGCTACAAGAAGGTAAGCTTCTTGGCCACATTATATCTGAGAAAGGGATTAGGATAGACCCCCAGAGAGTTGAGGGAATACTTCAAATTACACATCCTAGAAACATCAAGGAGCTTCAGTCCTTCATTGGGAAGATCAATTTCCTTAGAAGATTTATCCCCAATCTTGCTGAGCATCTTAGGAAAATGACTGAAATGCTAAAGAAGGATGCAGGAATCAAGTGGACTGTTGAAGCCAAAAAATATTTTGAGTCAGTAAAGCTTGCACTCACCCAGGCCCCTGTCCTTATCAGCCCTGACTTCTTAAAAGATTTTCTGATCTTTTCATTTTCTTCCCCACACACAATAGCTGCAGTTTTACTGCAGAAAAATTCGGAAGGTAATGAACAGCCTATAGCCTTCTTCAGTAAAGCCTTAAGAGACGCACCCTTAAAGTACAACATCAGGGAAAAGCAGGCCTATGCCCTGATTAAGGCCTTAAAAGACTTTAGGGTGTACATTCTGCATTCTCACACCATTGCCTATGTGCCAAATGTAGTGGTCAAAGACATCTTGTCCCAAGACCCAGATGGGAAAAGGGGCAAATGGATTGCTACAATTTTAGAATATGACATTGAAATCAAACCCAACAAGCTGATCAAAGGTCAAGGCCTGGCCCAATTGATGGCTGAATCTAATCTACAGGCCCTTGATATTAACATTATGAATTCCTTGGATGAACAGGAAAGCTTACCTGATCCCACTGTAGAAGAGAAATTCCAAAGCTCACCATGGTATTCTGATATCCTTTATGTCCTTACCAATCTCAATGCTCCCCCAGAGCTGCAAAAAACAAAGGCCAGACTCACAAAACTCAAAGCCAGAAACTACTGTATCTTGAATGGAAACTTATACTGGAAATATCCAAAAGGCCTATTGCTGAAATGTCTATCCGAAACTGAAGCTGAAAACATTAAACAAGAATTTCATGCTGGAGAATGTGGAGGACACTTAAGTTGGAGAGCCACAGCAAATAAGATACTCAGGGCTGGTTATTATTGGCCTACTCTGTTTAATGATGTCCATAGGATGATAACCACCTGCCACAAATGCCAAATATTCGAGCGAAAAAGAAAACTCCTCCCCCTCCCTTTGCAGCCCATAATTGTTGAAGGTCCTTTCATGCAATGGGGTTTAGATTTTATAGGGGAAATTCATCCAGCCTCTTCAGGACAACATAGATGGATCCTAACTGCTACAGATTACTTCACTAAATGGATAGAAGCTATACCCACTAGGAATGCCACTGACTCTGTCATCATTAGGTTCCTAGAAGACTTCATCCTATCTCGTTTTGGTTGTCCAAGGAAAATAATCACTGACAATGCTGCTGCTTTCGGGTCCAAAAGAATGGTTGATTTCTGTCACAGGTACGGAATCGCACTTGGACATTCAACTGCCTATTACCCCCAAGGTAATGGCCTAGCTGAATCATCAAATAAAAGCCTGGTTATAATCATTAAGAAGCTGCTGGAAGAAAACAAAAGGTCGTGGCATAAAAAGTTGATACATGCCTTGTGGGCAGACAGGCTCACTACAAAGAAATCTATTGGCATGTCACCCTACCAGCTGGTTTATGGGACAGAAGTAGTTTTTCCTACTAGCCTTGGGATACCAGTGGTAAAGCTTGTCCAAGAAATCCAATCAGAAGAAGACAGCATGATAAGGAGAATTAATGAAACAATCCATCTTTAGCAAACGAGAGAGAATATTTATGACAGAGCTATCAGAGTCCAAGAGAACATAAATAGGCAGTTTGATAAAGGAACCAAAGCTTTGAATTTCAAAATTGGTGACAAGGTTCTAAAGTGGGATTCAAGGAGAGAAGACACAGGCAAACATGGCAAATTTGACAGCTTGTGGCAAGGTCCATATATCATACAAGCCACTGTGGGTCCTAATGCATTTTTTCTGCAAGAACTTGATGGCACAGAAATGTTTGGGGGTCCTGTCAATGGCAGGTTGCTCAAATATTACTTCAATTGATTTTCCATTTCCAGTTTCATCTCCATTGTACATACCACTGCAAGTTTTCATTTTCAGAACAAGAGAAAGTGTTCCAAAAAGCAGAATGAAAAGAGAGGTTCAGACATACTCAAAACATGAACCTCTGAAATAGAAAAGCATGGCTCAAACCTGATCAAAATCCGAGCCAAAGGAGGCAGAGTAGCTGGTCCTAACAAGCTCAAAATCTGGATTAGTAGTGAAAGAAGAAATCAGCTCCAACATGCACAAAATCAGAGCTGAAGGAAAAAGAAGAAGTGACTCTAATATGCTCAAAACCCGAGTCACAAGAAAGGAAGAAGGATGTTTCACAGTTGCAGAATTCCATGCCTTCGCAGTTTTGTTTTCTACAAGTTTCTGCCCAGCAAGTCAGACAGTCCAATCCTGGCTTGGCTGTGTTTAAATTTCCTGTCTTAGAATGTAGGTGAAGAAACCTGTTGGACAGTTTAATCCCAACAGGTAGCAGATTAGGTAGAGAAATAGATGAGGTCAACGGTCTAATCTAGCCTCTTTGAGAAATAATGGTAGATTTAGAATAGGTTTGTCTTTTTTTTTGCAAAGTAAATAGAAGGGGTCTGCTAGTTCAAATGCACCCAAGGGAAAATGTAGGATTGTAGTTTGGGTAGGTAGATTGGTTGGGGAAATGTTTTTGCTGATGTTTATATCGCACTGTGGCAGCTAAGATTGAAGAAGAAAGATGGCTTATGACAACAGGCATCTGGCCTACCCCAAAGATCACATCTGGTTTCTTGACTCCTTCAAGAAGAAGCCATCCCCATGTGGAGCCACTGTTAGCCCCCTATAAAACTTTTGGCAAGAAAAATAGGGGGCTAAATTGTTCCTGGGTCTTCAAGGAATGCATTTCCCCTGAAAACACAGTCTCCTTGAAGCCTCCATGTGCCTTTTATCCTTTGATAATTTCCCCTCTGCTGCTTCCTATCATAAAGCCTCTCTGTTTGTGAAGAAATACCCAAACGCCCTTTTTCCTCTTATTCCACCCCCAAGTAGCCTCCATTTTATCCCCCTTGTCTTCCCCTTCTTTTCCCTTTTTACCCTTCAATTCCCCCTAAAATTCCCTTTAAATTACTCCCCTAGCCTTTGTTGACCTTCTTCCCCCTTTATCTCTCTATCGTTACCCTTCCCAACCTTCAAAATCCATTAAAACGGGCCAAACCCATCCTCCGACCTTATTATAGGGCTTAGCCCCATTACCACAAGCCCCTTTCAAACCACTTCCCCATGCGCCCGCACCCTGGAACCAAGTTTTAAACCCTTTGACGCCTAGCGCAAAGCGCAGATCGCAGATTTCAGTTTTTATTTTAACGCCTATCGCATTTTTCGTTTTTGCGATCTGCGCTCATCGCACTTTCCAACTTTGCGATCTGCGCTCATCGAAAGTCTGCCCCGTCGAAATAGCACAAAGCGCAATTTTTCTTGGTGCTGATCCCCGCCATCGCATTTTCTCCATTTGCGATTTTGTGATGCGTGCCCCGGCCCCACCTCATATGCATTTCCGTTCATTTCATACATTCTCGTTGTGTTTCTCCAAAGCCTAAAGTTACACCATTAATCCATCAAAGTGTATAATATATTTTCCGCCCCCTTTCCTATATTGCCCCACTGTTGGTCTCCACCGTTGATCTACGTCCCCTGGTCATGATCTAACGGCCCTCAAGCATGTTTACACCAAACCCTATTAGTCACTATTTTCACCATATCCATGCATATTTCACATTCATTTCATTCGAAAATATTGTTTCACCACACCGCCGTGTTATTGTTCTCCTGTCCCCCATAGTCATCCCTCTATGCATGAATTTCATCACCTAGTCCCGTGTTTTGCAGGGTTGCCAGATGGAGAACGCAGCCATGGTTGCACAACTTTCAATGCAGCGGCTAGGCGACAGAACTCGCATTTAAAGAACAGAGTTCGAGCTCAGCAAACTTCTGCAGGCACCATTAAAGCTTAGATTGCACAAACAAAGACAGTACGGGAGCAGCAGAGGGCTCGAGGCAAGAAATGGAAGTCTTTTGCACCTTTTCAGGGATTTTAGAAGGCAGAGGTACCAGCTCAAAGACATCGAGGGTCACATGGAAAGTCCAGCACGCAGAAAACCACATAATCAGGGTCTCAAATCAGCAGAATGTTTCTTCCTAAGCACAGACACAGTACACATTATTGCTTCAATATGCATGGTGCCCAAGTGGAGTTTTCCTCCTCTCGACCGTCCGGAATAATATCATAAACATTTATTTCACAGCATGGCAGACCATTCAGGCGTTTATTTGCCATTTTGTTCCTGCACCAAAAGTACCACAGAGTCCTGCAGACCAAAGTACAACAAGAGGCAGACGGAAGTAAGTGGTGGCCGAAAGGATTCGTTCTTTCGTCCAAGACATCTCAGAAATAAATGCGAGAATTTAAAAGCAGAATGGGCTTCGGCCCCCTCCTTCTTTCTGAGCATTAATAGTTCATTTAGTGCTCCACCTACCTCCTCGGCCCACCTTCTGCTATAAAACTCATGAGAAAACATGGTAAAGGTTGTTGATGAGATATCAGGGAAATGAAAGCATTTTCCTCTTGAGGCAAGTTCTCTGTGTATACTATAAGATAGGCTGAGATTTGATGTATTCAAACTGAATGTTCAAGCTATGGGCTATGATGTACCTGATTGGTGTTGTTTTTAATATGACAAGCATGTTTCTTTGGATCCTAATCTAGAGCAGCTGGTGATGTTTTCTTTTCTTTGTGTTTAGTTCCATTTCATTTCATTTCATTTCTGCTGGTAGGCAACAGAAGTATAATATAAGATTCATCCTTGATAGGTGCCTTATATTTCCTGCTCTCCCTACCTCAATGTTTTCTGCTCATATGTGTATCTGAATGTTGATTTCAATTGATTTAACCAGTGTAGTGGATGCCATTGCCTGCTCTCTGATGTCTAAATTGATGAATTCTATGTTTAGATGTTCTTGGTAGGATTTAGCTGGAAAGTTTGGGAACACTGGGTATTAGTGTTAGCCCTATCCACTAGGATCTTTGCACGACCAGCTAGTCTCTCTAAGTTCCCTGGTAATTACCTCTAATTCTGTTCAAGCAGGCCTAGAGTTAAATGATCTCTGGTCTGATCTATAGAAAAATTTAGATGGTCCCCCTCCTTTCATTTTCAGTTCTTAATGTTCCATCCCATCTTATACCCTTTAAGATCCAGATGATTTAGATGACTAGCCCAACTGAAAGCTTGCACATTGAACACAAATAAATCCTTTCTTGAATCCATAGCCCAATGGCTTTGATGTTCTTTGAGTTATCTGCCTCTGCCTAAGCTTCCTCTTTGCTCGTCTTTGTCTCATATTGGTCCTTCTTTTCCTGATTCCCTCCAACCAAACACAAACAATCAAACCAACAACCTCGAGCCTATAACTAGCCTAAAATCTTATACTTTAAGCCTCAAAGATGTATCCTTTGACTCCTATAGAGAGATCCCTCTCTGGACCTAGGAGGGCTAGATCCTAAGGTCCCAAAGTGGTTCTATGTTGTCTCATCTTTTGGTCTTTGTCAACCTGGCCAAAACATGGGAACTCCAATAGGATGAGCTGAAGAATGTCTATATAAAAATTCCACTACTTAAAGCCATAAAAGACATTCCAATATATACTAAAGCAATCAAAGAACTATGCCTCAAGAAGCCTACAAGAAAAAGACTTGATCCACAAACTATTCATGTTATTGGACATCTAGTTGGCCTTATGACAAACACCATTTCAATGGAAAAGTATGTTGATCCCGGTATTCCTAGAGTCACTACAATCATTAACAACATACCTATTCCAAATACTTTAATTGACCTTGGGGCAGCAATAAATGTGATGACTCTTGAAACAATGAAAACATTGCAGCTCACAAATTTGCAATACACACCAATTGTTCTAGAACTAGCTGATAGGTCTAAAGTGATTCCTAAAGGGATTTTGGAGGAAATAATTGTTTCACTGGACTCTTGGGAGTATCCATTGGAATTTTTAGTTCTTCAACCAAAATCCAATTTATGAGGACACCCTATCATCCTTGGTAGACCATGGTTAGCAACTGTTGATGCATTCATAGGGTGTAGATCAGGTAATATGATTATTTCACGAGGAACTGAAAGGAAACAACTCACTTTGTACCCATCAGCACAATCATCAGCAGTAGAAAACAACTTATGGCTTGATGATAAATACAATGATAAGGAAGAAGTTCAATCTATTTTCAGCATCAATCAAATCTATGATTTTCAAGAACATAATAATGACGATTTGATAGAATTGTTTCTTTCTAAACCTGATATGTCTGAAGAATTAAGAAATGAACAATACCATGCTGCAGATGAACTTTTAGCACAGATTTTTCAACAAATATGTACCATTCATTCTTTGCAAACATCATTTGAAAAAAAAATTCCCATTCAATCTATCACAAACACACAGAGCAAGACCATAGAGATTAGTCCAGGAAAAACATTGAATATTAGCACTCACCTAGACTTATCTCAGGAAGAAAAATTGATTCAATTATTGAGGAGATATCAGAAAGCATTTTCTTGGGACTACACCGATATGCATGGAATCCACCCTGAAACATGTACTCACCATATTTACACAGATATTAATATAAAACCAGTGAGGCAACCGCAGAGAAGAATGAATCCCATTCTTCAGGATATTGTTAGAGATGAATTACAAAAACTATTGAAAGTCAATTTTGTTTATCCTATCTCTGACAGTCAGTGGGTATCCCCATTGGTAGTAGTGCCCAAGAAAAATGGTAAGTGGAGGATTTGTGTTGATTACAGACAATTGAACAAAGAAACCCTCAAAGATTATTTTCCACTACCATTTATTGACCAAGTGCTAGACACATTAGCTGGGAAATCATAATTTTCTTTTCTTGATGGTTTCAGTGGCTATAACCAGATCAGGATAGCCTTAGAGGACCAGGACAAAACCACTTTTACTTGTCCCTGGGGCACTTATGCCTATAATTTTTTACCATTTGGAATTTGTAATGCTCCAGCTACATTTTAGAGAGCTGTATTAGCTATTTTTGTTGATTTAGTTCATGAGTGTGTTGAAGTTTATATGGATGATTTTTCAGTGTATGATAATTCATTTGAGCATTCATTAGAAAATCTTGAGAAAGTTTTGAAGATATGTGTTGAAGCTAATCTGTCCCTGAGCAATGAAAAGTGTTTTATGATGCTAAATGAAGGGGTAGTATTGGGTCATTATATTTCTTCTCAAGGCATTAAAGTTGATCCATCAAAAATCCAAATCATTGTCAATTTGCCAATTCCGAAGACTCAAAAAGAGGTAAGAAGCTTTCTTGGTTATGCAAGCTATTATAGAAGGTTTATTGAACATTTTAGTAAAATAGCTCTACCTCTGTTTAAGCTTCTAGCAAAATATACACCTTTCAACTGGAATGAAGATTGTCAGAAACCTTTGAAATACTCAAAGAAAAATTATCAACCACACCAGTCTTAAAAGGACCTAACTGGACCCTACCTTTTCACATCTTTACAGATGCATCTGATACTGCAGTAGGTGCCTCATTAGGCCAAAAAGAAGAGTCTTTCAATTATGCTATCTATTTTATTAGTAAAAATCTAACACTTGCAGAATTAAACTACACAGTCACTAAAAAAGAAATGCTTGCAATCATACACGCTATGAATAAATTCCGACATTATATATCTGGTTATGAGGTTTTTGTACATACTGACCACTCTGCCATTAAATATCTAATGAGAAAACCAATCACTAATGGAAGAGTTACCAGATGGTTGTTATTACTACAAGAATTTAATATTACAGTGTTGGATAGACCAGGTAAGGAGAATCAGGTGGCAGATTTTCTTTCTAGACTCCAGAATTCAGGTGAGGTTGTTCCAGTTGAAGATTATTTTCCAGATGAAAATTTATTTTCAATTTCAGTAGTAGATCCATGGTATGCTGATTTAGCTAATTATTTGTCCACAGGAAAGATACCTCCATATTTTACTACAAAGGAGAAGAAGAGGTTGATCAAACAAAGTGCTAGATATTCATGGGTTAATGGAGATTTATTTTACACCGATTATGATATGATTATTAGAATATGTGTAAGAAATGATGAAATAATTGATATTTTAAAATCTTGTCATGACGAACCGTGTGGTGGGCATTTTGCAGCAAAAAGGACAACATTCAAGATCCTTAGCCTTGGCTACTATTGGCCATCTATCTTTAAGGATTCCAAGAAGTATGTGAAAAGTTGTGACAGTTGTCAAAGAATGGGTAGACCAATAGGTTCAGATGAAATGCCACTTCAGCCCCAAGTACATTTAGAGCCATTTGAAAAATGGGCTCTAGATTTTGTAGGACCCATCAATCCACCTTCAAAGGGAAAAAAGTACATCCTAGTATGTACTGACTACGTGAAAAAATGGGCTGAAGCAAAATACTTGTCCGAGCAACAAAACAAACAGTGGTAAACTTCCTCTTTGAAGAAATTTTTGTAAGGTATGGAGTACCAAGGGAGATAGTAACAGATCAAGGTACTCAGTTCACTTCAAGGTTGGTTCAAGACATCACAGAAAAATATAAAATCAAGCACGGAAAAAGTACACCTTACCATCCACAGGCCAATGGCCAAGTGGAATCAACAAATAAAACTTTGGAAGGAATTATCACTAAAACAGTAGCAATGAACAGAAAGAATTGGGAGGAAAAGCTCAAAGATGCACTCTGGGCTTACAGAATCACGTGGAAAGACACTACAGGATTTACACCATATCAGCTGGTGTATGGAAAAGAGGTAATGCTTCCTATTGAATTTCAGATACATACTTATAAAATGGCTGCAGATTTAGGAATTGATCTCAATGAAGCACAAAAGGAGAGAATTATGCAATTGAACCAGTTAGATGAAATGAGGTAGCAAGCATAGGAGAGAACAATCCTAATGCAGAAACAAAGGAAGCAGTGGCATGATGCACACATTAAAAAGAAACAGTTTAAAGAAGGAGACTGGGCTTTACTCTTCGATTCTAAATTCAGAGATCATAAAGCCAAATTTACAACACATTGGATGGGCCCATATCAAATAGACCAAGTATATGAAAATGGATCAGTCAAATTAACAACAATTGATGGAGAAGGCAACAATTTTATTGTCAATGGACATAGGTTGAAACTCTATCATAAGCCCATCAGCAAGGAAGATTTTATTCAAACTGTATCTCAGCAAAAGGAGGTTGAGATATCACAGTCTTCAGCTATGATATCTCTACCTTAGTCATTTGAATTTCAAAAATTAAAATAATAATAAAAATAAATTAAAAATAAATAAATAAATAAATAAAATAAAAAATAAAAAAATAAAATAAAAAATAATGGTTTAGATGTGAAAACCAGACTCTGGCACAATCTAAACTAGAATTCTTATTAGAAAACCAATAATTTGGCTGGTAAGAATTCACTCTTCTATTTCTTTACTATTTTTCACAAATTCAATAATGACTTGAGGACAAGTCAAAGACTTAGTGGGGGAGAAGAAACAGTGGTTTTTTTCCCTATCTCATCTCCTCAATTTCAATTTTTCAAAGAATTTTTGTTTCAGTCATTCAATCAAAAAGTTTTTTTGATACTCTAATCAGTAAAGGGACCTGTTCAAGCAACAAAATATGCAGTGGGACCTATTTTAACATGATTATACAGAGGGACCTGTCTAAAGGCTATGCCAATACTACCAATATCAGAGGGACCTGTTTGAATACTGCATCAAAGATATACAAGGCTACTTCAACAACTTTTCAAAGCTTGCTTATCAAAATTCTAATCAAGGCTACATCATCAAAGGCTACATCAACACCAAAGATAAATTTCTAAACCAAGGCTACAACAACATTAAAGATAAAAGAAGCTTCACAAACACGGTTCTTCAGATTTTAAGGGACCTGTTATATTCAACTTCAAAGGAACCTGTTTTAGAAGAAAAAAAATCAGCCACACCTGTACAAGCAGATCAGTCACACCTGTACAAGAAGAATTAGAATTTTGTCAGCTAACAATTGTAATGTATTGAAATTTTTGTTTTTAGCATTTAAAATTCTTAAATTATTTTAGTGTTAAAAAATAGTTATGATTTCTTGTTATCAATTTCAAAAAGCCTTCTTATAATCTTTATACCCATATTCTTCGTATGTTCCTATATACTCACTTCATTACCATTCCCATATACTCACTTCATTACCACTCTTCCTATTTCTATATGTTCATTTCCATGTCCCACACATAACATCATTATAAACCTTAGCCTATTTCTATTTTCTATTCCTATCTACGCCCTTAAAACCTTTTCATAAACTCATCATTTTTTAAAATTGACCTCTGCCAACAAAGTACCAACAAGTAGTGGCCTTAATAGACACTCAATGTAAAAGTCCACTCAATGGAAAGACATTTGTTAAAACACTTGTCCTCAAATGATTTCATTCATTTCGACTGCCAGAGTTAAAAAACGATCTTCTGACCCAAATCTGCTTATGAATGTATCCTCTATGATTTCATTACCAACACGATTTGCATATTGTGCTACCATGATTATGCTTCTGCAAATCAGTACTACTCCTCTATATTCATGATTTGAACATGCCTTCCGACTCTGCAAACAAGCTCATGGCCTCTGACAATAAGACTTTGTTCTCTACGTTATCATCATAACAATTATCAAGCAAAATTAAGGTCGGCGGTTGAGTTTTCATTTTATAAAACTATGAGTTCATAAAGTTAGTTAAGGAGTTAATGTTCAGACTCTGAGTTTCTTAAAGAGGGCCGAGATAGTAGGTGCTAAAAAGGGAGAAAATATAGCAGACGGGCTTATCCAGAATTTTTACCTCCGCCTAGAATTTGAGGAACAGCTCAAACATTTGAAGAAGTAAGCTCAGAAAATTGAGGAAGTTAGCCAGGTCAGCCCAGTGGAAAGCGAGAAGAGAGGTAACAAGTTGAAAAACCCTGATTTAATTTTTGTTTCATAGAGCATAAAAAGGGGTTAGAACAGAGATTTTTAAAATGAAAAATAGAGCAAAGCCTGAGAAATTTGATAGTTCAAAATACCATGAAGACTGTGTTAAGTTTTTGAGGGAAAAACACTGGTTGTCTTTTCTAGAGAAATTTAATGGAAACAATGAAGAAGCTATGAAACAATTTGCAATTTCATTTAATGGAGAGAAAGCTTTGATAGGAAATTTCTCTTTCAGAATCTCAGAGGATACAATAGCTCAGTCATTAGACATCAGTCCAGAAGGGGAAAAGTATTTCAAAACCAAGCAATTTAGAGAAAAATCGTGGACTCAGTTTATGTCTAGGTCAAGGGTTTCTTCTGTCAATTGGAAATAGGGTGTTCCTAGAAGTTGGTTAATCCACCCATGGGATGAAATGGTATACATTCTTCAAAAATTTGTTACATGTGAAGGGCGTTACAACGTAGTATACCTATATCACATAAAAATTTTGTTGCACTTAAAGGGTCAATGCACTATCAGTCTGCCCTATTTTCTTTTACAAAGTTTGAGTAAAATGTCAAATACCATTCAGAAACAAAAGGGTAATGAAGATAGAAGCCTGTATCATTTTGGTTCGATCAAAATTCTAATTGAATTTGAACTGCAGAAGAGAGGGAAAACATGGGAAGAATTTTTAATTGCTAATCAAATCAAAACCAAAGAATATGAACAGGAGAAACAAGGAAGCACAGAGTTTATGGTTGATATTGATGAGGAAACCCCTGAATTTAAGTCAAGCATTGTTTCTCAACCCAGTATTAGTGTGAAGACAAGGAGAATGAGGCAAGAAGATGCCAAGAAAATTGCAAAAGATAAATTTTTTACTACTTACAGAAGAAGATTAAGGAGAATAAAAATAAATCAAATACAAGATGATCAACCAGAGAAAAATGTAAATACACCAATGGAAATTGAAAGCAGTGCTAATTCACAGCCAGAACAAGAAGCAGAGATGGAAACTGAAAGTAACAAAGGAAAAAGGAAAGATCCAGTACCTACAAACAAGAAACAGATAAAGTTAGAGAAACAAATTGAAGAGCTAAAAGAAGAACTGATGGAATAAAATATGTTAGAGAAGGTCATAAAGAAAGAAAATGAAATGTTAAGAGCACAAAGTAAGAATATTCAACAGAAAAATGAGAAACTGAAGAAGAAAGTCAAAGAACTTAAAACTGATCAAATTGAAATATGCAAATGGGCAACAAAATGGTACACTCAGAAAAAGGCTCTTAAAGAAAAATATAAGAATATGAAGTATGAGTTCCGAGTTCAGAAGAATGTAGATGTATTGCTACAAGCAGCAGAGGCACAAGCAGAAACAAAACATAAAGGTAGCACATCAGGATTAGCATGAGGACATGTTAAATCATTGAGTTTGGGGGAAATTTTGGTACTATTTTATTGCTATATTTTTCTCTTAAAATTCCATCATTTATCCACCATTTTCTTCCATAAATCCCTTATAGTCTGTTGAAATTGATTAATGTAGCATTATAATTTTTATTTTACATTAAATTTAATTTATGGAATTTTTATGTTAAAACTTGAAAATTTTCAAGAAAATTACAGGATGTGATAACTTCCTGTAATTGGTTTATGTTCTGACATGTGGCATAGCAGGAAAATTGAAACAGAAGATAAGGACGTGATCTAGGATGTACACACATGGTGGAAAATCTATCCAAGATCAAATTTGAAGCTCCTGAGTATCTGGTCAACGCTGGTAAAACCCAACCTATCCAGGAGAAAAATCTGAAGTGATAATGAATGTACTTGATATTTTGCTTAAGATTAGGAACTCTAAACTGATTTGATCTGTTTTGGGATCAGTTAGGATTAGGGGGAACGAAAATAGCCTCTTTGGTTGTAATTTTTAATAAATAGGAGGATGAAAGCATGTAATGAACTAAGGATGCTAGTGATAACATTGAAGGAAGAACCGGACTTAAGACTATCAGCGTACTTCAGAACTCTGTTTTTAATGTAACTCATTCTCAAAACTTAATCAGAGACAGAATTTCATCATTTATGGTGTTTTTGAGTTAAATTTTTTATCACTTGAAGTTTTTCAAGTGTGCCTTCAAAGCGTGGAAGGGCCCCCATGTGAAGATTGGTACACTTTCTTTTCATTTACATAAGATTTAGTATTCATATCTGATTAGCATTTTATTTTAATTTTCATGCTTGTGAGTTCATCAATTTTAATTTTCATACTTGTGAGTTCATCAATTTTATTTAGAAGTTTAATATTGTTATTTTATGATTCATAGTAGTAATTTGAGAATTCGATTGAAAAATTAATGAACAAGTCCTTGTAAAAGGTTTAATTGAGTACTGAATCTCAAATCATTTCTATGATCTCTGTTTTTATGAATTTAATTTTCAGTATGCTTAGTGTGTTACTTCGAAAGAGTTTTTATGAACCATAGCCTTGTAAGAGGATTGAAAACTCAGACTAGTAGCACTTTGTTTTAGAACAGTATATTAGATTAGGTAATATAAGTGTTTAGAGTGTGAAAGGGACCACATTTCAATCTCTTGTAAAAGAGTGCTGGAGCCTGTCACAATAAGCATTTATCTAGACAGATAGAACAGATCCTTTTAGGTCTATAAATATTAGACAAGTGCCTCTAAGATTACCTACCTTGGTCGACAATAAATTGAGTCTAATCTAGAACCCTAGATTGGTCTTTAGTACTACTAAATAGAGAAAAATAATTGGGAAGACAAATTTACACTAGAAAGAGAAAAGAGGAGGAGGAATGGAGGAATGGAGAACAAAATCATGAAGTCTTTGGCTGGAGGTTGGAGGTAAAAACACTAAATTCTTCCACATACAGGCTAAAGTGTTGGAGTAGCATAATAATATCCTCGAAATCACCACTAAAAACACTGATGAAATCACTCAGCGAAAAGACTTGAAACAAACAACCTTCACTCATTTCCAGAATATGAACATGGAGACGAGAATGGAAATAGAAGGACAGGAGGAGAATCTCCTCACACATATCCCAACCTTGGTCACAAGTAAGAATAATGAGCACTTGAAGCCCCCATTTATGAAGAGGAGGTGATAGAAGCCATCTGGTCTATGGATCCAGATAAATCCCCTAGACCGGACGGATTCACTATCCACTTCTATAGGGTTTTATGGTTCTTAATTAAAAATAATATTCTCTGAATGTTGCAATGGTCAATGGGCAAAGATAAACTTAGTGGAGAAATCAATTCATATTTCTTGGATCTTATACCAAAGGACACCAAACCGGTAAGTTTTTCAAGATTCATGCCTATTTCTCTTTGTAATATTTCCTACAAAATTATCACCAAAATTTTATCGAATCGATTAAATTCCCTCTTGGAAAAACACATCTCACCTAATTGAGGTGGGTTCATCCAAGGGAGTCAAATCTTAGATAACATAATCCTGGTTCAAAAGGGAATTCACACAAGCAAGAATGTAGGAAACAATGACATGGAAATTAAATTGGACATGGCCAATGCTTTTGACGGGTTGATACACAAATTCCTATTTGATATCATGGAGAAATTTGGGTTCAACCATAAATTCATAAAAAATTTCAATGCCTATATAGGTCAGCCTTGGATCTCCCCTCTGTTAAGCGGTCACCCAGTTGGGTTTTTTAAAGCTTCTTGAGGGATGTGGAAAGGATGTCCCATTTCCCCGCTTCTTTACATTATTATAGCTGATGCTCTTAGTTGGTCCCTTTTGGAGGAACTCAACAATGGAAATCTGGGAGGAATCCTCATTGCCAGGGGAGTGAAACCTATCAATCATTTTGAGTTCGCTGCTGACACCATTATTCTAGGAGGAACCTCAAGAAATATAACTATAAGATTCAATATAATTTAGAGAAAATACTTTGAGGCTTCAGGAGGAGAGGTGAATAGTTATAAAATTCAGATCTATGGGTGGAACTGCTCTGAGAACATAATAGCAGCCATTGCTGAAATCCTGGCTTTCCCAAGCGGTATAAAGTAAAAAACCTTTACTTATCTCAGGATGCCTATTGCTAAAGACAAAACCCCCAGATCAACATGTGAAATATTCTTTGACAAGATCAAAAATAAATTTGAAAATTGAGGAACTAGATGGCTAAACCAGGTGGGGCAGTTGGTCTTCATCGAATCAGTGCTATTGTCTCTTTCTTTGTATCAATGTTTGGCTCTTCTAGCCCCAGTTGGAGTGGTAAATAAAATCAGCAGATTGATCTGTAAATTTCTCTTGCAAGGATGCAAAGGAAATGAACAAAAAATTCATATGGTGAATTGGTAAATAGTTTGGGCATCCAAGCTCTCGGGAGGGCTAGACATCCTAGATCCATTTTTGGTCAACAAAGCCCTAGGGGCCAAATTAGTATGGAATCTCTTCTCCAATCCCTCAGGCTGGTGGCAGTCGGCTATAATTAAGAAGTATCTAGCCAAAAGTATGCACAATAGACTGGATTCATTGCAATGGCCATCTAAAGGCTCGCCTATATGGTGCCTTTGCAAAGAAGATGCCCCGCTTATTCTCTCCCATCTTACTTGGCAGGTTGGAAATGGAAGAGATATCGAAATCTTGGAAGATGGCCTCAATGAAGAAGGACCACTCAAGTTCAGGGAATACCTCCACGCTCTTCGTCATTGGTATAACACAAGCCATCTCCTGACTCTCTTTGATATATTTGACTGACATGAAGAAGGAAGACGGAAGGGTTGGAATTTGGTTAACAGGAACCTTCCTCACCATCTAGCTGATCAACAAAACAATATCCTCTCCCTCCTCCAGGGACATGCTCCTTTGCATCGGATTAATAAGGACTCTAGGAGATGGATACACTTTGAAACAGGATACATGGTCAAGCTAGGCTATCACCCTCTTAGACCGGAACCTCTGGTGCAACAAGATTCTCAGTTATGGAAAGCCATCTGGAATATGGATAGTCCTCCCAAGATCAACCTTTTATGTTGGAAAGAATCCCACAAAAAAATCATTACAGGAGAGAATCTTTAAAAAAGGGGCATAACTAGGTCGTCTATATGTGCTTTATGCCAATTAGAAGAAGAGACAATAGAAAATTTATTCTTCCACTATGACTATACCAAAAATGATGTGGAAATCTTCCTACTCTAAAGTAATACAGGTCAAGGATATCCCCACTCCTTTATTGGTAGGTTTCATTCTTGGAAACATGCCTGCCCGAGCTCCCTTTGGTCCAAAATTCTTATGAGGTGATATTGAACTACTCTCCCCAAGTTATTATGTTGGGTAACTTTGCTCACTAGAAATAAAGAAATCTTCTAGAATAATCTCCCTACAGCCCACAAAATAGGAACCAAATCCTTTTAGCTACTCTCGGAAGTCCTATCCCATCGTCGGTGGAAGTAAGGAGATTTGGAAGGACTAATGGATGTGGAACATAAGTGGATTCACCTCAACACCTCCAATAGCAAAAAACTAAGTTTCCCTACAATACCAAAAGGAGGAGAGCCCTAGAAACTCCCTTTTACAGAGGCTGAATTGAACAGGTGGCTAAGTGGCATAGACAATAATGTGTTATCTTTTGATGGAGCCTTGAAAGGAAATCGAGGGTTGGTAGGAGTGGAAGGGGTGTTGCATAACCTCGAGGGAACAAACAGAATAAAGCATGCCTGGGGAATGGGAATGAAAACGAACAATTAGGCTGAAGAAATGGATCTCTGGAAAGGGTTAGAGCTAGCATTAAGGAATAACATTAGAGCTATACATGTAATTAGAGACTCTTCTTGGGAAATTAGGAAAATTATAGCTCTACAAAAAGGCATAATGAAACATAATTCCAGGATCTGTTATCAAATAGAAGTTCTTCTCCCCCATTTCGAAATCCTGACCCCTTGGCTTGTGATGTGGTATTTAAATAGCATAGCGCATAAGAAAGAAAATCAGGGAGTGGTGCTACCCCCAAGCCACCTTAGTTTAGGGGGAGAAATTGAGATCCACAACCTCCCCTAATGACTACTGAAATCAAACCCAAATGGACCAAGGGAAATCTCCATAAGAAACATGAGCTCTCGAACACCCAAGGAACTTGCCACAACTACCACTCCACTGTCACCACTCATGGCACGTTGATTCAACATGACACATGGTGGAGTTGGCTAACCCCTGATGTAACCACCCACCATGCAGATGATGGTAAGGAAGGTCATATCAATCTGATGGAGGGTCGACACACATGCACCATGGATACGACAACCATCAATATAGTGAATTGGCTTCAAACGAGAGCATGTGAGAGGAAATTGGATCAGAGAGCAATAAATTTTCTCGAGAGAAAGTATGATCAAGGCAGACTAATAATTTATGGCATGATGGCCTCTCAAAATTAGATAACGGATGGCTTCCCCCTCCATCAGAACCATTCCTCCAATTTTAAGAGTGGTGATATGGGCAGAGCCTCATTATGGAGTTAGAGGCTTCAGATTAGGAATCGTCTCTACATGGCTCTCAGGAACACAATTGGAAAAAGGTCTCTGCACTATTTTCAGGAGCATAAGGAGGTGAACAATACCATTGTTACAGGAGACTTAGGTGCAGACAACCTTGGAATCTGTAGCCATAGAAATTGGAAGGAAATAGACCCTTCAAAGCATAATTTTCACTCCCCATCAGACTCGTCCCCATTAGTGGAAGAGATTTGTAGTTAGCAAGAGGCTCAATTGGCCCACTTGCACATTAATTTGAACAAATTTCTATTCAATATCAGATACAAGCACAAAGCGATGGCAGAAAAGATGACGTTGCAGGAGAATAGGATCATAGAGCAGGAAAAGTTGATGTCCTCGTTAGGGGGTGAGGTTCATAGTCTTCGTCAGCAGGTGGACCAAGATGAAAAGGGCAGGTAGACTGAGAACCTTCTAGCAACAATTGACTCAGGTACCCAGAATGGAATTGACCTGAGCATAGGAGAGCCAAGAAGCTAGCAACAACGATGCACAGTAAAAGAAGAAGAGATCCGTCCAGATGTCCCGGGTTATAATCATTTCCATTAGTTTATTTTGATATAATGTTTTGAAATTTTTATTTTAGGAGTATTCCATAAAGTATATAGTATATCTAGGAAGATTAAAACTCTCGAATTTTCTAGTAAATGCAATATTGTTGAAACTTTGGGAATCATTTTTGTAATAAGCTCTATAATTGATAGACTAGAAATAATTGTAAGACTTTGATGTTGGACATTAATATAGCGACTTTGAATTTTAATATAAAAACCTTACCCGTTATTGTTAAAAAAATAATAATACAATGAGATAAAATTGTCAATGCACATAGGAAAAGGAGAGATGGACTTCTTGGCACTCATAAGCGAAGTCAAATGCTTGACAATTGTCAAAATATTACATGAAATTCATATTGTGTTAGCAGTGAGCGCTACTTACAGTCAGAAGTTCACACAAACATCCTTGCTTCCACTTATTCAAACCCCTTAAGACATGTAGCATCTGTAGACAGGAAACAAATACCAAAAAAGGGGACACAAAGAAAAACATAAATGAAACAAAACAAAAAAAAAAGGACCAAGGGGAGAAAAAATAACATCAAATAAAAAGGGAATAGAAATAACATATAAGTGAAGCAATGGAAAGACAAAGGAGACAATTATCGGTATTGATAAATCATATGTTAGAATGCTAAAAAGGAAAGGGGAAAACAAAACTAATCTGTGAAGAGGAACAAAGAAACAAATGAAAAGAAGATATAAGCTAAACTAGTTTTGCTAAGAAAACACAAGCAGTTGGGCAATAAAAAACACACCCACTAATCAATGTTAGAAATAATCAATGCACAAAAACAAGTCCAAACTTTTGGACTCCCACCATTCAAAAAATGCATTACGTGTAGCTTTCTCACCTTAAATAAAGCATGCTACAAAAACAAGGAAATCCTAGGTTTTAACCATCTTGTCCCGCTCCAGTTTACAGGGGCTCCAATCCTTGATGATTCAAAGCTTGAAAGGAGTAATGATAGGAACATTCTGCAAAGAGTGTTCCTAAAGTGAAAAAAAAAGAGAAGAAGGTATAGGCTAAACCAATTCTGGTAAGAAAACACAAGAAGTGGGGAAATAAAAATCATGTTCATTGATCAATGGTAGAAATCATCAATGCACAAAAACAAGTTCAAACTTTTGATCTCACACCATTCAAAAAATGCACCACATGTAGCTATGTCACCTTAAAGCGAGCATGCTACAAAAACAAGAACACCCAGGTTTCAACCATCTTGACCTGCTTCAGATTAAAGGGGCTCCAATCCTTAATGATTCAAAACCTGAAAAGAGTAATTATAGGCACATTTTGCGAAGAGTGTCCCTAAAATGAACTCAAATAGTCTCGCTTACTTTGCATTTATCTTCAAAATCTATTTAGATATTCAATGTTATAGAAAGTAAGTAATATTTATTTCTCAAACAAAAATAGAGAAAATTCTTCTTATTAAGACATCATTCGACACTATGAGGTTTATTTGTACAATTTTTGTGCGAGGCAAAGGAAAACAAAGGCCTATATATCCATTAGAATGATTTCCCATGGCTATACTATCACAAGTGAGAACTCTAATACAAAACATTGTTAGTTTCATATTTTTATGTGTCAAGTTCTAGAAATCAAAGTTTCTTGCTTACTAGAACCCTTTCCCACCATAATGCCATTTCAATACAAGATCCACCAATTTCCTTATGCTACCTACCTTTGCAATATCACCATGAGTGAAAGAAAACAAACATCAACTTCATGTGTTATTTGCAAAGAAGGAAGATTTTTTATTATTATTTGGATAATAACAAAATGAAGCATTATTTAGTCAAACATCCCAGTTTTTCCAACCAATAATGATAACTATAATTTACATTTCACTTCCAATGCATATAATGAGCAGGCATCACCACCAACATGCATAATTAAGGAAACGTGCTTGATAAAGGGGAAAATAAGCATTCAATTTTTCATTTTTAGTTTTTAATTAAAAAATAAACAAAGAGAATATAGTCAACACCTTGTTATCTTCTCTTATAGAGAGGTTTGACAGTCCCCCACAACAACCCCTCAACAACCCATCTATTAGGGAACCTAGCAAGGGCTATGAAAATTCTAATGCCCCCTTTAATTGCAACTGCTTTGGAAACATCTGCATTGACTGATAACATTGCTATGGCCCGCAGAAGAACAAATAAAATTCACTTCTGGAGAAACTGATTAAACCTTTCAACATGTAATTGGATAAGTTCTCAAGAAAACCGACTCTCCAACTACACACAAATAAAAAGTGCAGCTAATAATGATGATTGATTTCACAGAATCATCCATGGAAAACTAAGTGAAGAAAGTTGTGCAGAATGCAAGGAAAAAAGAGACCAACTGACCAATAAATTTGGAATGTTGGTTTTAAAGTATCAATTATGAAAAAGTAATATTGAGAAATTCATGCAAAGGGAAATGTAACTTTTCTGCATCTGGATATACCCCTCTCGTCACAAATTTGCAAGATCCAACAAAACCCATTTATTGCCTTCATCCAGTGCAACTTTTGCCCTGGCAGAATCAACAAATACAATCTCATCATAAAACATCACAAGTTCAATGACTTATATCCATAATTTAATGCACACATAACCTTTAAGCTCTCTAAAAGCAGTCACCTGAAAACCGTATCTAGGATTATATCCTTGCATGATACATCCACCACAACCAATTTTGGAAGACTGACCTAGAGTTTTGAATCCATTGTCCACTTGATTTTCTGAGAACCTGCCACAGAAGAAAACCTAAGAGAGTCGCATTTCCTAGCACCGTGTCATCAACATTCATCCAATCAAAGGAGATAAACTCTGAAATACTGTGGTAATGCTTGATAAGTACCCTGATAGCAACCCCGTCCATGTCCCCAATCCCTGATAGCTCGAGCTTCTTAAGCCTTGGGAAATAGAGGGTCATAGCATCTTATCACACCACTCATGATTTTCTCACATAAA
Source organism: Pinus albicaulis (assembly GCA_034641835.2). Lineage (NCBI taxonomy): Eukaryota > Viridiplantae > Streptophyta > Pinopsida > Pinales > Pinaceae > Pinus > Pinus albicaulis. The sequence goes on from CM076575.1 coordinate 826,460,277, forward strand.
TCTAGTCCTAACTGCAGGCTCACGAACCACTAGAGTTGGGCCCCTAGCATGGAAAGTGATGTATCCATGAGGTTAGAGCACATATTTGCATTTATCGCATTAATCTCCGCGAGTTCCTATGCCTCCACGTTTATGACCATGTTCCTGGAACTCACTCCATCTAGAAGCCACAATTTGTTAGACGTAGTGATAGAGTCCAGAGGCATGAAAAGGAGCCCAAAAACCCCTGCAAATGGAGGTGAGGATATCCTATCAAAAACCCTGCAAAAGGAGGTGTGTTTGGCCTTGTTCGTGTAATTCAAGAAGGAAAAAAATGAAACAATTCTTTGGTCGGAAGAGTCTACCAGACAACCTATCAGTCCAAATTCACGCTATTTTAATAATGACCTATCTCCAGCCCTCAACTTGTTTACTTCCCCTCTTCTTTTTCAGGATTTTCTCGCTACTCTTTGAACGAATTGTCTTAATTTCTAACTTAATGGAAAAAATTGTCTTAATTTCCAACTTAAGACAATTAAAATAGTTTTAATTTTTAAATTAAAATAATTAAAATGATAATTTAGAATTTTAAGACAAAATATTAGTTTGGCTTAATTTTTTTTTTTAAAGTACCTTTATATGCTAGTGATATAATTCTTGTCATTGTTTAATCATTTAGTGATTTTATCAATAGTTAAGTAACCTTATTAATTAATGAGGATTATTACTAATTATTTTTATTCATAAGGATTACTTTAAGATATTTGTGTGGGTTTAATTCTAAAATAATCCAATATACAATGATTTATTTGGGTACAAATTAAATTTTAGAAGGTAGTCATGAGTTTCTTAATTAAAATTCCTGTGACTAAATGGAAAAGTGGAAAATAATATCCATCCAATATGAAAGTAAAATTCAAATAAGTGCATTGTAATGACAAAATAATCCTTGTAGAATGATAACATATACAAAACAAACACATGAACTCAAAGAGCTATAAAATAAGTATATTATAACTCATTTGATATGTCAATGAAGTATTGGAAAGTAAATCATAGAGACACTATACCATGGGATACCCTATCAAGCTCTCACATGTAATTTAAGTGATCTCAAGTATGAAATGGATTAGGGTATATGATGAGAATCTCTTGACACCAATGTAAGTAAATCCACCCTCTAGAATGACGAATTTCACCTCTCCTTTATAGAACATAATAGGAAGAGAGAGAATGTAATCGACGAAATAGAAGAGGACCAAATTGTGGGTTAAATACCTATGTTATAGATCATTTTGGATGTCACAATTCCTCTCTAGTGAATTTTCTCTCTTTCAAAACTAGGTTTGTTGAAAGCACACATCTTCTCAAAACACTTTGTAGCTAATGTTTTCCCTCTAATTGACAATTGTGTTAAAAGTATCTTTAGTGAGGCACATGTCTTTTGAAATATGTGTTATTTTAGCATGTAATACTCAGGATAGTTCATTAAATGTATGAGAAACAAGTCAACACAACACTGTGGCACTAATTCTCCATGATATCTATTTTTTTCTTATTATGAAGTACCAACCTACTGGAAATAGTTCTACATGGTTCCCCCTTTTTAATAACATGTTGTTTTCCTTTAGTAACCATATATATCTATTGATTGTTGTTTGTATGGATGAAATACAATAATTTCCTAGAATGATCCTCCTTGAGCACACCCTCTCCAAGACAGTGCATTGTTTTCATGGTTCAAACACAAAATCTGCCAATAATAATCCATTTTGAGTATATCACATCTCATTCTTTACCTTTGTCATTGTAACAATTAACATGTGTGGATGAAGCTAGGTCTAATTCAACCTCATGAAGAAAGAAACCTTGCATATATGGCTAGGTTGAATTGCATCATGAGGAGTTGGTAAGAAGAGGCTCACATGCAAGGTGTGGGAATAAAGGTTTGTTTTCTCTAAAATAGTATGATTCCTGGAGACTAAAATAAAAAAGGATAAGGTGTGTAAAAATAGTAAACGGCCCTCAAGCAAGGCATCGCTTCCTAATATAGATTAGAGCTTGAGGCATACTCTAATTTTGAATGAAATACGATGGTGGAATTTCAAACAAAATGATGCCCTAACTACCACACCAAGAGGGAACCCTTGAACCTCCTTTGACTTGGGGATTTCTTGAAGGTTTTCACTTTGTGGATCATCATTCAAAACATGTTATATTAACTATAAATGATCATTGGATGATCCTTTACCATGGTATATATCCCAACCTTTAGTCTCTTATAGTATTTCTCTCAAAAGTTTTTTCACGAAAAGTCACCCTAGCTTCACCCAAAGCTCACACTTTAATTGAATCTTTCCATTGAATGAGTAATCCTTGCCTCAGTTTGAAGCTTAGTATAAACACATCAATCACAAGTAAGGGATTTTGGAAGTTTTGATCTTAGGCATTCATCATTTTTGAATATTCCTAAGCCTGAAATAATCTTTCCTTGAAGCCTTTCTTGGAGATTCCTTCTTTTTCTTCTAAAATAGACAACCTATTATCTTATCCTCTTCTTTTAATGGACATTGGAAATCACATTGTACATCATTATTTATTTCATCATTCTAGTGATTTCCCTCTACCGAGACTCCTCCCATCAGTGAAAGTTCATAAAGAGCATGAGACATTGAATTAGGTGATAGTGGGTCCTTGTCCTATTGTTTCCACTTGATCTAGTAGTAGTCCCTTTGGAACCCCTCCTAGGACCCTTACTAAATTAAGCATTAAAAGTTTTCAAAAACAAGTATAAAGAAGATGGATCACTTGACAATAATAAAGCTAGGCTTGTGGAAAAAGGTTTTGCACAAAAATTAGGGGTCAATTATGAGGATACTTTTTTCCCCATTGAAAAATGGGTTACCATCTAGACAGTCTTTGCCCTAGAAACTCAAAAAGTTGGAAGTTCCATCAAATGGATGTAAAAACTACTTTCTTGAATGGAGATCTGAAAGAGAATGTTTTTGTGTCCCAAGCAGAAGGATTTTTTTTGAAGGGCTAGGAACATAAAAAATGCAACCTTGTAAAATCATTGTATAGCCTCAAGCAAGCACCACGAGCCTGGTATAATTAGGGGTTGGGGGAATAAGGTCTTTAGTAACTAAAAATACATTTTAATTTAAGGTTTGGTCAACTTGGGTGATTCTTTGGCCCCTAAGTGTCCTGTAAGCCTTGTAGGAGGTCATGTTAAGGTTAGTAAGTTCTAGTTGTCGACCCCACCTCCATTACTAAATCTTGGAGGTCAGGTCATGTCATAGTAACTCTTTGTCTCATGTTTACCCTGGCATACCAATGAAATTGGGTATGTGTGGGAGGGATGGTTACACCTGCATATTCTACAAATGTGCTTCTACTATTTTTACAGATTTGTTGAGCACCCACCACACCCCCCCCCCCCGCCCTCCCCCTCCTCCTCCCCCACTTAGGTTGGAATCCAATGATATTTCTTATAAGGTTTTTGAAAACCACATGGTGCTCTGTGGTGTGTGGAAAGACATATGGAGGCCCTTATAAAGTCCACTACAAGCTCTTATCTAGGGGAAATCGAAATATTACTAGTGCAGCATTGCCTAGAATTCCCTGTCCCTAAGAGGTGAATGCTCAAAGGTAGGGAACTTATCCATTATATGCCATCCTCTAAGGCACATGCCTCTATTCTAACCCCCAAAAGGAATTCCCAATCCCTTCACAGAATTACAATATTCATGTGGCCCTTTTGGTATCCTGTGAATATCATAGACTTGGGAAGAGTAACCCTATTGTAAGTTCATGAGGATACCACCAGTGAGTGCTTTACTAAAACATAGTGGTCATGACGGATTGCCAATGTGGAACCATATGGTTTTTGAGCCACTACAGCCAAGTCAAAAATGAATCCATGATTTAATGGTGAAGTGTGCAAGAACGGAGTAATCCTTGATCATAGAAACCCTCAGATTTAAGATAGAGCATAGTGGTCATGATATGGAAAGAGATCCTTAAATAGGCCATGGTGTGGTTCTACAGAGAGTAGTGTTATGGTGAAGTGAGGCGAGAATTAAAATTATAGTTCAACTAGATGAACTTAAGTGATTGGTATGATGAAATAACTAGACATGGAAGCTTTGGATTGGACACCAATATTTCTCCTTATAAAAATTTGGTGAAAGGAGGAGTTATGTGGCACGATGATTACTTTCTTGTAAGTTAAATGCAGAAAATTGCATGAAGGAGTGGGATAATTGGGTGCTCGCCTAGCTAGGATTAAAGCTCAGAGGTGGGGAGCATTTCCATTAGTCGGCATGGAGCTCATATGACAATTCATACCCACGTCCATAACCCCATAAGTGAAAAGGGGAATCTTATAGCAGAGGGGAGGGATGATGTGGGGCTTAAGCATGGTGGCCTCCACATGATTCTGGCTGAAATTTCATTAGTTAGGAAAATTCACACCTTATATCTCATCCCATTGGAAATTATCCGTTAATTTTTAAGGGGAGGTTTGCTTCGACGCATGGGGATGGTAGGAATCGATATGACAAGTACCGAAGGTCCCTTCTCGAAAAGTTTAAAGAAAGTGGTTGAGAGGAGGTGTCATGATGGTAGGACTGAGGTGACGTGACCTAGTGGCCCCATCTCAGAGCTATAAAAAGTAGTAGTTAGGAGAGAATTGGGATGACATGGCAAGATGAAATTGGGGAAGAGGCTTGAGGGATATAACCCATCATGTTGTAAGGACATGTTATAAAATCAGTACGAATTTTTGAGAAACCGGATACCACCCAACACCACCCCTTGCGATGGTTTTGGAAAATGTTAGAGAGGGTTGTTGTAATCGATATCAGTCATAGATCAGGTAATGTGTGGGTTGGAAAAAACATTTTTTTCCTCCCCCCTACCTTGTTAACATTCATGCATGTTAACCCATCATAATAACTTGCGACATAGAGTGGAGAATCGTGGACTCTGGATTTGACGGTGGAGTTAGACATAAATTTTGATCTAACGTGGGGAGGGAACCATCATAGTGATCAACAGTGGAGACCTATCACCCTTAGGTATAAGGAAATCATCCCCCCCCCCCCCCCCCACAACCTAAAAAGTTAGTAGGAAGGGTATCCCCTCAACGCACCATCGATAAATATTTTCAGATGAATGTTTAGGATCTCAGTGAACCCCCTCCCTTTTGGTTTCAGTGGGATAACCACCCCCCACACAAATCATTGATCTCTCTTACCAATGTCGGATATAGTGGGTGGATGGTGGGGACTTCCAGGTTGCAGCAAGCGACATCGTGAGTTTTTATAAGAGCTAGGAATGTGAATATGATGTGGGTCCCATCGCAATTGGGAAATGTGAAATCTACTCGGTCGACGTAAATTCTGCCATTAAAGTGTTCATACATATATATATGTGTGTGTGTGTGTGTGTGTGTGTGTGTGTGTGTGTGTGTGTGTGTGTGTGTGTGTGTGTGCGTATGTATGTATGTATGTATGTATGTATGTATGTATATATATTCATATATTCATTCTTAAATAAATAATATGAAGTGATCAAGATCTAAGTCATTCTCAAGTGTAAAAGAAGGATCCATAAACTTAATTAAATATATTCAACCCCTCGAAAAGGAAGAGGAGTTAACAGGAAAAATAAATTTTTTACACATTATTCTAATAACACAAGAGGAATTTGATTAATAGTAACCATCCCACTGGGTGAGGTGGTTGGGTGTGCTACAGGTGGTATCAAAGCATCTATGTTTAAAACTTGTATTGGATGGGTTGTATCATGAGAAAGTGAGGATAAGAATACCCTTAATAGAATTTCATAATGGGTTTTAGAATAATTAAACAACTTGTTTAGGTGTTAAAATTCGATCTAAACTAATTAACTACGAGCCTGATTGGTGTATTGACATTGTGACTTACCTAAGTAGTAGAAAGCTAAACACTTCACCTATTCCATTTTCATGAATGAATTAATAGATATGATTAATAGTTGAAACATTACTGAATCTCAGGGGCCTATAAATTGTAGTTAATTATTTTCTACTTAGTAGTAACCACATGCTAATATGGATTGTTTTGTTGTAGACAACCTGTTACAAAAACTATGTAAGACCAGGACCATGGGCATAATTTTATTGTTTCGTTATTTATTATGCAATAAAAATTGTGTGTGATTGAAAACATGTCAGAAGTATAAAAAGACAAATTCAAACACTGAAATGAGGAAAAAAATGGTGCAGTATAGTTCATATCGGTCATAGGATGGAAGTGAAGGGGTCAGGGCCAATGAAGGAGAAAGGTCAGTTGACCCAAGGGGAGTAGATCACTCTCTAGATTTTATGGATATGCTATGAAGCTTGAGGGTTGAATTTAGAATCTTCAAGGAAGATAATGAGAGGCTAGTGAGAGCTTAAGAGAGAAAAATGAGATAAATTTAGTCATTCTACAAAGTCTCTCAAATTTTTAGAGACAGAGGCAACATGATATGAGGGCTAATCATATAGATAGGAAGGGATCTTAGGATTCAGAAGAGAAAATAAATGGAGCATATGGTAGCATGTCAAGGAAGAGACATTTGCATTATATTGAGGATATTGTGTAGGGAGATGCACCTTTGAGCACCTCAAGAGGAAGAAGCGACACTTATGTGCATCACTCTAGTAGGTCATCTAGTTCTACTACTAGGAGGCACTACCATAACTCTCATTATCACCATCATCATCATCATGAAAGAAAGGAAAAGTATTAAATGCCCGAGGAATTTAAAAAAAACCACACCACCCAAATTTGATGGGGATATGAAGTAATCAGAAGAGGAAAAAGTTTGGTTAATTAGCATGAAGAAATTATTCAGAATTCATGATCATTCTGAAAATATGAAAACCAATATTTTCACCTACAACTTGAAGGGAAAATCATACATATGGTGGGAATATTCAAAAAATGTTAGAGGAATGTTTTAGGGACATTTGACTTGGGATGACTTTGAAAATCTCTCCAGAGACTAGTATTTGTCTGAGCACTAGTATGATGGAAAGTAAAAAGAGTTCTACGAACTCAATATGGGATGAATGACATATGATGAGTGTGTAACTAAGTTCCTGGAGATACTAATGGGTTTCCTATGACATTCAGGGACAAAATAGAATTGTTGGAAACCCAGACTCTAAAGGATGCCATTAAAAAGCCAAACCAGTACTACAAGCGGGAAAATGAAGACAAAAAAAAAATAAAATCTTAAAACTTGAAGGCTAAGGATAATGTCAAGCATAAAAGGAAATGGCTCAATAATTGCACGATAAAAAAGGAAGGTAAGCACCCAAGTGCTACAAATAAGTTCCAACAAAAAACCAAATTGGCTGCTAAGGGAAACATTAGAAGCCAATATCAAAATAGCATAGGCTTTAAGGCAGAGAGCAATTAAAGCATTGGGCATGTTGTGAAAATCATATGGAAAGAGACTGCCCACACTATAGAAATGTTGGACCAAATAATTACAACGTCTAGGAGGCTCGCATAGTGGGTGATGTCTCTTAGAGTTTGCCCAGAATTTATGCAACTGTAGACAATCACCCATTAGGGGAATTTTGAGGTCTAAAATGGGCCTCCTAAGGAAATTATAAAATAATAGTGGAAATAATAAAATAATATTTCATTACATCATCAAATTTTAGAGGGAAAAAAATAAAACACTACTTTTTAAACTCGTATTTTCAACTTATCTCCCAAAGGTTTTACTCAAATTTCGATCGGGAGTACTTGTTGGATGTAAAATTTAATTCCTCATCCAATGAGTACCATTCTCCATACTTTCGATGGACCCCGCTACATGAAAAATTAAAAATACATGAAAAACATGATTGCAATCACGTTTTTTCATGTATTTCTAATTTTCGTGTAGTAGGGTCCATCAAAACAATGCAACATGGGTACTTCTTTTATTAGAAATTAAATTTTGCATCCAACGAGTACTCCCACTCGAAATCTGAGTAAAACCTTTGGGAGATAAGTTGAAAATACGAGTTGAGAAAGTAGTTTTGTTATCTTATTATTTTTTAATATTTTTACCCTTTTACTTAAAAAATGGTGAATCATCCCCCATGGTTAACATCATCATCTTGAAACATATTGGTTCTTATAAAGTTTATTTTGGTTGTACATTTTTCTTTGGAGGCCCATTTTAGACCTCAAAGTTCCCCTAATGAAGATACCACTAGGCATACATCATTAAGATGGAAGGTCACATGTGTAATGGAAATATTCCTATTCTAATTCATCGTGGTTCTAATTACAACTATATCAGTCCAAAGCTTGTTTAAAAAATCAATATGGCCAATAAATTGCATGAAGAACCCATTAAACAACTTTTGAGGTCTAAAATGGGCCTCCTCAGAAAAATGTACAACCAAAATAAACTTTATAAGAACGAATATGATTCAATATGATGATTTAAACCATGGGAGATGATTCACAATTTTTGGGGTAAAAAAGTCAAAAGATCAAAAAATAATAAAATAACAAAACTACTTTTTCAACTTGTATTTTCAACTTATATCCCTAATGTTTTACTCAAACTTCAAGCAAAAGCACTCACTGGATGCAAAATTTAATTCCTCATCCAAGGAGCACCCATGTTGCGTACTTTCGATGGACCTTTCTACACAAAAAATGAGAAATACATGAAAAACATGATTGCAATCACATTTTACATGTATTTTTCATTTTTAGTGTAGAAGGGTCTATCAAAAGTATGAAACATGGGTACTCCTTGGATGAGGAATCAAATTATGCATCCAATGAGTATTCCCGCTCGAAATTTGAGTAAACCCATAGGGAGATAAGTTGAAAATATGAGTTGAAAAAGTATTTTTTTTCTTTTTTCCCTCTAAAATTTGGCAATGTAATGTAATCTTATTTTATTATTTCCACTGTTATTTTATAATTTCCTTAGGAGGCCCATTTTAGACCTCAAATTCCCCTAATGATGGTTGTTTCAATTGGAAACCAGAACAAAAATAAAGATAAATCATTGGGAGAGATCACGTGAATTTGAGATTAGTGGCATGCCAACAAAAAAAAAATTGAATTTATTGCCATTAAGTGCATACAACATATTGTTGGGAATGGATTGGTTGTACTTGAACAAGACCAAAATGGATTATTTTGAAAAAAAAATCAAATTCTTGGATAAGCAAGGATAAATAAGGTTTTACATGGTAGGAGAAAGCCTACTTCAATGAGGCCGATAACTGCTATGCAAGCCAAGCACAACAAGAGAAAGGGATACATGTTCTTTGCAGTGCAAGTCTCTAGTGATGATAATTCTATAAATCACACTAATAATGGGGAAAGTGAAGTTTTTAACAAATACTTGATCCCACAACAATATGTAGATGTGTTTCTAGTGGAGGTTCCCTGATTACCTCCTCACAAAGAGATAGATTTATCTATTGATTTGGTACCTGGAGCACCACCAGAATCCAAGGAACATTACCCCTGAGTTGGTTAAGCTAAAATTGGAACTAAAGGAAATCTTGGAGAAGGGATACATAAGCCCGAGTGTGTCACCATGGGGAGCCCTAATGCTCTTTGTAAAGAAGAAGGATGGGACCCTAAAATTATGCATTGATTACCAACAATTAAACAAGGTGACCATAAATAACATGTGACCATTTCCATAGATTGATGATCTCTTTGATCATTTGAGGGGAGTAAAAATATTCTCCAAGATTGATTTGAGATCGAAATATCATCAAGTAAGGATCAAGGAGGAGGACATTCAGAAGACTGATTTCTGGATAGGATGTGGACACTTTGAATTTATAGTGGTACCATTTGGGGTTACTAATGCCCCTACCACTTCCAGGTGATTAACGAACAATGTGTTGCATACTCATTCAGACACTTTTTTCATCGTATTTTTTGATGATATATTAGTATACCCAAAGATAAGGAAGAGCATGAAAAACATCTGGCTGCAGTACTACAATTTCTGAAGGAAAACAAGATCTATACAAAGCTCAATAAGTGTGACATTTTCAAGTCATAAATGCACTATTTGGGGAATATTACCTCCAAGGAAGGGATATCTGTTGATCTAGAGAATATCAAGGCTATAATGGAGCGGCAAACCCCAAATAATGTGAGTGATATTACATCATTCATGGGATTGGTAAGTTATTATAGGAGATTTATCAAAACTTTTTCTAAAATAAGCAATATTATATCATCCCTATAGAAAAAGGGAATAAATTTTAGTAGACAACTCAGTGTGTAGTGAGCTTTGAGCAATTGAAACATTTTCTCACAAATGCACTGGTGTTAAGGATTGCACATCCTGATAGGGATTTTGTGGTGTGTATAGATGCCTCGAAGGAATAGTTCTATGGATTCTTGATGTAAGAATGGCAGGTTGTTTGTAATGAGTCTATGAATATGAATGAGAATAAGGTGAATTATGTGACCCGTGACCTTGAGTTAGCTGCCATTATTCATGCATTAAATATATGGAGGCATTACCTTCTCGGTAGGAGATTTACACTTATTACAGACCATAGTGGGCCCAAGTATTTATTTGAGCAATCCAATATGAATGCATGACATGCTAGAAAGTTGGTCATACTTAGTGAGTTTTATTTTGAGATAAATTACATCAAAGACAAATAGAACAAAGTTGTTTATGTGCTTAGTAAGAGGATTAAAATGAATCACTTGGAAACCATAAGATATTACAAAATGGACTCGGTAGAGAGGGTGAAGAATGTAGGACAACATGATGAAAATTATTAGAAAATGAGAGAAAATATGCTACAAGATGGTGGGGATGAGGAAAATCACCTCACTAATGACGACCTAATTAGGTTCAAGAATAGAATTTATGTGCCAAATAAATATGAATTGAAGAGCTCATAATGAGAGAGTTCAATTTAAAGCCATATTTAGGCCATCCAGGTTACCAAAAGGCACTCACAACCATTAAAATGTTATAATATTGTTCAAATTTGAAGAAATAAGTGGCTCATTTTGTGGCTAAATGCATACCCTTCCAGAAAATTGAGGCTCAATGCAATAATCTAGTAGGATTATTTCAGGTTGAAAAATGGAAATGGGAGGTAATATCTATGGATTTTGTCGCATGTTTTCCTAGAAACTCCAGGAAACATGATGTGATTATGGTGGTGATGGAAAGGTTATGAAAGGTATCTCATTTTGTAACAATCAATTCCACTAACTCGGCTAGTGAGGTGGCACAAATATTCATAAAGGATATTGTAAGACTGCATGGAGTTCCCAAGAAAATTATTCCATACATAGATGCTAAGTTCACTTCAAGATTTTGAAAGGAGCTATTTGCAAGTTTGGGGACAGAATTGCAAAATAGTACAACATATTATCCATATATTGATGGAAAAAATAGAGGACAAACAGAATCCTCTAAGACATGTTGAGGATGTATGTGATGCATCGGCCCAAGAGGTGGGGGGTTATATTCCACTTGTGGAATTTTCATAGAACAATGGATACCAAGACTCCATAAAGATGAGCCCATTTAAGGAACTGTATGGGAGGATTTGCAATACTCCTATCATCTAGAGTGATCCAGTTAATAAAGTTCATATTGGGCCTAACATGATAAAGGAAATTGAGAAATAAATTCAGGACATCGAGAAGAATTTGAAGGTGGCAGAAGGTAGTCAGAAAAGCTATGTAGATCAACATAGGGTGAATAAAGAGTTCCAAGTTGGGTAAAATTTTTATTTGAGAATCAAACCCAGGAAGAGTTCCTTGAAGATTGGGTTATGTGCCAAGTTGGAACCACAATATTGTGAGGCTTTTTAGATCCTTGAAATGATTGGACAAGTGGCGTATATCTCCATCGGTTAACATTCATGATGTTTTCCATGTTTCTTTGATTAAAATATATGTACATGATTTTAATCATGTGATTGATTGGTCTATGTTGTAGGCAGAAGCATAGGGATAATTCCAGCTAAATCCATTGTGCATTCTATACCAGATGGGTCTCATGCTTCAAAATTGAGCCATAGAGCAAGTAAAAGTGTAGTGGAGGCACTTTGGGCCAAAGGAAGGCACATGGGAAATGAATGCTTCCATGAAGACTACATATCCTCCTTTGTTTGTTGTTTGAATAAAATATCTAGATAACTGTAAATATTGTATAGAATTGTACATATAGATTGTGATAAAGCAATATGTGAGTGTATTTTGTTTATTGTGTTGCATATAAAAAAACGAATGTTGAGGATAGTGTTTCCTTAAGGGGGAGGGGTTTGTGACAACCCCAACCTTGGTTTCCTCATGAAATGAAATATAAATATTTTTACAAAATATATTATAAAAATGGGTTGAGTCAAAAGGGGCACAAATTATAGAGGATGGGGAGGTTGCATGCTTTGGAAATATAAGGTGTCCTTGTGTAGGAAATATACATTTTTTTGAAAACCATTAAAGGTTTGTTGGTGTTTTTTAAATGAGTTATTAATTAATTAAATTGGGTTGCAACATAAGTAAGTAGGCCCATGGTTACTTGGAAACACTTACAAGGAATAAATTAGAAGAAATTTATGGAGCTTGGAGGTTGTGAAGATAGCTGGGGGCAAAGGAAGAAAAGTTGACCTCTGAAGGAGTTATAGGATCCTTCATGCATTGAAACAAGAACTTGATCATAATTCAACATTTAATAGGATAAAGGGGGAACAACAAGGTGGATTCGAAGGAACAAAAATAAAGACGTTGATATTAGTTCAGTTGGAAATATTAATAGGAATAAGATCTCTCCTAGGTGAGGAGAAATGGCCTCTTGATTATTTATATATCCAGAGGGTGGATATTTCCTTTCATTGGATTCCCTTGATGGCTGGGTTGGAGGATTATTCCTTGGATTCCTAAAATTAGTATCTCTAGAGAATTTCCTATTGTTTGTTTTATAGTGGATTTTTTATTCCCCAACATGGATGGAACCACTATGTCTTGTGTTAAGGGTGAGACTTGCTCTCTCGAGACCATTGATATTTTGGGTGGAGGAAACAAGCCTCTAGATTCCATAAAATTATTGGTTGGATACCACTGAACAACTGGAGGGTGAAGGAAGATAACCTCTCAGTTCTTTCAATATTGGTAAACTACTCAGTGTATAGTGGGTGGACGAAGGAGGACCTCTAGAGTCTCTGTTTTAGTTGGAAGTTGGTGTTCTAATCATTTGAGAAAGACCCCCCAGTCTCTAGAAAATGGCTTAGGGGTGAAATTTGTACGTGAGGAATAGCTAAAAATATCTATGGCTTGGTGGAGAGTCATAGTACCTAACTAGATTTCCCTGAAAGTTTTTAAGATAAGTGATATTTTGTATTTTTTTTAAATGAAATGAATTTTTTTTTCATTTCTAGTTTAGAATGGTGTTGAAGAGCAAGGTTCATGACTAAATTCTAATATTATAATGATGAATAGTATTTTGTGTAATTATTTTACATGAAAAAAAGGAATATGTTTCATTTCTGGGTTGAAATGGTGTATTGTATGAAATTCTTGACTATGTTGTTAAGCACACAAAAAGGATTGACATCTTGTGAAAAATTTAAAGGATTTGAATATATATATATATATATATATATATATATATATATATATATATATATAAGAATGTAAAGTAAGCCATGAAAAACGATTAACATAAGGACTTCTTCTACTACAACATGATGATTACATTGAAGATGACCTATTTGACAGGGTCTGTGTACAATATGATAACATTATTGGATACAAGCCTTTTTATTATTATTAAGCTTTGAGATAATTCTTAGTATATCGTTCCTTGTGATTTTACATGAAAGGCTTCTTTAGCCTATTTTGATAAGTGCCCTAATAATGGGTTTGCATCTCCAATTCAGCCAGGATATGGTCTAAATTATTTATGTGCACCCTTGATTAGAGAATGGCCTCATAAGAGGGATTGACTTGAATTGTATATCCCTGCATCTTCTGCAGATATGATTCTACTCTTTTTTCAGAGTTGTTGAATGCCTTCCCCCCGTTAGGTTGGAAGCCATCATTCTCATTTGTAAGGTTTTCTGAATCACATGGTGCTCCTTGGTGTGTGGCAAGAGAGATGTAGGCCCTTCATGAGTTCACTACAAGCTCTTAACTGGGGGTGGCTGAAAGATCACCAGTGAAAACATGCCTAGAATTCCATGTCCCTAAGAGGGGAATTCTCAAAACTTGGGAAATTATCCATTAAATGTCTTCCTGTAAGGCATGTGCCTTTATTCAAAACCTCAAAAGGATTTCCCCATCCTTTCAAGGAATGCCAATATTCATGTGGAATTCTTGGTATCTTGTGAATCCCATGGTCTCAAGAAGAGTAACCGTGTTATAATCTTAGGAGGATAGTACTAGTGAGTGCCTTACTAAACCATAGTGGATGTGGCAGAACATTTGTGCGTAACCATATGGCTGTGGAACCATTGTAGAAAAGTTATAAATGAATCCATGTTTGAATGGTGAAGTGCGTAAGAAGATAGTAAACCATGATAATAAAAACCCCCAGATTTAAGATTGAGTGAAGTGCTCATGGTCTGGCAAGACCTCCTTAAATGGGTCATGCTGAAGTTCTACAAAGAGTAGTGTTGTGAAAAAGTTAGAGGGGGGACTTAAGCTTATAGTTCACCTGAAAATACATAAGCAATTGGTCTGGTGAAATAACTAGTCATAGAAGCTCTGGATTGGATGTCCATATTTCACCTTATCGCCATTTGGAAAAAGGAGGACTGACGTGGCTCGACGGTTACTTTCCCGTAAGTTAAACAAGGAAACTTTCATAGAGGAGTAGATCCTTGGGCACTAGGCCCAACTTGGATCACAACTCAAAGTTGGGGAGAGTTTCCATTGGCCATAGTGGAGCCCCTATAACATCTCATCTATGAGGCAATAACCCCATAAGTTAAAACGGGAAGCTTACAGTGGAGGGTAGGGATGATGTGGGGTTGGGGCATGGTCGCCTCCACATGGTTCCAACTCCAATCTCATTGTTCAGAACGAATCCAACCTTACAACTCATCGTGTTAGAAATTATATTGTGTATTTGAAGGGGAGGCTTTCTTCGAAGGATCGAGATGGTAGGGATCGATATGACGTGTCCCAAAGGTCCCTTCCCAGAATATTTAAAGGGATCAGTTAAGTGGATTTGTCGAGATGGCAAGGCCAAGGTGACTCATCACAGTGGCCCTTTCTAGGAATTGGAAAAAGGAGTAGTTGGGAGATAATTGGGATGACATGGTGGGATGGCACTGGGGAAGAGTTCGAAGGGACAAGCCCCATCATGTTGTAAGCACATGTTAGCAAATATGTAGGTTTTTTTGAGAAATTTGATATCGCCTTGTGCCAACCCTTGTAGTGGTTTTGAAAAAAGTGATAGAGGGGTGTCACAATCAATCTCAATTGTATATAGGGTGATGATAAGGTTATAAAAATAATTTTTCACCACCCCCCTGTGTGCTAACATTTTGGAATGTTATCTTGTCGCAATATCTTGATTTAAAGAGTGGAAAATCATGGAACATGGATTTAATAGTGGAATTAGACATCAAGTGGGATATGATGTCCGGTGGGGACCATCACCCCACCCCCCCCCCCCCCCCCCCACACACACTATGGATAAATATTTTGGGATGGATATTCAGGATGTTTACAAAATCATTCCCTTGTGATGTCAGCAAGGTAGGAACACACTACACAAATTGTTGATATCTCCAATCAACTAGTGATCATGTTGGGGACTAGCAGGTTGTAGCTTGCGACATGGTGAGTTTTTTTTTTTTTTTTACAGCAACGGATAGAGGAATATATTAAGAGCTGGCCTAAATGCCTCCAAACTGGTTACAAAATTCTAGGCAGAGCCCAGATTTCTCCCTGACTAGTGCCAAAGGAGTTTTCCATATTCTACATTCAAGGTATTTACGGAATTTTCTTTGATCTAACGTATCAATCTTACCCAATTTAAAGGTGCAGACAAACTGTTTCAAAATTAAGCGATAGAACATGGAAAAACAATCAAGGGATGGGATCCCATCCATTTTCTCCATCTCTTAGAAGGGATCCGAGAGGGAGAAGAGCTGCTTTATTGGCTTCGATATCTGCTTCTTTGTTGTGTTCCCTTTTGACGTGATAGAAATTCAAATTCTGGAAATTTTTTGAGAGGGTTCGAATTCTGCTCATAAGCCTGGACAATCTTAAATCTGAAGGGAAGCTTTTGTCGATTAAGGACTTGATGATTGACTGCGAGTCTCCTATTATAACAGCAGCATTAATACCAAGATCCTTGAGAAGCTTGAGGCCTTGGAAGAGGGCCAGAGCTTCCGCTTGAATACTGGTGTTAAAGCCAACTCCCCAGGCGTAGCTATGGTCAATACAGTCAGCAGCGTACTTGACCACACCTCCTGCCCCTGATCTGCCTGGGTTCCCTTTTGCTCCACCGTCGAAGAACAGGATGGGCTGCGCCTGCTTAATGCAAAAGGCCAAGAAATCTGGAGCACTAAGGCGAATTTTCCAATCTTGAAGAGCCACGCAAGGTCTGGAAAAATCAGAGAAGGTGAGATCAAGTGAAGCGCACCATGCGGCCTCTTGCTCACTAAGCTCCGCTCTATCTAGCTAGTTACCAACACTGTCCTTTAAGAGGCTTTTAACTTTGACCCAGGCGATCTTATAATCACTCTTCCTGTCTCTGAATATTCTTTGATTTCATTCTAACCATGTCTGCTAGCAGATAAGCTTGGGGAGAGTGCACCATATAGATTTTATGTGGACATTCCGTGAATTTCCACCAGGAAATGAGCGCATCCAGTTCGAGAACAGTTCCAGAATGCGACTAGGGAGGATGAAGTCGGGGTACCATTGTCCAATCGCCTCTCTCCAAATACCTGCTACGTAGTTACAACTGAGCATAATGTGGGCAGCAGATTCAGAATTTTCTCCACACAGCGTGCACCGGGAGGGGCCATAAAAGCCTATTTTATGCAATCTATCTTCAGTCAGAATGCGCTGATGGCAGAGAAGCCAACAGAAGGCATCAATTTTGGGGATTGTGGGCTAGAGCCATACCCCTTTCCAAGGTTTCGGAGCCGGTGGGACGTGAGGGTGGGCAGAGAGTTGTCGATACCCCTGTGAGACAGAGTAGTGCCCTGAAGAGGTACCCCAGCCACGGGAATCCGGTTTCCTGTTATTCAGAGGAGCCTTGCCTCCTAATAATGTCAAAAGGTCTGCATAATCCTTGGCCAGGATTTAAGGAACCTCAATCGATTTCCAGCTGTGCCAGACTCCTTCCTCCTAGTTAGAGATGTCCCAGAAAGTATTGAATCCCATTCTAGCCATCCAATCTTTCAGCTGAACCAGAGATCGATCATCAACCAAGGAGTCAGTGCCCATAATGTGATCCTCCCAAATCCTGATGCGCTTTCCATTTCCAGGTATCCAGTGAGCATACTGATTGATTAAGGAGATGGAATTTGCACAGAGCCTATGAATCATTGAACCAGGGATAGGTTTAGGATGGTCAAGACACCTTTTCCTCTGCCCCCGGTAATATTTTTTCCAAAGAGAAAGTTGGGCCCAGCCCGGATTAGGAGCGATTATCCTCCATATCATCTTTGCGCCCAACGCAATGTTTTGCTTATCCAAATTCTTGAAGCTCAAACCACCTTCAAGCCTGGGCAAGGATATTGTGTCCCAGCTGATTAAGGGGAATTTCTTATCATTGGCTTTCCCTCCTTTCCAGAAGAAATTTTTTATATGGGTCTCCGTTTTCTTCATTATTCCCACGGGGGCCAGCATTACGGCAAATTGATATATGGGGAGACTACATAAGACTGATTTTATAAGCACAGTCTTGCCAGCCATATTTAGCCATCTGAACCCCGAAGAATTTATCTTGGATTTTAACTTTTCGAGCATGGGTAACCAATCTCTGCTAACTGCACCTTTTTGAAAGATAGGGAGGCCCAAATACTTGAAGGAAGACCAAGACGAAGAGGCAGCAAAATCCAGGCAACTGGAAATGGCCTGAAGAGTGTTGGCAGGTATATTCCAACAATAAATATTGCATTTTCTTTTATTGAGGCTGCTTCCAGAGGCTTCACAATAATCTTCAATCACAGCTTTGAATTTTTTGGCAGAAGAAACAGTAGCAGCACCCAACAGAAGAGAATCATCTGCGAACAATGCATGATTGATATTCTTGACTCCCCTCGCAATGTTGAGCCCCATAATCTCTTGATCCTGTTGTTTTTTATTCAGGAGGAAGCTAAGGACTGAGGCTTGTAGGACAAAAAGCAAAGGGGAGAGAGGGCATCCCTGTCTCAGCCCCCGAGAAGCTTTGAAGAAATCTGTGGCTCTCCCATTCACCAATGGGGCAATCCAAGGCTCGCTAATACAAGCCTTTCTCCAGTTGATAAATTTAGTGCCAAACCCAAATTTATGCAGCACATTTATCAGGAAACTATGCCTCACTCTGTCGAAGGCATTTTCCAGATCTAGTTTGACGACCATGCCTTTCTCTTTGCGCCCCATGCTTGAGTGGACAACTTCTTGAACCAGAATGAAATTATCCACAATCTGCCTTCCCTTGATAAAACCTCCTTGGTTCTCAGGGATTATGTTTGGAAGAATGACTTTTAATCTGTTGGCAATCACTTTGGTGATAAGCTTGTAGCCAATATTACAAAGGGAGATAGGACGAAATCTGTTGAAGGTGTTGGCGCCTTTCTCCTTGGGAATGAGGGCGAGGAAGGCCGAATTGGTGCTTCCCCCTAATTTCTGACACTCTTGAGATTTCCGCACCATTCTACAGAGATCTTTCTCCAAAATATGCCAACAAGCCTGCAGAAATCTGGCAGTGAAGCCATCAGGACCCGGAGCCTTGTCCGGATTCATAGCGAAGAGGGCATTTTTTATTTCTTTATTAGAAATCTCTGCTTCCAAGAATTGATTCTTTCTGTCTGTTAGTAGGCAGGGAACCTCATCCACTAAACTAGGGACATGGCCCATGTCCTCCTCTTCGCTATAAAGATTCTTGAAGTGCCGGAATGCAGCATTTTTTATACTTCTGTTGTCTCTATGCGTGGTGGATTCAACCTTAATTTCAGAAATGGAGTTAAGGCATTTTCGGGCTTGGGCTTGCTTATGAAAATAGGAAGTGTTCCTGTCGCCCGCTTTTAGCCAGAGACTGCGAGACTTCATTCTCCAGAACTCTTCCTCAGCAGCACTAGCCTTAAGGAGTTCTTGTTGAAGCTCAGCCTCCTTTTCAAGAACTTCTACGGTGATCTCGAAATGTTCCGTTTCCAGGTGATGCTTTTCGAGACAGTCCTGAATCTTTTTTCTTTCAACTGCAGGATTAGGTAAGGTTTTGACCCACGCTTTTAACGCTGCTTTGACTCTTCTAAGTTTCTCCTCCCATACAAAAAACGCAGAGCCTTTAACAGGATGCTTCCAACAATCTTTTATTAAAGACAAGAAGGAGTTTTCCTTAACCCATTGAGGGCTAAACTTAAAAGGAATGGGGCCTTGATCCAGATGTGCCAGAAGTTCAAGGCTAATGGGTCTATGATCAGAGACACAGCAGGGGAGAATAAGAATTCTAAATTCAAAGCCAAGAAGAAGAAAAGAACTTTGAATGAAAAATCTGTCTAACCTTGCAGCGATATGGCCTGGACCAAGTCTTTTATTGGACCAGGTGTATTTGCCGGACACAGGTTTGATGTCAATCATGTCCCAATCGTGCAGCAAGTCCTCGACCCATTCCCGCGCCTGATCCCTCACAATACTTCCACCTTCATTTTCAGCCAAGGATAAGGTGAGATTCAGATCCCCAGCAATGATAATATTTGCTAACTCTTCAGTGTCTGCCAGACCTCTGATAGAGTCCCAGCAGTTCTTTTTTTCTCCTGCGCATAATGGAACATATACGTTAAAGAGGGAAAGAGTTAAACCAGAGTCCACGTGTTGTAGTTTTAGGAACAGCCAATGGGTGTTGGAACTTTCTTTGACCCTTGAGAATTTTTCTGCATTCCAAATGGTGCCCAGACCACCTGAAGCGCCTCTTGCTGAAACAGCTTGACCATCACTTTTCTTCCACAATCTTTTGCCTATTTGGAGGAAGATATTGTCCTCCATTTTAGTCTCCTGGATGAGGAGTATGTCAGGAGAATCTGTTCTCAACAAATTTCTTATAGCTTCTTCCTTTATTCTGCTCCCCATACCCCTACAGTTCCAGGAGACGATCTTCATCACTTGCTTTTGGATTGCTGAGCTCCTTTAGAGCTCTGGGACTGATTTCTGGTCGACTTCGGAGTTTTGCCCAGGAGTTTTTCGAGAGTTGGTTGACTTCCCTGGAGTTTGTCTTTATAGGTCTCCTGCTCTCTTTTTTCTCGAGCAGATTTCCGGCCTCTCACAGATCTTCTAGCCGAGGTATGTGAATCTCCTATTTCGCCTTCTTCTTCTGAATCCTCCGTACCTTGCCCTTCCTCGGTCTCTTCTATCAATATCTCTTTTTCTCTATCAGTGTTGCCTTCATCTTGTTGTGATCCAGAGAGGATCACTTTGTGTTGCAACCCTTCCTTCTGCATCACAGGTTCTTGAGTATCTTCTACTGCTGAACTTAAAAGAGTAAATTTATTTCCTTGTTCTGCAGTGGATTGGGTTTGGGGCCCCGATGTTGCCTGAGTAGTTTTACCATTTGAGTTTCCTGTTCTTGTATTTTTATGTGCAGTTTTGGTTCTTTTAACCTGATTCCAACCATCCTCATTTCCTTTCTCCCCTTCTATATTCCTCGGGCAGCTTCTAGCAAAATGCCCATAGACATGGCACTTCCTGCACTTGAACGGAAGCTGTTCATAGTCCAGCATTTGAAGATGTGTCCAGCTTCCAAATTTTATCTTTATAGCTTCAGGTAGTCCTACCTCCAAGTCGACTTCCACGCAGATATGAGCACAATCGTATTTCTCTTTGCTGTTAGCTCGGTCAATGAATTTACCTAAAGAGTTGCCGATATGCTTGAGAGATTCCCAATTCCAGCAATGAACAGGCAGATTTGGGAGTCTGACCCACACAGGAACGGCAGTGGGGACATCGACTGCTGGATCAAAGTCAGGCGTCCACTTGTTGAGGTATAGCCCCTGAGGACCCATGAAATAGGGACCGTTACGAAAGATCAGATCTTTGTCCTCCTTGTCAGAGAATTCGAACAGAAAAAATTCCTTCCCGAGAAAATACGAGGTGACTTTGTTTATTATCAGCGGAGCCCAATTCCTAGCGACCCAACTCTCTGTGGTTTTTGGAGAGGGCCAGAGCCCAGTAAACTGACCGACCAGAGCTCTTTCCGCCAAAGAGAGAGCAACCTTGATCGGGCCCTCCGGAGGAAGCGAGATTTCGGGAATATCATCCTTTCGTTTTACAAACTTCGCTGCTTCAGAAGGTTTCTTCTTAGGCAGAGAGTTCAGGAGGGAACAAAAATCCTCTTCATCAGAGGGGGGAGGCAGAGGAGGCAACTCCATTGTAACAACAGACCCTTCGCTCAGGGAAGACACGCACGCACCGCTTCCCGCATACAAATCATCCTCCACAACCGCCTCAAAGAAAGAAGCCCCCGCAAGACTAGAGACAGGGCCAAAGAGCTGAGACCCACGCCCTCGCTGACAGCAAAGAGATGCGTCCAGGAAACGATGGACACGAGCAACAGACTCGCAGGAAAAGTCTGGGGCCAACCACCCAGAACAAAACCAGATAGGCAGAGCCCACCAGAGCGGCCAGAGGGCCGAGCCACCACCAGAAGCTCAGAAGATCTGAAGCAGGCCGGCTAGGTCAAAATCCTTCATCGGGAAATATAGACAAATGTTATTTCACATGGTGAAAGAAACATGGTGAGTTTTTATAAGAGCAAGAGATGTGAATATGGCATGGGTCCCATCAAAATTGGGAAACCTAGAATCTACTACGCTGAATTTCCATCATGCAACTCTTTATTAATAAATGATATTAAATTTCCTTTGCATTCAAATGGAATCCAAATCTTTATATAGTTAATGTCATAACTAAGTCAGTTTAACTAATCTTAAACTTGATCAAATTGTATAATATTTAATTAAATTAAATATCCTCCTTTATTTTTCAACTTTCATCATCTTTTAGAATGTTTTGCAGTCTTTCATGATATTTTGTCATCATTCAAGTTCTTACTTCATCTTATTGATATTTTAGGATGCTTTGTCGCCTTTTGTGATATTTTTCTGATCTTACATGTTATTTTGTGGTATTAAATCATCTTTCATGATCTTTCGTGGTCTTTCATGACCTTTCATGATCTTTCATCACATTAACGATATTTTAGGATGTTTTGTGGTATTTCATGATATTTCCTGATCTTACATCATATTTTAGGTTGCTTCATGGCGTTTTGCAATTTTTGCGCAATATTTCATAATCTTTCACGATATTTCGTCATATTTCCTGATCTTTCATCATATTTCGTGGTATTTAAGGATGTTTTGCAATATTTCATGGTATTTCACAATATTTCACGATCTTTTGTGATTTTTGACGATGTTTCATCATCATTTGTCATCTTTCACAATCTTTCATCATCTTTCCTCATCTTTCGAGATATTTCATCTCTTTCACGATATTTTAGGATGTTTTGCGATCTTTCACAATCCTTCATTAACTTTCGTGATATTTTTCTATATTTCATCATCTTACGCGATATTTTTTCATATTTCATGATCTTTCAATATTTCTCATGATATTTTGCAATCTTTCATGATTTTTCACCATATTTCGCGAAATTTTAGGATGTTTCACAATCTTTCGCAATATTTTACGATACTTTGTTACCTTTCATGATATTTCATTTTTGTCATCTTTCACAATCATTCGTGATTTTTTATCATATTTTGGGAACTTTCATCATCTTTTAGGATGCTTTCAGATATTTCTTGATCTTTCATGATCTTTAGTGATTTTTTTTCATCTTCATGATATTTTGGAGGCCGCTCTCGTGGCAGGAAGTAAACTTTGGAGTGAAACTATGTATCTGTCGCGGTCTTGAAAGAAGTTTTTTAGTATCATGGAGGCCTAATACTCCCTGGGTCTGAGGAAAAACCCAAGAGGCAGTGGCAGTTCTTCCTTAGGCAAAAGTAGAGGCAACTATAGTTGGAGTACACTTCGGAGTTAAGGAGGTTGGACGGCTTAACAGCCTAAATTTATTAGGTTACATCACCCTTCTAGTTCTGATTCAGTCTAATAAGTAAAGAGGTTCGGGAAGAGCTTTTAGCCCAACTATTCTATTGCTTGAGAGCTTCAACCGTTCATCATCTTTCATTATCTTTTAGGATGCTTCATAGTATTTTGTGATACTTCATTACCTTTCATCATATGTTTCTTGTTGTAGCAATTTCATTTACATTAACTTCCACCAAAAACATTAATAAATTACAAAAAATCAATTCTATTAATATTACTTATATATGTGAAAAATTAAAAATATTTAATTGTACTAATGTTATTTATGAGAAAAAAATTCTCTCCAAGTTGAATCATTCAATTTGGCCTTGAAGTGAAGGTTGGGCAAGCATTTTTGTGAGGCAGAAAAAAATTGTTGTGATTCACTAAAATTAAAAGCTAGGCTTCATTTCTTGGCCAATATGATTGATTCAAATTATATACTATTTAATTAGTAATTTTACAAACTATTTTTCTTCTAGTAAGTTTTCATTGTTCACAAATTGTTGACACTTTTGAGGGGAAACTATGAACTGTGATTGCTGCAATAGTAAAAAATAATCTCCAAGTTAAATAATTCAATTTTTCCTTGAAATGAAGGTGGCGTGCATTTTTTTGAAGCGGGCCAAAATTTCCTTACTTCGCTAAAATTCAAGCCATGCTTCATTTATTGGCCAATATGATTGATTATAATTGTATATTGTTTATGTAATTATTTTACACACTTTTACATTGTTATATATTTACTTTTAGCTTAAATATGTATACTTTAGATTTCATACAACATTCTAATTTTTTCTTCGACTTGTCTTATGTGAAAGTTGTGTATAAGTGGGAAAGATAGTTATGTAGGATATTGCTAGATATGATACAAGGTTATATCATAAGGTTAGGTATTCTCCAATCACGTCCCATTTCAAATTTCATTACCAAGAGTGCAATTGGTTTGGCCCAGGAGTGCATATTTTTTTGAACTTAAGCATTGGCAGATATGATGAATTGCTACATTAGAATACTTGGGTTTTAGTGAGTAATATTTATTTTAGGATAATGAGTATGATATGTTGTAGAAATTTTTTGTATCTTTAGAATGGAATTATCATTATTTCACTTCCAATTAAATGCCAGTCCTAGTGTGCATTTATTTTAGGAACACAACCTTTTACCATATAAAATCAATCCAATTTGGAGTATTCATTCACAATAGAAATTTATTGAGGGTGATTTATTTTCCACACAATTTTAATAATGATTTACTACATGTTATGTGGTGAGGAATGTTCCCCACACATTTTAAAGGTCCCTTAGGTCATGTATAAATAGGAAGATACTTCTCATTGGTAAATTGTAACACATTGGTGACAAGAGGAAGGATTTCACATATTTTACCTTGTACTTCTTCTTGTTTGGATTTACATTAATATTGAGGAAAGTAACACTATTGTGGAACATATTCTCATGATGATGAATTTTTTTGGTTTATGAGGTACTATGTGTTTTTATGAGATTGGTTTTAAGTTTTCATGTTTTGATATTTTTTTAACTTTGAAATGCTATGTATTTTATTGAGGTATTATCATGGCATGTTAGTACCTGGGTGGATCTTAAATATTGAATGGTAGTATAAAGGCCATATTTCATAGTGAATCTCATAAGTTCCTTCATTCTCTTAAACCCTAGAATCCTAGCCACCATTGTGACGGGAATTCCTTTTCAAGACTTTTCCAATTGATGAGTTTCACTGAAACCCTAGATCTACTTAGACTTCATTGCGAAACAAAAAGTAAAACAATTTTCTCTATTCCCCTTACCTATTTATTTTAAAACCCTAACAAGGTCACTTGACCTAACCTTAAACTTAAAACCCTAAAAAATATGTACAATATAGAAAAACCCTAAAATAGATCATGCAAACCCTAGGTGCTTATATCTTTTTATCTATCCCTTGGAATATTTAAACCTATGTGTTACTAAAATAAGGTCATCCAACCTTATTTATAGGGTTTTAATCATGAACCTACAAGTTATAGCTATTAAAATTCAAGTTTTATTTTTCTTAGTCAATTTCCTTGTACCTAGACATTCCTGATGTGCTTTATTTGAGGCACACAAACACTGCATTTTACCCGATGAAATCCATGCAATTTTGGATATTCTTGAAAAACATAAATATATATGTAAAAAAATAAAAATATTTAATTTTATTAATGTTACCTATGAGTGAAAAAATACTCTCCAAGTTGAATCATTCAATTGGCCTTGAATTGAAGGTTAGGTGTGCATTTTGTGAAGCGGGCCAAAACTTCCTTGCTACACTAAAATGCACACCCATGATTCATTTATTAGAAAATAAGATTGATTCATATTGTAGATTTTTTATTTAATTATTTTACAAACTTTCACGTTGTTATATATTTACTTTGAGCTCAAATATTTATACTTTAGATTTCATACAAAATTCTAAGTTTTGTTTTGACTTTCCTGATGTGAAAGTTGTGTATAACTGGGAAACATAGTTATGTAGGATATTTGTTAGACATGATGCAAGGTTATTACCTAAGGTTAGGAATTTTCCAATAACTTCCCATTTCAAATTCAATAACCAAGAGTGTAATTGGTTTTCCCTGGGAGTGCATATTTGTTCCGACTATGATTATTGCAAGATATGATCAACAAATATTCTGACAGACTTGGATTTTAGCGTATAGAATTTCCTTTATGAAAATGAATATGATACATGTTGAATAAAATATATTTATATTTAGGTTGGAATGATTATTATCACAATATCTATTAAGTACAAGTCCTAATGTGAATTTATTTGAGACACACAACCCTTGACTTTAAAGTTGTGAAAATGATACAATTTGGCATATTTTTACACAACATAAATTTATATGTGCAAAGTTAATCTTAATGATGAGAATTTTTTTTTATCCAATATGAATCATTCAATTTAGCCTTATAATGAAGTCCGGGAGTGCATTTTTCGGAAGTAGGCCAAAATTTCCTTTCTTCACTAAAATGTATGTCATGGGTTCATTTATTGGCCAATCTGATTGATTCAAATTGTAGATTGTTTATTTAATTATTTTACACACTTTTTAATTACTATATATCATTAAATAATTTTTCTCTATATTTAATACAACATTCCAAGTTTTTGTTCAACATGCAATATGTGATAGTTATGCATAGGTTTTAATTCAACTTGTTTTCGGCATGTGGGATTCACTGAATGAAACTCTAACATAGCATGTGCATTAATGGAATACTAAACAATACCCATAATTTTACTACATATTGGGAAATCCATATAAGAATATCAATATTCAACACCCTACCAATATGAAACCAATAAACCTTCCCAATTTAAAAACACCCTACTTTCACTAGATATTGTAGGTATCCATTTTTCATTAACATTTTTTATACCCCTTTATATTTTTTCATTAAATTTGAGCTCCATATTTTATACTTGCTAATATAAAAACCCTTTACCCTCTATTATAAGATATATATATTTTTTCATTTTTTCCTCAATATATATCCCCCAATATGAATGCATGTGGTATGGGATTTCTCCCCTAGTGAAGACCCCATGGTTGTTGGGAAATTTTTTTTTCCTTTTAATTCAAAGCAATAGTTCCAATTCGTCACATTAATTTTAAATATGGGTAGGTTTTATTATTGAAAGTATATTAGCCAAAATATATGCAAGGGAAAATGATGACTAATGCTAATTAATCTCAAATTGAATTGTTGTAATCACACTCTCATCAATTCAACACTCTCTCTATCACACTCTACAAACATGTTTACACTCTTAAGAAATAAACACACAATGCATAATAAAAACACTTTGTCGCACTCTCAATATTATTCAGAAAATAATAACACCCTTGGAAACTATTATATAATTTTTTTTTTGAATACACATTCAAATTAAATGAACATACCATCAAATTGTAACAAGAATCAAATAATTGTCACACTACCAAAGGGACTGGCCCAATACCTATGTTGTTACACAATACAAAAGTTAATTCTGCAATCATTAAGGGATGAAAAATGCTATTAATAATAATCACAATGATCACATATGAATTATAAGTTAGAGGAAAAAAAAATACAATACCTTCCTAGCCAATGATCCTTGCTAAAAAGGAGCGCCCTTCCTTTCTAGCAAGGGCTAGTACACTACCCAAGCTGGTCAACATAAATTTATGGCTCCATGAATGATTGAGATTGCATTAATGAAGCATACATGATTCCAATGTTGGTGCTCTTCCCCTCTATCATTCTCTTTTTATTTCTATATGTCTATCTCATGTGGGAAGAGAGCACACCTCTTTATAATTTTATACTCCAATGATAATATCATCATAAGAATCTATCGATTGTCATGTATCTAATTTGAGGATACCTATTAACAATTTGATTACAATTTCCAAGGTTAGGAAAAAATTGTAACATCTTTTCCAAATTACAATAATTATCAATAGAAAATCATAATTGTTTCATTTGTGTTGTCCATAAACTTCTCCTTTGATAGTCAAATTATATTTTAACCATATGATTTCTAAATTGATCTTCATAACTAATTGAAGGAGGTGAGTGCATCCAAAATATATCTCTGTGTAAAAAAAATTCTTGGCGAGTACTTGTCATGTACTTGGCGAGGAAAAACTAGTAAGTGTAATCTTGCAACAACATCTCAAGATACCATAAACCCTATAACAACCCAGTTGTCCATTTTACGAGTAAAATAGCCTAAAATAGTAGTTCTCATGCCAAATTACAAGTATAATTGGATCATAAGGATTACATATAAAACGATACATGCTTATTTTCACAATGGTTATTAAAGTGGAAAAGTATGGTCTCAAGAATAAAAAAGGGTAAAGAAAAGGTAGTAAAATGAGTGCAAAAAGTTTCTATTTCATGTCCAAAAATCTCCCCCCAACTTAAGTATCTTCATGTCCTCATGAAGACCCTTGTAATTGGTTGGTAATGTGATGAGAATGAAATTCTAGAAAATTGTAGGCTCTTGCAGTATACTTTGTATCTGCTTTGTAGCCTCTGGAAAGTACTACTTTGATTTCCCATAATTTATTGGTAAAATAATATGGACGTTGATATTGATAGGAAGGGAGAAAAATAAGAGGAAATATGAACATATGGCCAAACCAACAAATCTGACATCTCCTAATGCACTCCACATACTGAAAATACCTAGGGAGTGTATATATAAATTTTAAAAAGAAATAAGTGTCCTCATCTCTTGATTCCTTCCTACAAGTGTCCCATCAAAGTCTACTCCCATCTAATGCGTATTGTCTCACCCCTCTGATGCTTCAAAGAAAATTTTCCAAAACTTTTTTTTTGAAACCCATTAGAATATTCTTGGTGTTTGGATACTCCCATATCCTGACATATAGCCTCAATACTCTTTCAGTAAACACTAGTCCATTTCGAATAAGAAATTTCAACCTTTCTTAATAATTTGTTACAGTATCTTGGGAGACCTTCCAACTAACATTATTTTTCATAAAATACATAAAGGTTCTCAATTGAACATCTCCAATGTATGGTGTAAGGTTAATATATCTTTAACCAAAAGAAACATAGTCATGCAAATAGAGTTCAAATAGTAGATGTTGCTTTGGAAAGATGGCCTTCTGGAGCGTTTCTAGAAAGTATTGTGTTATGAAACCAACTCCAAAAATATAAGAAAAAAGAGATCAATGCCTTAGAAATAGCCACTTTGAGGGGGAAACCTCCAATAAATTACATAAATGAACAATTCTTGGATGATACAAATGACAAAACCTCCTCTCTGTATATAGGAGTCCATGGGGCCACAATATAATCCTAGTGGGGCCACAATGTAATCCTAGTCGACATAACAATAATAATATAAGGGCATAATAATAACAATATGGGGGTTACATGGGTACAAAAATAACAATAAGGGGGTTACACTAACAACAATTAGGGACTATACTAGTAATATAAGGACCTAACATGCTCCTTTCCTTCAAAAAAGTGTTGTCCTCAACGCTTGAGTAGCTCTGGGTGCTTCTATATAAAATTCTCATCCTCCCATGTAGAATATTCAGTGGGTAAGTTCTTCCATTTGATGAGATAATCTGAAATTGATCGATTTAGTAGTTGTCGAGTTCTGGTTTCCATGACTCCTTCAGGTTCCAATATGGTTTTTCCTTCCTCATCAAGTTCTGGCAATATTGTTTGAACTAGAATTTTGTCCCCTATAACCTTTTTTAAGCATGAAACATGGAAAATTGGATGCACTCGCGAAGAAGCAGGAAGCTCCAATTTTGGCCTGTGCAATCTTTTACCTTTATTTTTAAGGACCATAGTACTTTGGTGATAATTTATTATCCTTCTTAGCTTGCTTGAGGGACATTTTTTTGTATGGTTGTAGCCGTAAAAATACCCAGTCTCCTACATCAAAACTTCTCTCATTGTGATGTTGATCTGCCTGTTGTTTCATTCAATTTTGTGCCAAATTTAGGTTATCCTTTAAGAGTTGGAGAACTTCTTGTTGATGCTCGATGTGATCCTCCACTGCTTGAACCCTAAAATTTTCCCTTAAAGAAGATGTGATGGACGGTGGATGACATCCATAAAGTGCCATAAATGGGGTCATTTTTGCTACAGTATGGAAGGAAGTGTTATACCACCATTGAACGAGAGGTAATCACTTGACCCATTTTTCTTGCTTATCAGATACAAAAAAACGAAGATATCCTTCCAAAAATTTATTCACTATTTCTTTTTGACCATTGGATTGAGGATGATAAGATGAGCTATGAGCTAGCTGAGTACCCAAAAAAGAAAATAATTCTGTCCAAACATTTCCTGTAAAAATGGGATCTTTGTCACTTACAATAATCTTTGGGTTTCCATGTAGCTTTTGAATTGTTTCCATAAATGCAGTAGCAACTGTACTTGCTTTAAATGGATGAGATAATGCACAAATGTGTGCATACTTGGTAAGTCTATCAACTACCACCATGATGACACTCCTTCCTTCGGACTTAGGTAAACCTGTGATAAAATCCATTGAAATCTCCTCCCAACATTGACTTGGAATGGATAAAGGTTGTAGAAGACCTAGGGTCTTAATTGTCTCAACTTTATTTTGCTGGAAAACCAAACATTCCGCCACAAACTTTTGAATATCAGATTTAAGGTCATCCCAAAAAAAATCTTTCTTCACCCTGTGGTAAGTTTTTAAAAATCCCGAGTGTCCTCCTAAAGGAGAAGTGTGCAATTCCAAAAGAATATTTTGTTTTAGTTGGAAATTCTTGCAAATATATAAGCAATATTTGTACCATAAGGAATCATTTTCCCAAGTAAATGTATCAGATGTAATAGGATCTTGCTGCAACTTTAGAATGAGTGTCCAAACTTCTTTGTCCTTCTTCCATTCATCCCTTGCTTCGGTTATCCAATCTGGTTGGATAATAGAAATGGCACAAAGCAATGCTTCCACCTCTTCATCCTTTCTTGAGAGTGCATCTGCAACAACATTAAGCTTTCCTTTTTTGTAGATTATTTCAAAGTCATAACCCAGCATCTTTGTGACCCATTTTTGCTGCTCTTCTGACGATAGTCTTTGTTCCAAAAAGTGTTTAAGACTATCATGATCAGTTTTTACCTTGAAGTGTCTTCCCATTAGGTAAGTTCACCATTTCTTTAGTGCATGTAGTATTGCTAACATTTCCTTCTCATAAATAGGTTTCTGTAAATACTTTCCATTGATTGGACGACTTTCAAAAGCAATGGGTCTTCCTTCCTGCATTAAAACTGCACCAATTCCATTTCCTGAGGCATCACATTCCACAATAAAGGTTTTTGTGAAGTCTGGTGTAGCTAAGACCGGTGCTAGGCACATTGCCTCTTTAAGACGTTCAAAGGCCTTAGTTGCTTCAGGAGTCCATGAAAATGCATCTTTCTTCAATAATGTTGTTAGAGATGCTGCTATTCTCCCATAATTCTTAACAAACTTGCGATAATAGCCTGTTAACCCGAGAAATCCTCGCAACTGCTTTATTGTCTTGGGGACTTTCCATTCCTTAATAGCTTTAATTTTGTTAGGGTCTACTTTAACACCCTCGTGAGATATAATATGACCCAGATATTCCACCTCTTGTACTCCAAAGAAACATTTGGATGTTTTCGCATATAATTGTTTCTCCTGCAATAGTTTGAGCACCCTGTCAACATGTTCAACATGATCCTTCCAAGACCTGCTGTAGATTAGTATATCATCAAAAAATACTAGCAAAAAATTTCTAAGGGTTTGAAAATGGAATTCATCAACCCTTGAAATGTAGAAGGTGCATTGGTAAGGCCAAAAGGCATGACCAAAAATTCATAATGACCCTCATGAGTTTGAAATTCTATTTTTGGAATATCTTCAGTCTTCATTCTAATTTGATGATATCCTGAACGAAGATCCAACTTGGTAAAATAAATTGCTCCATGTAATTCATCCAATAATTCATCAATCACAGGAATGTGAAATTTATCTTTAATAGTGAGCTTATTGAGCTCCCTATAATCTGGACACATGCGCCATGATCCATCCTTCTTGTGCACCAATACTACTGGAGCAGAGAAAGAACATTGACGATGTTGACTTATACTAGCCTCTAACATTTCTGCAATCATACTTTCAATTTCACTCTTTTATACATAAGGATATCTATAAGGCCGGATTTTTGGAGGAACACTTCCTCGAATCAAATGAATAGCATGATCATGATCACGAATAGGTGGGAGTCCTTTGGGAGTATCAAACACCTTGGAATGATTGTCCAAGACTTTTTGGAGATCTGTAGAAATAGATGATTTTGATGTTGGAACTTCTAGTGATCATAATTGTGAAATTATGCCCCATTTTTCTTTCTTCAGAAGCTTTGTTATGACATTAGAGCTTATTATCTTCCCTGGCTTCCTTGGCATGTAGTAATTTTATTTCCTTTCCTTAAAAACATTTGCAAAAGGTTGAAGATTAAAATTACAGTACTTTCCTAAAGTTATGTACATTATTTGTATTATTGCTCCTGGTACAACATCGGCTACCTTCCAGTTGTGCTGGAAAGCATTGGAATATTCAATACATATTCCCATGGATAAGCAGTATTAGCAATTTCGAGAGCAATTTATAGTTCCTCCAATTGCAAGCATCACTTGACATTCTGGTGCTAGGTATAGGAAACAATTCAATTCCTTGGCTACCTTACAATGAATAAAATTATGGGTACTACCCGAATCAATCAACACTATTACCTTTTTCTTCTTGATATGTCCTTCTATCTTGAGAGTTTGAGGAGTGGTAATTCCTGCCAATGAATTACATGATATGGTTGGACTCATTTTGTCTTCTTCTAGGGTTGCTTCCTAGTGTATGTCCTCTTCTTTTGAAGCTTCTTGTTCATTTTCTTCCTCCTCTTCACAATCTATGTAAAACAATTTCTTCTCAGCACACTTATGACCTTTAGTGTATTTGCTATCACAACTGTAGAAAATCTTTGCTCTTTTTTCTTCCAATTTTTGTGGTTTCAACCTTGTAGGTTGTGGAAGTCTAGGAGTAGCAATACTTCCATCTTTATAGATGTGAGTGGTAGGCTTCCTTGTCGCCATAATTTTACATTCAATTTTTCTTGCCAACCTGAATGCCTTCTCTAATGAATCTGGTTCCCAAACGCGAACTTTATGCTGGATGTTATCCTTTAAGGTCCTATGAAGACATCAATCCTGTGTTCCTCTGGAATATAAGTTACCCTTATATTCAATTTTTGGAAGTCCTCAATGTGCTCCACCACTGAACCCTTTTGTTTGAGATTTATCAATTGGCTAAAGAAGGTTTTTCTCTTTGTATCCTCATAATGGGCTATCATTTCCTCCGTAAAAATTGACCAAGTGATAATTTTTTTATGGGAGCAAAGGCATCGATACCATACAAATGTATTTTTTTCTAAATGTATAGTTGCAATGCGTACCTTTTGTGTGTTTTGCACATTATTGAGGTCAAAATATTGCTCCATCTGTAGTATCCATGTTATGGGATCCTTGCCATCAAACTTCCTCATATCCATATTTGGAATATGGTGGTTCTTTAATCCAACATTAGAGTTTATGAAATCGTGATTAACGTTTATTTTTCTCTCATCATGAGTTTCCTCTACTATCTTTTCACCATTAGGAATCATTTCTTGTATCAACTTTGACAAAACTTCCTTCAAACCTTCCATGTCTTCCTTCAAACCTTCCATTTTTTCTTCCATACCATCCATTTTTTTGAATCCATTGTAGCTTCCATGCCTTTCTTCAAACCATCCATCTTAGCCTTCACGCTTTTCTTGAAAACATCCATTTCATTTTTTGTTGCTCTTTGTGAGAGCGAATTTTGGTGCACTTGCTCTTGTAATTTTGATAGATCATGTTGCAATTCTTCATCTTCGTGAGTCATAGTAGAGTAATCTGAGGGATTAATGGGAGTTGAATTCTTTTTAGGAGGAATTTAAGAACCCAATACTGATATCTATGCTCAATAGGCCTTTGGAATCACTTAAAATGGATTTTTCAAACAAGACTTATGAAATTTGAAAAGAAATACACACCTTTTTCTTGATTTTGAGGAGCTCAATATTGAAACTGAATTATCTCTATGATTTCAGATCTTCAATATCTGAAATTCAACCATCAAGTATCCATATGAATCTTTTTTCGTATGCCATAGGTCTGACCTGATTTGGATTCTTGAAGACAAAGCTATGCCCAATCTCCTACGATGACCTAATTATGGACTGGTTCAGTAGAGAAAACTTGTACGACTTTCCACGCGTCACTATTTCCTCCTTTCGCTCTGAAATTGATATAACGAAAACTACAGTCCATATAATTGCAGCCACTTTTTACATAATCCCCATCTGATGCTCAGAGTGAGAGTTATGATGTTTTTCCCACGGTCACCTCTTTGAGATTAAATTCGGGAGCCTGAAATAATCCTAAATTCCACAGATCATATCTCCCAAAATATTGCAAACCAAGATCTAAAATTTTACAAGAGGTTCCTCAGGCCTTCAACTTCTCCTTATGAAAATTTCAGCTTCTGAATCCCTTGTATAAAAAAGGTTATAGCAAAAATTCCGCGATGATATGTTTAGGTTAAATTCAGGAGCCTGCAAAAAGCCCTAACTTCCATAGATCATATCTCCAAAAATATTGCGAACCAAGCTCTGCAATTTTGCAAAGATGTTCCTCAGGATTTTGGTTTCGCACTCTACAAATTTTAGCTCTCGAACCTTCATAGAAACAATTTTATAGCAAAAATTACACGATGACCTATTTGGAGCAGCAAAACCCTAGAATCCGAAGCTTTGATACCAAATGTTATGAAACCAACTCCAAAAATATAAGAAAAGAGAGATCAATTCTTTAGAAATAGCCACTTCGAGGGGGGAACCTCCAATACATTACATAAATGAACAATTCTTGAATGATAAAAATGATAAAACCTCCTCTCTATATATAGGAGTCCATGGGGCCACAATATAATCCTAGTGGGGCCACAATGTAATCCTATCCGACCTAACAATAATAATTTAAGGGCACAATAATAACAATATGGGGGTTACAGGGGTACAACAATAACAATAAGGGGGTTACCCTAACAACAAAGGGACTATACTAGTAATATAAGGACCTAACATATTGAGCCTCCCTTACCTCATATGGTCATTTCTCCTTCAGGGATACCAATTGAAAAAGAAGGAAATTTTCTTGCAAAAAGAGGGGATAGAATGGAGAAGGAGGTTTACAACTTAATATATTTTGAACAAGTTCATACATAGACTCTTTTTCCTATTGTGAAATTTGTACTTCCTTTCTCAATTCTTCCATTTGCAACAATGCCTACTTCCTTTATTTTGGAATCCTCATCAAATCCTGAAAATTCAAATTTTCAGCCCATGTCCTCTTTAGATTATCAACAATTTCCTTATGTTTTTTGTAGACGAATACCTTGAAATTTTAGTGAGATTGATAATTTCCTCCACTTCTCCCATTCCTTAACAAAAAAAATGTTGAATTCAATGGCTCGTTAGGTTTTAATTAAGGTTTCTTTTGTTACTATTACAATGATAGTTTCAATAGTTTCCTAAAACATATTTTCATTCCGTTTCTCCATCAGTTTAACTATCTTAGTTATTGGTTCTTATGTGACAATAACATTGTTGATAGGTTATTATGAATCAATGGCCAATTTTATATTATTGTTATCTATTTTAGCTATTGGTTCTTGCGTAACAATAGCATCATAAACATGTTCTATTTGAATAGCACATTGTTTTTCTTCATCCTACTCTAGTTAAACTGATGGTTCTTGTGTAAAAATAGCATATTCAATAGTTTCTTATGGAAAAATAATTTGAAATTAATTAATATTTCTCTTGAACTTGAATTCCAACCAAAATAGTGGGTGGCATTTCACAATCTACTTCCTCCAACACTTGCTTACATCCATCACATATTCTAAGAAACATCAATTCTGCCACTTCCTCTAAGTTTTATATTCCATTTTGTTTTCTAGAATGAAGCTACCCTTCAACCACGGTAATTTGTTACCTTAATTCTCGTTTTCCTCCAATTTATAAATTTTCTAGATAAGGACGTCAATTTCAGAGTTACCTACTAAAGAGACATCTTCTTGTTCCTTTTTTAGCTCCTCCTCTTTTTTTTGTTCCTTAGGTTCTTTTGATTCAAGTGGAATAGCATAAAATACAAGTGCCAGGGTATGTTCCTGCACACATTCTTCACATTTCTATCATTTTTTTGTCCCTTAGACACCTTTGGTTCTGTTTTATCAATACATTCCTTAGATATTGGGGTAGTTGATGGTGCAAGGGTTTTTTAAATCCCTATAATACTAGTGTGTCCCCTTATTTTTTTTGTTAGTGTAGCCCTCTTATTGTTATTGTTGTGCCCGTGTAGTCTCCATATTGTTATTATTGTGCCCCATAGAAGCCTGCTATTATTATTATTGTGCCCTTACGTTATTATTGGTATATTTTCTCTGATTATATTGTGACCACTTTGAATCCTATATATATATATATATATATATATATATATATATATATATATATATATATAAGGGAGGTTTTTCCATTTGAATCATATAAGAATTTTTATGAAACAAGCTCCAAAAATAGAAGAAAATAGAGATCAATGCCTTAGAAATTAGCCACTTCGAGGGGGAAACCTCCTTTACATTACATACATGAACTATCTTGGATGATACAAATGAAAAAACCTCCTTTCTATATATAGGATTCCATGGTATCACAATATATTCCTAGTCGACCTAACAATAATAATGTAAGGGAACAAAAATAACAATGGTGGGCTTTTATGGGGCACAATAATAACAATATGGGGACTACAGGGGTACAAAAATAACAACATGTGGGCTATACTAACAATAACAATAAGGGGATACACTAGTATTATAGGGACCTAACATGCCTCTCTCCTTCAAACAAGTGTTGTCCTCAACGCTTGATTATTTCTAGATGCTTCAGTATAAAATTATCATCCTTCCATGTGGAATCTTCAGCGGGTAAGTTCTTCCACTTGCTAAGATACTCTGAAATTGATCGATTTCATAGTTGTCGAGTTATTGTTTCTGTGATGGCTTCAGGTTCCAATATGATTTTTCCTTCCTCATAAAGTTTCAACAATATTATTTGAACTAGAATTTTATCACCTATAACCTTATTTAAGCATGAAACATTGAAAACTGGGTGCACTCGGGAAGATGCAGGCAGCTCAATTTGTATTCCATAGTACCAATATTTTTCAACACCTTGTAAGGACCATAGTACTTTAGTGATAACTTATTATAATTATTAGGTTTCTTGAGGGACATTGATTTGTATGGTTTTAGCTATAAAAATGCCCAGTCACCTACATCAAAACTTATTTTGTTGTGATGTTGATCTGCCTGTTGTTTCATTCGATTTTGCACCAAATTTATGTTATCCTTTAAGAGTTGGAGAACTTGTTGTTGATGCTCGTTGTGATCTTCCAATGCTTGATCATCCATATTAGCTTTCATTGCATCATTTAAACCATCCACCTTAGCCTCCATGTCTGATTTTAAACCATATATTTCATATAACATAGTTATCGATCAAATAAGTAACTAAACCAGTACCTACTTTTTTGAGGTAGCAAAAAAACCACCCGATTTTGAAAAGTGGTGATGCACAATCACCCTATTTTTTTTTTTGGCATATATTTAACACTTTATTTTTTTTATTTATGAAGTATGAACATTTATTTTAAAATGTTAGTGATTTTCATGCTAATTTTGAAAAGTGTTGATGCATCATTAACCATTTTTTTTAGAGTGGTGATTTTCATGGTAATTTTGAAAAGTGTTCATGCAACATCAACCAATTTTTTTTAGAGTGGTAATTTTCTTGTTGATAATAAAACATAAAAGTAAAATCAGAAAAAACATGACAAAAAAACTCAAATATAAAAAAAATAAAAAAATCAATAAAAATGTAAAAAAAAACAAAAACAAAATTAACTTGTAAAAATAAAAAATTTAAACAAAAATAAATAAATAAAACAACACAAAAAAACAAAAAATTTCGAAAATTAAAAAAAAAAAATGGGTAAAAAATTCAAAAAAACACATAATTTAAAGAAACAAAATACAAAAATTGAACCAAAAAAATAAAAAAACATCAAAAACAATTTTTTCTAAGTTATTATATATATATATATATATATATATATATAGAGAGAGAGAGAGAAACTTTAAAAACAATTAAAAGTAAAAGTAAAAAATTAAAATTAAAATAAAAAATAAAAAATAATTAAAATTAAAAAAAAATAATAAGAAAATAAAATAAATAAAAGAATAAAAAAAATAAACCTCAAAATATTAAATTTAATAATAATAATAATAAAATAGAATAAAATATTAAATTAAATTAAAAAAACAAATATGAAATATAATAAATAATAATAATAATAAATAAATAAACGAATTAAAAAAATATATTTAATTGCACTGCCTAGGTTGCGGCGGGAGGTATATTCTTGAAATCGATCTAGGTAGGTCGATTCCTGGAAGTGACCAATTGACCTAGGGAGGTCGATTCCGATAATCGACCTGGGGAGCTTGATTTCGGGAATCGACCTTGGGAGGCCGATTCCGGGAATCGACCTGGGGAGGTCGATTCTGGGTATCGACCTTGGGAGGTTGATTATGTGAATCGACCTGGGGAGGTCGATTCCTAGAATCGACATTGGGAGGTCGATTCCGGGAATAGACCTAGGGAGGTTGATTCTAGGAATCGACCTGGGGAGGTCGATTCCTAGAATCTACCTTGGGAGGTTGATTCTAGGAATCGACCTCGGGAGGTCGATTTCGGGAATTGACCTGGGGAAATCGATCTTTGGAATAGACCTGGGGACCTAGGGAGGTCGATTTGGGGAATCGACCTGGGAAGGTCAATTGTCGGAATCCACCTAGGGAGGTCAATTGTTGGAATCTACCTTGGGAGGTCGATTCCCGAAATCGACTTAAGGAGGTTGGTTCCCAGAATCGACCTCCTGCCCATGTGGCAATGGGGGCCGACCGTTGGTCAGGCGGGAATGTTGCAAGCAGCCCCACGCCCACTCAATGACTAGCCCCCATCGCAACCTCAACGACACAATTAAATGATTTCTTTTTTATTCTATTTTTCAATTTTTTTATTAAATTTTAATAAATTTTTTTGTTTTTAATATTTTTTTAAATTTTTATTGTTATTTATCATATTTCATATTTATTTTTTTATTTTTTTATTTTTTTAATTCTAATTTAATTTTATTAAATTTAATATTTCATTTTGAATTTAAATTAATTAAATTTAATAAATTTTGTTATTATTTATTTAAATTTATTTAAATTTAATATTTATTTCTCCAGATGCGGATGACACCCGGGCATGATGGGACGCCCGTCTCACGCCGCATCCCAAGGACGTTGGTGTGGGGTGGCCATGTGGCCTCCCACAAAGGCAATAAGAGGGCATTCAATTTGCCACCCTGCGAGCCATTAACACAACTCTCTCGAAACGTCGATGCTTAGTGCACCTCACCTGGTTCATTATGGTTCCTGATATGGAGTTCGGTATGTTGTATGACGAATGCTCTGTTTGAAATCCTATTGCCCCGCGACGAAGCTCTTGCTCGCCCGCCTGCGCTGAGCCAAGTGCTCGAACGCAGACTGGTAGGCGTTGTGCGCTCTTGTGCTACTTGGAAACTATCCCAGAGTTTCATATCTCGCATAGCAACTTCTATTGCTCGGATTCCCTGTCTGTTTCTTCCAGCTCCCCTGCGCCACTTCTCCTCCGCCCATTCCACCAGCATTTTCCTGTCACCATGCCAAGACTGCGCCATAGAATGTGTTGTCGTCGCGGGACCAGCCGTGGCCGCGCCTTTCATTCTCGGTCCTCCCCTAGTTCGGATTCCTCCTCCGAGGAATTCTCCTGCGACCACATTCCGGAAACGCGGAGCCACAGAGGTCAATTTCACTCAAGTGAACATGCTCACCCCGTTCCATGTTCCCCGCCTCCCCATGTGCTCTCTTCAGTGCCTCAAGCCCTCCAGTCTGGTGCCCTTCTCACCCCCCCTCCGTCTGCCTCCATTCCCTTGCGACAATCTTCTCAACGAGCGGAGTTCCGATTTGATTATTCGTTTGACAAGCTGGTTATCACTGCCTATGTCACGGTTACCATTCGGGAGGAGACAGCTCACCCTGCACCCCCCTCGGTCGATGTCCCTAGTCCCTCTATTGTATTCCCTGGCCCCTGTGCAGCTCCCGACCCCGCGTCTACAGAAAATGCCAAGGTTTCCTTGGCACAGTTGAACATTTCTTGTGACGTTTCTATGCAGGTTCAGACGAAGGATGACGAGGAAAAAGACAAGGTGACTCCCTCTACTATGAAGGCAGACGCAATGATGAGTACAGATGCAGAATCGTGGAGGAACCGCCTTCTCCAACCAATGATCAGTAGCCCAGAAGACCCTCAGAGGTTTTCGTTTCTTATGCCCAGGTTTCCTAGGCTAATTTTTGCTTTCCTGTTTAATTTCCCTCTTCTGGCAAAGTGGTCTGTCTTTTCACTTGTTTTTTTGTCAAACTATTTGTCTCAAATGCCGGTTTCCCCTATGAGGGTGGCAAATCTTAACTTTCAGGGACTGGTTTCCCCTCTGTGGGCAGCCCAAACTCTTGTTTTTCATGGTTGTTAAGCCCTGCGCTTAGGCTTTCTCAGCTGAGGTAGCGGCAGTTTTGTACTTTTATGTTACATATTAATAGATTTAGCATTACTCAGAGAAAAAAAAAAATTTTAATATTTATTTTTTTTACATATTTTTTTTAATTACATAAAATTTAATATTTTTTATTTAAATTAAATTTTTATATTTTAAATTGTTTTGTTTTTTTAATTTTTTTTCTTATAATTTTATTATTTATTTTCCATTTTCCATTTTTAATTTATTTTTAAATTTTTTAAATTTTCATTTTAAAAGTGTTTTTTATTTAATTTTATTTATTAATTTATTAATTTATTTATTAAAATTTAATATATATCTTTTTTAATTTAATTTTTTAGATTAATATATATATATTTTAAATTTAATAAGTTGTACAATATATATTTTTTAATTTAATTTAATATATACATAAAATTTATTTTTATAATTTAAATTTAATTTTTTTTTTTTTTTAATAATTTTATTTTTTATTTTTTTCATTTTTCATTTTTAATTATATATATATATATATATATATATATATATATATATATATATATATATATATATATATATATATATATATATATATATATATATATATATATATATATATATATATATATATATATATATTAAAATTTAATATATTATTTTTTAATTTAATTTTTTTATTTTCAAATTTAAATTTAAATTGTTTTTATTTTAATTTAATAAAAATTTGATTTTATTTTTTAAATTTAATTTGTATATTTTAATTTAATTTTTATTTTTAAAATTTATTTGTTTTATATATATATATATATATATATATATATATATATATATATATATATATATATATATATATATATATATATATATTATCTTTAATATATTTTTAAATTTTAATTTAAAAAAAAAAATTATTTATTGTTTCTCTTATTTTTTTTTTTCAATTTTTCAATTTTTTAAATTAAAAAAATGTAATGAAAATAGTTTTTTTTTTCAATTATTTTAATTTTTTTTTCTTCTAAAATTTTTGTTTCAACACTTTTCGTTTTTGAGGTGTTTTCTACACAAAAAAAAACTTCGCTTTTACGTCTATTTTTAAAGATGTTGAGAATTTACCTAAAAAAAAAAGAAGTTATTTCACAATACAACTTTTCATTTTCGGGGTGTTTTGTGCACAAAAAAAAATTGGTTTTTTCTTCCATTTTAGAAAAATGTTGAAAATTTACCTTGAAAAAAGAGAGGTTATTCCAGAATTTAACTTTTCTTTTTCGACTTGTTTTTTCATGGTTTTTTGATGTGTTTTTTGTTAGAGTTCCCATTTTGAGGTAATAGTTCTTGTTTCATCAGTAACTATGTTATATTTGGTTGCTCTTTGTGAGATTGAAATTTGTTGCACTTTGTACTGTAATTTTGATATATCATACTGCAATTCTTCCTCTTCATGCATCATAGTAGAATTTTCTGAGAGCTTAATAGGTGTATAATTCTTTTTGTGAGGAACTATAGAACCCAGTACTCATATAAATGCTTCAATATGCCCTTGGAATAACTTCCACTGCTTTTTCAAACAAAATTTTTGAGATTTTTACAAAACAAATACACACCTTTTTCTTTCTTTGAGGAGCTCGATATTGAAGGTGTTGTAACTATGTAATTTAGTATCTCCAAGATCTGAACTTTGGTCCTGTGGTATCCCTCTGAGTCTTCGGCACTTATCCTTGTGAAAAGAAGGATTTATTGGCATCCATTACCTCATTACCAATTTCGTTCTCATTGAATTCCAAGCCTCTAAATGCTGATACAAATTATTGGTCATGACACATCATATTATCCATCAAATTCTTATGAACACCCTTAACTAAAAATCTAGATTCTCTTCATTAAATTATGGAATTGAAAACCCTTCACAAAGAGCTCCTTCTTCTCACAGAGGAAGAAATGATGGTCAATAAAATGAAGAAAAAGAAATGAATGATGTGATGATAAAACTGATGACTTGAATACCTTTCACCCTTGGATAATTTACCATGTTGGTAGCAAATATTTGGCAACTATGTTGTGTTTCCTTGTACCTTTTACCTATTAATTAATCATTGTCCAATACCCTAGCAGAAAAATATTTCACTTGCAGTCGTCTGTTAGCTTCTTGTAGCAAATTTTTCTTTCCTGTAGAAAATCTCTATTTCCTGCAGAAAATATGATTTTCCTGTAGGAACTTCCTCTAGAAAATTTTGCGCCTGTAGCAACTCTATTTCTCCTATAGCAACTAATATTTGCATGCCAAGAGGTGGTGGGTCCATCTTTTATTTTTTATATTTATATTTTTCTCTTTTTCAAAAAAAATCAAATTTTTCTCTTTTTTTGAAAATTTTGTCTTTTTTTTTAATTGCATGCAAAATAAACTCAGAGTTATTTTTCTATTAACTAAGTTCACCCTAATTTGCCCCTTGGAACTTCTTGTCTTCCATGACAACTAACTGCTTACTACCCACTTTCTCAAGTCCTCTTCACTTTTGTCTTGTTCCTCTCCCACATGTGTGCGTCTCTTGGTGGAAAAGTGAAGTTGACTGCTAGATAAGGTCAAGCTTGCTCTGCTACTAATTTTGGCTATAAAAAAACCTTTCATGCTCACACTTTTAATGTTTTCCGAAGCTAGAATAACTTCGAAGGGTGAGGTTAGAGAGTTTCATACCTCAGCCTTACCCTTGATTTGTTTTTGCATGTGATATTGAGGCTACTAATATTTTTAGAAAATTATATATATTACAGAGCAATGAAAAACATAAAATATGAAGAAAACACAAGCACACAAAACACATAAAATCAGAGAGACACAGATATACATGGTTCACCTAGTTTGGGCTACGTCCACCTCGAACAGCCAGTCCTTCCTTTCTATTATCCAGCAAAATGAAGAGACAAAACCTACAACAGATTCACTGTAATATCCTCTGTTCTCTCTCACAGTCTCCCTATCTGTTTCTCACTCTAAGAATAAACATACAATCATAGCCACAATACAATACCCTCATAAAAGCGAGGGGTTGCCTTCTAGGGCAAAAAACCCTAAAGTAAACATAACTTCTACTGTTATATCATCTACCTACTGAACGTCCTAGATTGAATAGAAATTATTATAGTTTTACAAGGAAATTTTACATTTGTTTTTAGCTTCGGGGGCGCTGCCCCCGAAACCGAGGGGGGCGCTCCATAAAGTCGTAGCTGCCCCCCCCTGGACCCCCCAGGCAATGTTTAATTACGGGCAGCATTTTCACCCCATTAAGGTACAGGGGTCCAACGCCGTGATACAAAATAAACAAGATAATCAGGCTCCACACCCAACAAATATGACTCTTGAAGCTAACTTTGGTGGTTCTCAAAACTACAACTAATGATCCTGAAGCTTCATGTGATAATTTTCTAGAGATCCTATTGCTAAAAGCCTTGAATATGGATGTATTCTATGGTTTTTTGTTGTTGTTGTTGCTACTTCACATCCCTAGATAAAATATTTCTATTGAGATGCTCATGAGGTGAGCATTGTAGTTGATGATTTTGCTTCTGTACAAGTATTCATAGCATGATGATACTTTGAATGATAAATTTTTTGTGTCTATATTCTTTTTGTTGAGTCTTCATGTGTATGTCTGCCAGTGGAGGATCCCCCTTGTAGTGCCATTGTTGTCTTCAGATTCATCTCACAAATATTATTGGTCTCCATGATTGGTCAAAACCATCTTCAACACTTTTCTGGTGCTTACGCAAGGCTTGCTACATGAGGTTACTTTTTCTTGTAGAAACCTCTTTCTCTGCTTGTTTTAGGATTCTAGCTATGTATGAGTGAAGAGGGAGATTGTGATGTGGTCTTAGGGTGATAGTAGGATGATTATAGAATGATGTCGAAGTGGTGTGGCCTTGGGGAAATGGAGTGAAGGAATTTTTTGTTTTATTTTCAGAAAAAAATATGTTATAGAGGTGAAAAAGTGTAGGGTTTGAGTTAAAACTCCTTGTGCTTAAGATGGAGGAGTAAGGAAATGATGGGAAGAATCTCCTAATTATTTTTTTTTACACAACAAGGTCCTTTGTGACTATTTTTTGTCCTT
Source organism: Pinus albicaulis (assembly GCA_034641835.2). Classification (NCBI taxonomy): domain Eukaryota; kingdom Viridiplantae; phylum Streptophyta; class Pinopsida; order Pinales; family Pinaceae; genus Pinus; species Pinus albicaulis. The sequence goes on from CM076575.1 coordinate 826,505,014, forward strand.
GATTACCCTGCATGTAGCTTGTTGTAACTTCCTATTGCAATTACATATTTTCCTGTAGCAGTTAGGACAACCCCTTGTAGCAGATTTATTTTAGCCATAGCTCTCAAATGCTAGACTCGATTGACTTGAAATTTTTTTGAGCATGTTACCATCATCATTATGAGCCTCCCCATGAAAATATCGTCCATTGGATGCATGAATATTGAGAAAATTTGAAAATGGTTGTAGGTGATCGAGGTCGATTTCTCACAGACTGTGCACCAAATTTTGCTGAAATTTCTTGAGCATGTTGCCATCATATATATGCATCTCCTCCTGAAACAGCTCGATAATGGATGCACAATTTTTTGAGATGTAATAAGAAAAATTTTCTACTAAAAACCATGAATTCCTGTAGAAAAAACAAGCTTTCCTGTAGCATTTTAGGACACCAAGGAAAATGAATGAGAAAATCTTGGAAATGATGCGTGGATGTTGGAAATGGATGAGGGTGATGGATTGGCATGAACATGGTACTTTTGGAGTATGTGAGAAAAGGAGGAGGAAGTCCAATTTCGACTTCCTTTGACTAGGGTTTTGACCAACTTTTTATTTTGGTGCCAACTTGTTTTTTTTCTTCTTGCAAAGGTTGGAGAGAACCTGAATTAATTAGAGAGAGATACATGGATCAAATAATTTTTTTTTATTTTCATTTTTTCACTTTTTTCTATTTTTCTTTAGGCCTAATAGCTGCCTCAATGAGGTTTTCAACTAGTAGGTCTGCCTAGGCGCCTCAAAGGAGGTTTTCACTTAGGATGTTTTTTTTTTCTCTTATTTTCTCTTTTGTCCAACCCATTGATCGCCTCATGGAGGTTTTCAATCAGTGATCCAATCCCAGGCACCTCAAAGGAGTTTTTCACCTGAGATTTTATTCTTTTCTCTTTTCTATTTTTTTTTTTTCTATCCTATTCTACTTGAAAAAACAAAATCTCTTTCAATTATAGGAATAATTCCAATGGAGCCATGTACATATCAAGATGACAGATAAACTCATGTGTAGGCTCAAAATGGATGCTTTGGCATGTACCTGAATATGAGATACCAAATGATTTGACTAAGATGAGATCAAGAATTTTTGATGAAGAGTGTGTTTCCACAGCTTAATGATTGTCTGGAACATATTTTAATATAGTTGTGACACCCCTGGTCCACTTGCTGATTTGGATCACCTTGGATGTCCTCTTTTACCATGGCATTCAAATTGTCCTCTTTATGCTGATTGTTCTCTTGAATGCATGGAATATTTGATGGTAAACATGAGGGAATCCTCTCAGTCTCTAATTCTGATGTCTTCTCTCCATAAAGTGCAGCCCATGAATATTTGATATCCTCATTTGAATCTTCTTCTTCTGGATGTTGTCCTTCAATTACATCAAGAGAAATTATTATTTTTTCAATACCTTTCTTGAATTAAGATGAATACCATTTAGATAAAGTGGATATGTTTGGAAGTGTTGTACCTCAGCATTGTAAGTGGGTTGAGTTACTTCTTTGTATGGTTTTTTAAATGTTGGTACAAGTACTTGAGTGGGAGTGGGTCTACGAGATGGATGTGGTTGTGGTTGTGGTTGTGGTGGAGGTGGATGGTAGGGACAACATCGAGTTGGGTGTGGAGGATATTGAGGAACACACTGAGGGTATTGCATATTTATTTATTAAGTTCTTGCCATCCTTGTTGCCAAGATTGGTTTTTGGTTTGATATGGCCAAGGTTTCCAAGTAAAAAGTGTGTTTCAATTACTTTGAGATGTATGTGAATAAGCTTGAAATTGTGAAGTAGGTCCTCGCATCATATGACGTTGACTAGGATCCCATGGTCTTCTTGGAGTTACATAACATATCTTCATTGGTGATAGAATTTATCCATTTTCCTCTTGGTATAATTCCTTCAACCTTGATAATAATGGACAATATTTAGTAGCATATGATTTTTCATGGACAATAAAAATACAAACATCTTCTTTTTGGTCATTTTTCATTCTTAAAATTTCTACTTGTTCACTTAGATTGCTAAGAATTTATTTTTTTAAGTTATCAAGCAAATTTCCAAGTTCATCTTGACTTGAGAATGTTGATGTTGATTTAATTACCCTTTCCCTTACTCTTGATATTCGCTTGCATGTTTCACAAATTTCTTCAAATGATAATTGGTAGACATCTCCTTTATTCATGAGATCAAGGATATCAATCCACTCATCCATAATTGGTCTAAGTAAGAGGGTTCTTAGTGTTTCAAATCCTAAATGATGTATTTTTACCTCTTAACATTAACATGGACCTATATATTAGATCATTAAGTCTCTCATCTTCTTTTTTTATTCATTCTAAAAATTTCTTCCTTAAGATCATGGTCTTTGTATTTTTGCAGAAATATCTTTTACATATCATTTCATGATATTATTTAATTAGTACATAAACTCATGAAAAATTTAAGAGCTCTATCCTTCAATGTTGTAGGAAACAATATCAATTTTTGAGTGTGTGATAAGTAGCTATAATAGCTACAAAGTATTTCAAATTCAAAGAGAAATGTTTTCGGATCATCTGACCTCATACTATGGAAGTCAGGAAGGAAATATGGACGGATACTCTTCATATGCACACTGACATCAGTATCTTTAATGGGAAATCCAAGAGGATCTTCTTCATTTTCATCGTCTCCATCCATTTCTTCTACATTTTCTTCCACCTCTTCTTTTTCTACCTGAAAACATGGATGGTGATGTGGTTATTACTACACCACATGATCATATGGGGGGTTTGGTGTTGTAGAAGTATTTTTAAATATTTTTTTGAATAATGATGCTAATGCAATGCAATTTTCTATTTTGAAATGAAATATGCCTAACACAAATATTTTTTATTCTTGCAGAAAGAAAGGAAATGAATCAGCTAGGGAAGAAAAAAATGCATACTTTGACACCTCCCTAGAAACGATGCCAAAATTTGATGAGCCTCAATATTGCAACAAGAATGCTACAAGTCCCATGGATACCAACTTTAATTATCAACCTAGTGTTCATACAAACTTAAGATTTATCGGCACTGTATGTGCAACATACAATGTGTTCTTATTTTGTTGATATGATATAATGGAGTGAATGCCATGAAATCATAGCCTAAAATGACTATAAAAATGGAAGTGTTGCACTGCAAAGAAATTAATCCTTGACAAGAACAACAATTTGTAATTGAAATCCTAAGAGCATGAATTCAAATAAATAAGCATAATATACTTTGTGAAAATTCATGTCCTAAGTGGTGTTTATTCTTCCTCAATCATGGACTTAGATCCTCGAGGTCATGATATAATTCTAAGAGACAAAAATCAAGCTTTGGGAGAAAATATGGTCAATTTTACATGTGCTACAAGAGTGCTACAAGATGTTATGTTTTTTCTACAGGGAGTTTTGTTTTTGAAATAAATCACTGAATTACTAAATAAAGAAAATGAAAATGGGATGGGACAATTTTTTTTGTTAATTATTATTCCTTAGGTCTCCATTCCAATTGGAATCACTCCAAAATAACCTTGTTCACACATGGTAAAAAATAACAAAAAATACTACTCTAAAATCTGGAAATTCAAGAACTAGTGGGCTAGTTAATCTATAAAATTCCTAAACTAATCAAGTGAGAATGAAATGGGGTAAATTTTTTATTAACTTTATCACTATTATGAGATAATACATGTGGAATCAAGTCAAATGAAGCTCAGTAAACCATTCTAAAAAATAGCAGAAATTTATCGCTATTTCGCTACAAAGCATTTCCAAAAATCTTATATTCATGAACTAGTAACCAAAGCCAAGTAGCTTAATGATTAAGATGACCTTAAAAAGTTATTACAAGGATGAATAATGTTTTTGAATCTATAAAAAACCTGCAAAATAACTCTCTTCAATCATTTAACTCAATCCTACAACAATAAAAGAAACAATACTAAATACAAAAATATGCAAAACAGAAATGAGAGATGCATGTAAATAAGAAGTGATAAGAAAATAAAGAAATTGTGCAAGAGGGCTCTAAGGCTCCAAGGATGGCCAAGCCCAAGGAGACTCATAGTCCTATGGAATAAACCAAGCTTTAGAAGCTAAAAATGGTGCCAATATTCATTATTCAATCAATCCAAGTACATCCGTGCAAGAAAATAAAGTGGAGTTTCTAAACAACAAGTTTTCTCCACAATAAGAATAAAAAATGCATGCCCCTAGAGGCCAATTCGAATTGGTACTTATCAAAAATTATGAGGAAGCATTATCCTTGAAAGGAGGAAGCTTTCCCCTCAAAAATTCGTCAGATAGTGGATCTATTTCTCAACACTATGAATCTGCATTAAATGACAGTGAACACATTCCTAGATTTTATGAATCGTTGTAGTTCCAAAAATACTCCTATATTTCTCAAAAATTTCATGATATTTTATTCTTTTGTTCTCCAATATTGATCCTTTAGTAGTAGGGAGAAAGTCCCTAAATTATCTCCTTCTCCAAATCTTCATAATCTGCCCAATATTCTCACAATATTCTTCAAAAATAAATAATATTAGGCACAAATATGAAATTATCTATGAACCTTCCTAAGAACATATTAAATCTTAAAAGAAAATTATTAAGTGTAGAAGGAGATATTTACACTACAAGGAAAATACCCTCTAGCGGAGATTATAAATGAGGTTTTTAGGGTTATAAAATTGGCCAAAATTGTCAAAAAAACATTTGCTACAACATCTGTTTATGGTTATAGAGGTTTTGGCCAAGCTTTTAACAGAAATTCAACACAACTAAAAAAATTGGGCGGTCGTAGGTTATTATGGATGTTTTTTTCATCGGTACGCTACTAAGGTATCAATGCACCGGTGCGTGTCATTTACAAGGTGGCCCAAGGAGGTAGAAGGTGCATGCACCAGGCCGTCAAGGTATGCAACCGCACCGGTCGCAGTGTTGGTGATACAATGCACGGGGCCGTTCTAATTGGCCTTGGGATTTGTGCAGTGCCCATAGTTTGTGTGAACGCACCGGTACGTAGACTTATAACTGGTATTGGTATTTGTGCAGTGACCATAGGTCATACAAATGCACCAGTGTGTGGTATCACATAAACGTACCGGTGCGCCATATCACACAAACGCACCGAGATTTTTAATTGGATTTGGTATTTGTGCAGTGCCCATAGGTCGCAGAAACGCACCGGTGCACTGCATCATACAAACACACCGATGTACAGTAACTGACACGAACTAGTGTTCATTTTGTATTTTTTAGAAACATAGACCTGTGACAGTGCAATTATTGTGATTTTTAAAAATTCATTATTCATCAAAAGCCGACAAATCTTATAACAGTATTCATATTAATTAAATTTTTATTAATGCATTTGAATGTGATTTTTGGATTAATTTTTTATATCATATCATAATTATTGTGACTTTTAAAAATTCATTATTCATCAAAAGTCGACGCATAGATATCTTATAACAGTATTCAAATGAATTAAATTTTTATTCGTGCATTTGAATGTGATATTTGGATTAATTTTTTATATCATATCATCACATTTCACATCTCTTCATTATAATATTTAATCATCCATAAATTTAATCAGTGGTGTTACATTTCACAGCGACAATGGAGAAAGCAATAAAATAAATTAAAACGTATTTTATTATATATAAAAATATATATGAATAAGACAGTCTTTGTCATACAAAATGGGACAGTTATTGGTATCCCTTTGTCTTTCAATTGGGACACTATGTCCATTACATTAAATAAATTGTCTCACTTCACAGACAAATATTTCAAAAAATACGTCTTGCTTTGATATCCAAACATAGTGATCATCATTCTTCGCTTGAACTGCTGTCACTGCTAGAGCTACTTCCATGACATGGGTTGTTTTTAGGAATGTTTTGTTCACATTGTTGATTGTTTTCTTCTCCTTCACCATCCATCTACAAACATAAAAATAAACTGTAATGAGTGTATATACATTGGTGAGAATAATGAAAATTGAAATATTAAATAATATGCATCAATTTAAATCGAAAAGAAATGAACTACCATAGCAACAATTGACTCATAAACTATACACATTTTTTCAAAACCATGTACCATGCCATCTTTCAAGATTTTAGTTGTTAGTGCAGTTCCATAATTTATTTCCTGCGAGTTTTATACCCCATAACAAATCATATATTTAATATAAAATATTTTGTTGTTCTATTAATTATAGAAGGAGCTAAGTAAAACAAGATCGATAGATGCTTACAAATTCCACAATTAATTTTTGATATGCCAACATATACTCACAACCCTTATTTAACCCAATTTCAATCAATTTGTGTGATGGTTCTTCTTTGTATGCTAGCACTTGTTTAAAGGCATTCAATGATGATTTTTGTAAAACAACTTAAAAAATACAAAAATGAAATCTAGTTAAGTTGTTATAAGGAAGTAACAATTACTCGCAAACTTAGATATCAGCCATTTTTTTCCTTGTCATCCTATTTTATGTGCTAAATGGGTTCCATTTTCTTTTCTTTTCTCCAAGAAAACACTTGAAAATTAATATTTAATGCTAAATTGTTTATTTATTGTAGCCAATGATCGAAAAATTCAATGATTACATATTACATTTGAAGCATGTTTTTGTTGAGATGGCTCCTCCTGCGATGAAATTTTGTCCATCTATTTGACCAACTCCTTGTACACCATTTTGGACATTCCTACTGGCATATTTCTGATATCATCTCGTTCATCTTTTGAGATTTTCATAATCTTCCTAAAAATGTAACATGATAATAAAATATTTAATTTTTATATTGATATATGAAAAGTAAATATAACAAAGGTGATATTTATAAATAATTGTAAACAAACATTTAAAGGAATATTACTTTTTCATTCCTTATTTTTTGTTGTTTTACTCTTTTGCTATTAAAAGTCTGACATGTCTCATTGACCAATTCTCTGGAAACTCTTCCTGTCATTCAGATAAAATTTGGTTCTTCGAATCATTGGATTGATTTTTGTATTATAAGTGGAAAGAACGTATATACATTCGTTTCACTAGATCCCTCAAACTTTTGTAAATTTTTTTCCCCCTTTCGTTAACCTCCAGCACCACTCCAAATGAGCTAAGGAGAAATACGTTTTCATTTGCATATTCTATTTTTTTTCTTTTCTTATAACAACATTCTTTTTCTGATTTGTTGGTCCCTGTAGTGCATTAAGTAGATTTGAATTAATAGATTATTTGACACATGTTATCTAATAATTTTAAGTATATTATTCATGAAAATTGAAAAAAGAAACTCATATTGGATCGATAGTATTTTTTCATTCACTTGATTCATCCTTTTGCAATTTTTCCTTCAATATTTTATGCTCTTCTAGCCCTAGATCAGAAATAATCTTATCGAGCTTCGTCATTTTGTGGCTCTGCATGATTCATAGTAAACAATACATATTAGTTAAACTTGCATATAGTTAAAAAATAATATTTTTTGTAAATAATTTACAAAGAACTTGCCTTTTTTTCTTTTCTTGATTTTTTATCAGTATTTTTGTTACTTGATCTCTTGTCATTCATTTCTTTATCAATCTAAAACTTGTACCATAACATTCATTAATATATTTATAAATAAATTTCCATTTTATCAGGTAAAAAAAAAAATCTCAAGAAACCGGTGCACCATTCATGGTGTACGCATCGACGTTGGTGTGTGGGGTTCTTCTAAACGCACTGCACAAATAGTATAATAGACCGTACGATGCTCTATGTCAACAAGGAGCACCAGTGTGTTACATGTTCACCACTGCACCGATTAACACAGAGAAAATAATAAAAATTGGCCAGTGTTAATTTTTGTAGCATAAACGCCCCACGCAAACAAGGGACCACCATACGGTGCTCTCTGTCAACTAGGAGACCCAGTGCAGTGCGCTATATGTTACATGGTACAATTATTATCAAAATAAAATTATTTTTTGCGAAACAACACGTTCGTGGTGCACCATAGTAAAATAATGCACCAGTGCCCTATTTTACATATGGCACACTGATTAAAAAAATTGTTCTTAAATTTTTTCATGACACGGTGCTTTTGCGATGCGTCGGGATAATACAACACACTGGTGCACTATGTTACTCAGGGCACACCAATAATTTTTTTTTATTTTTTCAAAAATTCACGCAAGGGTCGACATGGATTGGGATCCGACTATACAAGTCGTCCCATGGGTTGGATGTCAATCTAAAATGAAAAGCCCTAATTCTGGAAACACAGAAACAGGGAGAAGAAAGGGAAGAAACAAAAAGAATTAAGGGTTTAGGGAAAAAATGGATTTTTTTTTTTTCTTTCTGAAAATTAAATACAAATTGAAAACTTTTTCTTAATTCGTAAAAAAACTGCAGAAAAAGTAAAAAAGATAATAAAATTTAATCACAAGATCGTTTGAAATTCTATGCTACAGGGTTTGAATCACCATAGGTTTTGAATTCTGATAGCCTGAATACTTCTGTTCGAACATATTTCACTGCTCCACAGTGCTCTCATGCTCTCTTGCTCCAGATATGTCTCCTACAAATCTCTGGCTGAAAAGTTTTGCAAAAATAGTGAAATAATGAAAAGTGCTTAGTATTTAAAGAATTGTTTTATGAAATTATATTTTCGAAAATGTTTTGCTGCCCATTTTTTAATTTACCATTATTTTTTTACTTAAAGAAAATAAAGTTGCGTTTTTTTTTTTTTTTTTTTGGTGCCTTAACCGCAAATAAACACAAATAAAAAAAGCGCTACTCTATTTTCTTTAAGTGAAAAAATAGAGTTGCACCTTAACCGAAGGGTGCAGTTACTAACAGATACAGGATTGTAAGCTCCCTCTAACCCTCATTGAATTCTAGAATATGGATAAAATTCCATAGTTCCTATCATTTGCGTAAAATGCCTCGAAACACATAATGGAGTGTTTTATTTTTTGAAAGTTGTGTTTTATTATGGTGAAAGAAATTATTCTTTCTATTTTGTGCTAATATGGTGAAGAAATGGAATAGTGCTCAAGTATATGACAACACTCTTCCATCATATTCTCAAAATATATGGGTTCTTTGTTAAATGCATAGCTACAAGATTCGGTCATATCGTTGTTAGGAAAAATTCAACTGAAATACTAATACGGAAGGGTCGGTATTGTCTATTGTCCCATGAATCCATAAACCCCACAAAAAATCTCAAAAACCTTTTAATAAAATGCAAAATAGTCCAATTTTTTTTTTTTTTTTTTTTTTTGTCTATTGCATTCTTGACACTCAAATTCTTCTAAAATCTGTTCAATGGAATTAGTACATGTGAAATGGTACATGTGTTATTTCATCAATATTTATACTTTTTAAGATGCGCTTTTATAAAGAAGAGGACTTAATTACCTTATACCTTCTAAGACTCTTTTTCTCGAAACATTATAATATGTATTTTGAATTAATGTTAAAATCAACATTTCACTTGATAATTTGCAGTTATGTTGATCTCAATAAAAATGGTGTACTGTATAAAGTTTTTTTGTATGTAAGATCATAATAAAATAGTGATAATTCTAAAATACATGAATTTATATGCATTATTTTCTAAAATTTATCGTGTTACAAAAATTCATATTATTCTAGATTTATTATTCTAATTATTTAAAATTTTACAAATTTAAAAATTTAAAAACTTTAATAAAATCATTTCACATTAATACAATTAAAATTTTCACATTAATACAATTAAAATTTTACAAATATTTTACATACAATTACAAGTAAAATTACAATTACAATTACAATTTTACAATTTCACATACAATTACAATTACAATTTTACAATTTTACATACAATTACAATTACAATCATTTCACAGTTACAATTACAATCATTTCACAATTACAATTACAGTTAGAATTACAATTACAATTACAATTTTACGATTTCACTTACAATTACAATTACAATCACAATTACAATTTTAGAATTTTATAGACAATCACAATTTCAATTTTAGAATTTTACATAAAATTTACAATTACAATTACAATTTTAGAAATTTACATATATGCCATTACAATTACAATTTTAGAATTTTATATACAATTACAATTTTACATATATACAATTGCAATTAAAATTACACTTACAATCATTTCACAATAAATTGAATATTACAATTACAATTAAAATTACAATTACAATTACAATTTTAGAATTTTACATACAATTATAATTATAATTACTATTTTACAATTTGTCATATCTAAAATTACAATTAGAATCATTTCACAATAAATTTAATTATTACAATTACAGTTAAAATTTTACAAATATTTTACATACAATTACAGTTAAAATCACAATTAAAAATACAAATACAATTTTACAATTTTACATACAATTAAAATTAAAATTTCAATTACAATCACGACATAATATTTAATAAACATAATGGTAATTTAATATTAAATTAATTTATAAACGTCATGATCATGATAATCATCGTACAAACATCATATTCGACCAAAAAAAACATTCAAATCCGCTAACATCATTGTGATCATGATCATCTAACAAAACAAAATTAGCATTGTATAACATCATCTTGACACAAACATCAAATATACATCTCATGTCAAATAATTGTTATCACATACACATCTATCTGCAAGCTGCACATTAAATAAACATATCTGACATGACCTAAAAATATACACATCATGATGATCACCAACATGTAAATTAAGTACAACTGCAACATGAACATAAAATACATGGACCATATATATATATATATATATATATATATATATATATATATATATATATATACACACATATAATGTCAAAAATATACAACTATAATATAAATGTCATGGATCAGCTGGTGGTACATCATCAATAACAGTACTAGTCGAGACCTACTCAATCAATGGTGCAACCTCGACAAGCCCAGATACATGTTGATCATCATGTGCCTGCTGATCTGGTACTGGTGCCTCATGCTAATCAAGATCAATTGTCGGCTGCTCATCATGATGACTCGACATGGTCGATGGTTTAGCCTGCTCATGATCATGAGTACTACTGGATGTGCTAGCTGCTGAGTGGACATGGCTGATGGTCTAGCCTACTCTCCATGGTGACTGTTGCTCAATGCTAGTGGAGGCTGCTCATCGGGCACAAGGCGAGGTGAACAATCATCAAATGATGCACCGCTTCTCAAGGAATGTCGATCACGTGCTACATCTCGACCACACCTATAATGTGCAGCGATCCTCCTCAGCCGCGTAACTAAGGTCGTAGCTCCTACGACATGCGGCATCAGGCTGTACATGTCACGCACCATGCCTCTCCACATATGTAACATCCTACCATCGACCTATATGTCTCTCATTGTAGCCTGCCTAACTCCCACCTAAACAATCAATGCAATGAGTTGTGTTGGTGTCCCGATATGAACAGAATTCAAACCTTTCTCCACATAAATTATCAACTCGAGGGCGTTATTTATTTCAAGCCTAACGGAAAAGTATATGCAGATACAAGTACATGACCTACTGTAGATCATAGGTTTAATTACACAACACACAGACCATTGTAACGACAATTAAATAAAGTGCAGAAATTAAAGGGCATTCACAGCAATTAAGAATAAACTGTAACAATAATAAAGAAATCACAGTAAAACACAACACTGCAAGAAAAAGGGAAAATGTAGCACCTGATCAGAAGAATGGGCCCAACTCTCTGATCAGGGCTGCGGTAAACTCAGGAATCACAAAAGAAACAACAAGATGTTGTGCATTCAATTAATCGAACATGTTTTTGTTACAAATTTATCTCTTCTTGCTTAACCTTCTATGCCTTCTCCTATGTGTTCTCTCCTTTCCTTCTCTCTGATTTGTGTCCCTTTAAATATACAAACAACAAAGGGAAATAGGCTGATTACAAAACCTCAATAAGAAAGATGAGATCTAAAATATCTTTCCATCATGATTAAGCTAGTACAAGTTGAATCTCGCAATTACAATTGGGGTAATTTTGGAAAACGGCCACAACAGAAAATTTGCAAAAATGTCCTTCAAAGAACCCTATAGTTCTCTCAATCAAGACCAAATGTTAGAAAGATGTTCCTTGAAAAACTAATTTGGTTTGATCTGCACAAAACCCATGTTTCGGATTTTCAAGATTATTCTTCGTTTTCCCGAAAAGTTCAACGCAAAACTGTCTCTTGTTATTCCAATGAATTTATGAGTTAGAATATTTAATTAACAGATGAAGATCAAATCTGCAATCTGGAATAGATCTTGGAGGCTAAAATAGTGGGTTATATTATAAAAAATTCATTAATAAACCATAATTGGAAAAGGCATGCATAATAATCATTAATTTATTAAAATAAAGGAGAACACGTATTATTTATCCAAAAGAGCATAAATAATTATGAAATGGAATTATATAATAGATTATGATAAATAATGTGATAAAAGAACATTAGAAATGAATGAAATGAATGTTAAGAAGTGATAATAATAATACAAATTAGAGACCCAACATCTCCCCCAAACTGAACATGTTGCATGTCCTCATGCAACCCAATGTCTCAGTATTAACCAAGTTGTAATACAATAATAAAAATGCTCACCCCAGCACATGATATTGATGGAAGAGAAGGCTTCTTCCTCAAATGCTTCCTTAAAATATTTTTCATGTATACTTTCAACCATATGTATATGAAGTTACAACAAAGTAAGATACAAGTAAAAACAAACTTCATTACAAACTATATTTTTGCTGAAATTTTGTAAGAAAATTTATACTATATCAAAGCTTCTCCAATTCGAAAATCAAATCAATGAAATGAATGAATTTCAATGTATCAGCAAAATGGTTTTAGCCTGATTTTTTGGAATTAACAAATTGGTTTATCTTGACAATTTTTGTGTTTAATGATACATTTGTTGTCTACAAATACGAAGAATCCAGTTGATAGGTTTAAGGATACACACAAATCAATTTTAGGATTGTATACCTTAAATGAGGAAGAAATGAGAAATCATTCATCATGCATAGCAACACATGCCCCAAACTGGAGAACAAATTGGTGTGGTTTCTACAATCATGGCTGAAATCTTTGTTTGGTGTATAACAACATGGAATAAGGGAGATTTTGAGAATGAATAATGAGATCAATGGATGATAAAGAATATTAATGGCATGTTCATGATAATGAAAGTAACACTCCCCCAAACTGAAATATTTTGTCTCTAAAAAATGGGAAGTGGTAAAGAAGGGGAAATAATGGCTGAAAAATATGAGTGAATAATGCTCAATCGTTTTTCATGACATTCTCCTAAAATTTTAATAAATCAAAACCTTATGTTATTTTACCTCAAGTGTTACCTCCATAAAAATGTGGAATGGCATGTACAGATTGACATTTTTTTTGAAGCTGATGTAGGCTGAGTTGATGCTGGAAGTGATGCGGAAGGTGGAAGGCATGCAAGATGAGAAAAAGTAATCAGAAAATGTAGCAGGGTTTCCTTCCACCAAATTGATCAGTTTCCTTATCATCTATAAAAAATCTCATGAGTATCCTTAATTAGTAGTTCATCACCTCAATTACCTCATTACATATAAAAGTGACATAATCATATTGTAATGACATGGAATAATAATGGATAAGAAGGGAAAAGATTCATTCCCTATACCTATAAGCTTTGGTTGTTATGAGCACATAAATTAAGAGAATTAGTTATATCAGTCTTTTCTTCTCAAGGTTTTTCCAATTAGACGGGATTCAAAATCAAAATCAGGCCTCTTAGTGGTTTTGTTAAGATATGAATAAATGGTGATTGATTGGGCAATCAACTATCTTTGGTTAAATGTATGATACTTGTAGAATAAAGGAATTATAGATTAAATGATACAAAATGTCAAATATCAAATATCATAAAAGTTTCATCCCTGACATGTAAAGTAAATATTTATAACTCAATAATAGATATAAACCATAACCACCATAATCTAAGAACTGATTAAATATTACCCCATGAACCATGAGTTCTGAAAAACTTTGTATATGTAATAGTCAGCTTTATCGGAAATTAGCTTTGAGAAAACAAGGTAACCAAGTAGATTATAGTATTAAATTAAATTCTATACCATAGGCATAGCCACTGCTACTAGCAGGCATCCATAGCCTCGATAGAGATGCCTTTTTAACCCATTGAGATTCCAGTGTCCCATATATTAGAAATAAGTACATAGTTGCAAAAAATAATTTTCAATTTACTTAGATGTCAACTGAAGATCATTGTTCTGGCGTGGTAACCAGTTAATAACAATGCCATTCACGGGAGCTAACAAAAGTGAAAAAGTCGACTCATGATGAGACCTCTTATCCTTCAGTCTTATGACCAAAGGCCATTACCGTGGCTTGGTGACCAGCAGTGGTAATGTCACTTTACTAGGACCTATGATCATGGTAGGTCGGCTCGTGATGAGAACTCATATCCTCGAGTTGACCATTTATGTTTTAAAATTCAACTATAGCTTTTGTTAATCAATTATATATTACTTAATATATGGGGTGGCAGGTCATCTCCTTAAGAGCTAGGGATGGCGTAAAAAGTTGTGTAGTAACTATTTTCAACTTTGATAGTTTTGCTTCTTAGAAACAAATAACCTTAAAATGACTGCTGATAAATATATTTTTCATTTTTGAGATCAGGGTTGAGGAACAGTTCATTAGATAGTGGCAAAAAAATTTAAATACAATTTTGTGGTCATCACCATAAATTTTACAAAAGCAGGGATTTGACCAATTAGGAAAGTTGAAAGTTGACATGATGAAATCATCTTTGCATAATTATTCCTTAAAAATAAGATTATGTTTATAGATAAAAAAATATAAATTGACTACCCAATCATTATGTCAAAGAGGGCCTAGACCATTCAAAGTATTTCCCATTCACCGAAGAGAAAAAAAAATTAGAAAGACCTACATATATTGAATTCAATGGGAAATTTGGCCAACAACAATAGTTGTGACTAAGATAACAACAACTATGACCTAGGTAATAACAGGGAAAGGGGAAAAATAATGATGTTAGGAAGGTGACATGAGGGGGGATTAGTCACTCTACAAAATAATGAGGAATTAAGAGTGAATCATTCATGACAAGACTTACCATAACAGTCATCCTTTAAATACGAGACCTCCCCCCAGGTAAAGTATGTCTATCATCAGCCATAGTTGATCATTTCATAAATAAAATACCAAATAAATCCACGGAGTCCATAGAGGATGTACATGGTGACTTACCTTGGCAGAGTAAAAACGCTGGAGGAGTAACAACACCAAGTACTTAGAAAAATATCACCATGGAGTAACATCACCAAAGGAGTAACAACATCAGAGGAGCTATAACACCGGACAATTAGAAAATTTTAGGAGTAACAGAATCCAACACTTAGAAAAATTTTCCGGAGTAATAGCAGTGACGGATTCACAGCACTAACGGAGTAATAATAGTGATGGATTCACAACACCGACATAGTAACAACATCCTGAGTAATAGTGGTGTGAGTAACAGTAGTGCGAATAACAACATCTGGAGTAACAACAATGCAAGTAACAACATCCTGAGTAACAGTAGTGTGAGTAACAGCATCCGAAGTAACAGTAGTAGGAGTAACAACAATGCGAGTAACAACATCCGGAGTAACGACAGTGCGAGTAACAGCAGTGCGAGTAACAACATCCGGAGTAACAACAATAGGAGTAACAACAATGCGAGTAACAACATCCGGAGTAATAGGAGTGCGAGTAACAACATCCGGAGTAATAGTAGTGTGAGTAACAACATCCAGAGTAACAGTAGTGCGAATAACATCAGTGTGAGTAATAGCATCTGGAGTAACAACAGGGCGAGTAACAGCATCCGGAGTAACAACATCCGGAGTAACAGTAGTGCAAGTATAAACATCCGGAGTAACAACAGTGTGAGTAACAACATTGGGAGTAACAAAAGTACAAGTAACATCATCTAGAGTAACAACATATGGAGTAACAACAGTGCGAGTAACAGCAGTGTGAGTAACAACATCTAGAGTAACAACAGTGTGAGTAACAACATCCGGAGTAACAGCAGTGCGAGTAACAACAATGCGACTAACATCATCCAGAGTAACAGTAGTATGAGTAACATCATCCGGAGTAACAACAGTGTGAGTAACAGCATCCGGAGTTATAGCATCGCCGAGTAACAACATCACAGAGTAGCAACATCCGAGGAGTAACAGCATCCTAAGTAGCAGCATCCGGAGTAACAACAACCAAGGAGTAACAAAATCAAGGAGTAACAGCATCCTGAGTAGCAGCATCCAGAGTAACTGCAACCAAGGAGTAACAACGTTGTGGAGTAACAGCATCACGAGTAGCAGCATCCAGAGTAATAGCATCACGAAACTTAATAAATCGCTCCTTTTATTTTGAGAACAAAATAAAGAAAATGTGATTTTGAAGTAAACAATACCTGAAGAATAAAAACACAAGAAAAACCAGAAAATAAATGACTCTTTATTGAAAACCAATAAATAAATAAAAATCTTTAAGTTACAATGGTTATGATTTTTGTTGCAGCAATGTTGTTTGTGAATAGTGAATAAATGGAAAAATGTTTTTTTTTTTTTTTTCGAAAATGACTTGAATATTCAAATAGAAATCATTTCTCATTTCTCATGTTATAAGTCCGTTGAGTAATGAAAATTGTTCTTGTTGTTTTCTTTGTGTGAGGAAACATCTTTGAAAATGTTTTTATTTCATTATCATTTCCTTCAAGAATCACTTGTTCATAAATTGACCTCATTTATTCTCCTCGGACCTGCAAAAAAACGAGTGTCTACCTACAATAAAACATGAAATCATGGAAGAAGAGAGGTGATCAGGCTATCCTAATCCAATAAATATGAAAAAAAATAAGTAATTACTCTATAAAACAAATCCATGAAAAAAAATAACAAAGTAAAATTAATTTATTACCTGTGGGAGAGTGGTGGCCAACCATACTAACCAACAGTGTTTCAATGATAACTTCTTCTTTTTTCATCAGATTTGAGTGATTCCAGAGCCAAATGAAAGCGAATTCAAAGATATGTCTCCAATAGAAATAGGTTTTAAAAATTCCATGTAATGGTATGTTAAATTTGCTTAGAACAACCTGCATAATAGAGTCATTTTCGATTTTCCAGCTTAGACCAACAGTTGATATTTCAACCATAACTTTTCCATTTGATGACGGATTGAACCGATTCAAATTTTAGATTAAATAAGATTCATTTATGTATATCCAATAGAAATATGTTTTGAAGGCAAGGATAATTGATGGATCAAATACGCTACTGAACGGCCGAGAAAATAGAGTTTCAAGAGTGTTGATTTACAATAAGCAGTCAGTATTTTGGTCATAAATTCCTCATACGATATTGAAGATTAAAATTGATTTGTAAGATAGATTCATAGGGGAATATACCATAGAAGTAGGTTTCCAAAATCTAGTCATTTAAGCCTCCACAAATGGACTGTCCCAACTCTGTTCCTTAGCTGCCTACTAGACATCATATCATTGTTTTGGTCATAAATTTTTTGTTTCAACTCAAAATCAAGTGATTGAAATTGAGATAGAAAGTAGACATGAAGGGCTACGTAGGATAGAAACAGGTCTTGAAAATATGCCCATTTGGTCCCTCAAAACATGACTTTCCCGACTGTTTTTCCAGAATTTTCATCAAACCCGCAAGCCATAAGATATGATAATTAATGAATTTTTCCAAGAAGGTGATGAAATGAATATGAATGTTTGTAGAATTTTTTTTTTCAATATAATTCATCTACATAGATAAATGAATTTAAACATTGATCACCAATGTTAATTTTCACAATGTATTGCAACAAAAACAACTATTTTTACATATAAAGAAATTTATTTATTTATGTCTTTATTCATTCTATATTCTACACTACACTACACTACTTTGAAAAATAAAATATACTTATGTATAATAGTACATCCAATGAAGCCATTTTCAAAATAAGGCTTCAGGTATGCACATACCCATAATTGAGAGATGTATGTTAATAGATACACGGGAATGAGAGACCAACTTCCCTGTTAAGTATGGTGCCAAGAGTTGCTGAAGTGTAAAGTGATGTTGCAAGAAAAAAACAGAGTGAAACTAGCCTTCAACATAGTCTTCATTTCTCATATTTATAACATCATGAAGTTCCTTAACAGAGTTCCAAATTCTATTGATGCTTTCTTTATTGACCTCATCCTCTTCCTTTTTGTTAGATCTCTGTTCATAGAAATTGTGAAGAGGATTCATCAAAGTAACAACAATCACTCAGGACCTGGAGCAAGACATATAGCTTCTTCCCTGGGATGAGAGAATAGATTCAAACATAAAATAAAAAGAAAAGAAAAATTGAAATTCAGGTCCTGAAGCAGAGTAACCACATACCCTCCTCGGGATGAGAAGTTGGCTAAAAAAAAAGGAAATAAGAGTGAAAAACTAGAAACTACACCCAAGACTTAGGGTAGGGTTACAAGATACCCTCCCCCAAGACGAGGGATTAATTTTAATAAAAAAACAGAACAATGCCGAAATAAAAACAACATGCTATGCTTAGGACTTGGAGAAAGGTAATAAATGCCTTCCCCAAGATGAGAGATCAATTCTAGAGAAAAACAATAAAAAACAGAAAAGAAAACCACAAATCACTTACGCTCAGGACTTGAAGCAAGGAGATAAATCCCCTCCCCAAGACAAGATATTGACCCTTAGATCTATTGCAGATCCTTTTTTTGCACCTGTTATCCTTCCCCAGCAACGACGCCAAAATGTTGTTGTTCGGATATGAACAGAATTCAAACCTTTCTCCACATAAATTATCAACCTGAGGGCGTTAGTTATTTCAAGGCTAATGGCAAAGTATATGCAGATACAATTACATGACCTGTTGTAG
This sequence comes from Pinus albicaulis, assembly GCA_034641835.2. Lineage (NCBI taxonomy): Eukaryota > Viridiplantae > Streptophyta > Pinopsida > Pinales > Pinaceae > Pinus > Pinus albicaulis. Next base: position 826,524,116 of record CM076575.1, read on the forward strand.
ATCACAGGTTTAATTACTCAACACACAGACCACTATAACAGCAATTAAATAAACTGCAGAAATTAAAGGGCATTCACAACAATTAAGAATAAACTGTAACAACAATAAAGAAATCACAGTAAAACACAAAATTGCAAGAAAAAGAGAAAACTTAGCACCTGATCAGAAGAGTGGGCCCAACTCTCTGATCAGGGCTGTAGTAAACTCACGAATTACAAAAGAAATAGAAAGATGTTATGCATTCAATTAATCGAACATGTTTCTATTACAAATATATCTCTTCTTGCTTAACCCTCTATGCCTTCTCCTATGCGTTCTCTCCTTTCCTTCTCTCTAATTTGTGTCCCTCTAAATATATAAACAATGAAGGGAAATAGGCTGATTACAAAACCTCAATAAGCAAGATGAGATCTGAAAGATCTTTCCATCACGATTCAGCTGGCACAAGTCAAATATGGCAATTACAATTGGGGTAATTTTGGAAAATGGCCACAATAGAAAATCTACAAATCTGTCCTTCGAAGAACCCTACGGTTCTCTCAATAAAGACTGAATTTTAGAAAAGTACTCACTAGAAAACTAATTTGGTCCGTTTCGCACAAAACCCATGTTTTGGATTTTCAAGGTTCTTCTTCGTTTGCCTGAAAAGTTCAACGTAATATTGTCTCTTGTTATTCCAGCGAATTTCTGAGTTGGAATATTTAATTAACAGCTGAAGATCAAATCTGAAATCTAGAAGAGATATTGGAGGCTAAAATAGTGATTTATATTATAATTAATTCATTAATAAACCATCATTGGCAAAATCATGCATAATAATCATTAATTTATTAAAATAAAGGAGAACAAGTATTATTTATCCATAAGAGCATAAATAATTATGAAATGGAATTATATAATCAATTATGATAAATAATGTGATAAAAGAACATTAGAAATGGATGAAATGGATGTTAATAAGTGATAATAATAATACAAATTATAGGCCCAACAAGTTGGTCACCCAAATCCATCTTGAATCTGCTATCAAGCCTACCGCACTTAGCAAAAGGTGGTACCGGCGCACCAGCAGGAGCAGGTCTCTCTGCACTAGCTTCTTGATGATCCTCGACATCTAGCATATCCTGATCGTCATCAGGATCCACACCTACATCATGTGGTGGTGTTGGCATGTCCTTGCCATTAAAAGACCCAATGTATGAAAAATATATAAAGTACACAACAATAATTAGACAATTTCATTACACAATTTAATAAAAACAAGGTAAAGAACATGTTATAATAAATTTAAATAAAACAGTAATATTACCTCTATCATCCAGAGGCTCATCATCTATGAAGAGGATGTTGGCACACCCTCGCTGATCCAAACCAGCATAAGGACAGGGGACCATAATGAAGGGATGCTCATCAACACTGGATAGCAACTCCAGTTCATCATGTGATATCCTCGCAGAAAACAGAGTCTCGCCCCTCCTAGGCATCACCTATCCCCACATGTGCATTCGTGACTCGAACATCAGCCTACGAGGCTGCTAAACAAAATTAGGCCTCATACATGGAAACCTCTCAAATAATAAACAAATAATCTCTAAAGAAAAAGGTAAGTTGACCCTCCCTTGTGCATGACCATGACATCTATTTAAGGTCGTACAAAACTACTGAAAAAAAATGGCAGACCACCTGACAATTCATGGCTCCTATACTAAAGAATCAACATAATATAGAAGCAAGAAAATAATGTGTTGCCCATCACTGGTGTTGTGTGAAATGGTCAAAATCAGAAGTGAGAGGTACCTCACCTCCTCAGTACCAAATGCACCAATACATAACTGACCTCCAGAGACCTGAAAATCTGAAGGAGATAGTATATCTGCGCTAATGTATCTCTAGGATTACACCAACTGACTCCCTACTGCATAGCCAAATGGAACCCCTAGGAACGAGGGAAAATCCACCCCTCTCCTTGATAGCCTGTAATGAAATATATGTCCTCCTGAGTGGGTGCATACCACTGGTTAGGACCAACCCGGAAAGCCTGTCGGTGGGTATTTCACCTGCGGGTAAGATGTATCAAAAACACACCATGGACCTTTAGGGAAGTAGCCTCCTCATAGAAATTGAGGAGGCTTACCTGCCTTAGGAGCCCTTGGGTAGCTGCTGTAATAGGGTGAGGGTACTCATCTCTCTCCCTCTCTCGTGCATCCTGTTGTAGCACAATTTTACTCAGCAAAAAGTCGGGAGAAGCTCTGGGCGATTTAAGGTTGCTGAGGAACAATTATCGAAGTGAAACAGGTTGAAGGAGATAAACAAAATGTTTTAAAGGCATTTGAAACACTGTGCCTAAGAGATCTGTTATTGGGTGATTTAATTACATTGTAGGGGATTGAAGCAGAAGTCATAGTTGTTTGCCTTTTGAGAGAACTTCTCGAGCTTGGTGCTATTATCAGGCATGAAATAAACCTTCAACTTGGTCATGGAGTTACTCATTTATTGCATGATTGCTTGCGAGTGAAGAAAATACCAACATGAGTAGACATTTTGGACGATGACAATGCTTATGCACTGAGAAAGTTTTGTTTATCCTACCATGATATCAGAGCTGTGATTGTAGAAATTGCTGCTCGATTGGATATGATAAGGCATTTAAAGAATCTCCCAAAATATTGTCAACAAGCACTGGCTCTTGATGTAATGCAAATATACGCACCTCCTGCCCATGCAATAGGCATTGGCAGCTTATCATTAGAGCTTGAAGACCTTGCTTTCCAGTTTTTATTTCCAAATTCATATTCAATTGTACATACTTGGTTAAGAAACCATGGAACATGGGGTGAAGCCATTTTAAATGAATATAGATGCCATCTATTTGAAGCTCTATAGAAATATTATGAATTGGAAGAGATAGTGGATAAGATCTCTATACAGGGATGATACAAAAGCCATTTTAGCACTATGAATAAACTTCTGAAAGATGGCCGTAAACCAGAGGAAGTATATGATATACTAGGCTTGCGGATCGTCTTGAACCCTAGGCCAGGGAAGGATGGACAGGAGATAGGAAGGAAGGCATGCTATAGGGCCTGTGATGTTATTCGATCCTTGTGGAAAGAAGTGCTGGAAAGAGTGAAATACTACATTGCTAAGCCAAAAAAAAATGGATATGAGAGCCTGCACTTAACAATTGATCTTAGTCACAGTAATTTTGAATCCCCTTACATGGAGATCCAAATTCGCGCAGCTGAAATGGATGCTAAGGCTATTGGTGGGGATGCTTCTCATGGTTTGTACAAAGGCAGGCTAATAGATCCAGAGCAGGTTAAGCAACTTAAGGCAATCATGACAACTGCTGCTGATCTTGCAACTTTCCATTTTCAAGGTCTTCCTAGGAAGTCTTCTAAAAATCTACTATACACAATGACATGGAGAGTCGAATTTTCAAGTTATTTGATTAAAACGAAGATGGCTTGATTAGTATGGAGGATTTTGGAGCTAATAAATAAGATGCCCAGGAGCTGATGCAGCTAGTAGATGCAAACAGTGATGGTTCTCTAAGTTCTGAAGAATTTTCTGAATTTCAAAAACAGGCCTTTGTTTCTATCAGATGTTTCCAAATACGGTCCAGAACTATAGGACAAGTTCAGGAAGCAGGTGAAGAAAATGTCAATTTCCTAGAAGAGGATGAGGACGATGAAGATGAAGATTGGTCTGACATTGAAGACAACGTGTTGGCAATGACAAATGCAAGCACTCCGTAGTGTCCATTGAACCTTTTTACGCTGAAAAACCTTTATATCCTCCAGAAAAAATGGGAATCCTCCAATGGACATGATTGTCATGAATCCAGAAACATAGGGTGCACAGAAACCTCTGGCCAAAATAGCAGTATAGCATATAATATTGCAGTTGAATCAACGACTTAGACCATTTGGCTCGGATCCAATGGTCTTGCGGCAGTACAAATTAAACGGGATTTATGAGAGATGGTACCCCCCGCAAATGGTTTGGTTTAAACCATTGTTTACAAGATCTACAGTTATGATGCATTACGACATCTCGTAGTTATTTCTCAGAAACAGCTATCAATGCTCCCGTAGGTGGTTATCGGTTTTCATAAACCATGGGTGACTTTATCATTAAAACATATGGGTGTAATGGGACCCAAAGTGTACAACTTGTTCTTTTCACTTGCACTAGCGTAAGATCTTATTTTTGGTTTTATATTATATATATTATATATAATACTAAAACAGGCATTTTGTAAATTTAATAATTCCAAGACTTTCAAAAATCAGTTTTATAATTGATCATAACAGTTAGGAAATTACATTAGAAGGCAGACATAAAAGCATAGGGCAAAGGAGGAGCAGGGGTTCCGGTTTTTGGGATCTCCAAACAATGATCTTTGTATTGAGATTTCAAGTGATTAATGAATGAAAAGAAAAATTCTAGCGTTTGTTGATATTGATACGTCTTCTAGTTTACATAATGTATTTTCAGTCCTTGAATAAAATGATGTATCGAAGCAGCAGGTCTCTTTTTACATGTGTAAATAAGAGTTAAAACCCTTAATAGGCGCTCCTTCATTTTAACTGTTTTCTTTTAATTCTTCTAGAGCTTGAGATGATAGATTCTGTACAACAGCATATCGTTTTGGGCTTTTTCCTTTCATTCTTCTTCTGAATATTTCATTCTATATCATCAGATAATAGCATTTTGGGATGTTTATAGCATTTGATTTTGAAGATTCAATGATTGAGCTCTGCAGGTGATTAAACATGGATCAATATTTCTGTGACATAATTATAAGAATGTCTTAAGCACGGATTCCTTTCACAACCAAGGAATTATTTCTTAAGGTACAACACCTCCCACAGGCGAACCATGTTATACTGGTCTGCCTATTGTTGATGTTGTTCCCCCTCTTCTCAGCTTTCATGTCTTTGAATGATTAACATATTAAATACAATTTTTTATTAAATGATACATGTATTGAGGAATATACATGTATAATATTTTTTGGAACAAAAAAAACAGACAGTGCGCCACAAAAAATAGTCATGCACCAGTACTGGTGCATCTTTTTTTTATGTCACGCACCAGTGGCGATGCACCTGAAAAATTTCAGGGCAACGTTGACTATGGACGGTGTCGGGAGTGCGAAGCGCTAACTAAACTCTACGCCCCAGGGCGTATATTTCGGTCAGCACACCGACCTCCTGAAAACATTACATAGTCAACGTTGCAGTCTTTTATCAGGCTGCATCGTTGACCATGTCGAAATGTGGAATATGGTGCGCTGACAAAAATACCCACCCCGGGGCTGATATTTAAGTCAACGCACTGCATTGCCGCTATTCTACATGGTCAATGGTGCAGCTGGGTGATGAACCACAGCGCACTTTTTTTTTTAATTTTAAAATAACATGGTGCACCTTTCGGTACTACCCCGGAGCCAGTGCATATACAGTTAGCACCAGTTATGGTGTGACCTATAAATTTACAGGCAACACCACGAACAGGTGCGAACCGAATGGCTCGAGCGCACCGCGCGAAAAATATTTTTTTTCTTTTAAATGGTTAATTTTAAGGTAATTTTAAATTCTAATCTGCTAAAAGGCTTAATTATGTAAAAACAAGAAAAATACCTATACATTTGGCTATCAAGGAGGCATATTGGCTGTAGAATTTGCAAAAGATAATTTGCCCACCGTTTTGCAAAATTGAAGCTGGAGATTGGTGGGAAATGCACAACAGCAGTGCGTGCAATGGGAGCACCGATGTCAGGGTGGCCCAGACAAGGATAAATTGCACCAGTGCTTGAGAGCTCTGGAGCACTGAGAAAAGTGAAAAATGCGGTTTTTTGGCCGTAATTTTTTTCTATTTAACCCTGCTTCAGCGCGTGGGGTTTTATAGGCGCACTAGTGTGGTTTCTTAAGACTAAACCTAGCAGTTTCTATTTTGGCGCAGGGTTTTATGACGTACAGGTGTGGAAGATCTATAAAGCACCGATGCGCTACAGTAATAATACGCAGCGGGCGGGTGTGTATGGAGCGCATGGTGTCCAGTGTGCCAATGTTTTGTGTGCAACGGTGCTTTCTCTTGTTGAACGCACCAGTGCAGTTTAGGAAGATAAGCTCAGCGAACGAAAAACATCTGCAAACACCTCCACCCGCTAACGTCCTCTAATAACCTCCTCTAGAAATGGATTTTTGGGGTATTTTTATAACGGGTTCCTCAAAAACATCCGCTACAGGGTCTTTTCCTTGCAGTGTTAATATATATTTTATGTTCCTAAGAAAGGTTGGATGAACCTTTATTTATGTCTAATTTAGAGGCCCATCAGTCTCCTCCCTGTACATAATTTTTTTGAAGCATGAAAGGACCAATTAAAATTTAGGTATGTGTGATTTACTTTCCTAAATAGGGTATTATTCAGTGCATATATGAACACACTTATGGGACTGAATATAATACATGAAGGAAATTCATTCAACATACATATAAGCAATACTTTAGCATAGTAACACATATCAACATTATATATTAAAGCATCATCAAACATATATACCAATATTTGTAATGAAAGCACTATGATTATATATTTAAGAATCGAAGGATAAAATGAAGGACATAAGTATGTTATGGATCACCTTCGAAGCATGTAAATGTAGATATGCAAAGTAGTATTATATTTAATATAAATTATGGCAAGGACCGTGAAAATAAATCTACAATATTTTGAGCATATTCCATGGTACTAATGTATGAAGAAGTTGTATAAGTATAAGAACCAATCACATCAATGAAATATGACCTATTTATTAATTCTAAAAGAAATCAATATAAGAAAGAAACACAAAGAACATTTATGTTGTGAGATTCATGTTCAATCTCTTGAATATTGAACATCAAACAAGAAACCCAAAGAACATGTTTGTCATATAAGTTCGTTGCAGCATTATGAAGGTACTTAAGTAGGTTTTGCAGACTTCATCTTGTTGAACGTTTTGTAAGAAATTCATAGTAGTATCGAGAATCTTAAGAATACCACTATTGAAGAATTTAGAAGAGGTTCTTGTTTCGTCTATATATCCTACGAAATAATAAGTATTATTAAGTCTCCTTCAACAAGAAGAACACTTTTGGAATTTCAAAAAATGAAAGAAAACTTGTCACAGAAAACTTGTTTCTTGGACATTGTACCCACTCAAACAAGAGAATACAGTGGACAAGAAAATTCATCCCTAAACACAGAAAATGAAAGAAAACAAATACTCTGAGAGGTATAAGATTCCATAAAATAAATAAATATTTATTTAAAATGCCATATCATCAACATCCAAAACTTCCGCAAATAAATACATTCAAACATGCAAACAATGTAGTTAATTTATCTTAACAAAAAATGCACATTATACCATGCATCATAGAAAACATATCACAAGAGGGAATAAATGGAGCAGAAGTACCTATTGAACACTAAAAATGAATGAAAACAAATACTCTGAGCGATATAAGATTCTAGGGAAATATATATATATATATATATATATATATATATATATATATATATATATATATATATATTAAAATAAAATAGAATAAAAAATATAAAAATAAATAAATAAAAATAAAAAATACTTATTTAAAAGGACATATCATCAACATGAAAAACTCCCGCAAACAAATACATTCAGAATATGAAAACAGTGCAGGTAATTTACCTTAATGAAAAATGCACATTATAACATGCATGCCACAACAAGGATAACATCAAATGTCACAAAAATCATAAAGCGTATCATGGGAGGGAATAAATGGAGCAGAGGCACTTACTGAACACAAAAAATAAAAGAAAACAAATACTCTGAGTGGTATAAGATTCCAGAAAATAAATAAATATTTATTTAAAAGGCCATATCATCAACATGAAAATCTCCCGCAAACAAATACATTCATAATATGCAAAAAGTGCAGGTAATTTACCTTAACTAAAATGCACATTATAGCGTGCATGACACGATAAGGATATCATCAAATTTCACAAAAAAATGAAAGAATATCACAAGAGGGAATAAATGGAGCAGAGGTAGATATTGAACACATAAAATGAAAGAAAAAAAATACTCTTGAGTGGTATAATATTCCAGAAAATAAATAAGGATTTATTTAAAAGGACATATCATAAACATGTATAACTCCTGCAAGAAAATACATTCAGAACATGGAAACTATGCAGGTAATTTACCTTAACAAAAAATGCACATTATAGCATGCATGCCACAATAAGGATAACGTCAAATGTCACAAAAAATAGAAAGCATATCACAAGAGGGAATAAATGGAGCAGAGGTGCCTACTGAACACAAAAAATGAAAGAAAACAAATTTTTGAGTGGTATAAGATTCCAAAAAAAAAAGAATTATTTATTTAAAAGGCCATATCATTGACATGCATAACTCTCATAAAGAAATACATTCAGAACATTCAAAAAGTGTAGGAAATTTACCTTAACAAAAAATGCACATTATAGCATGCATGCCACGACAAGGATAACATCAAATTTCACAAAAATCAGAAAGAATATCACAAGAGGGAATAAATGGAGAAGAGGTACCTATTATATTTCAGGATGGTGATGTATAATATGGTTTTTGGATTATATACTTTTACACTTATTATGTATTATAATGGTGATATATAATCTTTTTTAAAACATCATTATAATAATATAAAGTCCAAAACCGTAGATCCCCAACTTGTGATTACACCCAACCATGTCCCTTCGTACTATCTATAATAAAATTCAACAAACATATATCCATTTTACTCTCTACTAATTTGAGTAACTGAAAAATAAGCTAAAATCCAAGAATAGATTGGACTAGATTGAGATTTTTTCCTGCTTCATCTAGAAAATATGGCTAGCAGATTACCATTGTTCATTAGCTTCTTGTCTTTTATTTTTAATTCTATTATGTTCAAGAATGCGAAAAATGGTACCATCCTAGGTTTATTAGGCAATACAATCCCACCCATGTTTACAATGGGGGTAATAAAGGCTCTTGGGACCCAACCCAAGTTGAATTCCCCTAACATATACATTTCATGTCGCTCAGTCGCTTACATATTTAAATGGACTTATTTTCTACATTGTTGATCGGTTGGTCGGCTTTTTTTAGGAATAGTGTTATAATGTAAAGTGTATATTATTTTTCAAATTGAAATTGTGTTATAAAAATCATCTTACCTTAAAATATTGAATGTCAGCTATAGTAATGAATATGCCATTATGTTTCATTTCAGTTCTTTCAATGGAAAATAAATAACTACTCGATGACAAAGTATTAAATGTTTAGCGGAGATCAATAACTATTTTATAGGAGATTCAACATCGCAACATCAGTCCGTCGGGATACCATAATTCTAGCTTTTCCACTATTTATCGGTCAACATATCCTTGATGATGCCATATTTTAAGGTTGCAAAGAATTAGCAATAAACACTAAATAATAAGAAGATATTTCGGTTACGAGTAATATCATCATATTTAGAGTAAAGATTCTTTAATTAAAATTAGATAAAAATGGTGTTGCTAGTATTGAGGGTGTATGCATAAGAATAATATTGAGACCGTGTATATAGATTCATGACATGCATGAGTGATAAATATCAATAGTGCATAGATTTCACTTGGAAATATCAATAGCAAATATGACTAAGAGACCTAGTGCAGATCTGTGACTGTCTTGCGCAATGAACTTAATCCAGACTCTGGAATACTACATGTCCGCATGAAAGGTATGTCCTAAGTGTTTAAAATGCTTAATTTCCACTTGGTAAACTAGATCTACAACTCCTGGATTAATTGGAATTGGATAAAGATCAAGTGGAGGTAGATATTTTGAGTAAATAGGATCATAGACACTAAGTTTTTTGACTTAATAGAGCAACAATAGTTAGTTACAGGTAGATGATATTTTGGCTAGCACAAAAAATGGCCATAATAGATGTTGTCTAGCAGTGAAACCCTTACCTAGAATTAACAAGGGCAACGACCGTTCTCTACCATCAAGAAGAAGGATAATGTGATCCATAAACAAACCAAAAACAATAAGGCGTGAGTAAAAAAATTGAAAGAAAACTGTAAGCTTCCTTAAATGAAAACAAACTCTTATAAAAGGCCCAAAAAAAATATCTACACCTATCGAATTGAAAGCTGAGAGTTCTCTCGAAAAGGGGTAACTTGAGTGAATAATCCCCATGCAACAAAGAAACACTGAGACCATTTTTTGGTGTATATCATTTTCTGGTGACAATAAAAATAGATTAGAATTAAATTCCATCGTATAGATAAATAAAATTTACCACTATGTTTAGTGGTAATAAACTCGAAAACTTCACGATAAAATGGCATAGATATTTAGTTGTGTCGTCATCTTTGTAAGCTAGTTGAGACTAAAATGGCACGTTGTTATCTGAAAGCCAAATATTTACGGTTAGTTGTAGGTAGATATTTTGAAGACTTACTTGGAACAAATTAAGCCGAGGAGATGAGGACGTCGAGGATGTCGAGAAGATGAGGATGCCAAAGACGCAGAGGAATCCTACAAAAAACGACCAAAACACAAAAATAGGATAAATAAATAAAAAAATAAACCAAAGCACCACTGAACAAACCAATCAACTCACATACTAGATCTCCAAAGGTCACATAGCTTTAAACTTAGGTAACGTTAAACTAAAATTCCCGTAAATATTTTTGCGGTCTGAGGGCAGCTATATTTATACGAAAAAATGTGGCTGGAATTTTTTAAAATTCTAGCCAAACTAAAAGTTCATCCAAACTTTTAACATCGGTTTTTCTACATTCGGCTAAAAATCTGGTTACCAACGTCGTCAACGTAAATGGTGGAAAAAATTCAGCTAAATTAATTTGAAAAGTTCAACGGAAGTCTTAGGAAGCTTGGCAGAAAATTTGGGAGAGTAAATTTTTCGGGCGCATTTCTCATAAAAGTGTAACCCACATTCTTGTTTCAACTATAATATTAATCCCTTGGGTTTAATATTATTCCCTTAGGTTCATAATCCCTTAGGGTTTTATTATTAATCCCTTAGGTTTATTATTCCCTTGTTTTTATAATACAAATCCCTAGGGTTTATTTCTAAGGTTTAATATTATTCCTAAGGGTTAATATTATTCCCTTGGGTTTATAATTCCTTTGGTTTTTAGTATTAATACCTTGGGTTTATTATTCCCTTGGGCTTATAATATCAATCATGGTAAACCATGTTTTATAAAATCAATCATGGTCAACCATGGTCCAACGTCGCATTGTGAAAAAGATTGTCTCAATATGAAAATCAACCATGGTCCAACATCTAATTATGACAAAGATTGTCTTGATATGAAAATTATTCATGGTCAAGCATGGTAAACCATGGTCCAACGTCGCATCGTGATAAGGATTATCTCAATCTGAAAATAAACTATGGTCAAACATGCTTATTTTAGAGTTTATAATCTTTATTTTAGGGTTTATATACCTTGGGTTTAAATTATTCCCTGGGGATCATAATCCCTTGGGGTTTTAGTATTAATCCTCCGGGTTTATTATTCTCTTGGGTTTATAATATAAATCCCTTGGGTTTATTAATCTATGGGTTCAACCAGGGTCGAGCATGTTCCAATATCACATTGTGAAAAATATTGTCTCAATATGAAAATCAACCATGATCTACCATGCTTATTTAAGGGTTTATGATATTTATTTTAGGGTTTATATACCTTACATTTATATTATTCTCTTGGGTTTATATTATTCCCTTGGGTTTATAATATCAATCATGGTCAACCATGGTCAACTATGGTCAACCATGTTTTATAAAATCAGTCATGGTCCAATGTCGCATTGTGACGAACATTGTCTCAATATTAAAATCAAACATTGTCAACAATGGTCAACCATGTTTATTTAAGGGTTTATAATATTTATCTTGTGGTTTATATACCTTGGGTTGATATGTTTCTCTATGGGTTTATAATCCCTTAGGCTTTATTATTAATCTCAATGGTTTATAATTTCAATCATGTTAACCATGATCAATCATGGTCAACCATGGTAAAGTATGGTCAATCATGGTCAACCATGGTCAACCATGATCAATCATGCTATATAAAATAAATCGTGGTCAACCATGGTCAGTCATGGTGCAATATCACATTGTGATAAATATTGTCTCAATATGAAAATCAACCATGGTCAAACATGGTCCAATGTCGCATTTTGATAAATATTGTCTCTAGATGAAAAGAAATCATGGTCAGGCATGATAAACCATGGTCCTATGTCGCATTGTGACAAGGATTGTCGCAATATGAAAATAAACCATGGCCAACCATGTTTATTGTAGGGTTTGTATTATTTATCTTCGGGTTTATATACATTGGGTTTATAATATTCATCTCTTAGGTTAAATATTATTCCCTTAGGTTCATAAAACCTTGGGATTTTAGTAGTGATCCCTTGGGTTTATTATTTTCTTCGGTTTATAATATCAATGCCGCTGGTAGACTCATCCTCATTAAGTCTGTACTGGAGGCCATTCCGGTCTATTGGATGACCCTGGCCTGGATTCCGATTGGCATTACTAACCGGATAAAATGCATCTGCAGACATTTCCTCTGGCGCAACCAAGGTAAGGCATCCACGTTCGCCTGGATAGCTTGGGATCGTATCAATTTGCCCAAAAAATGGGGTGGCTGGGGGTTAAAAGATCTTCACCTCTTTTCCCGGGCCCTCGCGGCTAAGATGGGCTGGCACTTAATAACAGGTCAGAGCTTATGGAAGGAGGTTATGGTGGCAAAATATATATCTCCACAAAGCCCACTCGAATGGTTCCGTGGCTGCATCACTTTGCAATCGGGGGTTTCAATTATTTGGAGGGCTATTACAAGGGCAACACACATTATACAGAATGGTTTATCTTGGCAAATTGGTTCAGGATCTGCGGTTCGCATTGGCACGGACTCTTGGTCGGGGAGTGGAGAATATCACAAACTGCCGGCATTTATCATTGAACACCTTGCCCACAGGAACATCACATATTTGGCACAAATTGTTGACTAGGCACACACCTCATGGCAGGAACAAGCCTGGCTACAGGCGGGTGACCTTGGTATCCCTCCGGAGGGCACACGGGTCTAGCAGCAATTCATATGGGCATTGAAAGCCACCAATATCCGCATTTCCGACCGTGAGGACAATCTGATTTGGGTTGTATCAAAAGATGGACATTATTCTCCAAAGCTTGGTTACCTCGAACTCATCAAACACAAGGAACCCCCCATTAAGGACTGGTGGTGGAGCACCATTTGGAAATTAAAGTCCCCGCATAAGCACAGACTACTGTTCTGGTGCATGCTCAGAGATTGCATTCCTACCTCAGAATTCCTTCATAGAAGGGCCTTCTACGGGGCATCTCGATGCTGTTACTGTCTAAACGACAGTGAGGACGCCCACCACTTATTTCTGCAATGCAACAGTATCCAAAACATCTGGTCTCGGATTATAACTGATTTGGGATGCAGATTCAATTGGGGGGGTGCCACATTATTAGATGCCTGGTCCAATTGGTGGCAGCGTTCTGCACACAGTCAAAAACTCCGCAACCTCCCATTAATTGTGTCTTGGGAAATTTGGATGGGGCGAAACAATAAGATCTTCAATGAGATTCCAATTGACTGTGATCGGATCTGTGCAGCATCTATTTCCACCTTCCGACTCATACCTGAGGACTGTAAAAGATGCATGCCACCTCATGTAAACCCAGAAATCATCGATCACAGCAAGGCGTGGGCATACTTCGATGGAGCGTCCAACGCTCATGGGTGTGGGGGGGGCGCAGTACTCTATTTGAATGACCATCACTTTTTCGACATCAGAATGGGTTTAGGACCAGGAACCAACAACTTCGCCGAACTACAGAGCCTCAGACTCCTTCTCACATTTGCTCGGGAGATTCACTGTGCATCCATCCAGATATTTGGCGATTCTCTACTTGTGACCAACTGGTTTAACAATCTAGCACATTGCCACTCGCACACACTGACTGCACTATTGAGTGAGGTTCACCATCTCAGAGTACTATTTGACTTCATCACAGTGACTCATATTTACAGGTCTCGGAACGAAGCTGCTGATCAACTGTCCAAGGAAGCTTCGGAGCTGACTTGGGGTACCTGGCACATCACTGAACATAATGCTGGACAGATCCACAGATACTATCACCGGCCTTTTATTGAGGAGGCTCCTCCTATTTTGGTCTTGTAGCAGTACTGATATTATGGGGGATTTTTGTTTATTACGCCCCTTTACATATATTCGGCATGTATTTATTTCATATCTAATTTGTTTCTACAGGAGTTAGTAAGTTATGCACCAAACTTGCTATGACTTGTTTCATTACTGATGATTCATGTTTCGGGACTGTATGCCTACAGTTTTTTTGATTGTGTGGCCAACTGTTTTTTGATGTTGGACTAAACAGTAGTTTTATACTACAGCATTATGTAACATGTAGCTGATCAATAATTTGAAAGGTTACGAACTTTTTCTCTGTGAAAAAAAAATCAATGCCTCGGGTTTATTAATCTAAGATTTCAACTAAGGCTGAGGATGGTCCAACACCGCATTGGGACAAATATTGTCTCAATATGAAAATCAACCATGGTCAACCATGTTTATTTAATTATTTATAATATTTATCTTATGGTTTATATACCTTGGTTTTATATTATTCCCCTGGGTTTATGATATCAATCATGGTAAGTCATGGTCGACTATGGTCAATCATTTTTAACCATGGTCAACCATAACCAACCATGTTTTATAAAATAAATTGTGGTCAACCATGGTGAATCATGGCCAACCATGGTCCAACGTCTCATCGTGACAAAGATTATATCAATATTAAAACCAACCATTTTCAACCATGGTCCTACGTTGCATTGTGACAAGAATTGACTCAATATGAAAATCAACGATGGTCAACCATGTTTATTTTAGGGTTTATAATATTTATCTTAAGGTTTATATACCTTCGTATAATATTAATCCTTTGGATTTTATATTATTCCCCTCGGTTCATAATCCCTTGGGGTTTTAGTGTTAATCCCTTTAGTTTATAATATCAATCCCTTTGCCTCATTAATCTAAGGGTTCATATTACTAAGGTTTAATATTGTTCCCTTGGCTTTAATATTATTCCATTGGGTTTATAATTACTTGGTTGTTTAGTATTAATCCATTGGGTTTATTATTCTCTTGGGTTTATAATATTAGTCATAGTCAACCATGGTCAATAATGTTGTATATAATCAATCATGGTCACCAACGTTCAATCATGGTCAACCAAGTCCAACGTTGCATTGTGAAAAACATTCTCTTTATATGAAAATCAACCATGGTCAACCGTGGTCCAACATCCCATTATGACAAAGATTGTCTCGATATGAAAATAAATCATGTTCAACCATGGTCCAACATTGCATGTTTACAAGGATTGTGTCAATTTGAAAATCAATCATGGTCAACTATGGTTGATCGTGTTTATTTTAGGGTTTATAATATTTATCTTAGGTTATTTATACCTTTGGATTATAATATTAATCCCTTGGCTTTATTATTATTCCCATGGGTTCATAATCCCTTGGTGTTTTAATATTAATCCCTTGGGATATTTATTCACTTGGGTATATAATATCAATCCCTTGGATTTATCAATCTAAGGGTTCATATTCCTAGGGTTTAATATTATTGCCTTGGGATTATAACATCAATCCCCTGGATTTATTAAGGTAACAAGTCATATTCCTAGGGTTTAATATTATTCCCTTGAGTTTATAATGATAATAATATTTTATAATAATAATAATAATAGTATTATTATTATTATTATATCATATTATTATATTTATTAATATTGATATTAATATCAATATTAAATCCATCTGCATTAACACATATCGACGTATATCAACCACATTTATTAATTTTTTTTCCTATATAATTTTTTTAGCTTTTACTCAGAAAAATGAACTTCAAAATATGTTTGCGAAATTGCTTAAGTAATAAATACTTATCATTATTGGATATTTTGGTCAAAAGTTCAAAATAATAATAAAAAAATAAAAAAAATTATGAAGTTTTAAAATCATTATCCATCACTTTATAAACAAAAATTAGGTTAGGTCAGAGCAAGAGAACATCAAGATTTTCCCAAATTGACATTATTTTAATGTTCTGAACTCTCATTATCCACATTAATAACCATGGTTTCGGATCATATATATATATATACTCTCATTAGCCACATTAATAACCCTGGTTTTAGATCATATGTGTGTGTGTGTGTGTGTGTTTTAGCTTAATCTTATTATAGATTTCAAAATGTTCCGAAACTTTAATTTATATGAGTAAAGAGAAATTATTTATTTTATTTATAATTATAAAAATTTTAAAATATTTCAAAATCTACAATCAATATAAAAATAATTTAAAAATATTAAATATAATTGCACCAGGAGACACTCTCTAACCTAGTGTGGAAGAGATGGTGTATTGTGTTGTCTTATAAATATTTTTACTTGGTCAAAATACAATAAAAATAATAGAAAAATAACGTTAAAATAAAAATAACTTCATGGTACTAATGCATGGTATGAAAACCCAAGGTATTGACCAATTATATTCATGTGGAATATATCATTTTTAAAGGGGGGCATTAAACGAGCCTAAATCCATCTTAAATTTGGATCTACCAAGCACCCAAAGGGATCAAATATCTTGAGATGCAAACCTATTTTAGAGTGAAAAGAGATATTATCCCTCTTAGATCTTGGTAGATCGGGATTTAAGATGAATCTAGGCTGCTGTAAATACAGGTCAGAATTGATAGTCCTTTTTGTTAATGTAATTATTTCATATGGTTGTTTCTATATAGACATATGTAAAAAAATAATCATATGTCCATATACAAGCAACCATGTGCAATAATTACATTAACAAAAAGGAGTGCCAATTATGACCTATATTTACACCAACCCAAATCCATCTTTACTTAGGATCTACCAAGCGTCGAGAAGGATCAAATATCTTTTCAATATAAAAGAAGCTTTCACATTGATCCCTCTCAGAGCTAGGTAGATTCAGAGTAAAGATGGATGTAGGTTGGTACAATATATATAAGAGTAGCGTAACTTATAGATGAAATCACTTTTTCATAAAAATATGGTCATACAATCTCGAGCAGTATTGTGTTTTTTTTGTTGTTTAAAATTATTTTTTGAATGCATAAATGGATTTAGCATTGTGAAAAATCTTGGAGGCACTCAAATTATCTATATTAAACAACTTAAAATCAAGTTTTTAAAAATATCTATGACAATTTGACTAAAATTAACCAGAAAAAAATGTTCTCAAATGGGCCAGTTCATTTGTAAGTTATAATATATATGTGTGTGTGTGTGTGTGTGTGTGTGTGTGTGTGTGTGTGAAAATCAAGTTTATAAAAATATCTATCGGAATTTGACTAAAATTAAAAAGAAAAAAATGTTGTAAAAACGACCATTTCATCTATAAATTATATTATACACACACACACACACACACACACACACACACACAATCTTTGTGGCCTCATTTTATACACTAGTGAAGTAGGGCCATAGACCCATGGTCATGATTTTTGAGAAATCAATAGGGCTAGTTTTAGGATGATTTCTCTTATACTTGATAATTTCTTTAGTATTTCTAATTTTTTCTTCATTATTATCTTCTTCACATATTATTATGTTTTTATTATCATCAAAAAACTACCAAAAACATGAATATCAATAGTACATAAGAACACATGATTCAGGGTGCAATCTAGAGCCAAAACCTCTCCTCTTGAAAGGAAAACCCACAACTCTCTTCTCTTCTTATAGATTATTGAAATGAGGAATTCTAAGACCTATAGACCAATACCAATAGCTTGCCATGACCAAGATGGACCTTCTTGATGATGTGCTTCTTCTATCCAATTCAAACCAAGTCAAATCTCTTACAGCTACACAAATTCGATCCCTGGCTACAGAATTTCAGCCTCCACTGCATGTTTGAAAATTTTTGCCCCTGCAACAATTATTTCTTCCACACGTGTGAGATAAATTATGACCTCCAAGGCTTCCTTCCTATTTTTCTTGGGTTGCTTCTCTTTCTAGGGCTAGTAGGTGACCTAAAAGTCGTTTCTTCGACATTATTTCGAAAACTTGATAACTTCAATTTTGCAACTACAAAACCCTAGCCTTATATTCACACATGAGAGAGAGAGAGAGAGAATTAACCCACACACTTCATCCTTTGTCACTTGCCTTTCTTATTCCTCTTCTTCACTTGGATGATGGGGAATGAATAAGTGACCATTAGGAGGTCAAGTTATCTCCTATATAGGTTTCTAAGGAGGATGGCATGCCATAATGAGGCTGACTTCTTAGCTATCATGAAGACTTGGTCTTGGAGGGGTATTTTGACACTTTAGATACAAAACTAATTCTTTTGAAATGTTACAATATGCCCAGCGGGGTCTTCTTCATATGAAAATAACTCTATTGACTTCTTGACTCTATGAAAAACCCTAAAATAACTCAATGGGTGTTTGAACTCTAAAGTAAATGACCTTGAGCATGAAACCCATGCTACAAAAATAACAATAATAATTTTTCTTTCCTTTTGCAATATACAAGAATCAATATTACATTTCATATTTATGAATAATGAACATAATTACATATATCAACACTCTCTCTTGACTAGGGAGGTATTCATAATGGGACATGAACATTCTCATACTGAAGATATCTCATTAGAAGAGTCAGATTGGTATATTATAACATATTATTTCTTCTTAACTCATTTCATCTCATCATACCAACCAACATTGTCACATACAATGCCTTCACTAACAACTCTATCTCTCCACAATATCAAAGAATAATTCTAGGGAGACAATCACTGATAGACACCATCATCATTCTCTCTTAAGGCATATACCTCACACGGGTGTTCGCAAGATATGTCCTTTTAGGAAAATTCCTAACTTGGAATAACACAACCTCAAGGAATTTCCTCTTTGACTACTCTTGTCTATTGGATGCTCTACCTCATCCTAAAAGAGTATCAGAAACCAAATTCTTACCCAATACTCCATTATTTCTTCACAAAGTGAAGACAAGAATGATGTGCCTATCTTTCGCTCTCAACTAGAAAGGAGATATAAACCAATCCAACCTTGTCTCTCAAATACACAAGATTCATATTAGGAAGATATTTTGTCAAAATGCTAGGTACCTTCTCATCAGTGGAGATATATTGTAGCTGCAACATGGAATTTTGTGCCATATTTCATATGTAATGATAATTGTTATTTATGTGCTTTGTCCTTCCATGGAATATTGGTCGGTCTTCAGAAAACCTTATGCAACTGGTTTTATCATAATGTATAATTGTAGGGTCCATCAATCCTTCAAACAAGTCAGAAAACAACTTCTTCAACCAAACAACTTCTCTACTAACTTCACATGCTCCAATGTATTCAACTTCAGCACTACTCAAAGAAATTTACTCTTTCTTTCTACTCATCCATAATATCATAAAGGATCCCAAGCTAAAAATTCCTCCAGTAGTGCTCCTTCCATCTTCCTAACTGCCTCCACAACCAGAATTAATATATATAATCAGATGGGCGTCATTTTTCCTATCCTACTTCAGGAAGTAATGGATTTTTCCTCGAAGATATCTCAGTATATGCTTGGCCGCTATCCGATTCTCATACTTAAGCTTTATTTGAATATGGTTGAGAATATTCACTGCAAAACAAATGTATGTTAAAGTGTTCACAAGATATAACAAAGGGCCAACCAATTTTCTACACTTTGTAGGATTCATAGGGCCTAAATTGGAACTCCTTAGCCTCTTCAAGTTTATTATCATGGGCATTTTCATAGGTTTGCAGTCCATCATGCCAAACCTTTGCAACATCTTAATCACATATTTTCCTTGACATAGATATATCTCACTAGGTCCTTGCCAAACTTCCAACCCCAAGTAATAGTGCATTGACCCTATATCCTTCATATCAAATTCTACTGCCAGTTTATTATTGCACTCTTGAATACAAACTTCCACACCTATTGTGATAATATCATCCACATATATAATAATTATTACGGGTTCATCCTTCACTACCCTGATATATAGATTTAGATCAATAGAACTCTTAGAGAAGGTCTATACTTGGATATATCTGTTCATCCTTGCATATCAAGCCCTTGGATATTTCTTAAGGCCATAAAGTTACTTCTTTATCCTGCAAACATGAGTTCTCTATCATTCACTTCAAATGCCAAGTATTTTTCTATATAGACCATTCAAGAATTTTACTTGAAATCCATTTTTCTGATACTCCATTTTTCTCTGGATTATATGGAAATATAAACTCCCGCTTAATTCAATCCTCCTTATAGAAAGATATGATCTCCTTTGATGTGTATTCTCCTCCATTGTCAGATCTCAATACTTTTATCCTTCTTTCTGTAATATTTTTTTCTTTCGCTTTCAATTATTGAATTTTTTTGAGTAATTTGTCCTTGGATTTAGAAAATAGATCCAATTTTTCCTAGAGTAGTCATCAATGAAAGTTGCATAGTATAGCTTACCTCCAAGATATTTTGCAGGCATAGGACAAAAAACATCTAAATGAAAAATATCTAGGATTACTTTTAATCTTGAAGCATTGTTTCAAAATGGTTTCTTCACGTGCTTACATAATGCACATCCATTGTAAACTCCTTCATGATCCTCTTTAAGTTTAAGGATGTCATTCGCCATTGTATTTATAGTTGGTAAGATTTTGTAGTGAAGGTGTTCAAACCTTATATGCCAAATCTCACAAGGGCTAACTTCAATGTGAAACGAGGGTTGAGTGAGAGATGTAGGTAACCTATAGAGTCTTCCTTCACAAATCTCCATGATTTTTGCATTGTTGATGCTAGAGGCTTTATCCCATTACATAAATTTTTCATCTATAAAAGAGACTCTATCTCCCTTATCTTCTATACATGAAATAGAAAGTGAATTCTTCTGCAAACCAGGTCCGAATAGAATGTTAATGAGGTGTATGTTTCCTCCATTTTCCTGCTCCATTGAATCTCATCCAATTCATCTTATGAGATAGCTCTTATTGTCTCCAAGTTCAAAAAAGTAGGAAGAGTTTCCTCTTGATATGATTTTTAGTTGTTTCTTCTCACCCATCATATGTTTGGATGCTCCACTATCAATTACCCATATATATTCATCTTCAAACGCCTATAAATGTTGAGAATAACCCTTTGTCTTTTTTAGTAGAAGTCTTGGCCATATGATTCTTGATAGATAAAAGGTAATATTCCCAATTAGCTTGCTACTAGTTGGAATGTTATATGTTGCTCTATTTTGCAGTCTAGAAGAATAAAAGGGGTAGGGAGGCCCTTAAATCTCTTTAGTAGGAATAAAACATTCCCAATATGAATGGGGATCAGTTTAGGAAGGAAAAATAAAGCCACCTTGGGTGTGAAAGGGGGCAATTCACATGGACTAGATCTATGTTGACCAAATCAACAGTGCTGCCAAAAGAGGAGATAGAGCGAGTGGGGACAACACATTTTTGCAGGAGGACTCTTTGCAAGGAAGTAACCTCATGAATTAGTGGGGTGAGGGGTGAGAAGGCTCACCAAGAATAAAAAGGAAGGGATGGAAGCCATAAGGGGCATTCAGAATATTGTCTATTTTTGGTTCCTATGAATTTTTGCATGCTTCAGCCGTTTAGCTGGGGTTGCAACACTGTTTATTGCAAGGGATTCTCATCCGGAGATTCCACCCTCTTTCTTGGAGAACTTGTTGAAGGGACCCGAGAGGAGAATTTTGGGCTACATTTCCACTATCAGACATTGGGTCAAGAAAACACCCACATCTACAGCACATTCTCCTACAGAAACTGCGTCACTTTTCATGGTGTTGCAGTGGGAGTGTTAAAACCCTTGATTTTGAGCTAGTTTCCTAGGAAAAGGGGCAATCCCTCTCTTGAAAAACTAGTAAGGAGGATTTTCAGCCATTTCTTGTATTTTTAAAACACATGTATGCATAGCAGTAGTTGGAATGCATGATTCCAGATCTAGATCTGTAGATCTACCATTTTTTACTCATGCTTTCATGAAACCCTTGCCGAGTTGTCTTCATACTGTATAAAAGGGGCTAGATCTCCATTTTGTCAACTCTTTCATTAATATAACTCTATATCTATTTTTTCCTATCTTAATGTTACAAAAAACCTCATTTAATTACGCTATCACATGTTTCAGAAATTATGTATGATGTAAGTCATGGGGTTCGGGTGTTTTTAAGCCATATTGAGCTGGGGAGATTTGTTTAACATAGATAGAGAGATTTGTTTCTGATCCTCTTTTGTATGTGAGGGCTATAGTGTATAAACTAAGGGATCCAAGTGTTTTTTCTCATTTTTATAGCGTAATTTTCTGAAAACTATGTTTTATTTGTCTATATTGTTGAATTTCCTAAGAAGGAATATTACAGTGGTATCGGAGCTCTGTTCTTGGCTAAGCTTGTGGGGAAAATATATCTACAGCCATAGAGGAAAAATAAATCCCAAAACTTCTTCTTCAAATTGTGCAGGACATTGCCAAAGATATCAAGGAGATGAGGAAGAAGGAATCCCCTAGAGGGTTTCACCATGGAGAAAGCTCCAACACATCACATATTTGGGGAAAAATAGCAGCACAAACTACTTCAAAATTCTCCAGTATGCCCACATTCTTATCTGAGGAAGGTGAGGAAGAAATAACCTAGAAGGAAGACACCCTTGCTGATTATTTTGTGGAATATGAATCTCAATCCCAAAGATTCAAAGAGCATTTGAGCTTTTAGTAGTTCTGTCAGATCAAGGATGGAAGGAGGTCTTTTCATATCCATAGAAAGGGAGGGTTTATGCAGATATTAGATCTACAGCACAACTTGGGAAGGTTATTTTTTCCCTCCTATGATAGATCACCCAAGTGCACAACCAAGGCTTGGGTAGAGAAGTTGGACACTTATTTCCAACTTAACAGAGTTTCTAAAATAGAAGCTATCAAAATAGAAGCACTGCACCTGGAAGGTGAGGCTCATGAATGGTGGTTACATGGGTTATCTACACTTGGGCATGCTCATATCACTTCATATTCAGATTTTACTCAGAGGTTAGTAGAGAGAATTGATATAAGGGATCTAGAGGCTCACTTTTTTGAGCTAACCAAGCTCAAGAAAATAGGAGATCTAGAAATTTATATTGCTGAGTATTTGAAGCTTTCAGTGATGAATCCTGACCTCACTATGGATTGGAGGGTATGAATGTTTATTGATGGGATGGATGAACCATTGCATGGATTGGTGACATCTACTAGACCTACTACACTCCAAGAAGTTGTGGAGAAGGCTAGGGATCTAAAACATACCTTGCTCAAGACCAAAAAACCTCTCTAGCAGAATATCTCTTCATGGCCAAAGGAGAATCAAGGGAGGATACCTCTTGATAATTATCAGAAGATTCTACGGAAGAAAAAACTTTGTTTCACCTGTCAAGAGCCATGGGTGCCGAACCACCAATGTGTTGCAGGGAAGGCGCATTGCATTAAGATATTATATGATGAGCAGGAGAAGACCAGCACCGTACTTCCCATAGAATATGCAGTAAAGGCCTTTGCTCCAATGGGACGAGCTCTTGCAGTGTGAAGAGGAGTTCCCAAGTACATAACATTGAGAGTTAGAGGCACTATTATAGGGAAAAGAGTATCAGATTTCGTAGACAGTGGAGCCACTCATAACTTCATTGATATACAACTGGTACAAAGGAGGGGGATTCACATAGAAGACTTTGAAGGTTCCTTTGTTTTGGTTCCAGGAGCTAGAACCATGCAGTGTGCCAAATATGTTCCACCACTACCCATCACCATGGGGACCTACACATTGACAGACCACTTCTTTGTGGTTGATATTCCAGACACCAATGTTATAGTGGGTGTCTAATGGTCAATCACTTTGGGGAATGTTACCACTGATTGGGAAACCTTAGAGATGGAATGGACAAAAAAGGGGAATGGAAAGCATCAAAAAATCCAAGGCATACACACTTATCCACCTCAGATTATTTAAGCCCACAGGATGGAAGGATATTTACGCAGAGGAGACATAGAATGGGCAGTAGAACTATGTTTGTTTGAATCTGGGAGCAAGGACTCACCAGTAGATCCAGATATACAATATCTCTTGGACCGATACTCTATAGTATTTGGAGATATCCCACCTGAAAGACCTCCTAACTGAGGATTTGAGCATACTATTGAGTTGGAGCAAGGGATCCAAGCAGTTATTACCACACCATATAGGCACCCCAAAGCCTATAGGGATGAAATTTAAAAGGCCATTCAAGAGATTTTGGCTCTTGGACATATCCGACCTAGCACTAGTCCTTTTTCATCTTCAGTGGTCTTGGTAAAGAAGAAGGATGGCACATTGAGGATGTGTATTGATTGTATAGGTTTTAATAAGAAGACCATGAAGAATAGATACCCAATTCCCAAGATCGATGAACTAATGGATGAACTAAGACGGTCGAAGTATTTCTCCAAGATTGATTTGAGATCTGGGTACCATCAAATCAGGGTGAGGGATCAAGATATCCCCAAGACAGCATTCAGGTGTCACTATGGACACTTTTAGTTCTTGGTAATGCCTTTTGGACTAACCAATGCTCCAGCAACATTCTAATCATGCATGAACCACATATTCTGTGGTCATTTGAGTAAATTTGTATTGGTATTCTTTGATGACATTATTATTTATAGCCGCACATGAGAGAAACATTTGCAGCATATTGAGGCAGTACTACACATTATTAAGGAGCATAAATTGTATGCTAACCTCTCCAAATGTGAGTTTGGGCTCACAGAGATGCTTTAATTAGGCAACACCATTGGAGTGGATGGGGTGAGAGTCCATGAAGAGAAGATCCGAGCTATTAGATATTGGCCTGAACAAAGGAATGTCACATAGCTTCGAGGGTTTGTAGGCATATGTACATATTATTGGAAGTTTGTAAAAGGGTTCTCTCAACTAGCAGCACCTCTTATAGATCTAACAAAAAATGGATCCTTAATTTGGACACCTACAACGCAGAAAATTTTTGATAAGCTCAAAGAGTTAATGAGTAGCTGCCCGGTATTGGTCCTACCAGATTTTACTCAACCTTTTGTGTTGGAATGTGATGCATCAGGGGAAGGAATTGGAGTAGTTTAGATGCAAGGGGGACACCCTATAGCTTTTGAGAGCAGGAAGTTGTTGCCACATGAGAGGCTATACCCCATTTATGATACATAGATACTGGCTATTATGCATGCTTTAGCCAAATTCCAACAACATTTGGTGGGGAATAAATTCCGGGTAAAGACTGATAACAATAGTCTCTAGTTCTATCTTGAGCAGAAGCAGCTTCAGGAGAGACACCAAAAATGGGTACGTAAAATCCAAGCATATGACTTTGACATAGATTATGTCAAGGGGAAGAGTAATGTGGTGGAAAATGCTGTATCTAGGATGCCAACAGTGCTGTCCCTAAGAGGCATAGATGCAGATTGGAAGGCTCAATTCTTGGTGGAGTACTCCAAAGACAACTTTGCATGTGAGATACTAGATGGGGTGATATCAGATGAGAGGTACAGAGTGATGGATGAGGTCATATATTACTGAGACCAGGTTTTATTGACTAGAAATTCTAAGCTCAAGGAGAAGGTTTTGCAAGCACCACATGATTCCCCACTTGCAGGGCATCAAGGATTCACCAAGGCTTATCGGGCTATACGGGAGAGATTCTCATTGAAGGGTCTCAAGGAGGATGTGCTCCAACACATCAAGGAATGCATAGTATGCCAAAAAAACAAGGGAGAACACAACCATCTTGCAGGATTATTGCAGCCACTTCCTATTCTGGATGGAAAATGGGAGAGCATTTCCATGGACTTCATCACCGGTCTACCTACAGTTTAGGGTAAGGATTGTATCTTTGTAGTTGTTGATCGACTAACAAAGTATTCAAATTTATTTTCTATTTCTGCAAAATATATTTCTTCACGGGTGGTTGAGCTCTTCTTTAGAGATGTGTTTAGACTCCATGGTCTTCCAAAGACCATAGTTAGTGATCGGGATAGCCGCTTCATGGGTGGTTTTTGGCAAGAACTTTTCTAGTTAGTGGGTACTCAATTGACACCAAGTACCAAATATCACCCACAAACGGATGGATAGACTAAGCTAGTGAACAAGTGGTTGGAATGCTACTTGAGGAACTATGTCTCAGGCCATCAAAGGGCATGGTTGCATTGGCTCCATTTGGGGGAATACTGATACAACACAACTTACCATATGTCCATTGGTATGACTCCATTTCGAGATCTTTATGGGTATGATGCACTTTCATTTGCTGATGTTATGTTTGGGGAAAGAAAGGCTCCTAGAGCAAAGGAGTGGATCCAAGAGAATCAGGACATACTCCAGGCCCTCAAGGACAACATTTCTACTACACAAAACCAATAGAAAATAAATGCAGACTGTGGATGAATAGAGAGATAGTTTGAGGTAGATGACTTGGTCTATCTTTGTCTTCGGCCTTATAGAAAATCTACACTCAAGGAGAAGGGGGCTGAGAAGCTCAAACCTTGATTCTATGGGCCATACAGGGTGATCCATCATGTTCGGGAAGTAGCATATGAGTTGGAGCTTCCTAAGGGGAGAAAGATTCATAACATTTTTCATGTCTCATTCCTCAAGAAGGCCATTATAAAACATGTGGTTTCCAACCTGGATCTCTCACCCATTGATGATGGAGGCCATCTAGTTTTGCAACTAGAGGAAATCTTGGATACATGGGAGAGGTAGCTAAGGAGCAGGATGATCAAATAATATCTTATTTGATGGAGGAATCTTCCTAATGAGGATGCCACTTGGGAAGGAGAGAAGATTTTGCAACATCCTTCTTTTTTGTTGCTTGAGGACAAGCAAGTTTTAGGAGGGAAGGATTGTAATATTCCAAATTAGCTTGCTGCTAGTTTGAATATTATATGTTGCTCTATTTTTTAGTATAGAAGAATAAAAGGGGTAGGGAGGCCCTTAAATCTCTTTAGTAGGAATAAAACATTCCCAATATGAATGGGGATCAGTTTAGGAAGGAAAAATAAAGCCACCTTGGGTGTGAAAGGGGGAAATTCACATGGACTAGATCTATATTGACCAAATCAACAATGCTGCCAAAAGAGGAGATAGAGCTAGTGGGGACAGCACAGTTTTGGAGGAGGACTCTTTGCAAGGAAGTAACCTCATGAATGAGT
This sequence comes from Pinus albicaulis, assembly GCA_034641835.2. Lineage (NCBI taxonomy): Eukaryota > Viridiplantae > Streptophyta > Pinopsida > Pinales > Pinaceae > Pinus > Pinus albicaulis. The sequence goes on from CM076575.1 coordinate 826,551,627, forward strand.
GGGGTCAGGGGTGAGAAGGCTCACCAAGAATAAAAAGGAAGGGATGGCAGCCATGAGGGGCATTCAGAATATTGTCTATGTTTGGGTCTTATGAATTTTTTCATGCTTTAGCTGTTTAGCTGGGGTTGCAAGATTTTTTAGTGCAAGGGATTCTCATGGGGGGATTCCACCCTCTTTCTTGGAGAACTTGTTGAAGGGACCTGAGAGGAGAATTCTGGGCTACATTTCCACTATAAAAAATTAGGTAAAGTATCCACCCACATATACAACACAATATCTTGAAGAAACTGCATCATTTCTCATGCTGTTGCAGTGGAAGGGTTAAAACCCTTGATTTTGAGCTAGTTTCCTAGGAAAAGGGGCAATCCCTCTCCCAAAAAACTAGTAAGGAGGATTTTCAGCCATTTCTTGTATTGTTCAGCCACATGTATGTAGAGCAGCAGTTGGACTATGTGATTCCAGATCTAGATCTGTAGATCTACCATTTTGTACTCATGCTTTCATGAAACCCTTGTCGGTTTGTCTTCATATTGTATGAAAGGGGCTAGATCTCCATTTTCTCAACTCTTTCATTAATATAACTTCATATATGTTGTTTCGTATCTTATTTTTACATAAACCCTCACTTAATTACATTGTCACATGCTTCAGAAATTTTTTATGGTGTAAGTCATGGGGTTTGGGTGTTTTTTAGCAATATTGAGCTGGGGAGATCTGTTTAACATAGCTAGAGGGATTTGTTTCTGATCCCCTTTTGTATTTCTGGGATATATTGTATAAAATAAGGGATCCAAGTGTTTTTTCTAATTTTTGTAGCGTAATTTTCTGAAAAATACGTTTTATTTGTCTATATTGATGAATTTCCTAAGAAGGAATATTACATAATAAGAGATTCCAAAATTATTTGATGCCTTGTTTGAGATGAATTACCATCATATAAAATTTGTTCAATGAATTCTTCAAATGTGTAGAGATCTTCATCATGCCCTTGGTCAAACTTAGCTCTGATACGATGTTGACAAATTGATAGGGCTACTATTAGGATGATTTCTCTTATACTTGATAATTTCTTGTCATGTATTTTTTTTTCTTTATTGTTAGCTTATTCACTTATTTTTATGTTCTTCCTATCATTAAAAAACTACCAAAACCATGAAGATCAATAGTACACAAGAAAACAGGATGTAGGTTACAAGTGAGGGACAAAACCTCTCCTCTTGAGAGGAACATGCACAAATATCTTCTCTTCTTTTAGATTCTTCAAATGACAAATTCCAAGACCTATAGACCAAGACCAAGCAAAACCTTCCTGATGATGTGCTTCTTCTATCCAAGTCAATCCATGCCAAATCTCTTCCACCTACACAATTTCGACCCCCAACTATAGAATTTCAGACTCCATTGCAGGTCTAAAATTTTTTTCCCCTATAATAGTTGTTGCTTCCACACATGTGAGAGAAATTAGGGCTTCCAAGGATTCCTTTCTCTGTCGCTTGGTTTTCTTCTATTTATAGGGGTATTAGTGACCTAAAATTTCTTTCCTCAACCTTATTTCTGCAACTTGACAACGTCAAATTTGTAGTTGCAAAACCTTAGTCTTATCTTCGCAGGAGAGAGAGAGAGAGAGAGAGAGAGAGAGAGATAATTAACCCACAAATGTTTTCCTTTGTCCTTCTAGCCTTCTTCACTTGCCTTTATCATGCCTCTCCTTCGCTTGTATGATGAGGAATGAGTGAGTTTCCATAGGAGGTCGAGTTCTCTCCTATATATAGGCTTCCAAGGAGGAAAACATGACCTAATGAGGCTGACTTCTTAGATATTAGGCCTACTTGGTCTTGGAGAGGTATTTTGGAACTTTAAATACAAAAATAATTCTTTTTACATGTTAAAATATGTCCAATGGGGTTTTCTTCATATGGAAACGACTCTATTGACTTCTTGACTTTATGACAAACCCTATAAGCACTCAATGGGTGATTGACCTCTAAATAAAATGAACTTGAGAATGAAACCCATGCTACAAAAATAACAATAATATTTTCTTTATTTTTACAGTATACAAGAATCAAGGGTACATTTCATATTTATGAAGACCAAACATAGTTACATATTTCAACAATGAACATGCATATTTAGCCCATTAGGTGTAGTTAAATTGATGATCGCCTTGTTATGAATTAATATGTAAAGCATGAGATTCAAATTTCGAATCTCTATGGGTTAGAACAACAACAAAAATTATTCATACACACACACACACACACACACACATATATACTGAAAAAAACATGGGTTCTCAAAACCTATAGGCAAGAAACCAAGGAAACCATATATTCACTATTTTACTTCTATTTTATTTTAATTATTAATGCTATTTTTTATCAAAGTACCTTTTCCATTAATATCAAAGTATATTAACACGAAACCACATTAACGCTAAGAAGGCAAGTGGATGAAAGCTAGTCAATCGTCATGAAGCTAGTTGAAAGACAACTATAAATCGTCTCTTAGGCGTCATGTCGACAATTTCAAAAGGATTTATTTTAATGCGGAAATTTAATCAGTTAGTATGGAATTTAAGAATCGTTTTGGTGATTAGTTACTTTTGAGCATATTTACGATGCCAACTATCATTTCGTTGATAAAATTCACTTAGAGTTGAAAAGCCATTTATACCAACCAAATGCGGGCTCAAAATAGAGGAAAAGTTAAAAAAAAAAAACATATTATTTTAGCAGAGCCATAGCATCTTCTTGTCATTTTCAAAGGTAATTATTTTCAACCATTGCATGTATTCTTTGACTTATTTGAGTGGAAACTTGTCGCCATCAAATGAATTTATTTTAATGTACTAAACTAGTTAGTTGGTGTGGAATTTAATCTTCATTTAGTGGTTCGTTACTTTTGAGCATCTTTATGATTTTGGCTGTCAATTCGCTGAAAAAAAAATCACACAGACATGAAATTTACATATCCTGTGGTCCAATTACGTAATCCCTTAGAAGAAGGGCTCAAAATAGGCTATGCACATAGAAATTTCTACATGGAAGAAAGAAAAAGCCATATCGACTAATCAAATGTTTCGTTTGTGTCATAAAATTTCATAGTACATACTGTTGGAATCATGATTGTCGTTAGAACAAATCCCGTGGGCTTTATTCTCCATTACAATTGCCAGAGTTAGGATCCAAGAGAGACAATTAGTCCATGTAATGAAACACATCGGGAGTATTGAACCCAATGTCCAACAATATCCCCCCCCAACGTGAGCTGGGTGAGTTTCGAACTCGAGACATGTCGCTCTAATACAACTTTTTGGAATCATGATTTCCATTGGACCAAAACCTGTGGGCTTTAGTCTTCATTACAATTTCCAGAGTTAGGATCCATGAGAGGCAGTTAGTCCATGTCGCAAAACACACAGGGAGCATTGAACCCAATTTCCAACACATACTCTCATTGTTATTTGTAATTTGATCATAGATTTAAGTTATTGGAAAACCCCAACTTCAAAGTTATTTATTTTCCCTTGTTCGTCATGTTTAATAAAGGTAGGTTTTTATATTGAAAATAAAAGATGTAATAATACCAAGGGTTGGTGTGGTTTTTTATGGTTTCTTTTTAATAATAAAGTGAAAAATAAATGGTGTAAAAAGAAGTAGTTGTGTGGATGTTCATATGATATATTTTTTTGTATAAAATCACATTATTTTATTTGGTAGAAATGGATTGGTGTTTTTTGTCATATGTAGCACAATTAAAATATAGATCAGCCCATATAGGTGGACTTCTTTCACACTTTCTAGTTTGACACCTTAGTGGATAAGGAGTTAGGTTACATTGGAGGTACTTTAGCAATGTTTCTTGAGGGATTGATCTAAAAGTGAGGTTTTATTATCTCTCTTTGAATAGGCTAAACAAGTATATGTTACTCCTTTGGGTCTAGCTCCTTGAATAGATACTACATTTGCGGGATATTAAAATCTTGAAACTATTGTGTGATCAATTGGGTTCAATTTGAGGAGTCAATCCAGATATCCTTTGATCTAGATGGAACCCCAAGGATCATGTTCTTATCAAGTATATTTGGTGGATAACAAGAGAATATGGGTCTTGAACATAAATATTAGATCTTATATCAAATCATAGATTGTCGAATGCTACCTTTTAGGTGATTACTCTGCCACATGCATGGGACTCATTTAAGATATTTTCCTCAAAAATTATTTGACCATGAGGAAATGGTTCAAAAGTGAAGATGGATGAAATAGTGATGATAAGGGAGATTTATGGATATTCCTCTCTATTTTAAAGGTGTGAGTAAGCACCAACAAGTTAAGAAATATTGTTCAACAAAGTTCATAGTGTTGCGAGGAGATAAGGGATCAAAATTTTCATAAGGAAAAGCAAATATATGCATTTGTGTGTTGATAAGAGGAAATGGACAACTAAATAGTTCAAGGAACTCAACGTAGAAGAGAGGCCCAATTAGACTTTCCCATGTTTAAGATATCTAATTCCTCTATATTTTTTGGCCTGAGAACTAATTTCGATGGGATTTAATGATAGTGAAATAATGCATGTTAATTTAAAAAACCCAAAGGACCATCTTATGAACTATGACACGAAGTGTCCACATTTTAAATTCAGTATTTACTCAAGTGAAATTCAAACAGTAATTTGTAAGAGATATAGTAAAATAAAGTTATTATTTAGGAAAAGTGATTACTTTAGATCTACTAAATGGAAATTTAGAAAATTATATTAATTGCAAAAAGAAAAAGGGTTAGTCTAGTTTGAAAATAAATATATGCTAGTTAATAAAGGAAAGTGCAGTTAATATAACACATGAAGAAATATGTGCATGTTCCATGTAGTCAGTCAACACACAGATTCTTATCACACATATCCATTAAAATCACCATTTCGAATAATTCTTATGTGGATCCCAACGAACACTATTAATTATAGAAAAATAGACTAAATTATTCTATACATTGTAGAAGAAATTAGTTTCCATAAAATATTCCAAGGAACATCGAAATTTATTAAGAAAGTAAACTAATCCTAGAAAGAGAAAATTGGTCTAATTTAAAATGTAGAAGAAAATTATCCTTCTCATGTAATAGTCCAGGAGGTAGAAAACATTTCTTAGTAAAATCATGGCCAATAAATTGGCTTCTTGGTAGTAAGAATGGATAAAAAATAGTTGTTAGAGTAGACATAAGTTCCTTTAATGCAAAACTTCCCAACCCACACTCCTTAGGAAGAACCAATTTATATAGTATTAGAAAAATACCATCCTATCAAGAATTTGGCATGGTCTAATCATGAAATTGATTTTGGCTCCCAATTTGACATTTAATTTTTATGAATACTCTAAAACAACTAGGGGAATTCAAGTAATCATGTTGTGTGCATTAGTTACATGGGATTAGAATTTTTACATTGATTAGTCCTAATGAAACTACATATTACACATCATTAATTCAAAATTTTCCACACCTTGAGTGCTAATGTATAATTCTTGTTCTGTGACCTTATAGAAAAATGTCCATTAGTGAATCCTCTCATTGCTGGTCTTTAGCTACTATTTTCTTCCACTTTTGGGTCACCATATTTACCCACTCTTTCCTTTTATTTCCCTTGTTTGAATATCACTCTATATTTATTTGACTCTCTTACATTGCTCTCTGCTTGCTAGGAACAAAAGAAAATTACAATTAATCACATGTTCTAACGTGAGGATGTGCAGGTTATGGAGTAAGTACTAACGAGGACACAAGAGGAAGTTCACCAATATTAATTCCAATTTTCAACATTGCATTCATGTGGCTTAGTAAGAATATCCCAACCACCTCCCTACCCCCCAACCTTTGAGGTCACACCAAGGGAAATCTCAATGTAAATACTCTCTTTGGAATATTGCATGTCATTTTTCCTGATGCATAACCACTAAACTCTAAGCTTGTGACTCTCTCTTCAAATATGTGGTTCAAGTTATGAAATTTGGACAATAGGTCCCTCATACCCTGCCTTTGTGGACACGAAGTTAGAGATTTTATTGTGGGGTGAGGTGATAATATCCCACAACTTGTTTACAAATCCAAGGGGATATACTTGAAGTCCATGCCTTCCCATTTATTCTTAACACTACAAGGAAAATACTCTCTAGCGGAGGTTATAAAGGAGGTTTTTAGTGTTATAAAATTGTCAAAAATTGTCAAAAAACATTTGCTACAACATATGTTTATGGTTATGGAGGTTTTGGTGGAGCTTTTAATGGAAATTCAACACAAATAAAAAAACTGGGAGGCCAGAGGTTATTACGGATTTTTTTTTCATCGATGCGCTACTAAGGTTTCAACACATTGGTGTGTGTAATCTAGTCGGTGGCCCCGCGGCGGTTGAAGGTTCCTGCACAGGGCCGTCAAGGTATAAAACCGCACTAGGTGCAGTGTTGGTGATACAATGCACATGGCCATTCTAATTGATCTTTGGATTTGTGTGGTGCCCATAGGCTGTATCAACGCACTGGTACGTAGACTTATAGAAATGCACTGGTGAGCCATATTAGAAAAAAACACTGATATTTATAATTGGTATTGGTATTTGTGTGATGCCCATACGTCGTACAAATGCACCTCTGCGTAGTCTCACATAAAAGCATCGATGCGCAGTATCGCACAAACGCACCGATATTTTTAATTGGCTTTGGTATGTTTGCGGTGCCCATAGGTCGTAGAAATGCACCAGTGCGCTGCAGCATACAAATGCACTGGAGTATGGTAACTAACATGCACCGGTGTTCATTTTGTATTTTTCCAGAAACATCGACCTGTGATAGTGCAACTATTGTGATTTTTCTAAATTCATTATTCATCAAAAGTCGACACATCTTATAAAAATATTCATATTAATTAATTTTTTATTAATGCATTTGAATGTGATGTCTTGATTAATTTTTTATATCATATCATAATTATTGTGATTTTTTAAAATTCATTATTCATCAAAATTCGACACATATATATATCTTATAACGATATTGATATGAATTAAATTTTTATTAGCGCATTTGAGAAAAACAATGGAGAATGCAATAGCGACAATTGAGAACACAATAGAATAAATTAAAACATATTATATATATATATAAGACAGTCTTTGTCATACAAAATGGGACAGTTATTGGTATCCCTTTGTGTTTAAATTGGGACACTATGTCCATTACATTAAACAAAATGTCTGATTTCACAGACAAATATTTCAAAAAACACAACGCCTTGCTTTGATATTCAAACATAGCGATCATCATTCTTCACTTGAATTGTTGTCACTATTAGAGCTACTTCCATGGCTTGGGTTATTTTTAGGAATGTTTTGTTCACTGTGTTGATTTTTTTCTTCTTCTTCATCCTCCATCTACAAACATAAAAATAAACTGGAATGAGTGTATATACATTGGTGAGAAGAATGAAAATTGCAATATTAAATAATATATTACATCAATGTAAATCGAAAAGAAATGACGTACCATAGCAACAATTGACTCATAAACTATACACATTCTTTCAAAACCATGTACCATGCCATCTTTTAAAACTTCATCTGTTGGCGTAGTTCCATAATTTGTTTCCTGCAAGTTTTATACCCCATAACAAATCATATATTTAATATAAAAGAGTTTTTTGTTTTATTAATTATAGACAGAGCTAGGTAAAACAAGATCGATATATGCTTACAAATTCCACAATTAATTTCTGATATGCCAACATATACTCACAACCCATATTTAACCCAATTTCAATCAATTCATCTGATGGTTATTCTTTGTATTTTAGCACCTGTTTGAAGACATTCAATGATGATCTTTGCAAAACAACTTAAAAAATTTAAAAATGAAATCTAGTTAATTTGTTATAGGGAAGTAACAATTACTCACAAACTTAGATATCAACAGATTTTTCTTCCTTGTCGTCCTATTTTATGTGCAAAATGGGTTCCATTTTATTTTCTTTTATGCAAGAAAATACTTGAAAATTAATATTTAATGCTAAATTGTTTATTTATTGTACGTAATTATCAAAAAATTCAATAATTACATATTACATTTGAAGCACATTGTTGTTGATATGGCTCCTCCTGCGATGAAATTTTGTCCATTTCTTTGACCATCTCCTTGTATACCTTTTTGGACATTCCTACTGGCATATTTCTGATATCATCTCGTTCATCTCTTGATATTTTCATAATCTTCCTGAAAATGTAACATGACAATAAACTATTTAATTTTTATATTGATATATGAAAAGTAAATAAAACAAAAGTGATATTTATAAATAATTCTAGACAAACATTTAAAGGAATATTACTTTTTCATTCCTTTTTTTTTTGTTGTACATTTTGCCTATTAAAAGTCTGACATGTCTCATTAACCAATTCTCTAGAAAATATTCCTGTAGTTTAGATAAAATTTGGTTCTTGGAATCATTGGATTGATTTTTGTATTGTAAGTGGAAAGAACGTCTATACATTCATTCCACTATATCCCTCAAAATTTTGTAAAAGATTTTCCCCCTTTCGTTAACTTCCAGCACCACTCCAGATGAGCTAAGGAGAAATTCATTTTCATTTGCATGTTCTATTTTTTATCTTTTCTTAAAACAACATTCCTTTTATGAGTTGTTGGTCCCTATGGAAAATTAAACAGATGTGAATTAATAGATTGTTTGACACATGTTATCTAATAATTTTAAGTATATTATTAATTAAAATTAAAAAAAAATAAACTCGTATTGGATCGATAGTATTTTTTCATTCACCTGATTCATCCTTTTGCAATTTTTCCATCAAGCTTTTACACTCTTCTGGTCCTAGATCATAAATAATCTTATAGAGCCTTGTCATTTTGTCGCTCTGCATGATACACAATAAGAAATACATATTATTTAAACTTACATATAGTTCAAAAATAATATTTTTTGTAAATAATTTACAAAGAACTTGCCCTTTTTTATTTTCTTGATGTGTTATCAGTATTTTTGTTACTCAATCTCTTTTCAGTCATTTCTTTATCAATCCGAAACCTATACCATATCATTCATTAATATATTTATAAATAAATTATCAAATTTTCAGGTAAAAAATAAATCTCAAGAAACCTGTGTGCCTTTAATGATGTACGCACCGATGTTGGGGTGTGGGGGTCTTATAAACGCACTGCACAAATAGTATAATAGACCGTACGGTGCTCTATGTCAACAAGGAGCACTAGTGCGTTACCTATTAACCATCGGATCGATTAACACAGAGAAAATGATAAAAATAGTCCAGTGTTATTTTTTGTAGCATAAACACCCTGCACAAACAAGCGACCACCATACGGTGCTCTCTATCAACTAGGAGACCCAGTGCAGTGCGTTATATGTTACATGGTGCACCGATTAACACAATAAAACTTCCTTTTTCTGAAATAACACGTTCGCTGTGTGCCTTCATGAAATAGCTTGTTATCAATGCGACCCTCGTAACCTAGTGCATCGGTACCGTATTTTAGATATGGCACACTGATTAAAAATAAAAAATAAAAAAATATAACACGGTACTTGCGGGGTGTGCTGGGATAATACAGCATGTCGGTGCTCTAGGTTACTCAAGGCGCACTGATAAAAAAAACCCATTTTTTTTCAAAAATTCATGCAAGGGCCGACATCGATTGGGATCCGACTATGCAAGTCATCCCTTGGGTTGGATGTCAATCTAAAATGAAAATACCTAATTCTGAAATCATAGAAATAGGGAGAAGAAACGGAAAAAACAAAAAGAATGAAGGGTTTAGGGTAAAAATGGATTTTTATTTATTTTTGTTTCTGAAAATGAAAAACAAATTGAAATATTTTCTTACTTTGTAAAAAAACTGCAGAAAAAGTAAAAAAAAAAAACCAAATTTAATCACGAGATCGTTTGAAATTATATGCTGCAGGGTTTGAATCACCAGAGGTTTGGAATTTTGATTGTCTGAACACTTCTGTTTGAACGTATTTCGCTGCTCCACAGTGCTCTCGTGCTCTTTTGCTCCAAGTATGTCTCCTGCAAATATCTAGCGGAAAATTTTTGCAAAAATAGTGAAATAATGAAATGTGTTTAGTATTTAAAGAATTGTTTTATGAAAGTAGATTTTTGAAAATATTTTTCCGCCCATTTTTCAATTTACTGTTTTTTTTTTCACTTAAAGAAAATAGAGTTGCATTTTTTTTATTTGCGGTTATTTGTCACCAGTGCGTCACTTAATAGAACCGCACCGGTGCGTCCATTAATAACACGGCACTGGTGCACAGTAACTAAAATGCTCTGGTGCGGTTATCTTTACATTAGCACCGATTTGCTGTTAAGGCTCCAAAATTACTTTTAGGTGTGTGCACCAAAATTTAGTGAACTCCAACCATAGAAATTGAGAATCAGAATTTTGTTTATTCTTAATGGAAATATGCAATTAGAATTAGAATTTTGTTTATTCTTGAGAATTAGAATTAGAATTAGAATTGGATAATTTCTTGATAGAAATAACTATCCTTCCAATGCATTTTTTTATTGCAGGAGGAACCCACTGATTATGTGGAGAGAATGCAATGTGGGGCGTGTGAAGATGCAATACCACAGGGCCCAAGTGGGCAATCATGGCATGTGAACCTGTGCTATGCTAATATGTGGGTAGTTTTCACAAATGGTTGGGAAAGCTTTGTTTCTGAGAAGTTTATTGAAGTTGCATATATTTCACTTTTTAGACTTGTTAGAAATGTACATTTTGTTGTGAAAATATTTGGGCCATTTCTTTTCAAAACTACACCTCTTCTTCTTTCAGAAAAAGAAACTTGAACCTTTCCACAACCTGCAATAAGAAAAGGTGTCGGCAGGAGCCTCTGACATTCATATCTATTTCTCACATGCATATCAATTTATTTTTTTGAGCTCTCGAAGGAATTGATTATGGCCAATCTACTTCGCTGAGGAATCTGCCTGAATTCTCTTTGGCTTTACCGAAGGGTGTAGTTACTAACAGATATAGGATTGTAAGCTCCCTCCAACCCTCATTAAATTGCATAATATGGAATAGTGCTCAAGTATATGACAATAGTCTTCAGTCATATTCTCAAAATATATGGGTTCTTTGTTAAATGCATAGCTACACGATTCGGTCTTATCGCTGCTAGGAAAAATTCAACTAAATACCAATATGGTAGGGTCGGTGCTGCCTACTGTCCCATAAACCCATAAACCCCACAAAAAATCTCAAAAACCTTTTAATAAAATGCAAAATAGTCCAAAAATGTTTTTTTTTTGTATATTGCATTCTTGACACTCGAATTTTTCTAAAATTTGTTCATGCAATTAGCATCCATAAGAGGCAATGCAATGGTAATATACTCGAATTCCTGTAAAATCTGTTCAATGGAATTAGTATATGTGAAATGGTACATGTGTTATTAATTCATCAATATTTATACTTTTTAAAATGGGTTTTTATAAATAAGAGGACTTAATTACCTTATAACTTATAAGATTCTTTTTTTCGAAACATTATAATATGTATTTTGAATTAATGTTAAAATGAATATTTCACTTGATAATTTACAATTATGTTGATCTCAATAAAAATGGCGTACTGTATAATTTTTTTTTTTTTTGGTATATAAGATCATAATAAAATAATGATAATTCTAAAGTACATGAATTTATTTGCATTGTTTTCTAAAATATGATTATGTTACAAAATTTCATATTATTCTAGATTTCTTATTTTACAATTATTTACAATTTTACAAATTTACAAATTTTAATAAAATAATTTCACATTAATACAATTAAAATTTTACAAATATTTTACATACAATTACAATTAAAGTTACAATTACAATTACAATTTTACAATTTCACATACAATTAGAATTACAATTACAATTACAATTACAATTTTAGAATTTTACATACAATTACAAATTTTACAATTACAAACAGTAATACAATTAAAATTTTACAAATATTTTACATACAATTAGAATTAGAATTAGAATTTTACAAATATTTTACATACAATTACAATTAAAATTACCATTACAAATACAATTACAATTTTAGAATTTTAAAAACAATTAAAATTACAATTACAATTTTACAATTTGTCATATATACAATTACAATTAAAATTACAATTACAATCATTTTACAATAAATTAAATATTAGAATTACAATTAAAATTTTACAAATAGTTTACATACAAATACAGTTAAAATTACAATTACAAATACAAATACAATTTTACAATTTTACATGCAATTAAAATTAAAATCTCAATTACAATCATGACATAATATTTAATAAACATCATGGTCATTTAATATTAAATTAACTAATAAACATCACGATCATGATAACCATCATACAAACATCATATTTTATTAAGAAACACATTCAAATTCACTAACATCATCGTGATCATGATCATCTAACAAAACACAATTAGCATTGTATAACATCATCACAACACAAACATCAAATATAAATCTCATGTCAAATAACTCATGCTATCACATACACATCTATTTGCAAGCTGCACATTAAATGTACATATCTTACATGACCTAACAATATACACATCTTAATTAAAAATCTTTCGGGAAATCACATAAGAAATTTAGGAACCGACGCGTTTCGAACTACGCGTTTGGATGATGAACTATTGTTGGTAGTTCGAAACGCGTCGGTCCCTAAATTTCTTATGTGATTCCCCGGAATATTTTTAATTACAATGTTATGGATCACAGAAGCTTGCACTCTCAATATACACATCATGATGATCGCCAGCATGTAAATTAAGTACAACTGCAACATGAACATAAAATACATGGACCATATATATAACTGAATAATGTCCAAAATATACAATTTTAATATAAATGTCATGGATCAGCTGGTGGTACAACATCGATAGCAGTACTATTCGAGGCTTGCTCATTCAATGGTTCAGCCTTGACGGTCGATGGTCTAGCCTTCTCATGATCATGAGTACTGCTGGATGCTACAGGCTGCTGACTAGACATGGTCGATGGTCCAAACTTCTCTCCATGACGAATTTTTCTAATGGAGGCTGCTCATCTGGCGCGGTGCAAGGTGAACGATCATGAGATGATGAGTTGCTGCTCGCGGACTGTCGATCACGTGCTACATCTCGACCATGCCTATAACGTGCAACAGTCCTCCTCGGGCACGTAATGAAAGTTGTAGCTCCTACGACATGCCACATCAGGTTGTACATGTCACGCAGCATGCCTCTCCACATATGTAATAACCTACCATCGGCCTATATGTCTCTCATATTAGCGGGCCTGATGCCTGCCTCAAAAATCAATGTAGTGAGTTGGTCTCCCAACTCCATCCTGTATCTGCTATCAAGCCGATTGTGCCTAGAAAAAGGCGGTACCAGTGCACCAGTAGGAGCAGGTCTCTATACACCAACCTCCTGATGATCCTCGGCATCTGGCATGCCCTGAATGTCATCAGGATCCACACCTGGATCATTTGGTTGTGCCAGCATGTCCTCGCCATCAAAAGACCCTATGTCTGCAAAATATATACAAGTACACAGCAATAATTAGACAATTTCACTACACAATTTAATAAAAACAAGTTAAAGAACATGTTAGAATAAATTTAAATAAAATAGTAATATTATCTCTATCATCCGACGGCCCATCATCTGTGAAGAGGATGTTGGCACACCCTCACCAATACAATCTATTATAAGGACAGGGGACCATAATGAAGGGATGCAGCTCATCAACACTAGCTAGCAACTCCAGTGTATCATGCGATATTCTCATTGGAAACATAGTCTCGCCCCTCTTGGGCATCATCTGCCCCCACATGTGCATCCATGCCTCGAACATCATCCTACGAGGCTGTCGAACAAAAGTAGTCCTTATCTCTGGAAACCTCTCAAAAAATAAACAAAAAAGCTCTGAAACAAAAGGGAAGTTGACCCTCCCTTATGCATGAGCATGCCATCTATCTAAGGTTGTACAGAACTGTCAAAAAAAAATGGCAGACCACCTCACAAGTCATGGCTCATGTACTAAAGAATCAACATAATCTAGAAGTGAGCAACTAATGCGTTTCCCGTCACTGATGTTGTGTGAAATGGTCGAAATCAGAAGTGAGAGGCACCTCACCTCCTCACTACCAAATGCACCAATACATAACTGACCTCCGGAGACCTGAAAATCTGAAGGAGATAATATATCTGCGCTAATGTATCTCTGGGATTACACCAACTAACTCCCTGCTACATAGCCAACTGGAACCTCTGGGAACGAGGGAAAATCCACCCCTCTCCTTGATAGCCCTGTAATTAAATATATGTCCTTCTTAGTGAGTGTGTACCACTAGTTAGGACCAACCCAGAAAGCCTGTCGGTGGGCATTCCACCTGCAGATAAGATGTCTCAAAAACACACCATGGCCCTTTAGGGAAGTAGCTTCCTCATAGAACTTGAGGAAGCCTACCTACCTTAGGAGCCCCCGTGTAGCTGCTGTAATAGGGCGAGGGTACACATCTCTCTCCCTCTCTCATGTCTCCCCCAGGCAAACAATGTCATACTGCTCCGCATGTTGTTGTTGTTGTTCCCCCTCTTATCTCCTTTCATGTCTCTAAATGATTGAAATATTAAATACAATTTTTTATAAAATGAGACATGTATTTAGGAATATATATATATAAATTTTTTTGGAAAAAAACAAACAAAACAGTTGGTGTGCCACAAAAAACATTCATGCACCAGTTCCGGTGCGTCTTTTTTTTGTCGCGCACCGGTGGCAGTACACATAAAAATTTGTAGAGCACCATTGACTATGTACGGTGTCAGGAGTGCAGTGTGTTGACTAAACTCTAGGTCCAGGGGGCGTATAGTTAGGTCTGCGCACCAACCTCCTGACATCATTACATTGTCAATGGTGCGGTCTTTTACCAGGTCTCACCGTTGACCCTGTCGAAATGTGGAATGCGGTGCGCTGACAAAAATACCTGCCACAGGGCGTATATTTAAGTCAACACACTGCATTTCCACTATTCCACATGGAAAATGGTGCGGCCAAGTAAACGACCGCATCGCACTTCTTAAAAAAAAAAAAATAACACAGTGCACCTTTCGATACTACCCCAGAACCGATGTGGATATCGTTAGCACCGGTTGCAGTGCGACCTGTAAATTTATAGGAACCGGTGTGGATATCGTTAGCACCGGTTGCAGTGCGACCTGTAAATTGAGCGCACCGCGCGACAAATTTTTTTTCTTTTAAATGGTTAATTTTAAGGTTATTTGAAATTCTAATCTGCTAAAAAGATTAATTATGTAAAAACAAGAAAAATACCTGTACATTGCATCATCGAGGAGGCGTATTGGCTGTAGAATTTGCAAAAGAAAATTTGCCCACCGTTTTGAAAAATTCAAGTTGGAGATCGGTGGGCAATCCACAGCAGCAGTGAATGCAATGAGTGCAATGGGGGCACCGATGTCATGGTGGATCAGATAAGGATAAATTTCACTGGTGCTTGAGAGCTCTAGAGCACTGAGAAAAGTGAAAAATCTGGTTTTTTGGCCATAATTTTTTTTTTATTTAACCCTGTTCCGGTGCGCGGGGTTTTATAGGTGCACCAGTGCGGTTGATTAAGACCACATCGGGTGGTTTATGTCTTGGCACGGTGTTTTGTTACGCACCGGTGTAGAAGAGTTTTAAAGCACCGACGCACTACAGTAATAAGATGCACCGGAAAAGTGTGTACAAAGCATACGGTGTCCAGTGTACCAATGTTTTGTGCGCACTGGTGCTTTCTCTTTTTGAATGCACCGATGTGGTTTAGGATGGTAAGTGCACCGAACAAAAAACATTTCAAAAAACCTCCACCTGCCCACCTCCTCTAGTAACCTCCACTAGAAACGGATGTGTGGGGTATTTTTCTAAGGAGTTCCTCAAAAATATCCATTAGAGGGTCTTTTCCTTGTAGTAAAATTTCCAAATTCCCATCAATATAAGTGAAACTATTCTTATTCTTAACCAAGAAAAGCTTTAAACTAGATGCAATCCTCTTGTAATGGATTGAAATATTGGGGAGAAATTTATGGATTTGGAAAACATAGACATATTGAAAGTATCAGTAGAATTAATTAGACACTCTAGAGGGAAAGGGGAGAGATATTGTCCAATCTAAATTTTTATTTATAGGTTATATATATGACTTTTAGAGTACATGGTGACCCGCAATTCCTATACTAATAAATCTAATAATTTAATATCTAATTGGATGAATATCTCCTCTTGAACACTTCATATTGGATAAAATCCTACCTCGAGTTGAGTACTAGGATATGACCATGTAATTTTTCAATTCCATAAATGTGCTTGGCATGATCATTTGGTCCCTCAAGTACTATAGAGTTCATCTTGCCTTTAAAAATACATAATACATGAGAGATACCTAGATTAATTTGGGTCAATTCATTTTTTGTTATTTATGACATTTTGGGTCTCAAATAATTTGATTTATGTGAGGCTAATGTTACTAACTCCTAAGAAAAGGAGTGCAAGGGGATTTTCCACTAGGGATATGTAGTTGAGAGATCCTACATGAGGTCGAGAAAAAGGAGCCAAGTTTCATATCATTGGGTACACAGGGACATGAAAATAGCATCACACTAACACATTGATGTATGTGCACATGGGAATGGAGGCACTAAACTAGAAAGGAAGAAAAATGTCATTTATATATTAGAAATCTTTGAATACCTATGAAAGTGTTTATTGTGCACATGTCTAATAAAGTGGCAAGATTTCATTCACCGAGGGAAGAAGATACAAAGTGGGTTGGTGTTGGGTGTAAAATGACATGGCATGTGTTGATGACACATTACAATAGTGATGAGTTAGATTTGGTGCATCGAAGGTGGAAGAGAAGAATGTTTCCTAAGAATTTTGATGGGAAACACATTTCTAGTCATACAAATGGATGAATTCCATTGGCACAATCGATTCTAAGTGATAGTGGACCTCCCAACTAGAATAAATATGCATACCCTACATATGGATGATAAAACAATATTAAAGTTTTTATTTTCAAAAAATAGTATTGTAAATAGTATAGGACGATCTAACAATGGGATCATCTCTAACCATACATGTGAATTCCTAGAGAATAATAAAAAAAATACCTCATTGGAGATAATTGATATGCAAGAATATGAACACTCTGATAAAAGTTTTTTTCGTCCATACACATGGACAAATAGTGAGAAGTCAAAGATAAGGGAGTCAAGAGATCGAAATTTAAAGTGGAAAATAAACATCCATTAGCAAGATCTCCTCGACCATTGATGTGCATGGTTCGTGAATATTTGGTAAAAATAAGTTATCATAGGGTGAATCATGATTGATGAGAGATCCAAGAAAGGAAACTATGTTAAGCCTAGATGTGGAAAATCAAAGTCATAATTGGGAGGATCTCGAGTTGGACTAAGAGAAAGGTTCATAAACAAAGAAGAGTCACTAGAGTCATAAATGGATAGATAATGAATCAGTAGATATGAAGTTAAAGTGACTTGTTGACTTGTGTTGCTTCTACATTAGATTAGTCAGAGTCAATAATAGGCAAATATGGAGCAATTATGTGGAGGTTACTTATGAACATATTAAAAAATTCAAATACTAAGATCTTTTTTATAAGTTCAAAAATAAAATAGAAACCAAAAAGAAAAATTAATACTTTATAAAATGAAAATGTGGCATACTTTTCTTGGATCTAGTGAGGCTTCAACACAATGTAGAAAGTGAAGGTTCGATCAACAAGTTTAGATAGCTATGTTGTGGAAGGGAATGTGAAACAAGCTAATCTTAGATTTCCATATTATCCTCACATGGGTTAGATTAATTTATGTTTGGATGGGTTTAGAAAAGGATTCCAAGGGGACATTGGAAAAAACATGCTAAGATAGGTAGATTCACAAAAGGATGTAGGGTTGTAATTTTAGACATAAATTAAGTGCCAAGAGTGCAATCAATGATTTAAGGGAGGAGTAGTAGGCCTTCTCTAGGATTACTTGCGAACTATATTGAAGTAGATCTTGAGTGATATAAGTCAATTCTCTTCTAAAACTCAGAGAATTTTACAATTGCAATAAATAATATTAGCGATAAGGTGAAATCCAAAATGACTGTTCTTAGATTTGGAATATATTATTTATTCAATAACACCCTCTGAGAGTTATCATAACTAATCAAGAATATTTATTCTCTCATCCAAACTTCTTGTGTTGATTTTAGTTGATGTTTCAAGGAGTTTCTACTAATAATGTGCTAGGTCCCTGTAATTTTTCAGATTGGTAAGACCAAATGAACAAGGGTAACATCAAACCAACCTTGGAGTCCTAGGACCTGGCCTTCCTGGACTCAGAGAGGGCTCTCTCTATATTTGTATAAAATATATAACTTGATTGATTTAGGATGTTGATTTTAGGCTAGTTAAACTTATAGGGAGTGTTTGTTTTGTTTTGTTTTGTTTGGTTGCTTGTTAAGAAGAATAGAGAGATTAAGATAAATTCAAACCATTGGGCTATGGAGTCTGCGAAAGGTTTGAAAAGTATAACAACAAATCAAGGGTGTTTCATAGGGAAAGTTAGCAAAGCCAAATGGATCTTAATAGCTTATGTGGGTGTGAAATGAACATTAGGTTGTGAGTTTAGTAGCTTAAAGGGAAATTAAGAATCCTTTAACATGTACTAGAACAAGAAGATTCTTTAAGATTACTACTTTTAAGAAAGAACCAAAGGACAGGGCATACCATAAACTTCTTTGGCCAGACTTCACCAAGTAAACTTTAAGACAACAATACAACAAACCCTAGAGAGCAGGGAACTCCTAAATTCTCTAGCTATTCACTTTCAGAGAAAGAAAACATTTAAGATAACATTTCAGTAATGATTGAAGAGCAAGGAACTCCTAAAATTATTCAAACAGGCTTCAAAGACCTTTAAAGTGATTTTTCAAGATAGACCAAAGGACAAGGAAAACCATAAAATTCTTTAGCCAAAACCCTAGTAAGTAAACTTCAAAGAAAGCCTTAAGAACAACATTTCAAGTAGAACCAAAGGGCAGGGAAAACCATAAACTTCTTTAGCCAAACTCTAGTAATTTAATCTCAAGGAAACAAACTAGGTGGAAATGGAGAGCAGGGAAATCCTAAGTTCTCCAATAAAACCCAGCAGAGGAAAATCATTTAAATAACAGAAAGTAGACAGAATTAACGTGCCTCTAAACAACATATCTTAATCTAAATTTTCTACTCTGTTATAAGAGAAATTGATGGAAAAAGTGGAAAACAAAAGGAAACAATAACAAGATTAGAATAACATCTCCATTTAACCAAGTTCATGAATCCTGTGAATATGCTTGTTGAATTGATATCCAGTCCAAAACACTTACAAAGTTTCAAAGTCAACTTCTTTAAAACTCAAATTCTATGAGGTATTCAACTCAACAACCAACCAACCAAAAAACATGAAGCATCCATGTAGTATTTATTTTCAAAATGAGGAGGTGATCCTAAGCTAGGGTTTCAAATGTTATTTATTACAAATTTAATGCATTTTGACCTTTGAGACCATGCAAGGCCCAAGGGAAAATATCTAGGACTCATTCATTGTAATAAAAACTCCTAACATAACTTCTGAGCTAACTTTGGAATATGCTTGAACTTAAGGCTTCTTAAAAACTTTTAAAATAACTCCTTGTAAGGGCATAGCTCCAAGGTATAGGGGCGCAGCGCCAGTGCAAATGTTCAGTGCCAAGGTAGAAAAAATGGTCTATCTTGCAGACAATATTTGGAGGCCTTCGCGATGTCCAAATGAGCTCCATGATAGCTGATTGGAAATCCCTTTGAGTCTAGTTTCCAAATATGCCTCCAGTTTCCAAAATGGTGCTTGTCTTCTCTATTAAAAAACACTTCTCCCAAGACTGGTAAACGCGTAGCGCTAGTGCCAAAAAGAGGGCAGAAAGGTGATTTTTTGGTAGTTTTTGGCCTTTTGTAGGGACCATTTTTGCTCCAAATCTCCTGAAACATTCTGAGGTTGATGTAATTTTCATTAGGAAAATGAATATGCTGACCTTTTTCCATTTTTATCGCCCAAAAAATAGCTTAGCACCAGTGGCGCGCGTGTTTGGCCATTTTTTTGCATGTCAAACTGTTAAAAATTCAAAATGTGCACAAAAGTGCCAAAATTAGAATTTTGCTTGCTGATCAAGAGGTTATAGGCATGGTGAGACACCTCATCAAGAATATTCAACTTCTCCTTCTCTTTTGACTCGATTAGGTTTTCCTTCAATTTGTTCTTCAACTGCCTAATCTTGGCATCTTTCTCTTGGATGATCAGTCTTGAGTTGTCATGGTCACCTAGGTCATCGAGGTCCAGGTTTGCTTGTTTGAACCACCTCTTTCCCACACTAGGTATCCCTGTAGCAACTGCAATGTCATTGGTGGACATCTCAAATGTAACTCTAGCAATATTGACCTACTTGTCATGTAAATTGATGATGAATAGTCTTGTTAACTTCGGGTGATTTTGGACTTGCTGCACTCTCTCACAAAACTCAAATCATCCCACATTATTAAAGCAAGAAAAAGTGAGAGGAGAGGGCATGAGTTACCTTGTGGTGATGGGTTTCAAATATTTTTATTTTCCCTCCCTTATGTTCATTTCTCCTTGGAATTTGTTCCTCACCAACAATGCCACTGTTTTCGTCCATTGACATCTTCAAATTCTGATTTGGAAACCCTAGGATGCAAGTGAAATGAAATGAGGGGAAGGGGATGAGATGAATAGATTGAAAGGTGAAAGGAAAGAGTGATTAGGGAAGGGAATGAGTGAAATGGAATGTATTTAGGGAGAAACTAGATCAATGAAATCCCTAAATCAATGAAAATACCTTGTTTATGACTGATATTTCTTTTAGGAAGATGAAACAAGGGTATAAATAGTGATCATAGGCTTGTAATTAGGGTTTCATTAGGGTTTCCATTTAAATTAATTTAAGAATGACCAAATAGCTTAAAATCAAGGTTAAAATATTTAATTACTGATTTGAGGGTTGTTTGGAAGACTATAGTAAAGTTTGGAGAAGTTTAGAACTTGTTTAGGTTCATAGATCACTCCACAACCTTCTCTGGCTAGGCGCACAGCGCCACTGGAAAGCACGCAGTGCCTATGTAAGGGCATAATTCCAAGCATTAGGCACACATCACCTTCGAAAATCTCTTTGAAAATTAATGAAAAGGGCGTAGCGCCGGTGCAAACGCGCAGCGCCAAGGAGGCAACATCTTCTAAACGTGCAGTGCCATTCGTACACCCTTTTGCAAAAAACTTTTGGAGGATTTCCTAGTGTCCAAATTGGGCCCAAGATAGCTCATTGGAAATATTATCCTATCAAAGTTCCAAATATACCTTTGGTTTTATTTTTTGAGTTCATTTTCCTTGTAACAAGTTGATTTTACCAATACTGGTCAAAATGTGCTGAATGAGGGTGCAGAAATGCACAGTGATGGTGCAGGAAACTTTTGGAGGCCTTCCTCAACTCCCAATTGAGATCATGATAAATCATTGGAAATCTCTCTCTATCTATTTATAGTTTGACTCATCAAGCAAGTCATTTGGACACTCCAGCTATGAGGAAACTTGATTTTCCCAAGGTCACTCCAGAAGTGCAACAAACTTATTGTAGCACCTTTAAATTTAACATTTCTCCCAAACCATGATACCTATGTAAAATATAAAGGAGTTTTTTCTTCCTTCACCTATTATTTACAAACATCTCTCTTTTTTGGTTCAGAAACACAATTTGAAGCAAAACAGGCCTTGTGTTGGGAAAATGATTTGTCCCTTAGAATGATTTCTTGGAAAACGATGGAGGCATGATTTTTATGAGTTGGTATGACTTCATACTTTATCAAATGACCTCCTTTATTCCTTCTCTTCTTTGATGTCTCTGATTCCATAGAAAACCCTAGCTCACTGGAAGAGGAAATTAGGGTTTGGTGTAGACAAAACAGGGGATTTAGGATTGCCTTGTAGAGGGAGGGGAATGAAGGGGTTAAGGGTTGTATAAATTCTTGGGGAAATTTTTGGGAATAGGAATGGATGTTAGAGATTAGGAGAAAGTGGAATTTCAAGGATTGAGTGAGGTTAAGGGGTCAAAAAGGGAAAAACACAGGCCTAGTCTCGAAAAGGTGTCAAATTGTAGCAATAGGCTAGGGCTTGCGGAAAAATGATGATTTTGAGGGATAGGAGTGATGGGAAGTTTTTAGGAAGGTACATTAAGGATAGGGGAAGGTGTAAGAGCATCAGGATACAAGTCTTGTTGACCATTTAGCCATGGAAGTCATGAACCAATAAGAATGCCCTCAAAACCCTAGGAGAGGGAAATGAGCTTTCCAAGCACAATTAAGAGACAAATATGGTAAACAAAAATCCACTTATTTGGAAATGATAGCTTTAGAATATGAAATTGTTGAAGACCTTTGACTATTACTACTCCTTCAAAAGATGAATTTTATGGTGAAATGACAAATTTTCATGATTTTGACCCTATGACCTAATGGGACTGATTTTTGACCTGACTTTTGAATGAGACTTTCACCTTTGACTTTAAAGACTTCCAAGTGAACAGAGTATTTCCAAAAGTATTGTTATGCTCAAGGGGATATGGGAATGAGTTATCAACAAGAAATCTTAGAGGGAGGATGGAGTTTATTGACAAGGGAAAATGGGGAACTGAGGTTTTATTTAGGAAAGAAGGATGAAAATGAGAGGTATAAACCCATAAGGAGTCTTTTAAGAGCAACGGGGTGACTTTGAGATGGAAAAATGATAGATAGGGAAAAATGTTTTATGAAGATGATGAAGGCAATGAGATTTTTGAAACTCAATATATTCAAGGAATATTGTTTTCAAAAAACTATAACCATTCTATAGTCATCCAAATATAGTGAAAAATATTGATGACTAACAGTGGTCCACTTGGGGAGGGTAGCTCCTTAAGGAGGTGTCAAGAACCTCAGAGTTCAGATCTCTAGAATTTCTAGATCAGTGCCTCACTTGTACTTAGCAGATTCCTCTTTCTTCAATTGTTGATTTGTTGTTGTTGTTGGAAGTTGTGATATTTTAAGATCTGAAATCATGCCTTGCTGCAACTCAACTCTACCCACCCATCATACTTTTCCTAGCATTTTTTACTCATTTGGGTGCATCTAGACTAGAAAATCATGCACATCATTTTTCTTTTGAAATCACAAACTATCTAATTCTACCCTTATATCATCCAAAGGCTTAGATTAGACTGATGAGCTCTTTTATTCTCTACCTAATCTACTTATCTGTTAAGATTAAACAGTTTGATAGATTTTCATTCTCTAATCTATCAACATAAAATATAAAATATGACCAAATCAAGGCTAAGCAGTTTGATTTGTCATGGGTTGTGGCATTTTGGGCAAGCTGCACACAGATTTTATTTTTGCAAAAGTAAAACTAGAAACTTTAGCGCGATAATTTAAAATTTTTCATTCATCCCTCTCTTTTCTCTTTGGTTCAAATTTGAACTTTGGTAACCAATATCTTTTCATAACCTTGTCTACTGATAAGCCAAGTTTAAACAATTTTCCAAATCTTGATTTACTAACTTATCAACAGAAATTTAAAACTTGTTGAATCATGATTAGGTTGTATGACAGAACATAACTTCCTTTTCCAAATTAGTGGCATTTAGACTTGCACACTTTCACAAACATTCTTTTTTGGTATGGGGCTTACCTCTTCTTTTTATCTGCCCTATTTTCTCCTTTTTATTCTTTTTCTTTCTTTTTGTCAAAACAATCTGAAACTGAAACTGGAAAGATGCTCATAGTGTTGAGCTTATTTTCACCTATATATCCTAATATAACTTTTAGATGATATATACATTAGGTGAACTCTCTTTTCAAATACAGGCAATCAAGTAAGTGACTACATGATTCATTTTCATTCAGCTCTTTAGGTATACTAAAAAAACAAAAAGGCCACTCCCATCTTTCTTGTTTTTGAACAGCAGTGCTTAAAATTTCCTTTAAACCCTGCATCAAATTGCTCCTAGCGTATTTTAATCCCTTTTTAAATGTCTCTAAGAAACCAGCAAAAGGATCGCTAAATAATACCTGGCTATGAGGATTTAAACCATGGGCTTCACCCAAGACTACTTCTTGTTCCATTTGGTTGTGCTTGGGATGCTTTTGAGAAAGGCACCCCATCTCTTCCTCATGATCATCTGACTTGGTAGCCTCATTACATACTACTGTGCTGTCTTTAAAAAAAACTGATATACTTTGATTGAATGGGTTGAATTATGTGTGAAGGTACTTATCATAAGAATTCTCTGAAAATAGGTCTTTGAGAAAATGCATCAGTGGATAGGTCAGTAGTGGAATAAATAGAAATATCTTTTTTTACTTAAAAAATTGGAGGTTGGTTGTATGTTTAGGATCTAATTTATTTCTTTTTTGATCGAAGGAGGAGGCATTCTCTATTTTCTTTGGATAGAACCATAGCTGCTCTCTTTCTCTTGTGAAGACTGATCATATGGCTAAATGTCCTCTTGAGCCTCACAAAAAAGAACAGATGAATCATCCTTGGTATATTCATAGGGATCTTGTGTATTTTATTTTATTTCCTTATTATCTTCCTTCTCAACCAATTTGTCTTGATTGTCAAAATATTCATCTTGAGCATGAGATTCATGAATTGCCTCTGATAGATCCTCTAGGTGCCAATTTATTTTTATAATCTGAAATGAATCAAAACATAAGGGTAGAGATTCTAAATGTGTTGACTCCTCCTATATTTCAGATTTTGTGATCTCGAGATGACTTAGGGGGAGAAATTCTGGATCTGAAAAAGGGTTTGTATCATCCATCTCATCCCTGATCGATTCCCTAGAGTATTCATCCTTGTTTCTATTTGCAACCTACTTTCAATGCTATTTAATAGGGAAGCATAAGATGTAGGAAGGGAACTTAGTCTTTCTTGAAATTTTTTTGCATTTTCTTCTTTGCAATCTTGCTTAGTATGCACATTTTGATTGTTATCTTTGCACTATAATGACTGGACTTGTTCTTCCTAAGAAAATAGTACTGGATGTTTTGAATATTCTACTCCAACCTCAACATTGTACTCTTCCTCTTTCCTCCTGCTAATCATATGCATTTCTTTCTTAACTGTGTTTGTCAACATCTCTAACTTTATCTCTGAATATATCAGTTTCTCTTTATCTACTTTGTCCTTCTCTATTGCTCTTAGATTTGCCTCCCTGTTCAGTACGTTGGCTTCCACATCAACTGCCATCCTTTTCATTTCCTCCAGGGTTGAAGGGTTCCTTTATCTTATCTTTAATGCCATCTCTGGGTCAAAGGCATCTAGGTAGTGCAAGAGATCCCACCCTGGGGGTGACTTTATCATAGCAGGTATTGCACGGTATACTTTATTGAACCTAGTTGAAAAGTGTTGTAATGTCTCCCCTGGTTGTATTTTTAGATGGTTATACTCTTCCATGATGAAAAAAAACATTTCCTAGGACCACCCACCTATCTAGGAAGACTTTAGTGAATTGATGAAAATTGCTAATGCTTGAAGCTGGAAGACCTTTGAACCAACTTTTAAGTTTTCCTTGCAATGACAGAGAAAAAATTCTGATACGCACCTCACCCTCTTCTACCTCAAACAAATCAAAGAGGTCCTTAATATTTCGAATTTGCTTTTCAGCGGTGGCTTTTGATTTTTCTCCATCAAATTTGCAGAGTTTTTTTATACAATTTGCAGGGAGGTCATGGAGGATAGTAGGCAAAACCAGAGGCTTGTATCTGTCCAGAATTTTTACAGGTATAGGCAATACGTAAGGAGGCTTATAACCATTTTATATTTTAGCAAGAGTAGGTGAGATAGTATGAGGCTCATGTTTTCCTAGGTTCTTCACAAGTGCATCAGGAATGTGCACAGGGGTATAAGTATGTACAGGGTCTGCAATTTGGGGTTTAGCCTTTTGAAGCTCATGAACTTTCCAATGATCAATGTAAACCTCAGTAGTATATTCTTGGTCAGGCTTAAATTAATATAGAGAATAGTTACAGATATAAATAATGATCTCTTGGATCTAATTTGGGCTTGCATACCCTCTCTTTCCAGGCTGACCAGTCTTGTTTCAGGTTCTTCCTCTAGTGGAGTCTTTGTATAGAACTGATTTCAATTTGGATTCGCCAGGCCAATGATTTCAAATTCCTCGAGGTTTTATGTTGTCCACCATCAACAATTGGATACCAACCTTGAGATATTTGGGTTTTCTAAGTTCTTTATATAACACCAAGATTTTCATCGATTGTTTATTTCCCCAATGGAGTCGCCATTATGTTAGGTCCCTGTAATTTTTCAGATTGGTAAGACCAAATGAACAAGGGTAACATAAAACCAACTTTGGAGTCCTAGAACCTAACCTTCCTAGACTCAGAGAGGGCTCTCTCTATGTTTGTGTAAAAGATATAACTTGATTGATTTAGGATGTTGATTTTAGGCTAGTTAAAATGATAGGGATTGTTTGTTTTGTTTTGTTTTGTTTGGTTGCTTGTTAAGAAGAACATATAGAGTAAGAGAAATTCAAACCTTGGGCTATGGAGTCTGTGAAAGGTTTGAATATTATAACAAAAAATCAACGGTGTTTCATAGGGCAAGTGAACAAATCCAAATGGATTTTAATAGCTTATGTGGGTGTGAAATGAACATTAAGTTGCGAGTTTAGTAGCTTAAAGGGAAATTGTGAATCCTTTAACATGTAATATAACAAGAAGAGTCTTTAATATTACTATTTTTAAGAAAGAACCAAAGGACAGGGCATACCATAAACTTCTTTGGCCAGACTTCACCAAGTAAAATTTAAGACAACAATCCAGCAAACCCTAGAGAGTAGGGAACACCTAAATTCTCTAGCTATTCACTTTCAGAGAAAGAAAACATTTAAGATAACATTTCAATAATGATTGAAGAGAAGGGAACTCCTAAAATTCTTCAATCAGACTTCAAATACCTTTAAAGTGACTTTTCAAGATAGACCAAAGGACAGGGAAAGCCATAAAATTCTTTATCCAAAACCCTAGTAAGTAAAATTCAAAGAATGCCTTAAGAACAACATTTCAAGAAGAACCAGAGGACATGGAAAAACATAAACTTATCTAGCCAAAGTATAGTAAGTTAATCTCAAGGAAACAAACTAGGTGTAAATGGAGAGCAGGGAATTCCTAAGTTCTCCAATCAAACCCAGCAGATGAAAATCATTTAAACAACATAAATCAGACAGAATTAAGGTGCCTCTAAACAACATATCTTAATCTAAATTTTCTTCTCTGTTATAAGAGAAATTGATGCACAAAGTGAAAAACAAAATGAAACAATAAAAATATTAGAATAACATCACCATTTAACCAAGTTAATGATTCCTATGAATATTCTTATTCCATTGATATCCAGTCCAAAACACTTACAAAGCTTCAAAGCCAACTTCTTTACAACTCAAAGTCTATGAGGTATTCAGCTCAACAACCAACCAACCAAAAAACATGAAGCATCCATGCAGTATTTATCTGAAAATGAGGAGGTGATCCTAAGCTAGGGTTTCAAATGTTTTTTATTACAAAGTTAATGCATTTTGACCTTTAAGACCATGCAAGGCCCAAGGAAAAATATCTCAGACTCATTCATTGTAATAATAACTCCTAACATAACTTCTAAGCTAACATTGGAATATGTTTAACTTTAAGGCTTCTCAAAAGCTCTTACAATAACTCTTGGTAAGGGCGCAACTCCAAGGTAGAGGGGCACAATGCCAGTACAAATGCACAGCACTAAGGCAGAAAAATGACCTGTCGTGTAGCCAATATTTGGAGGCCTTCCTGATATCCAAATGAGCTCCATGATAGCTCATTGGAAATATATTTGAGTCTAGTTTCGAAATATGCCTCCAGTTTCCAAAATGGTGTCTGTCTTATTTTTCAAAAATCACTTCTCCCAAGACTGATAAACGCGTAGCGCTAGTGCCAAAAAGAGGGCAGAAAGGTGAATTTTTGGTAGTTTTTGGCCTTTTTTAGGGACCCATTTTGCTCCAAATATCTTGAAACTTTCTGAGGTTGATGTACTTGTCATTAGGAACATGAATATGTTGACCTTTTTCGATTTGGATGGCCCAAAAAAGAGTGCAGTGTCAGTGGCGCTGCGCGTTTGGCAATTTTCTGCATGTCAAACTGTCAAAAATTCAAAATGTGCACAAAAGTGCCAAAATTCAAATTTTTCT
This sequence comes from Pinus albicaulis, assembly GCA_034641835.2. Lineage (NCBI taxonomy): Eukaryota > Viridiplantae > Streptophyta > Pinopsida > Pinales > Pinaceae > Pinus > Pinus albicaulis. Next base: position 826,580,085 of record CM076575.1, read on the forward strand.
TGCTAATCAAGAGGTTAGAGGCATGGTGAGACACCTCAACAAGAATATTCAACTTCTCCTTCTCTTTTGTCTCGGTTAGGGTTTCCTTCAATTTTTTCTTCAGCTTCTTGATCTTGGCATCTTTCTCTTGGATGATCAGTCTTGAGTTGAACCACCTCTTTCCCACACTAGGTATCCCTGTAGCAGCTGCAGTGGCATTGGTGGACATCTCAAATGTAACTCCAGCAAGATTGACCTGCTTGTCATATAAATTGATGATGAATAGTCTTGTTAACTATGGGTGATTTTGGACTTGCTGCACTCTCTCACAAAACTCAAAGAAACCCACATGCTTAAAGCAAGAAACAGTTAGAGGAGAGGGCATGAGTTCCCTTGTGGTGATGGGTTTCAAATCTATTTATTTTCCCTCCCTTGTGTTCATTTCTCCTTGGAATTTTTTCCTCACCAACAATGCCATTTATTTCTTCCTCTGACATCTTCAAATTATGATTTGGAAACCCTAGGATGCAAGTGAAACGAAATGAGGGGAAGGGGATGATATGACTAGCTTGATAGGTGAAAGGAATGAGTGATTAGTGAAGGTATTGAGTGTGAGGGAACGAAATTAGTGAAAGGGAATGTATGTAGGGACAAAATAGATCAATGAAATCCCTTAATCAATGAAAATACCTTGTTTATGACTGATATTTCTTTTAGGTACATGAAACAAGGGTATAAATAGTGATCACGGGCTTGTAATTAGGGTTTCATTAGGGTTTCCATTTCAATTCATTTAAGAATTACCAAATAGCTTAAAATCAAGGTTAAAATATGTACTTACTTCTTTGAGGGTTGTTTGGAAGACTTTAGTAAAGTTTGGAGAAGTTTAGAACTTGTTTAGGTTCATAGATCACTCCACATCCTTCTCTGGCTAGGCACGCAACACCTCTGCAAGGGCACAGCGCCAAGCTACAAGCATGCAATTCTATCAAAAATCTTGTTGAAAACTATTGGCAAGGGTGTAGCACCAATATCCAGGTGTGCAGCGTCGGTGCAAATGCGCAGCGCCAAGGAGGCAGCATCTTCTAAAAGCACAACGCCATTCCTGCACCTTTTTGCAGACAAATTTTGAAGGCCTTCCCAGTGTCAAAATTGGGCCCAGGATATCTTGTTCGAAATATTATCCTGTATACTTTCCAAATATACCTTTTGTTTTCTCTTTGGATTTTATTTGGCCTATCAAAAGTCGATTTTCCCAAGACTAGCGAAAATTTGCTTAATGAGGGTGCAAAAATACAGAGTGCTGGTGCAGGAAACTTTTGGAGGCCTTTCTCAACTCCAAATTGAGCTCATGATAGCTCATTGGAAATATATCTCTATCTAGTTATCATTTGACTCATCAAGTAAGTCATTTGGAAACTCCAGATATGAGAAACCTGGATTTTCCCAAGGTCCCTCTAGAAGTGCACCAAACCTATTGTAGCACCTGTAAATTTAACATTTCTCCCAAACCATTATACCTATGTAAAATATTTGATTTTTTTCTTCCTTGACCTATGATTGACACAAACCTCTCTCATGTTTGTCAAATTCATCTTTTTTAATTCAGAAACACAATTTGAAGCGAAATTGGCCTTGTGTGTGGCAAATGATTTGTCCCTTAGAATGATTTCTTGGAAAATGATAGAGGAATGATTTTTATGAGTTGGTATGACTTCATACTTGCTGAAATGACTTCCCTTATGATTTCTCTTCTCTGATGTCTCTGATTCCATAGCAAATCCTAGCTCACTGGAAGAGGAAATTAGGGTTTGGTTTAGGCAAAACAGGGGGTTTAGGATTGCCTTGTAGAGGGAGGGGAATGAAGGGGTTAAGGGTTGTATAAATTCTTGGAAAAATTTTTGGGAATAGGGATGGATGTTAGAGAGTAGGAGAAAGTGGAATTTCAAGGATTGAGTGAGGGGAAGGGGTCCAAAAGGGAAAAACACAGGCCTTGTCTTGAAAAGGTGTCAAATTGTAGCAATAGGCTAGGCCTTGTAGAAAAATGATGATTTTGAGGGATAGGAGTGATGGGAAGTGTTTAGGAAGGTATATTAAGGATAGGGGAAGGTTTAAGAGCATCAGGATACAAGTCTTGTTGACTATTTAACCATGGAAGTCATGAAACCAATAAGAATGCCCTCAAAACCCTAGGAGAGGGAAATGGGCTTTCCAAGCACAAATGAGAGACAAATATGGTAAACACAAAGCCACTTATTTGGAAATGATAGTTTTATAATCTGAAATTTTTGAAGACTTTTGACTATTAGTACTTCTTCAAAAGATGAATTTGATGTGAAATGACCAATTGTCATGATTTTGACCCTATAACCTAATGGGGCTGCTTTTTGGCTTGACTTTTGAATGAGACTTTGACCTTTGACTTTAAAGACTTCCAAGTGAACAGAGAATGTCCAAAAGTGTTGTTATGCTCAAGGGGACATGGGAATGAGTTATCAACAAGAAATCTTAGAGGGAGGATGGAGTTTATTGACAGGGGAAAATGGGGAAATGAGGTTTTAGGTAGGAAAGAAGGATGAAAATGAGAGGTATAAACCCATAATGAGTCTTTTAAGAGCAACAGGGCGACTTTGATATGGAAAACTAATAGATAGGGGAAAAGGTTTTATTAAGATAATGAAGGTAGTGAGATTTCTAAAACTCAAGATATTCTAGGAATATTGTTTTAAGAAAACTATAATCATTCTATAGTCATCCAAATATAGTGAAAAATACTGATGACTAACATAATGGAGGTTAAATTTGACAAGTAATTGCCCTTTTTTCATTCCCTTGCCCTTTGGTAGGTAATTTATATTATAACACTTTCCTTATATTTCCTAGTATTTATATTATTAAGCTAATAATATTTAGTTTTATATCATCTACATATTGTGACTATTTAAATATTCTACTTCTATAGTCATTGCAGTAAGTGCTAATCTAGTTCTATGACTATGTTAGAAAATTGTAGAATCATATCGTGCATCAAATTGTTAGATAATTTATATTTTACTATTTATCAATCAATTTCCAATGTTTTTATATCAAAGCTAATCATGTATGCACTCAAACCATATGCATATGTAAATTTTTTAGTGTTAAAACATTTGGATAAAACGGAAAATCCAAGGATGCATTTTGTACATAAACGACATGACAATGTTCAAGTAGACCATCCCACATATCAATTAGGGCAAAGACCTCACACATTGATAGCATATATTGAAACAGGTGTACTTTCACATCAATCCTGAGAATATCTCTTTGCACATTGGATCATGTGCCAAGATGGCACCTCGGTTTTGTAGAACTTTTCTTGAAATTGGCAACCAGAAGGGATTCTAATTTAATTTTTCCTTAATTAAATTAGAAGGAAATTGTAATTCCACATCCCATGACAACTTGTACAAATTAAATAAGTCAATAATACTTAGTTAGTTCATTCCGTTCGTGTTGGGGGTCAAACTGGAGACATGTATAGTTCACTCTAAGTTTTAAGGGGTCTAATTATAGTTTACTTAGAGTTGTAATTGTTTAACTTGATTACTTGAGTTAAAATTAGTTTAACTAGTTCTAACTAGTAGATTAGCTCCTGAGAGGTTGAGTGAATTAAATATGATTTAATTCGCATGCATTGATCAATCAAATTTTTGATAATTCACTATAAATAGCTATTGCATGTTAGTTCTAAGGAAGACTAGGTTTATAATGTAGTTAAAGGAAAGAGATATATTAGTTGTATAATTAGAAAATTGTATAGGTGATGGATGAGGTCAAGAGGGCGCCTTAGATGAATTACGCAATAAATTATTTGGAATTTCCTAATTAATAGGGACTGATTAATAGGAATGCGTAAGCAAGGCTGAGCAACCTAGAGGTAGGAAATTGGTTAAGTATCATATCATTATTTTTGGATCAAAGTGAGACAATTAGAGAAAGTGTATACAGATCTCAAGCTTGACAGAAGCATTGTATTGTTTAATATTCTTGATTTTATGAGTTATACAAACAACATGGTTTTTAGCAGAGGCTTTCCCCAGATACATATTTTTTTTGTGCGATTGAAATTCTTTCTCTTTCTTGTTCATGTGATTGTGTGATCGTAATTTGTTTCCGCAATTTATAGAAATAGATTCAGTATTTTGTTCTACCATATTATAATATCAATTGAATCTATGTGGATTTTCTACACCTTTCAAGATTCTTGAAACTATTGGGTCAGTAGCCTATCAACTTGCATGACCTTCCATAGTGAAAGTCCATGATTTTATCCATGTGTCATTTCTAAAGAAATATGTTAAAGATGTTCATCATGTGACTTATTGGTTTGTATTGTAGGAGAAGCGAGAAGGATAATTATAGTCAGAACCTCAGTGCTTTTTTTGTTAGGTCCTTATATTACTAGTATAGTCCCTTATTGTTGTTAGTGTAACCGCCTTATTGTTATTGTTGTAACCCTGTAACCCCCATATCGTTATTATTGTGCCCTTACATTATTATTGTTAGGTTGACTAGGATTACATTGTGGCCCCACTAGGATTACATTATGGCCCCATGGACTCCTATATATATAGAGGAGGTTTTGTCATTTGCATCATCCAAGAATTTTTCATTCATGTAACGTATTATAGGTTTCCCCCTCGAAGTGGTTTATTTCTAAGCCGTTGATATCTCTTTTCTTCTCTTTTTGGAGTTGTTTTCACAAAATTTGCTATCAGAGCTTTGGATTCTAGGGTTTCGCTGCCCCAAACAGGTCATTGTGGCATTTTCACTATAAATTTTTTTCTACGAAGGTTTAGAAGCAGAAATATTTAGAGTGTGAAGCCAAAATCCCGAGGAACATCATCACAAAAATTCATAGCTTGGTTCGCAACATTTTCGGAGATATGATTTGTGGAAGTTAGGTCTTTTTACAAGCTCCTGAATTTAACCTAAACAGGTCATCGAGGAATTTTTGCTATAACTATTTTTCTATGAAGGTTCAGAAGCTGAAACTTTTAGGAGCGAAGAAGAAATCCTAAGGACGATCCTCACAAAATTTCAGAGCTTGGTTCGCAACATTTTCAGAGATATGGTCTGTGGAATTTAGGTCTTTTGTAGGCTCCTGAATTTCATCTCAAAGAGGTGATCATGGGAAAAGCTTCATAACTCTCTCTCTGAGCATCAGATTGGAATTCTGTAAAAAGTGACCTCAATTGCACGGACTATAGTTTTCTCTATATCAATTTCAAAACCGAAGGATGAAATAATGACACATGGAAGGTTGTACAAGTTCGCTCTACTGAACCAGTCCATAATTAGGTCATCATAGTAGATTGGGCATAACTTTACCTTAAAGAATCCATATCAGGTTAGACCTATGGAATTCAAAATAACTTTTAGAGGGCTACATCAGGGCTGAATTTTAGATATTGAAGATCTGAAATCACAGAGATAATTCAGTTTTAATATCGAGCTCCTAAAAATCAAGAAAAAGGTGTGTATTTTTTTTCAAATTTCATAAGTCTTGTTTGAAAAATCAGTTCTAGGTGATTCCAAAGGCCTATTAAGCATAGTTATCAGTATTGGGTTATAAAACGCCTCCTAGAAAGAATTCAACACCCATTAGGCCTTCAGAAGGCTCTACTATGACTCATGAAGATGAAGAAATGCAACATGAGATATCAAAAGTCCATAAGCAAGTGCACCAAATTTCGCTATCGCAAAGAGCAACAAAAAATGAAATGGAAGTTTTGAAGAAAGGCGTGGAAACTAAGATGGATGGTTTGAAGAAAGGCGTGAAAGATAAGCTTAATGGTTTGGAAGCTAGGATGGATGGCATGGAAATTGGCATGGAAGCTAAGATGGATGACATGGAAGCTAAGATCGATGAAAAAATGGAAAACATGAAGAATGATCTAAAAGTAGACATAGAAGTTTTAGCAAAGTTGATACAAGAAATGTTTCCTAAGGGCGAAAAGGTAGTAGAGGAAACACATGATGAGAAAAAAATAAATGTTAATCGTGATTTCATAAAATATAATGTTGGCTTAAAGAACCACCATATTCCAAACATGGATATGAGGAAGTTTGATGGCAAGGATCCTGTAACATGAATACTACAGATGGAGCATTATTTTGATCTCAATAATGTGCAAAACACACAAAAGGTACGCATTGCAACTTTACATTTAGAAAAAAATACATTTGTATGGTATCGATGGCTTTTCTTCCGTAAGAAAATTGTCACTTGGTCAATTTTTACAGAGGAAATGATAGCACATTATGAGGATACAAAGAGAAACACCTTCTTGAGCCAATTGATCAATCTCAAACAAAAGGGTTTAGTGGCGGAGCACATTGAGGACTTCCAAAAATTGAATATAAGGGTAACTGATATTCCAGAGGAACACAGGATTGATGTCTTCATAGGGAATTTAAAGGATAACATCCAACATGAAGTTCGCGTTTGGGAACCAGATTCAATAGAGAAGGCATTCAGGTTTCCAAGAAAACTTGAATTTAAAATTATGGAAACAAGGAAGCCTACCACTCAGATATATAAATATGGAAATGTTGCTACTCTTATACTTCCACAACCTAAAAGGTTGACACCACAAAAATTGGAAGAAAAAAGAGCAAAAGGGCTTTGCTACAGTTGTGATAGAAAATACACTAAAGGTCATAAGTGTGCTGAGAAAAAATTATTTTACATAGATTGTGAAGAGGAGGAAGAAAATGAACAAGAAACTTCAAAAGAAGAGGATATACACCAAGAAGCAACCCTAGAAGAAGAAGAAGTGAGTTTGACCATATCATGTAATGCATTGGCAGGAATTACCACTCCTCAAACTCTCAAGATAGAAGGACATATCAAGAAGAAAAAGGTAATATTGTTGATTGATTCGGGTAGTACCCATAATTGTATTCATTGTAAGGTAGCCAAGGAATTGAATTGTTTCCTATACCCAGCACCAGAATGTCAAGTGATGGTTGCAAATGGAGGAACTATAAATTGCTTTAGAAAATTCCATAATATCAAGCTATCCATGGGGGAATATGTATTGAATAGTCCAATTCTTTCCATCCCAATGGGAGGTGTTGATGTCATACTAGGAGTACAATGGTTACAATCTTTGGGGAGGGTAGCTTTTAATTTTCAAGAACTTTTATTGAAATGTTTTTCGGAAGGAAAGGAAATCGAATTATGGGGTATGACAGGGAAGCCAGGAAAGATAATAAGCTCTAATGTCATGACAAATCTTCTAAAGAAAGAACAACGAGGTGTAATTGCACAATTATTTTTATTAGAAGTTCCAACATCAAAATCATCTATTTCTCCAGATCTCCAAAGATTCTTCGAAAATCATTCCAAGGTTTTTGATACTTCCAAAGGACTCCCACCTATTCGTGATCATGATCATGCTATTAATTTGATTCCAGGAAGTGTTCCTCCAAACATCCGGCCTTACATATATCCTTATGTCCAAAAGAGTGAAATTGAACATATGATTGCAAAAATGTTAGAGGCTGGTATAATTCAACCTAGTCAAAGTTATTTCTCTACTCCAGTAGTATTGGTGCACAAGAAGGATGGATCATGGTGCATGTGTCTGAATTATAGGGAGCTCAATAAGCTCACTATTAAAGATAAATTTCCCATTCCTGTGATTGATGAATTATTGGATGAATTGCATGGAGAAATTGATTTTACCAAGTTGGATCTTTGTTCAGGATATCATCAAATTAGAATGAAGGCTGAAGATATTCTAAAAACAACATTTCGAACTCATGAGGTCATTATGAATTTTTGGTCATGCCTTTTGGCCTTACCAATGCACCTTCTACATTTCAAGGATTGATGAATTCCATTTTAAAACCCTTCCTTAGAAAATTTGTGCTAGTATTTTTTGATGATATACTAATATACAACAGGTCTTGGAAGGATCATTTTCAACATGTTGACAGGGTGTTCAAACTATTGGACGAGAAACAATTATATGCAAAAACATCCAAATGTTTCTTTGGAGTACAAGAGGTGGAATATCTGGGTCATATTGTATCTCACGAGGATATTAAGGTAGACCCTAACAAAATTAAATCCATTAAGGAATGGAAAGTCCCCAAAACCATAAAGAAGTTGCAAGGATTTCTTGAGTTAATAGGGTATTATCGCAAGTTTGTTAAGAATTATGGGAGAATAGCAGCACCTCTAACAACATTATTGAAGAAAAATGCATTTTCATGGACTCTTGAAGAAACTAAGGCCTTTGAACATCTTAAAGAGGCAACGTGCCTAGCACCGGTCTTAGCTATGCCAGACTTCACAAAAACCTTTATTGAGGAATGTGATGCCTCAGGAAATGGAATTGGTGTTGTTTTAATGGAAGAAGGAAGACCCATTGCTTTTGGGAGTAGTTCAATCAAAGGAAAGTATTTTAAAAAGGTTATTTATGAGAAGGAAATGTTGAACATACTACATGCACTAAAGAAATGGAGACCTTACTAATGGGAAGACACTTCAAGGTAAAAACTGATCATGATAGTCTTAAACACTTTTTGGAACAAAGACTATCTTCGGAAGAGAAACAAAAGTGGGTCACAAAGATGTTGGGTTATGACTTTGAAATCATCTACAAAAAAGGGAAGCTAAATTTTTTTGTAGATGCACTCTCAAGAAAGGATGAAGAGGTGGAAGCATTGCTTTGTGCCATTTCTATTATCCAACTAGATTGGATAACTGAAGCAAGGGATGAATGGAAGAAGGACGAGGAATTTTGGACACTCATTCAAAATTTGCAGCAAGATCCTAGTACATCTGATACATTCAGTTGGAAAAATTATTCCTTATGGTACAAATATCGCTTATATATTTGCAAGAATTCCTAGCTAACACAAAAGATTTTTTTGGAATCGCACACTTCTCCTTTATGAGGACACTCTGGATTTTTAAAAATTTACCAGAGGGTGAAGAAAGAATTTTTTTGGGATGGCCTTAAATCTGATATTCAAAGTTTGTGGCAGAATTTTTGGTTTTCCAGCAAAATAAAGTTGAGACAATTAGGACCCCAGGTCTTCTACAACCTTTATCCATTCCAAGTCAACATTGGGAGAAGATTTCAATGGATTTTATCATAGGTTTACCTAAGTCCGAAGGAAGGAGTGTCATCATGGTGGTAGTTGATAGACTTACCAAGTATGCACACTTTTGTGCATTATATCATCCATTTAAAGCAAGTACAGATGCTACTGCATTTATGGAAACAATTCAAAAGCTACATGGAAACCTAAAAATTATTGTAAGTGACAGAGATCCCATTTTTACAGGAAATTTTTGGACGGAATTATTTTCTTATTTGGGTACTCAACTAGCTCATAGCACATCTTATCATCCTCAATCCGATGGTCAAACAGAGATAGTGAATAAATGTTTGGAAGGCTATCTTCATTGTTTTGTATCTGATAAGCAAGCAAAATGGGTCAAGTGGTTACCTCTTGCTGAATGGTGGTATAACACTTCCTTCCATACTGCAGCAAAAATGACCCCATTTATGGCACTTTATGGATATCATCCACCCTCCATCACATCTTCTTTAAGGGAAAATTCTAGGGTTGAAGCAGTGGAGGATCACATCGAGCATCAAGAAGAAGTTCTCCAACTCTTAAAGGATAACCTAAATTTGGCACAAAATTGAATGAAACAACAGGCAGATCAACATCGCAGTGAGAGAAGTTTTGATGTGGAAGACTGGGTATTTTTACGGCTACAACCATACAAACAAATGTCCCTCAAGCAAGCTAAGAAGTATAATAAATTATCGCCAAAGTACTATGGTCCTTACAAGGTGTTGCAAAATATTGGTACTATGGCATAGAAATTGGAGTTTCCTACTTCTTCGAGAGTGCATCCAGTTTTCCATATTTCATGCATAAAAAAGATTACAGGGGACAAAATTCCAGTTCGAAAAATATTGCCAGAACTTGATGAGGAAGGAAAAACCATATTGGAACCTGAAGCCGTCATGAAAACAAGAACTCGGCAGCTACGAAATCGATCAATTTCAGAGTATCTCATCAAATGGAAGAACTTATCCACTAAATATTCTACATGGGAGGATGAGAATTTTATACAGAAGTAGCCGGAGCTACTCAAGCGTTGAGGAGAACACTTTTTTTAAGGAGAGGAGCATGTTAGGTCCTTATATTACTAGTATAGTCCCTTATTGTTGTTAGTGTAACCCCCATATTGTTATTATTGTGTCCTTACATTATTATTGTTAGGTCAGCTAGGATTACATTGTGGCCCCACTTGGATTGCATTGTGGCCCCATGGAATCCTATATATAGAGAGGATTTTTTGTCATTTGTATCATCTAAGAATTGTTCATTCATGTAATGTATTGGAGGTTTCCCCCTCGCAGTGGCTTATTTCTAAGGCATTGATATCTCTTTTCTTCTCTTTATGGACCTGGTTTCACAACATTTTTCTAAGAAAAACACTCATGCTCTGGAATCGATCAATCGAGCAGGTTAAAGTGAAATGTAATCACTTTGGGCCCGATGAAGCTACATGGGAGATGGTGGATCAGATGTGCGCCATGTATCCTTCCTTATTCGATGGTTGGGATAATGTTTTGGTATATGTTGGTATGGTTTTTTGGTATATGTACATGTGTATGGATGTAAATAAGACCATGAGATATGTTATAAAGCTCCAATAAGCGGTATGGGTGTCATGTCATTATGAAGATATCATGTTGTTATTTTGTCATCATGGTTTGCTTCTAAATAGGTTATATCTTATACAGCTCTATGGGAAGTATGTTTTTCTTAGAGAAGTCTTGTTATTTTTAGGTGTTGTTGAACACCGATGATGGTGTTCCCCCAAGGGGGAGGGTTTTGTAATAGAACTCATGAACATTCCATAAAATAAAAGTTAATAAAGGAAAAATAATAACGAAGGTCATGGGGCACGTATTCGAATCTGAATGTTGGGGAAAAATCCTAATGCGGGTGTTCACATGGTTTATTATGGCTATGGAAATTGGAAAAGGAAATTAGTAAGGCTTTGGAAAGGTAAATTGGCATTTATTTATGAAAATAATGGAATATAGGAGAAAATGGAGGTGAAAGGTCATAATTTGCATGCGAGGAGGGAAAAGAAGGAAAATAATGGAAAATGAAGAAAATAGAGGCCTCACTAATAAAAAAGCCTTCTAAGGACCAGTTCATGGTTTTTGTTGAGTGCAGTTCTAGAGCTCTCATTATTCTTTCTCTCTTTCTCTCATACGTTTGGATACTTATTGGAGCACTCTTGGAGAGTGTGGCGTACTGGATATTTGGAGAAATTATGAAAATGAAGAGCATGAAAGTAGAAGAGGACATCGAGATCAGTAGCTACAACAAGTTTTGGTTATAGGTACCAAGTTACATCTATGTTTTCCTCACTATTTTTGCTATACATGGGGTATGTATGTGATTTCTTGGTCATGATATTTCATTGGCATGGAGGATTGCCTAGACTGATAGTGGATCTACCTAGCCTTTCCATTTTTTGGATAGCCATGGTGTTGTGGGTTCAGTGTCATTGTTTATTTTATGGTTGGTTCTCATGTTCCTTTAGTCGAGGGTTGAGTTATTAGTTCTTGGAAGCCTTTCTTAGAAAAGTGCTCTCGAAGCACTATAAAAACTTGGGTTGCATTACTAGTCCTAGAAGCCTTGGTTTTACAAACAGTTTGGAATCCCTAGGTGGGTTGAAATACTAGTCCTGGAAACCTTGGTTGTAATAAATTCTCTGAAGCCCAGGACAACTTAGGTGGAGACCAATCCGGTGATGGTTTTATTATCTAACCATGAGGTGGAATCACTGGTTGAGGGTTGAGGTGCTTTGCCTCTGGAATCCCTCATTTGGTTTTGATGAATTTTTTTTATGATATCCCACATTTATGATGCTTTGAATATGGAATGATGATGACTGTTTGAAGAGAGATTTGGCTCAGCAGTGTCTATGGTCAAGTGGAACGTGGAATTCCCAGACTTGGTTTCATTTATCTTATGGAAATAAGAGTTGTTTTGCTTCTATATTGATGGCTAAATACACTTGTTATTATGTGGCTTATATGATTGGTATGTTCTTGTCATTTATGTTGCTCATATGTTGGTTATGATTGAGTTTTATGATGGTGATGAAGTATGGACCTCATCATTTTTTGATTCATAAATGAATGAACAATGTATCTATGCCTTAATAGATGATAATGCAGTTAATGTGATGAGGAAACAATGGTTCTTAATGATTCTCAGAGAAGTATAAGACCCCTATTCTCATATATGTTATTTAAACCTATATATTACATATTTGTGACATGTTTGATGAAAATCTTGTCATGGGTAGTAGGGGTCTAGTGAATTCCTTGTTTAAGTGTTTTCTTTTTCATTATTTTTCTACTGTTATATTTCATTTATGAACTTGTCATTGAATTCCGCATAGTGACCTGGGCTTTGGGCCTGAAAAAATAGCTCAAATCCTTGGGACGATGGAATAGGTTTGTGGGATAAAGTCCCTGGACACACACATGCCTATGATGTGGGAGCGTCCAGAGCCTCCCAGACGCACCCTTGCCCATATCAAGGTAGCATCTTGGGGTTAAATAGGAAAAAAACTCAGTGGGACCAAGGGGATGAATACTTGAGTCATTGGGTTTTCTCCTGGGAGTTTTTTGTTGATGTGGAAAGTATGTTTTATAGGTCACATAGGAGGTTGAATAAGGTCATAGTAAGTATTCGTCACATGTTTACCCCGGTTGGCTAGTTACTTAGATAGATGTGGGAGGAGGATGTTACATTGGTGTTGGGTGGAAAATGGCATGCCATGTATTCATGACACATTAAAGACTGATGAGTTAGGTTTGGTAAATTGAAGGTTGAAGATAAGAATTTTTCCGAAGAAAATTTATTTTCAAAACATTGCTATCCATACATATGGATGGCTTCCATTGGTACAATCAATTATAAGTGATAGTGGAACTCTCAACTAGAAGAAACATGCATAATCTACACATGGATGATCAAAACAATATTAATTTTTTTTTTCAAAAAATACTATTCAAAATAGTAGAAGATGATCTAACAATGGGCTCATCGCTAACCATAAATGTGAATTTCTAGAGAAGAACCAAAGAAATACCTCATCGGAGATAATTCATGTGGAATAAGATGACCACTATGATAAAATGTTTTGTTGGCCATACAAATGGACAACAAGTGAGAAGTAAAATATAAGGGAGTCAGGAGATATAACTTCAAAATGGTAAATAAACATCCAATAGAAAAAACTGCCTGACCATCGATGTGCATGGTTGGTGAATATTTGTGAAAAAAAGTTATCGGAGGGTGAAGCGATTGAGGAGATATCCAACAAAGGAAACTATATTGACCCTACATTTTGAAAATAAATGGTGAGTCAAATAATTTGGGGGATCTCGAGTTGGACTAAGAGAAAGGCTCATTAAAAAAGAAGAGTCACTATCTTAATAAATGGATAGCTAAGGAATCAACTGATATGGTGTTAAAGTGAATTGATGACTTGTGTTCCTTCTACACTAGAGTAGTCAGAGTCAATAATAGAAAAAAATATGGAGCAATTCTATGGAGGTTACTTAGGAACATATTAAAAAATTCAAATACTGGATCTTTTTTACTAGTTCAAAAATCACATAGAAACCAAAAAAAAAAATGGTACCTGAGAAAATGAAAATGTGGCATACTTTTCTTGGATCTAGTGAGGCTTCAACACAATGTTGGAAGTGAAGGTTTGATCAACAAATTTATATAGATATGTTTTGGAAGGGAATTTAAACAATATAATCTTATATTGACATCTTACCCTCACATGGATTAGATGAATTTATGTTTAGATGGGTTTAGAGAAGGATTCCAAGGAGACATTGGAAAAATCATGGTAAGATAGGTCCTAAATAAACCCATCACTTTGATAAACAATAGGAAATTATTTAAGAAGGTATATTCCCAAAAGGATGTAGGGTTTTAATTTTAGACATAAATTAAGCACCGAAGTTGAAATCAATGATTTAAGGGAGGAGGAGTAGGCCGTCTCTAGGATTAGTTGTAAACTAGATTGAAGTAGATCTTGAGTGATATAAGTCAATTCCTTTTTAAGAATCAGAGAATTTTACAATTGAAACAAATAATATTAGGGATAAGGTTCAATCCAAAATTATTTTTCTTAGATTTGGAATATATTATCTAGTGAATAACACCCTATAAGAGTTTTCATAATTAATAAAGAATATTTATTCTCATGCCAAAACTTCTTTTGCTGATATTAGTTGATGTTTGAAGGAGTTTCAACTTAGAATGGAGGTTAAATTTGACAAGTAATTACTCACTTTTCATTCCTTTTCCCTTTGATAGGTAAGTCATATTATATCACCTTCCTTCTATTTACTATTATTTATATTATTAACCTATTCATTTTAGTTTTATAGCATCTACATATTGTGAGTATTTAAATATGCTACTTGTATAGTCATTGCAATAAGTGTTAATATAGTTCTATAGCTATATTAAAAAATTGTAGAATCATATCGTGCATCAAATTTTTAGATAATTTATATTCTACTCTTTATCATTCAATTTCCATTTTTTTGTATCAAAACTAATCATGTATGCACTCAAAAAATATACATATGTAAAATGTTTGACGTTACAACACTTGGATGAAAACAAAAATCCATGGATGCATTTTGTACATAAATGACATGAAAATATTCTAGAAGACCATACCACATATCAATTGGTGAAAACACCTCAAAAATCGATAGCATATACTGAAACAATTAGAATCAATGCATATAAATTTAAATTCATCTAACATCAAAGGTGAGAGGAAATTAAATTAGGTTTGAGGTCATATCAGTTGATAATTTAAGGACCATAACATCTAAATATTGAATAAAAGTAAGATAATAGAAATACATCATTAATAAACATTAAGATGACTCATTTAACAAGAAAAAATGAAATTGAGTGTAAGGGACAACCTTTAACTTTAAAAAAGTGACAATATTCATATGTAACATGAAGCCATATACTCTCCTCAAATTAGGAAATTCATAATGCAAGAAAATATAAAATCATATTCCAAAAGAACAATAAGAAACAATTTATAAACGTTTTTGGTCTCCTATAATATTGAAATTTTCATTCCCTATTTGTGCATTTAAGAGAAGAATTATTTTTTATATTTTATAATGTTCACAATTTATATGGGGTATGAAAATCTATAAAAAAATAGCAAGAACTCCATGTAGATAAGTTAACTTGTAAATTCATATCTATTAAGGAAATAGAGCTCGTTAAATGTAGTAGTTGTGCCATTGTTGGAAGTAGTAAAGTAGACTCCACTACCAAGTCATTATGTGTGCAATCATATGTGATCTAGGTGGATATCTATGGCCACCTACCTATTTTATTGACTTAACTCAGTTCTCTATCTTGGAAGTTTTTTTATTAAAAAATTTTGGGTCCTAAAATTCTGAGGAAATTTTGAGGCCTTAAGTGATGTTTTTTGCCCATTTAGGGGTTTAGTTTTCCATGGAATCCATAATATTTCCAACAATTATAATTCTTACTTATATATTCACAACAAGCTACCATGTGCCCTTAAGAAGTTAACATATCAACTAGCCATCTTGACGTCCATAATATTTTGTCACTTTGTATTTTAAGGTTAGGGTTTTTTTCCTCTTAATATTTTATTACTTTATGTCAAAAAGAAATTTTTAACCTCTTTTAATGTCTTCTTGTGAATTACCATGGTTGAAACCATTCTATTCCAGGATAAGCTACCACCATTTTAGATAAAGTTTACTCCTTTGTGTTTTAAAATAGTTTTCTGTTAGGTCGCTATAATACTAGTGTATTTCCCTTATTGTTATTATTAGTGTAGAACCCTATTATTATTTTTGTGCCAATGTATCCCCTATATTATTATTATTTTTCTCAAAATAAGACTACTATTTTTATCGTTGTGTCCTTACATTATTATTGTTATGTAGGCTTTGCTTATATTGTGACCTCTTAAACTCCTATATATACCAGGGAAGTCTTCTCATTTTTATCGTGCAAGAATTTTTCATTTATGTAATGTAAAGGAGGTTACCCCCTCAAAGAGGACAATTTTTAAGCCATTGATCTATCTTTTATTTTGTTTTATGATTTGGTTGCATAACATTGGGTATCAGAGCCTTGGATTCTAGGGTTTTTCTTGCTCAAACAAGTCATCTTGGAAATTTTGTTACTTTTTTCTACGAGGCTTCAGAAGCTAAAATTGAAAATATGTTGAGTCAATATATTGTTGAACTTAGTATATGAATTTAAAATCTTGGTTCGTTATATTTTTAGAGATATGATCTGAGGAATTTAGGGTTTTGGCAAGCTCCAAAATTCAATCTCAAACAAGTGACCCAAGAAAAATTGTCATAACTTTTTCTCTGAGCATCAGATATGAATTTCATAAAAAATTGAATGAAATTGCACAGAATTTAAGTTTTCATCTATCATTTTCAATGTCTAGGATAAAAACAATGACATGTGGCACTCCATACAATTTCTCTCTACTGAACTAGTCTATAATCAGGTCATCATTGGAGATTGTGTATAACTCATTCTTGAAGAATCCAATATTAGTATGACTTGTGGAGTTGGAAATAGGACTCATATTGATACCACTTCAGACCTTGTAGATCTAAAATTACATATATACAAAAACTTCAATATCGAGCTCCTAAAAATAAAGAAAAAAATGTGTATTGTTTTGAATTTTTGATAACGTTTGTTTGAAAATTTAGTTTGAAGTGATTGAAAGGGAATAGAAAAATAAGCCATCTACACCCATTAAGCCATCAGAAAACTCTACTATGACTCATGAAAAGGAAGAACTGCAACATGATATATCAAACTTATGAGACCAACTGCAACAAATTTCCCTCTCACAAAGAGAAACCAATTATGAAATAAAATTTCACATGTTGGATTAAAAGGGGACATGGATGGCTTAAAAGGTGACATGGATGGTTTAAAAGTATAAATAAAAGGTGACATGAATAGTTTAAAGGCAGAAATAAAAGTAGAAATGAAAGAATACATGGAAGGTTTGAAGGAAGGTTTGACAAAGTAACTAAGCACATTTTGTGGCGCGCTCCTATGTTCGTTAATACACAACACATAGTGCAATGGTTTTAGTGGGTCCTAGCCTAGGGGAGGTCGCGGGGTGGACCCTGACCTCCGCCCCTCCTCGATGATAAATTTTTTTGCAAAATATTTGAGATTTGTCTTTGACTTAATACTTTGGTTATACAAATTGCATTGTGCCTCAGACTTTGGTTTAAACAAATTACATGCGCCATCCTTATATGCCATGGGGAGGGGGCACATGGCAGCCCCTAGTTGGGCCACATGGCCCTTTCCCATTGGCATAAAAATTCCACCAATATAAAAAAATATCCAATTCACCATAAATTATCAATTCCAACCTTAGAATGAGAATAAAAGAATTTTTATTCCTAAGCAACATCAACAAATTTGACTGTGATACTTGGCACAGTTTCATTTGCTCAAACTGGAGAATATTCCCTAGATATTCTTAAGAAGCTGACTGAACTGCCAAGTCATCAACCTGTCCCCATTTTGCACATTTTTTGCATGTTTAGGAAAACAAACAATAGACCATAACTTACTCATACGAACTCAGAATTTGACAAATGAGTTGTGTTGGAATCCTGGTGACGAGCTCTATCTTTTCGCTCTGGTTTGAATCATTTCTGAGCACTTTCATTTTTTCGCTAAATATTGAGCTCCTGATCATTCCTCCCCTTTAGAAGCTTTTTGGACCCAAAAAGATACTATCAATTGTTCATAAGGTGAGGGTACATCTCCCTCACCCTTTCACTCTCCATTCATTTGGCCTTTGAAGGATTTTGTCCCTTGAGTCCCACTCTAAGGTATTCGACATTCCCTCTTCTTGAAGTTCGGATTCTTCTGTCAAATATGACATCTTCCGGAAGTTCATGAAGATATTCTAGTGATAAATCATCTATTGATGGTAGCTAAACATTATCTCCTTGATAATCAATCAACGAGGCTCAAGAAATCTCAAATTATCAACATTAACGACAAAATATATTTGCACATAAGGAGGCAAATCTAGCTTAGATGCATTAGTACCAATCTTTTCCAGAATTTTAAATGGACCATAACATATTGGCTTGAGCTTTTTACCTCCCCCTTGCAATCTTTCTTTGTTTATATATAACCAAACTTCATCTCCAACCTATAATTTGTGATCAACATGGTGTTTGGCATGCCTTCCCTTGTAATTGATTTGACTCTTTTCAAGTTGTTCTTGCACTGTGTGATTGATCAACTGAATTTGCTTAATGAAATTCCTTGCCTTATCTATGTCACTATGACCATCTATAGCGCCATATTTATCAAATATTAAGTCCAAAGGCGATCTTGGTAAGTACCCAAAACATGCCTCAAATGGCGATGTGTTTGTGGAAGAATGCTTTGCCCTATTGTATGCATGTTGAATGTAATGCAATTGTTCATCCCACAACTTGGGATGCTTGCTTCAATAGCCTATAAGAAGATTAATGATGGTATTTTTTACCACCTCGGTCTGAACATCTATTTTTGAATGAAATGTTGTAATCTTCTTCAACTTTGTGTCCATCATGTCCGATAATTTTGACCAAAAATTCCCAAAAAACCGAGAATTCTGATCACTTACAATAGAATCAGGAAGACCAAAATGAACCCATACATTTTGAAAGAAAATATCAGCAGTTTTTTCATCTATAATTTTTTTCTTACATGGCCTCAAAAGACACATTTGATGAACCTATCTACCACAACATACAAGTAATCATGACCTTTCCTTGACATAGGAAGACCACCTACAAAATCCATTGAGATACTCTCCCAAGGATGTGAAGGAACTGGAAGTGGAGTGTACAATCCAAGTTTCCTATTTCTAGGATTAATTAATGCACATAAAGGACATCCTTTAATAAAATGAGATACACTATCAATCATGTGTGGCCAGTAACAATACCTTTATAGATTCACTACTATCTTGCCTACACCAAAATGTCCAGCAATCAATGATGTTTCCGCCTCCCTTATGATAATTTTTATTTCTCCCTGTGGTATATATAACTTTCCCAAGTGATACAAAAACTTTTTATGCACATGATAATCTAACTCTTTATTTTGGTTTCCTTGACTCAAGCTTTCATACACATCTTGAAAATCACTATCATATGCATATTCTTCAATGTAACTTTCATGCATAATTGAATTGTGCTTGAGTATAATAGATGAATTTACAATAGGCCTGGAGAGAATATCGACTACCTTATTGTAAATTCACTTTTTGTACCTGATAATCAAACGGAATTGTTGTAGAAATCCCATCCATCTGAAATGTCTTGATTTCTACAACTTTGATTGTGATTGTAAGTACTGCAATGGCTAATGGTCAATGTGGATAGTGGTCTCTTTCCCCATCAAATAGTGCTTCCATTTTTTTACACTTTGTACCACTGCATATAAATAGGTGGGATAATTAGTTACAACTCCATTAAAAAATTTAGAATGAAACGAAATAGGCTTATCGTGCTGCATGAGAGCTTCTCCCATAGCATACTCACTTGCATTTGTTTGTATCTCAAATGGCTGTATAAGATTCGGAAGAACCAATATCGGTGTTGAACTTATCTTTTGCTTTAAAGCATCAAATTATTTTTGTTGCATATCTCCCCATTGGAATAATTTCTTAACACTTGTCAATGCATGTAACAGAGCTGCAATGGAAGAAAAATTAGCAATGAATTTCCTCCAATACTATGCAGCCCCAAGAAATTTTCTTACCTTCGTAAATGTATTAGGCTTGGGACAATTTAGAATGACCTCTACTTTGGAAGGGGTGATCATCAACTCACCTCCTCAAACAATGTGTCCCAAATACACTAAATAAGTCTTACCAAACTCTCACTTCAACATCTTTAAAAATAATCATTCTCTTTTCAAGACATGAAGTACCTTGTTCACATGCATGACATGTTCTTCTCTTGATTTTTTGAATATAAGTATGTTATCTAAGTAAAAAATGACGATTTCATCTAGAAATGGTCTAATTACATCATTGATGACTCTCATGAAAGTAGTTGGAGCATTTGTTAGAACAAATGGCATAACTAGCCATTCAAACAATCCTTTTCTGGTTTTAAAAGCAGTTTTCCAAATGTCCTCGTCAACTATTCTAACTTGATGATAACCACTTCGCAAGTATAACTTAGTGAAATATCTTGCATACTTTAACTGATCTAGAAAATCATCAATGCATGGGAGTGGGTAGAAATTCTTTATCATGATTTCATTTAGTGCACGGAAATATATGCACATGTGCCAAGTCTCATCCTTCTTTGGTACCAAAATAGTTGGTGAACCACATGGCGAAGTAGATGGGCATATGATACCTTTGTTTAGCAACTCTTGAATTTCTTCTTGATTTCCAAACTCTCCATAATTGACATGCGATACATACCAATGTTTGGATGTGGAGCATCCCGCTGCAACTGAATCTCATGCTAAATTCCCCTCTTGGGTAGTAACCCATTAGATTCTTGAGACATCTTGTCATGTTGACTTACCACATCAAACAAATCAGATTTCAAATTGTCATCACATCCTTCAAAAGATTCATAGTCAACATCATGTTTTTTCTTGATCATGAGAAGCACAAAAGTTTTACATGCATTAACTAGCCTCTTCATTTGCCCTACATTAACTAAAGAAATATTCAGTTTCTTGCAATGAGCTCTCACAATGTACTCCACCCCATCCTTAATAAAATTACATTTGTTCTCATGGCGATAAAACACCGCTTTCGTGTCATACAAATATGGAATTCCCAAGATAATCCCGGAAATGTCTAGTGGAACCACATCTAACTCGACTTCATCAACAAAGTTTGCAATAATAGAAAATCGAAATATGCATTTCCTTGTAACCTGTAAATTGGCATTCTTAACTATCCAAATGAAAGGTTATGGTTTATGATGTGGTACGGTTTCAAGGTTAAGATTTTTGACCAAGTATTCTGAAATCAAGTTTTCTTGTGACCCACTATCAAACAGTGCATCAATCTTTGTATGATTTGAAATCACTCTAACATGGAACAATTATATCCTTGTGTCTTCATTTGGAGTGTTGTTGTGACTATTTGAGGAACTATTACTTGCTATGGCTTCCTTTCCTTTGTCAACCATGGCGAAAATATTGGTCTCATCTCTTGAATCGGATCCAAGATCTTGTTGTGTGGTGGCAGTCATCTTTTGTTTCCCTTTGTTATTTGGTTTCTTTGGAATTAGTTCAGGATGTAGTTTCCAACAATGGGCTTCATCATGCCCCTCTTTGGAACAATGTTTTTATGAATATTCCTCCCCTTCTTTCTTGATGCTTTCATTCTTCTTTCCCTTCCATTTTACTCCCTTCTCTTTTCCCTTACCCTTGAATGGATTCTTTTTAATACCCTCTTCCTGAATTTTATTTCCCCTTGCTTCAAGATGCATGGATTTCACACATACTTCATCTAAGTTGTTTGGGTTAAACATGAGGATAGTATGTTTCAAGTAGGAATGTAAACCCCTAATGTATTTCAAGAGTGTGTCTTGTGAATTCAAGTTTACTCCTAACAACAAAGCCATCTTTCTAAACTCCTGAGTGTACTCTTGAACAATTTGGCCTTTGAGTTGCCTAAAGTTTTTCCAACTCATTATTTTTTTTCTCATATAGGCTAATGGATAAAACTGTCTTTTAATGGAAGAAATGGATATCTTACCATGAATTCACATTTCCTCTCGAGTCTTTGCCTCCCACCAAACTAGTGTTGCTCCTTCTAGCCTTAATGAAGCCAACTGGATCTTTATGTCGTCCTCTTGTAGATTTTGAATTCTGCAGTATAATTCCAATTGACGGATCCAATTATCTAACTTCTCTGCATTTACCTCACCATTTTACATGGGAAGTTCAAACTTAATGTCCAACTTGAGTAATGGAGCTTTTCCTTTTGGGATTTTTGAATGAGTGTGGGTAGTTTTTGTTGTGGAAGTGGAAGATGAAGATGCTTATGAAGATGGTGAGGATGAGGATGGTGGAGATGGAGGTGGATTTACTCCACTGCCTTTCAAACTCTTCTCTTCATCCTTCTTACCATCTGAAGATCCTTCTCCATGTGGAGTCTTAGAACCTTCTCCTGCTCTTTCGGCAATGAATGCAACAAACATGATTTTAACCATTATTTGTATGTCTTTGAAGTCTCTCTTGAAATCCTCTTCTTCTAAATGTTCATGAGTCTCTCCAACTCTTGACATAATGGTTGAGGATTCAATCTCAACCTCTGATGCTTGTACCTCATCAATCACTTCATCTTCTTGTGCAATTTGTACCTCTTCAATCTAAACTATTGGAGATGGAACTTGAGGTGCTTCAAGTGAAGCTTTAAGTGGAACTTTCGGTGAAGATGATGCTTTCTCAGATCTCTTTCTTCTTTTCCTAATCTTAGGACTAACAACCAATATATTTCCTTCTCGTCTCTGCAACTTCAACATTGTAAGCATCACAAAATTGCAACTATTAAAACCTTTCTTGTACAATCTCAAGCAAAGAAAGAAAATAACCTTTGGCAACCTTGTGATCTGATACCAACATGATATAAAATTGATTGTTGGTTAATGTTGTGCTAATATCAGTTTCATAATTAACATGAAATCTCTTTGGTTTTCTTATCATACAAGGGTTTATACATGTGCTTATGATTGAAAATTCATTAAACTTGATGAGATTAAGTGTATTTCATGAACTTAAAAGCATGGAAACTCAATGTTGAACAAAATCATAATAAAACACAACAAGCACAAATAACATAGAAAAATACACAAGTTTTTGATGAAGGAGTTCACCCCTCCTGGGCTACATCTCCTTGGTCCATCTTCATAGTGTGGGCCTTTGTATTAGCTTCAATTGTGAAATTTTTTTGTTTACAGTCTCTTTTTGCCTATGAAACTTCCTCCAATGGCTCAAAAACATCAAAATATACCAAGAATGACCCTTCTGTAGCCAAAATTGGTTGAAAATTTCCTCTATTATGGAAAAAACCAATTTTGTTGCACTTTCTCCACTAATTCTGGAAAATATCCAGCTAACTCCACCAACAATGGAGTTCTTCTAGATTTGGCGAACTCCGCCAAACCTACCGCCATGTTAATCACGTATTTAATTAGAGATAAGAGTGTGATTAAGGTTAATATGAGTGGGGTTAATGTGCTAAGCATGTTTTTTGTTAAACCCCCGGCACTTGGTCATGGTGTAGAGGTCGCATGGAGAGGGGGTTGGCCCCCTCCTCCACCTGTTGGCGGATGCTTTAAAGTTGAAATAGTGGCGTGGTCCTATGTTTGTTAAGACACAACACATAGCACAATGGTTTTAGGGGGTGCTAGCCTAGGGGAGGTCATAGGGTCGACCTCAACCTCCACCCCTCCTCAAAGTTTGGTTTAAACAAATTACATGTGCCATCCATATATGTCATGGGGAGGGGGCACATGGCAGCCCCTGGCTATGCCACATGGCCATTTCCCATTGGCTCAAAAATTACACCAATATAAAAAAAATACCCAATTCACCATAAGTTACCAATTCCAACCTTAGAATAGGAATAAAAAAAATTCAATTCCTAAGCAACATCGGCTAATCTGACTATGACACTTGGCATAGTGTCATTGGCTGAAACTGTAGAATATTCCCTGGATATTCCTGAGAAGCTGACTGGACTGCCAAGTCATCAACTTGTCCCTATTCTGCACATTTTTTCCCTGTTTGAGAAAATGAAAATCACACCATAAATTACTCATACGAACTAGGAATATGAAGAAACGAGTTGCGTTGGAATCTTGGTGATGAGCTCTATCCGGTCGCTCTGGTTTGAAGCATTTCTGAGCACTTTCATTTTTTAGGTAAATACTAAGGTTCTGATCATTCCTTGAAACTCGTGAGGAGAATAAAAGGAATACTAATTCTAATTTTAGAGACTCCAATGTTGTGTTTAAGATAAACCACATTCCAAATATCAATATGAGAAAGTTTTATGGCAAGGATATTGTAACATGGATACTACAAATGAGCAATATTTTGATCTCCATCATGTGTAAAACACAAAAAAGAAGTATGCATTTAATATTTATATTTAGAACCCAATTATTTTGTATCATATCGATGCATTTATTCTCATAAACCACTTGTCACCTGGTCAATTTCTATGGAGGAAATGATAGAATGATATGATGATGCAAAGAAAAAACTGAGGACTTCCAAAAATTGAATATGAAGGTAACTTATATTTCAGAGGAGCATAGGATTGATGTCTTCATAGGGAATTTGAAGGATAAAATCCAACATGAGGTTCACCTTTCAGAACCTGATTCGTTGGAGAAGACATTCAAGGTGGTAAGAAAAGTGGAAAGCAGAATTATCGCAACAAGGAAGTCTACCACTCACAACTATAAATATGGAAGTGTTGCTACTCCTAGCCATCCACAACCTACATGTTTTGTGCCACAATAATTGGAGGAAAATAAAGAAAAAGGGTTTTGTTATAGTTGTGATATGAGATACTCTAAAGGTCATAAGTGTGCTAAGGATAAATTATTCTACATATATTGTGAAGAGGAGGAAGAAAATGAACAAGAAACATCATAAGAACTGGATATACACCAAGAATTAACCCCAAAGAAAACATAAATGAATCCGACCATATCTTCTAATAAATAGTCCTAAAACTCTCAAGGTATATGGATATATCAAGAAGAAAAATTTAATAGTGCTTATTGATTTGGATAGTATCCATAATTTTATTCATTGTAACATAGCCAAGGAATTGAATTGCTTCCTATATCCAGCACAAGAGTGTCAAGTGATAGTTGATGGAGAAACTATAAATTTTTTAGGAAATTTCCATAATATAAAGCTAATCATGGGAGAGTATGTATTGAATAGTTCAATTATTTACATTAAAATGGGTGGTTTTGATGTTGTACTAGAAGTTGAATGGTTACAATATTTGGGGACGATATCTTTTAATTTTCGAGAAATTTTCTTGAAATATTTTTGTGAGGGAAAATAAGTTGAATTAAGGAGTATCACAGGGAAAAAAGGAAATATAATCAACTCTAATGGCATGACAAAGCTTATGAATAAGGAACATAGAGGCATAATTTCATAATTATGCTAACTATATGTTCAAACATCGAAATCATCTATTTCTCCAGATATCCAAAAAGTATTGGACAATAATTCCAAGGTATTTGAGATTCCCAAAGTCCTCCCACCTATTCATGATCACGATCATGGTATTCATTTGATTCTAGGAAATGTTCCTCCAAAAATCAAACATTTAAAATATCCATATTCCAAAAAGAGAGAAATTGAATGTATGGTTGTAGAAATGTTAGAGGATTGTATAATTCAACCTACTCAATGTTCTTTCTTTGCTCTAGTAGTATTGATACAAAAGAAGAATGGATCATGGCATATCTGTCCATATTATAGGGAGCTCAACAATCTCACTATTAAAGATCAATTTCCCATTCCTGTCATTGAGGAAATGTTGGATGAATTACATGGATAAATTTACTTCACCAAGAGGGATCTTTGTTCAAGATATCATCAAATTAGAATGAAAACTATAGACATTCCAAAAAAAATATTCAAAACTCATGAGGGTCATTATGTATTTTTGGTCATAACTTTTGGTATTACTAATGCACCTTCCATATTTTAAGGTTTTATGAATTCCATTTTCAAACCCTTCCTTAGAAAATTTGTATTAATATTTTTTGATGATATAATAATCTACAACAAGACTTGGAAGGAACATGTCGAATATGTTGATAGGGTTCTCAAACTATTGGTGGAGAAACAATTATATGAAAAAACCTCCAAATTTTTCTTTGGAGTGTAGGAAGTGAAATATTTGGGTTAAATTCTATATCATGATGGTGTTCAGGTAGACCCTAAAAAAATCAAAGCCATTTAGTAATGAAAAAGCCCCACAACTGTAAAGCATCTTTGGGGATTTATCAATTTGATGGGGTATTATTGCAAGTTTGTTAATAATTATGGGAGAATAGAAGATAATATAACAACATTAGTGAATGAAGATGTGTTTTCTTGGACACCAGAAGCAACTAAGGCCTTTGAACATCTTAAAGAGGAAATTTTCCAACCACCAGTCTTAGCTACACCACACTTCATAAAAACCTTTATTGTTGAATGTGATGCCTCAGGATTGGAATTGGTGTTTTTTAATGCAATATGGAAGGGCCATTTCTTTTTAAAGTCATAAAATCAAAGGAAGGTATTTACACAAGCCTATTTATGAGAAGGAAATGTTGTAAATACTACCTGCACTAAAGAAATGGTGACCTTACCTAACGGGAAGACACTTCAAGGTAAAAACAAATCATTATAGCCTTAAATACTTTTTGGATCAAATATTATCTTCAAAAGAGAAAAAAAATGGGTCACAAATATGTTATGTTATTATTTTGAAATCATTTACAAAAAAGGGAAGAAAAATGTTTTGGCATATGCACTCTCAACAAAAGGATGAGGATGTGAAAGGATTTCTTTGTGTCATTTCTATTATCCAAACTGATTGGATAACCAAAGAAAGGGAGGAATGGAAGAGTGGTGAAGAGGCATGTGCACTCATTCATAAGTTGCAGTAAGATCCGAGTACATATGATGCATTTATATGGAAAGATGATTCATTATGGTACAAAGATCACTTATATCTCTGTAATAATTCCCAACTCAAGAAAAAGATTATTTTTCAATTACATACCTCCCCTTTAGGAGGGCACTCGTGATTTTTAAAAACTTAGAATAGGGTCAAGAAGGATTTTTTTGGGATGGAATTAAATATGATATTCAAAATTTTTTGGCAGGATGTTTGGTTTGCAAACAAAAAAAGTTAACACAATTAATACATCACATTTGTTACAATGTTTATCCATTCCAAGTTAGCATTGGGAGGATGTATCAATGTATTTTATCATAGGTTTACCCAAGTATGAAGGAAGGAATGTCATAATGGTGGCAGTTGATAGACTTACCAAGTATTAACACTTTGTGCATTATCTCATCCTTTTAAATTTAGTACAATTTCTACTGCATTTATGGAAACAATTCAAAAACTACATGGAAACCCAAAGATTATTATAAGTGATAGAGATCCCATTTTCACTGGAAATTTTTGAACGAAATATTTTTCTTATGCTGGTACTCAATTATATCATATCTCATATTATTATCCTCATTATAATGGGAAAACTAAGATAGTGAACAAATGTTTTGAAGAATTTCTTCGTTTCTTTGTATTTTATAAACAAAAAAAATGGGTTAAGTGGTTACCTATAGTTGAATGGTGATATAACACTTCCTTCCATACTACAACAAAAATGACCCCATTTATGGAACTTTATGGATATCATCACCCATCCATCACATCATCTTTAGGAGAAAATTCTAAGGTTCAAGCAATGGAAGATCACATCAAACATAGAAAACACATTGTCCAACTCTTAAAGGATAACCTTGTTAGGAATCATGATTTTTGTTACACCAAAACCCACAGGTGTTAGTCAACGATAGCATTTCCAGAGATAAGGATCCATTAGAGGAAGTTATTCCATGTCGTAAAACACACGGCGGGGGGGGCATAGGTTTATCCAATGTACAAAAATCAGCCCCCAAACGTGAGGTAGGTGTGTATCAAAATCGTGGCCTACACTCCGATACCACTTGTTGGGAATCATGATTTTCGTTAGAACAAAACCCGTTGTTTTTAGTAAATAATCACATCGCCAGAGATAAGGATCCACAAGACCCATTTTCCATGTCACAAAACACATGAGGAGAATTGGTTTACCCAATGTCTAAAAAACCTCACTATGGAAGAGAATTGAATGAAATAATAGGCATATTAGCATCATAATGAAATAAGTTTTGATGTAGGTGATTGGGTATTTTTACAGCTACAACCATACAAAAAAATTTCCCTCAAACAATCTAAGAATGATAATAAATGATCACCCAAGTACTATGGTACTTGCAAGGTGTTGCAAAAGATTGTTACTCTGGCATAAAAAGTAGAGTTTCATGCATCTTCTCGAGTACACCCTATTTTTCAAGTTTCATGCTTAAATAAGGTTATCGGTGACAAGCTCCCAATTCAAATATTGTTTTCAGAACTTGGAGAAGAATGAAAAATTATATTTGAGTATGAATCAGTCGTAGAAAAAATAACTTGGGAGCTACGAAATTGATTAATTTCAAAGTATCTCATTAAGTGGCAAACTTACCCATTAAAGATTCCACATGGGAGGAAGATAATTTTATACAGAAGCATCTACAACTACTCAACCGTTGAGGAAAACATTTTTTTGAAGGAGAGGAGAATGCTACGTCTTATAATACTAGTGTGTTCCCCTTATTTTTATTGTTATTGCAGCCCCCTATTGTTATTTTTATTGCAACCCCTTATTGTTATTGTTGTTCCCATGTATCTCATATGTTGTTATTGTTGTTCCCCATAGAATCCCACTATTTTTATTGTTGCGCCCTTACATTATTATTGTTATGTAGGCTCTGATTATATTATAACCTCTTAGACTCCTATATTTACAAAGGAAGTCTTATAATTTGTATCATACGAGAATTGTTCATTTATGTAATGTAAAGGAGGTTTAACCCTCAAAGAGGATAATTTTTAAGTCGTTGGTCTATCTTTTCTTCTATTTAGTGATTTGGTTGCATAACATTTTGCTATCTTTGTTTATTATTATAATTTGGATTTCATTGTACTATTATTCTCTCTCAAATATTCATGTGTTTATTCTTCCATTCTACCTTTCATTTCACTTTCTTTTACAACCTAGACAAAGTATATCATAGTAATCTTATGTTTCATGTTTCTTATTATGTGTTCTCAATGAGGTCACGATATATATATTCGGATCTCAAGCTAAGTTGACTTGGGGAAAACCATTATCACTAGACCATGTAGCTTGTCATGCTTGAAGACAAAAAATGTGATGGAGAAAGAAACATATAAATTTGTTTCTTGAGGATTCCCTCACATGATAGAGGGATTAAATGATGGGAAATTTCACCCATATTATTCAAAAATTTAAAATGACAATCAAGGATTTTTTTACAAGTAGCCATTTTGGAGGTGTCACACCGTTCAAGGTACAAGATAACTTTGATATATGTTTCTTTGAAATATAGATGGATGAAAAATTATTTGGAGAGATGGATTGATGTGTTAGAAGGTTATTAATCTATTCAAAATATTTCCAACATCAAAAATATAACCTCTTCAATCTTTAAATACATTTTCCATCCCAAAGATTGGGTTTAAATCTATTAGGAGAGATATAACAAGGATGAGTCTACAATATTTAGGATAGAATCCACCTGCGTGGTCATTATTAATTCCTTCAAAGGTGTATTATACCTTAGATGAAACTATGATTATTGGTACCCAAAATGGACAACTATACATCAACATAAATACCAAATGGTGTTGGAGTACACCAAAATCTTCCAAACCTTATAATAAAAAGTGGGTATAAAATATTCCAATTGGTACCAAATTTTGAAGTATTGCAACAAACTTCATAGGTAAATCCAAATAAAGATGTACTTATTTGGAATATCCTCATTAGGATCCACTTATTGATATGTTATCAAAATCAAGAAGAAATTTAAGTAGAGGAATAATTTTAATTTTGAGTCTACAAATCCACAATAGCAGATGCATGGTAGAATTGGAACTAACGGAAAGAACAAAGGGCGGATAAAGGAAAACCAACCTCCACCCAACTGGTCCAAGGAATAAGCAAATAAGGGTAATGGAAGGTTAGAGAAGGACAATAAAATGTGGCGTGATTCCCATAAAACTCCTTGCATAAGATTGATGAATTTCACTCAAAATAGTCATTACTGCATGAGCTAAAAGAAAAATTATTAGACTCATATTCAAACTCTGATTTATAGAAGGATAAAGTGAATAATTGATGTAGGGACAAGTGCTAACATTTCATTTGTAAAGATCAAAATAGAAGAGTTACAAGATCGGGATGAGAGGGATTATCTCTTACATTCATAGATGTGGGGGAAATCGACTGCTCTACATTTGATTGTCAATAGCAATAACCAAAATAAATTGATCTTAATTAAGGTCATCAAGAGATTGAAGCATATAAAAATGCTACATATTTAACCATACACCATAGGTTGGTTTAACTAAGGAGCATACAAACATGCTAGCCAATAATGTCACCTATGTGACGTCATCAAACCCCTCAAAGATGAGGTATTATCTAATCTTTCCCCACTTGTGTTTTGTTATTTTATTTTAGGAAAACCATATATATGGACATTTCATCTTGTTTATGAGTCTATTCCTATAATAGCAATGCTACTTTTTGAGTAAAGATCTACAAGGTAGTATATGTAATTTTGAATATTCCAATTTCCTTGATCGTAGAAAAATAGTGTTAAAGCATAATCTATCAAACTAAAAATTGTGCTCTTCGTGATTAAGTTATAAGATGAATGGATGGTCACTATAATCACAACAACATCAGTATAGGTCCTCTCTACCTAACATAAGTAGGTGGGAAATATTGGAGAGGAATAAAGGGATATATTTGCATCACACATGGGAGTGTCTCCTCATGACCATGTCAAACATTCAACTAAATTGATACCTAATGATCCTTTACCTTTAGATAAAATATCTAATTGATACCTTCTAGATATTGAGGAAATAAAATGTCAAATTAATGAGCTCATCTAAAATGGCCATATCAGATTAAGCTCCTCACCTTGTGCAAGCCCAATCGTGTTGGTGTAGAAGAAGGATGGTATATGGTGACTCTATAATAATTATGGAGCCTTTAACAAAATCATGGTCAAAAACTAATACTTGATCCCCCATATTGATGATATTATTTATTAGATTAAGGGCTCCTACTTATTTAGTATTATTCATTTCAAGTTAGGCTACCACTAGGTTCTAATTGAACAAATTGATGTATCGAAGGGAACCTTCAAATATAAAAAATGAATTGTTGAGTGGTTGGTCATACCTTTTAGGATCACTAATTCTCTAAAAATATTCATGAGGAATATTTATGATATATTGTGGATGCTAATGAGATCTTATTTGTGGTCATATATATGTATGACTTCCTCATATTCAATATAACCTTGGTAGAACATTTGCAGCACATCTAACAAATATTGACCACCTTGTGGAAACATAAATTATATGCCTATATCGAGAAATTCCAATTTGAAATAAATATAAATAATTATTTGATATACATCATCTATGAACATTAGTTGCATCTGGACCTAACCAATATCCAAATTCATTGAAGATTGCACATCCTAGATGACTTTAACAATGCTCCATAACCTCTTTCGCCTTGTCAGTTTCAATTGTAGGATTTTTGGGGGGTTATCTCACACTTGGTCATTAATATAAGTGACCAAGGGTGGAGAAAAATAAAGTGTTATTTGTCTTAGACACAATATAAATCATTTGAGGTTCCAAAATATCACCTCTACTCTACATTAGCCCTCACTTTTCAAGAATTGTAAGATTTGTTTCAGATTCATACAGATGCTTCTATCTGTGCCCTTGGTCCAATCCTCACTCAACATAGATATTTTATTTCCTATCACAATGATACACTATCTAATGTTGTCTGCAGATATCCCACCTATGACAAGGATATTTAATCCATTGTGTAGGAATGCCTACTATGGAAGAACTATATACTAGCAAAAGAAATGATAATCAAAGCTTCAAGCCATTAGAATTCATCGAGACATAGGTAAATATATAAAATTATCATTATAAAAATTGGTCCATATACTTGCAAAAATTCCACCTGATCATTATATACGAGAAGGGAAACACAAACCATGTTGTATAATTCATTTGCTAGCCATTGGTTTTGAATCTAGCCATATTTTTTAATGGGCATGATACCTTTAGGTGGCCAAAATTATGTGGTAGTGACCCCTTATACATATAACATAGTTAGAACAAGTAAACAAGTTCCAAAAAATCGTCTTCAATATGTACTTTTTTATTTTCTAAGCCATTTTTATGTTACTTCAAGTGAGTGTGCACAAATAATTTGGAAGGAACAATATTTCAGGTGGGAAGTCACATTAGTGTGGAGAATATAGTAGCAATATTTTGTTGAAAATGCAACAAGATGATGGAGCTTAGTGAAATGAAGTCGCCTTCACTAAGTGGGCCCGCAGGCTATTTTTGGCGCAAAGTCTATTTTTAGACTATGTTTATTTTTAGACATATGGAGCATGGTCTAGGAGTTGCAGTATGCTATTCTTGGATGACTGGTCGAGTTGGTAAAAATATATGGACCTCTATTTTTAGACATACAGGTCGAAGTCTATTTTTAGACTGCCTGTCTAAAAATAGGTCAGTCAAATATTATTAGCCCTTAATAATATTTGGACTCTAAACTTCAGTTTATTCTCTTACAGCACTTTAGTTGGAGCTACGGATGTGGCCCATGCATCTGACAGAAGGAATTATGCTATTCCTTGGGGTCTGGTGAGCTCATGCATGTTTGACTTTAGTTAGGAATTCAGTGGCAGAGTTTGGTGGAGTTGATGAGACAGTTGGTGGAGTTGTGTTCGGTTTAACTTAGTTGAACTAGTTGTGATTAGTTTAACTAGCTAATCAACTAGTAATGAGTGGAGTGAATTAAATATTATTTAATTCACTAACTATTAACTCATTATTCAACTCAAGAACACATCAGTTCACTACATTGCATGGACAGTTCAGTGGAGACCAGTGGAAGAGGTAGATGAAAGGGTGAGTTTGCTATTAGTTGCGACAGCAGTTGTGCATGATTTTTGCACAAGCATTGGAGGAGATTGCCAATGATGATTGCACAGTTGGAGCCAGTGAGATTCGAACTTGGATCTCTCATTACACCAGCCTTGATTTCACAATAGAGGCAGGCAATTAGTGTATGAGTTTTGAACCTGTGACTTGTTCAAAACTGAGCTAGTTCGTGTGTAACTTTTGGAGATAGTACTGAGTACTTGTGAAGAGTATTGTACTGATATTGTTACATGATTATTCTTCATTATAATATACAGATAGCTGGGGGTTTTCAGCTATAAGCTTTCCCCATTACATATTGTGTTTATGTGCGCGTGCGACTGTTTCTATTTCCGCAAATTGATGATTTATTGTAGAAGAGGTTATGTGTTATACATGAATTCGAATTAATGTATGATCAGGATAATCTCAGTGGATAAATCTTCATTATTAAGCAAATTTCTACATGGTATCAGAGGGAATTGATCATCGGGATCTATTGTAGTGATTACAATATTATTTCGGTAGACAGAGTCTGTATCGGGCCAGGTAGCCTCTGGATCCATCCTTTCTCTGAAAGGTGATATATCCAGTAAATGCCCATACAGTCGATCTCTATGCTAGAAATAATTTGTTCTCACAGATCCAGAAGAAGTTGAGTTTTTGAGCTTGGAATTCGAATTTTGCAGCAGTTTGTTTTCTTGGTGCCAGAGTTGAAAATCTCTTTCAACGAGTTGCGACTCGAATATGCTCTTGAAGGCAGTTCGAATTATGTTCCATGGAAATATCGGATGGAGGCAGTATTAGAAGATAATGGACTGAAGGAGTTCGTAGATATGGATGTCCAAAACCCCACTGATCCTGCTGAATTCGAGGCTTGGCAAAAGAAGATGGCGAAATGTCGAAGGATTCTGTTGGAGGGCGTGAAGGATCACATTGTATCCAGCCTGCATGGAAAAGCTTCTCCATATTTGATGTGGAAAGCGTTGACAGATCTATTCCAGAGTAAGAGCGACCAAAGGAAGTTGGCGCTCAAGGATAAGCTCAGAAACATTAAGATGGAGAAAGGCGACAGTATCGCCAAGTACCTCACGAAGTTCACTCAATGCAGAGATGAGCTGGGAAGTGTGGGGGTGACTATCGAAGAAGAGGATATGGTAGACCTGGCTCTCCTTGGTCTTCCGAAAAGTTGGCATGCATATCAAGATAGTGTCAATGGTCGGGAGAAGTTGCCGGGATGGGAGCGACTTTGGGCGGATCTCATGCAAGAGGAGATAAGGAGGACTACCAGGGACGGATCTTCATCAAAGGTATCTGATGAAGAAAATTGCGCTTTGGCTGCCAAAGAAAAGAAGGGGAAGAGAAAGAAATCTTCTCAGTCTGGTGCGAAAGGCAAGAAGCAAGACATGTCCAAGGTGAAGTGTTTTCACCGTCACCAGCACGGACACTATGCCACAAATTGTCCACAGAAGAAGAAAAATAAGAAGGCTGATGGATCTGCAGCGGGAGAGGCATTGGCCTCCCAGTTCGAACTGGATTTTTCACTGATCGCATGCTTGGTCTCAAGTGTGATGGGATCAGTATGGTTCTTGGACAGTGGTGCGTCATTTCACATGACAGGAGATTGGGATCTGTTTTCAGATCTGGAGGAAAAATATCTTGGAGTGCACATCGAGATGGGCGATGATGGTAGATACAGTGCGACCGGTATCGGTACCATTTCCTTTGAGAGGGAGTCTGGTAAACCCTTTGTATTGAAGGAAGTTTTTCATGTTCCAGGATTGATGAAGAATCTGATCTCTGTGGCGATGTTGGAAGACAAGGGGTATGATGTGGTCTTCAGCGAAGGAAAAGCCTTCCTGCGCAGTAAGACAACTGGAGAGACCTGGAAGATAGGGGTTCGAGTCAAGAACCTTTATCAGTTGCAAGTAGATGGCTGCGTAGCAATGGCATGTAAGGCGGGAGAAGTGGTGAGCCGGGATGATGAGGGCAAACTGTGGCACAGGAGATTGGGCCACCTTCACCATGGAGCTTTGAAAATACTGCAGCAGATTTCTACTGGGCTTCCTAAGGGCACTCTTGCGCAGTCAGATCAGTGCAAGGGGTGTACCTTGGGGAAGTATGTGAAAGCCACCTTTCACGAGAAGGATAGTCGCGCCACGACGATTCTTGAGAGAGTTCACACAGACGTGTGTGGTCCTTTCTCTGTAGCTTCGACAGCAAAGCACAAGTACTATGTGATCTTTGTTGATGATTTCTCTCGGAAGTGCTGGATCTTCTTCATGCAGAAGAAGAGCGAGACATTTTCAAAGTTTTGTGAATTCAAGGCGCTGGTTGAGAAGGAATCGGGGAAGCATGTGAAGGCTCTTAGGAGCGAAAATGGTGGTGAATTCATCTCTACTAAATTCAAGGACTTTTGCAGCGCAGAAGGGATTCGGAGAGAGCTCATCGCACCCCATAACCCACAGCAGAACGGGGTGGCTGAGCGGAAGAACAGAACGATCGTGGGTGCTGCACGGGCGATGTTGCATGATCGGGGCCTACCCCTTCACTTGTGGGCTGAGGCATGCAATACAGCAGTGTATGTGCAGAACCGTTGTCCTCACAAGGTTCTTGGCATGAGTACACCGAAGGAGGCGTTTTCTGGCAAGAGGCCTGATATTTCTCATCTGAGAATTTTTGGCTCACCTGTCTACATGCATGTGACGAAGGATGCCAGAAAGAAGCTGGATCCGACCGCAGAGGTTGGAATATTTGTGGGGTACACTGATACACCTCACAACTATCGGGTGTATTTGCCAGACAGTCGCAAGACTGTTGTGCGACGGGATATTAAATTTCAGGAGGAGAAAGCCATGCAGTGTTCGCTTGAGAGGGAGCCACACTTGCATGCAGATGAGGAGATGTTAGTTCCTAAGGAGGAGCTTCCGGATGTGGATCAGCCACAAGAGGAAGTTCATGAGGTGGAAGAGACCACCCATGCAGCGCCAACCATCAGAGGGCGCAAGCGCACTACAGAAGCTGAGCGACTGGCTCGAGATGCAGAGAAGGTTGTAGGACCACCTACAGCACAGCGCAGGCAGAGGCAGTCACCGGATCGGTACACTGGATACATGGCTCTTGTGAGTCAATGTGTTGTGACGGAGCCATCCTC
Source organism: Pinus albicaulis (assembly GCA_034641835.2). Classification (NCBI taxonomy): domain Eukaryota; kingdom Viridiplantae; phylum Streptophyta; class Pinopsida; order Pinales; family Pinaceae; genus Pinus; species Pinus albicaulis. The sequence continues at coordinate 826,616,324 of CM076575.1, forward strand.
TTTTGAGGAAGTCGTGGAGGAACCCGCATGGGTTGATGCCATGATCGAAGAATATGATTCGATCATCAGGAACAGTGCATGGGAGATTGTCCCAAGACCGGTTGGGAAATCAGTGGTAGGTTCGCGATGGATCTACAAGGTGAAGCAGGCAGCTGATGGGAGTGTGGAGAAGTACAAGGCGAGATTTGTCACCCGTGGCTTCTCACAGATCGAGGGGATTGACTATGAGGAGACTTTTTCACCTGTCGCAAGGTACTCTTCCATACGGACGATCCTTGCTCTCTCAGCGCAGATGGGGTGGCACATTCATCAGATGGATGTGAAGACTGCGTTCCTCAATGGATTCATTGAGGAGGAGGTGTACATAGAGCAGCCTGAAGGTTTCGAGATCTTCAACAGTGAGTCGCATGTTTTCCAACTCAAGAGAGCACTGTACGGGCTGAAGCAAGCACCTCGTGCTTGGTACACATGGATAGACAGTTATTTCACCGGGTTTGGATTCTCCAAGAGTGAGGCAGATCCTAACCTGTACCAGATTGTGGTGGAGGGGAAGCTGCTCATCATTGTACTGTATTTAGATGATCTGATTTTGACGGGTGATGAGTTGTTGATACTTTCATGCAAGGAGGACCTTGCTAGAGAGTTCGAGATGAAGGACTTGGGCCTCCTTCATTATTTCATAGGATTGGAGATTTGGCAGCGCAGTGGAGGACTGTTTGCTTCTCAGGGTAAGTATGCCCGGAAGATACTGGAGAGGTTCAACATGCATGGCTGCAAGCCTGTTGACACTCCTCTTCCTGGTGGTTGGAGGAAGGAGGATGCTACTTCAGTGGAGGTAGTGGATGCTACTGTCTATCGACAGTTGGTGGGGTTGCTTATGTATCTGGTCAATACACGACCCGATATATGCTATGCTGTTAACCAGCTTTCTTAAGCTATGGTTAAGCCTACCAAGCTCTTCTGGAAGGCAGGCAAGCATGTATTGCGTTATCTTAGTGGCACATCGGGATATGGTCTATGGTAGAGACAGGAGGATGGAGCGAAGCTTTCCGGCTTCACTGATGCAGATTGGGCAGGGAGCCCAACGGGCCGAAAGAGCACATCTAGAGGATTTTTCAGCATTGGGTCGACAGCAGTTTCCTGGTACAGCAGGAAGTAGAGATTTGTGGTACTCAGTTCAGCAGAGGCCGAGTACATGGCAGCAAGCTTGGCTGCATGCAAGGCTATTTGGATGAGGAAGATCCTCGTCGGATTGTTCGGGTCGCACTTGGAGCCTACTGCGATTTATTGTGATAACCAGAGTTGCATTAAAATCTCAGCTAATCCAGTATTTCATGATAGATCCAAACACATCGACATCAGGTACCATCATATCAGAGATTGTGTTCAACGAAGAATCATGTTACTTTCATATGTTCCCACGGAGGATCAGGATGCTGACATCTTGACGAAGGCGCTCACCAGGAGCAAGTTCGAATTCCACAGAGGTAGGATAGGGGTTGCAGATAATCCATATCTTGTTGAGAGGGAGTGTTTAAAATGCAACAATATGATGGAGCTTAGTGAAATGAATTCGCCTTCACTAAGTGGGCCCGCAGGCTATTTTTGGCGCAAAGTCTATTTTTAGACTATGTCTATTTTTAGACATATGGAGCATGGTCTAGGAGTTGCAGTATGCTATTCTTGGATGATTGGTCGAGTTTGTAAAAATAGATGGACCTCTATTTTTAGACATACAGGTCGAAGTCTATTTTTAGACTGCCTGTCTAAAAATAGGTCAGTCAAATATTATTAGCCCTTAATAAGATTTGGACTCTAAACTTCAATTTATTCTCTTACAACACTTCAGTTGGAGCTACGGATGTGGCCCATGCATCTGACAGAAGGAATTACACTATTCCTTGGGGTTTGGTGAGCTCATGCATGGTTGACTTCAGTTAGGACTTCAGTGGCAAAGTTTGGTGGAGTTGATGAGACAGTTGGTGGAGTTGTGTTCGGGTTAACTTAGTTGAACTAGTTGTGATTAGTTTAACTAGCTAATAAACTAGTAATGAGTGGAGTGAATTAAATATTATTTAATTCACTAATTATTAACTCATTATTCAACTCAAGAACACATCAGTTCACTACAGTGCATGGACAGTTCAGTGGAGACCAGTGGAAGAGGTAGATGAAAGGGTGAGTTTGCTATTAGTTGCGACAGTAGTTGTGCATGAGTTTTGCACAAGCATTGGAGGATATTGCCAATGATGATTGCGCAGTTGGAGCCAGTGAGATTCGAACTTGGATCTCTCATTAGACCAGCCTTGATTGCGCAATAGAGGCAGGAAATTAGTGGATGAGTTTTGAACCTGTGACTTGTTCAAAACCAAGCTAGTTTGTGTGTAACTTTTGGAGACAATACTGAGTACTTGTGAGGAGTATTGTACTGAGATTGTTACATGTTTTCTCTTCTATTATAATATACAAATAGCTGGGGGTTTTCAGCTATAAGCTTTCCCCATTACATATTGTGTTTATGTGCGCATGCGACTGTTTCTATTTCCGCAAATTGATGATTGATTGTAGAAGAGGTTATGTGTTATACATGAATTTGAATTAATGTATGATCAGGATAATCTCAATGGATAAATCTTCATTATTCAGCAAATTTCTACATATTTTAGAATTATCTGTACTAGCCAAAACTTTTATAGGATGCGAGTGAAAATATTGGATTTTGAATTTTATATTCCATTACTAATCATACCATTCATAAGAAAGGGATGTGCATTCCTCTACCTATCCTAGACTAGCCTTGAGAGTAAGTCTCCATGGATTGTATTTCATATTTTTTTCCCTCCACCAAGCATGGTAATGATTATGTTTTTTTACGTTGTTGATCAATTATCTAACATGTCCATTTTGGCATTATGTAATGAGAGTATCATATTTGAAGGCACAAATAAGCTATTCTTTGAGCATGTTTAGATTCATTTTAGGATACCACATACTATTAATTTAGATAGCGATAATAGGTTTCACAATACCTTTTTATCCAAACTATAGTTTCTAATGGTAACCAATATGACCAAATCAACCATCTTCAACCCAAAAATAGATGGATAAACCAAAGTGGTCAATACGATGATTATGCATATATTCCACATGTATGACTCCAAACATCCACAAGCATGGATTATATCCTTCAATATGTTCAACATAACTACAACACTACCCTACGCATCTCTATTGACCATAGACACTTTCAAATGTACTTAGTGTTCCATCAGTTGACCACCATTGATATAGTTCTACCTATTGCATCATTATGGGAAGATTCATCAAATGTAGTTGAAGGCCACTAAAGAAATCAATTTTTTTTAACAGTTTCAATATCTACAACAAAAATTTCATGACACCCTAAAGAAAGTGAATGACAAGTAAAAGAAATGGCATGACTACCATTAGGTTCCACACAAGGTTCAAGTTGGTGATAAAGTGTGGTTGAATTTGTAGAAGTAGTGCCACACAACACCCACGTGAAGCTAAAACCACTTTTATATGGGCCTTATAATATCATAAAATTTGTGGGTGAAAATGATTTAACCTAATTTTTAATGTGCAGATGCTTTGACCATGTTTTTCACCTCTATTGGACACATCAAAGGTGGCCAAAATTTTGACCCCTAGAAAACTTTACACTAATGTTATTGAGTAGGTTATAATGGTTCAAATCATGGACACTAGGACAAAGGGAACCTTCCAACTGAACATACAACTCTATTGGGTTATGAAAGTGGGACAACTTATTCACCAAGGTAAATGGCTCACTAGGGTTCAAAATTCAACAAAATTTTCTCCATCTAATGTTCGAACTTGATGCAATAGGGAGCATTAATTCTTAAGGGGAAATGATCGACCTAGGTTCTCCATCATGGTACTTTTTTTATTAAGATATTTTAGGGTCCTTAAATTTTAGAGAAATTATGAGGCCTTAAATTAAGTTTTCTAGGCATTCAAGGGCCTACAGATTATCTGGGCATGTGTATGCCTTCCAAAAATTGTACTTCTCAATCATTTATTTCCAATGATTTATTTTGTGCCAAAAAGAAATATTTTATGAAAAATTTGCATCCCTAGGAAGTTTATGTATCAACTAACCACATCAAGGCCCACAATGCTTTGGCATTTTGTTTACTAGGGTTAGGGTCTTTTCCTCTTAGGATATTAGCACTTTATGTTAAAATTCCATTTTCAAAATCTTGTAATTCCTTCTTGTGAATGAGTGTAGTCAATACCTTTCTCTTTTAAGGATAAGCTACCAAAATTCTAGTTAGTTTGTATTGATCTTCATTTTACATTATTTTTTCTTTTTTCATTTGTTAAGAAAATTTGAGTATCACTATGCTACTATGCTCTCTAGAATACTTCTATATGTGTACTTCTTTTTAGATTCCTACCTTTCATTTCATTTTCTATACAAACCAAATCAATATGAGTACATATTATCTTATCCTAAATACAATAAATAAAAATACAAGTAAAAAAAACCCAACAATGCTTCCAACCACTAAATGTTAGACCATCAATATAATCAAAATCAATAAAACAAAATATAAAATATTAAGGTAATGAAGTTGAGAAAACACCATTTCATAGAAGGTATAATTAGACAATGAAATATCAAAACCAAGGTCGTGTAAAGGAACGGAACGAAATGAATGACTAGTGAAATCCATACTTGGCAAGTCATAAAGCATATTTCGAAAGTCATAAAACATAAAAAAAATGGAATGAATGACAAGTAAAAGCGGTACTTCACAATTCATAAAACATAATTTCAATGCTAAAAGGTCTTATAGAAAATTCAATTTGATCAAAGAAAAGAGAATATATATATATATATGGTTTTTCAATTGATTTTTCTAACAAGGTTAATATAAAATTACTCGATTAATCATATTTCCTAATTGTTTAATTATATATATATATATATATATATATATATATATATATATATATATATATATGTTTTAATAAACTAACACAATCATATGATCATATGAAGGTTGTATATAAAAATACTATATGAATCATTTTTCATTTTTAGTTTCATTTTTCCTTTTTATAATGTTTTACTGAAATATCATAGCTATATAAATTAAATTGTTGATATACTTCAATAGTCATCAAAACAATTATATACCATTTAATCCATTAACTATTTAATTTTGAATGCTAACACAAAGTGGTGAATGAAAACAAAAAGATATTTTAAAAAACTTTCATGTCATCCTTTAAATTATATGAAAATATTTTCAACTTATTAAATTTCAATAATTTATAAATTAAAAATCTAAAACCCTCACTATGTCGATCAATGTAATTAAACTATCATATCCCCTAAGCGGGGATAAGGAACACTGAATAGTTGCATTAATTATTTTAAAGTGGAGAGAGATTGCTATGGTTTGTGACTCATAACACAATTTGCTTCAGACTTTACACAGGAATGGCCGCAACGACAAAAACAAACTAATAAGTATCCCCTCTCCATAGAAATATGGAATCATTGTAACTACAATCTTGATTTTCTCCCATCTAACACTTGCCTTCATATAATATTAGTCCAGGCTCAACAGGTCATGGAATTGGAGCTCATGTAATTTTCATCAGTAAGATCCTCCGTTGCCAATCTGGTGTCCCATCAAATGCCCCTTCACATTCTCATCAACAATGTCAAAATTTACATAATGGGAGGTATGCATATATGTGAATCATTATTTGAGGACATATCTTTTGTGTGTTAATATCACGAAACACTGAGAGGTTGAAATTTATAGAATGGGAGGTATGCATATATGTGAATCATTAGTTGAAGACTTATATTTTATTTTGTTTTATTAATATCATGAGACACTGAGAGATTGAAATCTGTTCTTGATTCTAACTATTCAAAAAAGTAACCAAATTATTTCACTTAACCTCAAAAAATTTCAATACAACACAATGTTTTTATATTTTAAAATATCATGCTTTTTAGAGCCGGAACAGTTCTATAAGGATGGAAATGAGAAACACATGCATTTAAATCATCTAGGAGATTCATTCCTAACCATCCTCCTTCTACCTTTAATTCTCCAAGCTAGAGGTGCTTCAAGAATTGTTATTGTAAACTCTATTGTATGATATTAATCAACCTTGGTGCACTGCTCTGTAATTTTAATGAAGTCATGCTTGATGTTTCCTAAGGTTTAATTCCCATAATTTATTTATTATTAATGTGTCTGGGAATACCATTGGGAAGTAGTAGACCTTTAGGATCTCACTCTCGAGCGGAAGAAAAATAATTTCAACTACATTGTTGCTTATGGTGTAAGTAAACTTGCTCACGTATGTAAAACTATGACTTTGTACTGCTCCCCTTATGTTATGCTATCTTTTACATTCCAATGTAAGCGTGTTACTAATGTGAATATCAGGGTAAATATTTTGGGTTTTTATAGGTTTACAGTAGTGATAGACTTCACCTTCCACTATGAGTTGTTGATAACCCTTGGTCATAAGCATACAATTTCTTGACTATAACGTTTATTTATTAATTTTCATGTTCATGTACCAGCTGATGTTCCTTTCAATACTATTCAGCAAGCTTCCAACCAATGCTAAAATTCATGTGATAGGTGTTCATCCGGGAATTGTTAGTGCACATCTGGTTTGTTCCACAACACTACAATATGAAACTTATTTCTATGATTTTTTTCTATATCAAGTCATGTTTCAGAAATTGAATGATTGTTTTGTGATCCTCATAGTTGGGAGTTATAGAAAATCATTACAATAAAAGATCCTTCTGGAGATTTGATGCTGCATAAGGTATTTCTTCTTCCCATATATATAGTCTAATAATTCCCATGTTTCACTAGCTTGAGAATTTATGATCTCATGGGTTTGTTTTCCATTTAACAGGAGCACGAAGTGTTTTGTTCTATGCAACAACAAAAAATTCTCCCATAAAAGATAATAATCATATTCATAGTGTTAGGTCCCTATATTACTAGTATAGTCCCTTATTATTGTTAGTGTAACCCCCTTATTGTTATTATTGTACCCTTGTAACCCCCATTTTGTTATTATTGTGCCCTTAAATTATTATTGTTAGGTCGGCTAGGATTACATTGTGGCCCACTAGGACATTATGGCCCCATGGACTCCTATATATACAAAGGAGGTTTTGTAAATTGTATCATCCAAGAATTGTTCATTTATGTAATGTATTGGAGGTTTCCCCCTCGAAGTGGCTTATTTCTAAGGCGTTGATATCTTTTTTCTTCTATTTTTGGAGCTGGTTACACAACATTTGGTATCAGAGCTTTGGATTCTAGGGTTTTGCTGCTCCAAACAGGTCATCGTGGCATTTTCGTTATAAATTTTTTCTACGAAGTTTCAGAAGCTGAAATTTTTAGGGTGCGAAGCTAAAATCCTGAGGAAGATTGTCTAAAAATTTCAGAGCTTGGTTCGCAACATTTTCTGATATATCATCTGTGGAAGTTAGGTCTTTTTTCAAGCTCCTAAACAGGTCATCGTGGAATTTTCGCTATAAAGTTCTTTCTACGGAGGTTCAGAATCTGAAATTCATATGGTGCGAAGCTAAAATCATGAGGAAATTCGTCAAAAAATTTCAGAGCTTGGTTCACAATATTTTTAGAGATATGATCTGTGGAAGGTAGTGCTTTTTCAAGCTCCTGAATTTCATCTCAAATAGGTGATCGTGGGAAAAGTTCAATAACTCTCTCTCTGGGTAGTGGATTTGAGTGCCGTAAAAATTGGTCGCAAGTACATGGACTTTAGTTTCGTGGCTATCAATTTCAGAGACAAAGGAGTAAACAGTGACACGTGGCAAGTCCTACAAGTTTTCTCTACTGAACCAGTCCAAAATTAGGTCATTGTGGGAGATTGGACACAACTTTGTCTTGGGGAATCAAAATTAGATCAGAACTGTGGCATTTGAAAGAAGCTTCAGAGGGCTAATACAGGGTTGAATTTCAGATATTTAAGATTTTCAATTACATATATAATTCAATTTCAATATAGAGCTCCTCAAAGCAAGTAATTGTGTATTTTGTTTTTCCGAATTGCATAAGTCTTGTTTGAAGAATCAAGTTGAATTGATTCCAAGGGAATATTGTAGAATAGGTATCAATATTGGATTCTAAAATGACGCCTAAAAAGAATTCAACACCCATTAAGCCTTCATAAGGTTCTACCATGACTCATGAAGATGAAGAATTGCAACATGATCTATCAAAATTACAAGAGCAAGTGCAACAAATTTCACTCTCGCAAAGAGCAACAAAATATGAAATGGAAGTTTTGAAGAAAGGCGTGGAAGTGAAAATGGACGGTTTGAAGAAAGGCATGGAAGATAAGATGGATGGCGTGGAAGTGAAGATGGACGGTTTGAAGAAAGGCGTGGAAGCTAAGATGGATGGCATGGAAGCTAAGATGGATGGAATGGAAGCTGGCATGGAAGCTAAGATGGATGATCTAAAATCAAACATCGAATATTTGAAAAAGTTGATACAAGAAAGGTTTCCTAATGGTGAAAAGATAGTAGAAGAACCTCATGATGAGAACAAAATAAATGTTAATCGTGATTTCATAAATTCTAATGTTGGCGGGAAGAACCACCATATTCCAAAAATGGATATGAGGAAGTTTGATGGAAAGGATCCTGTAACATGGATACTACAGATGGAGCAATATTTTGATCTCCATAATGTGCAAAACACACAAAAGGTACGCATTTCAACTTTGCATTTAGAACAAAATACATTTGTATGGTATCGATGGCTTTGCTCCCGTAAAAAAACTGTCACTTGGTCAATTTTTACGGAGGAAATGATAGCACATTATGAGGATACAAAGAGCAACACCTTCTTTAGCCAATTGATAAATCTCAAACAAAAGGGTTTAGTGGGGCAGCACATTGAGGACTTCCAAAAATTGAATATATGGGTAACTGATATTCCAGAGGAACACAGGATTGATCTCTTCATAGGCACTTTAAAGGATAACATTCAACATGAAGTTCGCGTTCTGGAACCTGATTCATTGGAGAAGGCATTCAGGTTGGCAAGAAAAGTTGAATGTAAAATTATGGCAACAAGGAAGCCTACCACTCAATTCTACAAAGAAGGAAGTGTGGCTACGCCTAGATTTCCACAACCTACAAGGTTGACACCACAAAAATTGGAAGAAAAAAGAGCAAAAGGGCTTTGCTACAGTTGTGATAGAAAATACACTAAAGGTCATAAGTGTGCTGAGAAGAAATTATTTTACATAGATTGTGAAGAGGAAGAAGAAAATGAACAAGAAGAGGACATACACCAGGAACCAGCCCCAGAAGAGGACGAAATGAATCTGACCGTATCGTGTAATGCACTGGTAGGAATTACCACTCCCTAAACTCTCAAGATAAAAGGAAAAATCAAGAAGAAAAAGGTAATAGTGTTGATTGATTCAGGTAGCACCCATAATTTTATTCATTGTAAGGTAGCCAAGGAATTAAATTGTTTCCTATACCCAGCACCAGAATGTCAAGTGATGGTTGCAAATGGAGGAACTATAAATTTCTCGGGAAAATGCCATAATATCAAGCTAACCATGGGGGAATATGTATTGACTAGTCCAATGCTTTCCATTCCTATGGGAGGTGCTGATGTTGTACTAGGAGTACAATGGTTACAATCTTTGGGGACGGTAGCTTTTAATTTTCAAGAACTTTTCTTGAAATTTTTTTCAGAAGGAAAGGAAGTCAAATTACGGGGTATTGAAGGCAAGCCGAGAAGGATAATAAGCTCTAATGTCATGACAAAGCTTCTAAAGAAAGAACAACGAGGCGTAATTGCACAATTATGCTCACTAGAAGTTCCGACATCAAAATCATCTATTTCTGCAGATCTCCAACAAGTTTTGGACAATCATTCCAAGGTGTTTGAAACTCCCAAAGGACTCCCACCTATTCGTGATCATGATCATGCTATTCATTTGATTCCAGGTAGTGTTCCTCCAAACATCAGGCCTTATAGATATCCTTACTTCCAAAAGAGCGAAATTGAACGTATGATTGCAGAAATGTTAGAGGCGGGTATAATTCAACCTAGTCAAAGTTCTTTCTCTGCTCCTGTAGTATTGGTACACAAGAAGGATGGATGATGGCGAATGTGTCCAGATTATAGGGAGCTCAATAAGCTTACCATTAAAGACAAATTTCCCATTCCTGTGATTGATGAATTATTGGATGAATTACATGGAGCAATTTATTTTACCAAGTTGGATCTTCGTTCAGGATATCATCAAATTAGAATGAAGACCGAAGATATTCCAAAAACAGCATTTCGAACTCATGAGGGTCATTATGAATTTTTGGTCATGCCTTTTGGCCTTACCAATGCACCTTCTACATATCAAGGGTTGATGAATTCCATTTTCAAACCCTTCCTTAGAAAATTTGTGCTAGTATTTTTTGATGATATACTAATCTACAGCAGGTCTTGGAAGGATCATGTTGAACATGTTGACAGGGTGCTCAAACTATTGCAGGAGAAACAATTATATGCAAAAACATCCAAATGTTTCTTTGGAGTACAAGAGGTGGAATATCTTGGTCATATTATATCTCACGAGGGTGTGAAAGTAGACCCTAACAAAATTAAAGCCATTAAGGAATGGAAAGTCCCCAAGACAATAAAGCAGTTGCGAGGATTTCTCGGGTTAACAGGCTATTATCGCAAGTTTGTTAAGAATTATGGGAGAATAGCAGCAACTCTAACAACATTATTGAAGAAAGATGCATTTTCATGGACTCCTGAAGCAACTAAGGCCTTTGAACATCTTAAAGAGGCAATGTGCCTAGCACCGGTCTTAGCTACGCCAGACTTCACAAAAACCTTTACTGTGGAATGTGATGCCTCAAGAAATGGAATTGGTGCAGTTTTAATGCAGGAAGGAAGACCCATTGCTTTTGAAAGTCGTCCAATCAAAGGAAAGTATTTACAGAAACCTATTTATGAGAAGGAAATGTTAGCAATACCGCATGCACTAAAGAAATGGCAAACTTACCTAATGGGAAGACACTTCAAGGTAAAAAATGATCATGATAGTCTTAAACACTTTTTGGAACAAAGACTATCTTTAGAAGAGCAGCAAAAATGAGTCACAAAGATGTTGGGTTATGACTTTGAAATAATCTACAAAAAAGGAAAGCTTAATGTTGTTGCAGATGCACTCTCAAGAAAGAATGAAGAGGGGGAAGCATTGCTTTGTGCCATTTCTATTATCCAACCAGATTGGATAACTGAAGCAAGAGATGAATGGAAGAAGGACAAAGATGTATGGATACTCATTCAAAAGTTGCAGCAAGATCCTAGTACATCTGATACATTTAGTTGGAAAAATGATTCCTTATGGTACAAAGATCGCTTATATCTTTGTAAGAATTCCCAACTAAACAAAAGATTCTTCTGGAATTGCACACTTCTCCTTTAGGAGGACACTCGGGATTTTTAAAAACTTACCACAGGGTGAAGAAAGTTTTTTTTTGGGATGGCCTTAAATCTGATATTCAAAAGTTTGTGGCGGAATTTTTGGTTTTCCAACAGAATAAAGTGGAGACAATTAAGACCTCGGGACTTCTACAACCTTTATCCATTCCAATTCAACGTTGGGAGGAGATTTCAATGGATTTTATCACAGGTTTACCGAAGTCCGAAGGAAAGAATGTCATCATGGTGGTAGTTGATAGACTTACCAAGTATGCATACTTTTGTGCATTATCTCATCCATTTAAAGCAAGTACAGTTGCTACTACATTTGTGGACAGAATTCAAAAGCTACATGGAAGCCCAAGGGTTATTGTGAGTGATAGAGATCCCATTTTTATGGGAAATTTTTGGACGGAGTTATTTTCTTGTTTGGGTACTCAATTAGCTCATAGCTCATCTTATCATCCTCAATCTGATGGTCAAACAGAGATAGTAAATAAATTTTTGGAAGGATATCTTCGTTGTTTTGTATCTGATAAACAAACACAATGGGTCAAGTGGTTACCTCTCACTGAATGGTGGTATAACACTTCCTTCCATACTGCAGCAAAAATGACCCCATTTATGGCACTTTATGGATATCATCCACCATCGATCACATCATATTTAAGGGAAAATTCGAAGGTTCAAGCAGTGGAAGATCACATCGAGCATCAGCAAGAAGTTCTCCAACTCTTAAAGGATAACCCGAATTTGGCACAAAATCAAATGAAACAACAGGCAGATCAACATCGCAGCGAGAGAAGTTTTGATGTAGGAGATTGGGTATTTTTACGGCTACAACCATATAAACAAATGCCCCTCAAGCAAGCTAAGAAGGATAATAAATTATCGCCAAAGTACTATGGTCCTTACAAGGTGTTGCAAAAGATTGGTACTATGGCATACAAATTGGAGCTTCCCGCTTCTTCACGAGTACATCCAGTTTTCCATGTTTCATGCTTAAAGAAGGTTATAGGTGAAAATCTTCCAGTTCAAACAATATTGCCAGAACTTGATGAGGAAGGAAAAATCATATTGGAACCGGAAGCGGTCATGGAAACAAGAACTCGACAACTACGGAATCGATCAATTTCAGAGTATCTCATCAAGTGGAAGAACTTACCCACTGAAGATTCTACATGGGAGAATGAGAATTTTATACAGAAGCACCCAGAGCTACTCAAGCGTTGAGGACAACACTTTTTTGAAGGAGAGGGGCATGTTAGGTCCCTATATCACTAGTATAGTCCCTTATTATAGTTAGTGTAACCCCCTTATTGTTATTATTGTACCCTTGTAACCCCCATTTTGTTATTATTGTGCCCTTAAATTATTATTGTTAGGTCAGCTAAGATTACATTGTGGCCCACTAGGATTACATTATGGCCCCATGGACTCCTATATATAGAAAGGAGGTTTTGTAAATTGTATCATCCAAGAATTTTTCATTTATGTAATGTATTGGAGGTTGCCCCCTCGAAGTGGCTTATTTCTAAGGCATTGATATATTTTTTCTTCTATTTTTGGAGCTGGTTACACAACACATAGAATTGGTTGAGAGAACAATTGAGATACTAGTACTAAGTCTTCATATTACAGATATGATTGCAAATCAACAAAATCTTGCAGGCGAGAAAAAGACTAGACTCGTTTTCTCCAAGTGTGGAATAAAATGCAGGGGCTTCTGGGTGTTTACCCTACTATTATTGACATTGCTAATCACTGTAATCAATCCACTACTCTACTGGATAGATACAATTTTTTCAAGAAAGTATGGAAGATTTTGAAAAATATGTGACACATGATTAATGAATGCACCATTTCTTCATATATTCTCTGAGAAGGAAGCAATTTCATAACATGGTGGCAAGAACATAAAAAAATTCAATCATTTGAATGGAAATCAAGCTCTCCATGCTATGAGATAATGGAAAAAACATGTTGGAAGAGATGAAGGTACAAACTTTTCAGGTAGAAATGTATTTTTACCTAGATTTTACAAATGGGGATTTCATGACACAGTGAGTTGAGAAGAATGTACAAATTTTGTAGGTAGAAATGTATATTTAATTAGATTTTACAAATGGGGGATTCATGTCACAAAAAATTCAAATCCCCATGCACTTAATAGATAAAAGGCTCAAACAGATCTATGGCGGTGACAAATAATTATGAAAAACATGAGGATCATTGTATATGTCAGAATTAATTAAGTTCATGTGATTTTATTTTACACAATAGTTGAACATAGTTCCTTTGTGTTGTCACCCATACTAATAACAATTCAACATTATGAAATGTGTACAATCATCAACTACAATGTTCTATAGCATTAGAGATGAGATCTGTTACCTACTTCCCTTGCTTCGCTAGGAAATCCATGTTCATGTTACAAATTATAGGGTCAATTTATATGAAATTGTGAGGCTTTTGCATGTGCTATTTGGTAATGTATTAGCCCCAAAAAAAAATATGATAGAAGCTCTTATCAAATTTCTAAGAATAAATAAATTCAAGACCATCAGAGAAGGAATACCTAATATCATAAAGAACAATAGCCTCTCTCGCCCATAAATGTTCAGAATTTTCCTTTTTAATGCGAGATGGAGAATTTAATCACTCAATCCCATAACAAAAAAAACAATTTTGACCTATGTATGAATGACATCGATGGAAAATTTTAAATTTGAGTTTTCATCAATTTCAGACATTCACCATTGCCTTGATGCTAAATGGAACAAGGTACCCCAATTATCAGAATTTTGGCATTTAAAATAGTCATTTAGGTACTAGATGTGAATTTTTCCAACATCAATTTTAGAAAATAAATGATTTTTTATTGCATTTGCATCTGATCTACCACTAAAAATATATTCTTTCCACTAATTTAATCATGTTTGGTTTCCTTCAATTGAAATTAAACAGTGGAATTAAAAAAAAAATTATGATACAAGTACCTCCCAAATTTGATCGAGATACTAAATCTTCCACTGGGAATCTATTTAAACGGAAATTGGTGGAATTAGAGATGCCCTATGCCTTTGTCTAGTTTTTTCTACTATTTTGGGAAAAAAGGCATTGACTAGTGAATCATAATGAAGCAGATAATAATTCAGGTCATTTGAGGAAGTGAAAGCTTTAAACTCTTACTGAATCTATGATTTTGGCCCCTGCTTCCTCGTGCTGGTGAAATTTAGATCTAGCAAAGCACAAATAATATAAGTGTTGTAACATTTATATTAGTTTTATATTCAGGTCATTTGAGGAAGTGAAATCTTTAAACTCTTACCAAATCTATGAATTTGGCCCATCCCTCCTCCTGGTGAAATTTAGATTTAGCAAAAGCACGCATAATATAAGTGTGGTAACATTTATATTAGTTTTATATTTCTACCGTCGTAAAAATAAAAAATAAAATTAGAAGTATCGTCGCCATTTCTAACGAACATAATAATCATTGGCTTGAGCTTATTGCGTCGGAAGACAAGGGCAAGGGTTTACTTGAGAGCACAGATGGGAATTGCTATCTCGGTCAACCACTAATTCGACCTCATGGAGCCGTTGGATTTTGAGGACACCTTCGAAACTGACCGCAACAATCACCATAGTCTTGAAAAATATGAATAAAAGACAGAGGGATGTGTTTCCCCTGATAACAAAGAGAATGCAATGAAGAAGAAAATGAAATTCATAGACAAAGAGAGAGCAAGACGGGAAAGGAACTCATTTATTTTTTAAATTTATTCAACTCTTCTCTGTATTAGATTCATCTCTCTCACAAAACATACGAGAAATACATTGGTTTATACAAAATGGCTGAAGCCTGAAACTTTTAATGCAATTCAATGCATATCGGAGGTATAACAAACAAATTGTCCTTTCGCTTAATTCTTATATTTCTACACAAAAACGCGTTCAAAACACAAAACAGAGGCCGTGAAACTTTATGGGTTTCAACTGTGAAACCACATCGCATCCGGCCCTCCATCGCAAATCGAAAATTGGCGATCATAGCTTTTAAGTAGCATGATACGGGACAAAACTTAAAAATTGTGATGTGTGATTGTGACGTGGCACATATCGCATTGCAACATAAAAATTATAACTTGCAGGTGCTATCCATTAATCATTGTGATATGTGATTGCAATCGCATCAAAAATAAAATAAAACATCTTGCGGCCAGCTTTAAAAGGTAAAACTTAAAATTTGTGAAGTGCGGGTTGTGGGCAACTTAAAAACGGTAAGTGCGAAATACGAAAAATGTAAGGAAATAAGGCAAAACAAAGGTTTGTGCGGGTTTGCAACAAGATAAGGTTTGTGGGTCCCACCGAATCGCATCGGCGGGGAAATATGTTTCGGTGCAGGGCTTAAAAACTAAATGCTAAATGTTACGACGTGCGGGCGGTGATGCAACAAAGTGCAGGAAGTGTGATATGCACAAAGATAAGGAATAAATGGAATAACGAAGGTCTGCAGCAGTTGATAATGCGGTAAGTTTTGAGGTGGGTCCCATCGATATTGCATTGGTGGAGATTTAACTTACGACGAAATTTTAAGAGGTAAATCATAAAAGTTGCGGGCTACGAATTTGTGGGCGAAAGGGTAAGTAATGTGGCAGGTAAGAAATTAACGCAGAGGAAAGATCAGGTACTCTGTTCTCTAGATTTTTCGTGAAACGCCTCCGGATTTGAAATCTTGGGCTTCTTCCTTCTCTGCAAAAAAATTCAATGAAGCGTGGGTTGCTACCACTATTTATTCATGGCAATGGTTGGGATTATTTCCAACACTCTCCCTTAATCACAACTTCCACCATCGATCATTCCCAAATACTCTCTGAGAAAAACAAAACTTTTCTATCCCAATGGCTTTGTGAGGATATCAGCAAATTGTTCCTCTGACCTATAATGCTACAAAAAAAATTCACCATTGTTAACTAATTCCCTTATAAAATGGTATTTGGCAATAATATGATTTTTTCTCTTGTGGAAAACATAATTCTTTGACAATGTAATTGCTAAGTTGTTATCATAGAAAATTGTTGTTCCTTTGTCTTTTTCATGACATAAATCTCTCAGCATCCTTCTCATCCAAACTGATTGACATGCTGCTCTTGTTGCTACTACATATTCAGCTTCTTCTTTTGATATTGAAACTATTGGCTGCTTCTTGGAAGCCCATGAAATCCCAAATGAAAAACATACCCTTATGTGCTCTTTATGTCATCAACACTTCCAGCCCAATCACTGTCAGTGTAACCAATCAGCTTAAAATCATCACTTGCATAGTATAGAACACCAAACTCCTTTGTTCCATTTACATACCTCAAAATTATTTTGGCTACTTGTCAATGTGTCTCCTTGGGTGTCTCCATGAATCTGGATATCAATCTTACTACATACATTACATCAGGCCTAGTTGCAGTCAAATACATTAGACTTCCAACTATGCTTTTGTATAATGTCGGATTGACATTCTTGTTGCAATATTCCTTGCTCAAATTCAACCCCATGACAGTTGGAGTTGATGATGGCTTGTTGTTCTGCATCTTGAACCTCTTTAAAACTTCTACAACATACTTTTCTTGGGAGATAAAAATCCCCTTTTCTATTTGCTTTACTTCTATGCCCCAAAAATATATGAACAAACCCAAGTCAGTCATTTCAAATTAACTTTTCATGATTGATTTAAAATCAACAATGAGAGAAACATCATTGCCAGTAAAAATCCAATCATCTACATACAAAACAAAAATAAGTATTTTATCGTCATTTTCTTTGATGTAGAGTGTGGGCTCAACATCACTCTTGTCAAACCCATTTTCCACCAGGTAAGCACCAATCCTGTTGTACCATGCTTGTGGTGCTTGCTTCAGCCCATAAATATTTTTCTTCAACTTACACACTTTGTGTTTTTTTCCTTCTATTTCATAGCCAAGAGATTGTTCAACATACACCTACTCTTTAAGCACTCCATTCAAGAATGTTGAGTTTACATCCATTTGATAAACTTTCCATTTTTGTTGTGCTATTATGGACAACATTGTCCGCACGGTCTCCATCCTTACAACTGGTGCAAAGGTTTCCTCATATTCTCTTCCTTGCTACTCCTTCTAGCCTTTGACAACTAGCCTTGATTTGTGTATTTCTATCTTGCCTTCAATGTTTCTCTTGGTCTTATAGACCCATTTCACTCCAATAACTTATTTTCCTTGTGGGAGGTTCACTAACTCCCATGTGTCATTCTTTTTTATTGCTCCTATCTCTTCATTCATTACTTCAATCCACTCTCTTCTCTAACTGCATCTTCAAAATTTATTAGGTCATCAACATGACAAAATAAAGAAAATAAAGAATTCAGAACAACATTATTATCAAATTATTCTTGTTTATAAATTTCACTTAAATTTATGAATTTTGGTCTTCTTGAATTTGTTGAAGATGTGCTTGGAGTTACACTTGAACTCGAGGGAGTTGCTGATCCTTGTGGTGTGCTTGGAGAAGAACTTCCTTGGTTTCTCACTGATGTTCTATTTATTTCTTGCAGTGTGCTATGTTGATTTTGTGTAGGTGGAGGAGGAGCCACCGTTGATGAATTATTTTTTGCAATAAATTCCTCTTTGTGCTCATGTGAAATACATGTCTTCACATTTACTGTCTTCTCTAAACTCCCATCCCAAGCTTATTCTTCTATGAACTGAACATCTCTATTAATTATTACTTTCTTTTTTGATGGATTATAGAGCATGTAAGCATTGGATTCATCACTTTATCCAATAAATATAAACTTATCCCCCTTGTTGTCCAACTTCTTCCTTAACTGATCTGGTACACGTGCATATGCCACATCCAAACACTCTCATGTGAGTGACAGCTTGCTTTGTTGCACTCCATGCTTCTTCTGGAACTTTGTTCATAACATCTTTGGTTGGACATCTATTAAGAATATAAGCTGCACAATTTACAGCTTTTGCCCAATACTCATTTGCCAAATGATTTTCCTTCAACATACTTCTTACCATGTCCATGATGGTCCTATTCTTTATTTCTGCTACACCATTTTTTTGAGGTGTATACCTTTTGGTAAACTACTTATGAATTCCATGCTCCCTGCAAAAATGTAGGAATTCTTTCGAGATATATCCTCCACCTCTATCAGTTCTCAACACTTTTATGTAGTGTCCACTTTGCTTCTCAACGAGACCTTTGAATTGGTAGAACATTTCAAACACTTCACTTTTCTGTTTTATAAAATACACCCATTTATTCCTTGTGTAATCATCTATATATGTAAAAAAATAATGGTTGCCAGCTAATGATGACGTTTGAATTGGTCCACATAAATCTGAGTGGACAATCTTCAAAGGTTCCTTTTCTCTTATGCTCTTTCCGGCTGGAAATGATTCTCTCTGTTGTTTGCCCAAAATGCAGCCTTCACATAGGGTGTATGGTTTCTCTATGAGTGTTAATCCTTTTACCATGCCTTTTCTATGCAACAAATTCAAACCTCTGAAACTGAGATGTACAAATCTCAAATGCCATAACCAGTTCTCATCTTTCACTTCTTCTTGAAAAACTTCTTGTGTCATAGTTGCTACAACACCTCCTTTCTTCAAGTCTGATATGATCTTGAGAGGAAACATTCTATTACTTGTCATATGCACTTTTGTAATGAGCTGTATACTTGGAGGTATATCCATGATTATACACACATCGCTCTTAAAAAACACATTTTATCCCTTTTTCATGAGTTTTCCAATGCTCAGAAGGTTACATTTCAGGCCAGGTACATAATAGACATCTAGCACAAACTTCTCCTCTCCCTTCTTTGTCAGTATTTTTACTCTTCTTTTCCCCATGACCGAGACCTTGCTATCAGTCCTCGTTTTCACTTTAGATTTTACAGTTTCATCTAGATTGGAAAACATTGCTATGTTTCCATTCATATGGTTACTACACCCTAAATATAAGAACCATACATATTCTTGTTTTTATTGTATTACATTACAACCTAAAAGCACATTATCTTGGTTCTGATTTTCTTTTGTAAAATTTACACTAGGGTTACTACCCATGTCATTTGGATTCTTTCTACATTCATTTGCATAATTACCATGCTTTTTGCAACAATGAAAATGGACTTGATATTTATCATACCTCTGCCCTTGTGCTTGATTCTAGCTTGAGCCTTGCCTTATATTCTAATTTTTTCCCCTTCCACTTGTGCTTGCAAGGTTTCTTCTTTCATCTTGGTGTGGGCTTCTTCCTCTTCCTCGATAGTTTGATCTTCCTCGGCCTCTACCTTGACCAAAATACATTTGTGTCTTAAATGCATTCTCCAATGAGGATTTTGTTGCTCTATTCAGTCTATGCTCATGAGACATCAATGATGCATGAAGCTCATCCATCGAAAATTGTGAGAGATCCTTTGTCTCTTCTATGGCCACTACTATGGCATCAAACCTTGATGGTAGACTTCTTAATAATTTCTAAACTATTCTCCTTTGTTCAAGTGTCTCTCCATGAAACCTGATTTGGGAAACCAATCCAATCACATGTGTGAATAATGAGTCTATGTTATCAGGCACTTTCATATAGAGAGTTTCAAAATCCCTTCTCAGCATTTGAAGTTTTGTTGTCTTCACCTTTTCCATGCCTTGATAGGTTGTCTGGAGGGTATCCCATGCCTCCGTAGACTTTTTTTCTACTGCAATCCTTGGGAAAATACTCTCATGTACCGCTTGGAAAATATAGAAGAGGGCTTTGGAGTCCTTCTTCTTATTTTCTCTTAAAAAATCTCTTTGTGCTTGTTTCAAAGCATTATATGTTGTTGCATCTGCTGGTTCTCGGAAACCATGTTCCACCATCTCCCAAATATCTTGTGAGGAGAACAGGGCCTTCATTGTAATATCCCAATAATCATAATTCTTCCCATTGAACTGTGGTAGTTGGGGATTAGTCAGGCTTATGGTTGTTGCTGCCATCTTGACTGTGTAAACAAACATTCTCACTGCTGGAGAATTAGTTTCTCAAAAACAATCTTTCAACTTCTTCAATAAAGAACACTTTCTTTCACTAAGAGCCTAAACCTGCTCTGATACCATCTTGAAAACTATGAATAAAATACAGAGGGATGTGTTTCCCCCGACAACACAGAGAATGCAATGACGCAGAAAATAAAATTCACAGACAAAGCAAGAACAAGATGGGAGAGGAACTCATTTCTTTTTAAAATTTATTCAACTCTTCTCTGCATTCGATTCATCTCTCTCACAGAACATGTGAGAAATACATTGGTTTATACAAAATGGTTGAAGCATGAAACTTTTAATGCAATTCAATGCAAATTCGACGTATACCAAGCAAATCGTCCTTCCACTTAATCCTTCTATTTCTACACAAAAAAGCGTTGAAAACACAAAAAACCAGACATGAAACTTTATGGGTTTGAACTGTGAGACCACATCGCATTTGGCCCTTGATCGCAAATCGCAAATCAGAGATCGTGCTTTTAACAGGTGTGATACAAGACAAAACTTAAAACTTGCAATGTGAAATTGTGACGTGGCACATATTGCATCGTAACATAAAACTTATAACTTGCGGCCAACATCCATTAACCCTTGCAATATGTGATTCTGATTGCATTGAAAATAAAATAAAACATCTTTTGGGCGGCTTTGAAAGGTAAAACTTAAACTTTGTGAAGTGCGGGTTGTGGGCATCTTAAAAGTGGTAAGTGTGAAATATTAAAAAGGCAAGGAAATAAGGAAAAACAAAGTTTTGTGCGGGTTTTCAATGACGTAAGGTTTGTGGGTCCTGCCAGATCGCATTGGCGGGGAAATAAGTTTTGGTGCGGGGCTTAAAAACTGAATTATAAATGTTGCGATGAGTGGGTGGTGATGCGGTAAAGTGAAAGAAGTGTGATATGCACAAAGGTACAAAACAAATAGAATAATGAAGGTTTGCAGTGGTTGGTAATACGGTAAGGTTTGAGGTGGGTCCTACCGATATCGCATTTTCGTAGATTTAACTTATGGTGAAACGTTAAGAGGTAAAGCATAAAATTTGCGGGTTGCGAAGTTACGGATGAAAGATTAAGTAATGTGGTAGGTAAGAAATTAACGTAGAGGAAAGTTTGGGTACTTCATTGTCTATATTTTGCGTGAACCGTCTCCATATTTAAAATCTTGGGCTTCGTCCTTCTTTGCACAAAAATTCAATGAAGTGTGGGTTTCTGCCACTGTTTATTCATGGCGGTGGTTGGGAGTGTTTCCAAGACATATTTTTCAGAATAATAGGAATCCATGGCAGCACTAACCAACATAATAATAATCGTTTGGAGTTTATCGCTTCAAAAGACAAGGGAAAGAGTTTCCTGGAGAGAGTGGATGGGCTTTGTGATGTTGTGCTAAAATTTTTTATGATATGAAAGCGGATTGGGATTACTGGAGCTGTAGAAATTATAAGTGGAAAAATTCGTCCAAAGGGCTTGACTTTGATCAGTCAAGCATTATTATTCAAATACAGAATGTTAGTAGTGATAAAATTCTCGTTCAGGTCTTGGTGGACACTTTGGTTGGATGTTCAAACCCTCACGTTATTAGTCAGAGACCAGAAGCTAGCAGTGATAATAACCCCGTTCAGGTCTTGGTGGATGCTTTTGTGGGATGTTCAGGCCCTGTTGGACGCTTTGGTGGGATTTACAGATGTTTATAGCCAAATTTAGGTTGGTAAAATGAACCTCTTCACTAAGATGAATCTAGAACTTGCCAGACTTCGTAAGAGGAGAAGAGAGAACAACAACGCATTTTCTCTTTAGCTCCATTTTAGTTTCTTAAAGATTTTCATCTTCATATTCATAAGAATAACTATAGTTAATTCCTTTCGGTCTATTACATTAAATTCCATAGTAGTTGATGCCGGGGATTGTTGACAGGGTTCGAACTTGAGACCTATTGAAATGGCGATGGAGCCATTATTATATCCACTGAGGATTAACACATAACCAAACCACCAACCTTGATCTTTCACATTCAACGAAAACTATCAACACTTGGAAACCACTAAGTGGTTTTAGAAAAAGGACACTTGGAAGCCTGTAAATGACTATTGGCTATGGACAGATGATGAAGCCTTGAAGCGCAGCTCTCCCCTTAAAAAATTCCTTTTTCATTATAATTAAATGGATGGGACTTTTCGTTGTCATATAAACTTTCTTCCATAAATTAAATTCAAAAAAACCAAAGCATCTGCACTCAATCTTTGGTCTCCTTCATTAATTAAAAATATTGATTATTGACATGTGAGCTAGGTTAGCCTTTAAATTTAAGTATTAAAGTAGGTTGTCCGATCGAAATGTTGCAGATGGATTTCGAAGCAAGAGTTTGGTAACATCATATAAGCTCAACGGCCTCTGCACTAAATGAAGGTTGTCGATTAAATCAACAACCGGGAGAGATTTCCAAGCTGCAACATCTCCCGTTACTGAGGACTCCATTTTCTTTTCAAAAGAAAGTGGTCATTTGGTCGGCAAAGTGAAGGATAGAGGAAATGAAACTGAGTTGAGGTCTCTTAACTGGATTTTTTATTAAATTTCTCATATTCATATATATATATATATATATATATATATATATATTCTAAACTAATTATGATAATGTCAATTTTAACTCTAAATTTTAATAACTAAGAATGATAGTAGTGCTTCTTCATCTCTCACTCGCATGAAAAAAGAAGCATTGGTTTCGATTTTATTCATTGATGAAGCATGACTATATGTGATGAAATTGGAGTTCTATATACGCATGAAATTTAACTATCAATTGACAACTAGAAAGGAATATAAAATTTAGGACGCATAAGTGTTAGTAGTTGCTCATCCTTCAAGATATTCTGAATTTTCATTCAATAAATACAATCCATTTAATAAAACAAGAATGTATAATTATCATGGAATCTAATAAAAAATAACAAAAAATAATGGCCAGTACCCATGCAATCCAGTAATATTCATGTCGATCTTTCTTCAAACTATAAAATTTTACATATTAAATAAAAAATAGGATATTTACCCATCCAAGTGAGTAATATTGAGGTCTAACATTATAGTTCTCATAGAAAATTCTCTTTGGTAATGATGCACAGTTAAAAAAATTTGAGTGGAGAGAAGCCTTATTTATCAAACAATGTCCTCCATTGTTGTTTGTCGTGTTCCTTTCCTCCACCCATTTCAGTGATCAGATCAAAAATCCTCCATACTTCCTCACTTGGGCTTGGCTTCTCAGACATCATTGCCTCTACCACTATGAATGTTGAAGCACTTTTCCTTGATGATCCTATTGTAAATAGGGACATCCTTAATGGCCTTGAGAAGGGGTATTTTTACACACATTTTTTTCAGTTCTCCCAAAAGTTCGGTCTCCTCTAGGGTGTGCTGACTAGAATGGATCAAGTGCTCAGGAAAATGAGGTTGTTGGATCTGAGTGTTGTTTTCTTCATTTTCCTCCTCAACCTCTACAGGTGGAGATGGGGGGTGGTTATCTGGGAGTACTCTTCCCTACCTAAGATTAATCTCTTGTATCTAAATAGCATAAGATAGATAGGATGTCTCTCCACTATAAACCTATTGTGCCTGTCTGTTGTTCGGGTTTGGATTGGGTTGTTCAGGAATATGAGGTAGCTTGGGTGGAGCAACATGAATAATTTTAGGTTGGGGTGGAGGCATTAGAGTAGGTGGTTGATTATCTTGAGGCCTCCACCATTGGGATGGGTTGTTCCATTGAGGTTTTTGAGGAACATATTGCTAAAAAAATTTGTTCACAGGCTGAGGATGATATGGAGGGTTGTAAGTCCAAGTAGGAGGTGTAGGCCTTGAGGCCTTCTCTGGTTTATGAAACAGAGTTGCTCTGGTCCTACTTCCCCACCTTGATAAACAACTTTGATTCCAGGTAAGGAGGGACACTTGTCTGTGGCATGATTCTCCTCACATACTAAGCAAACCTCTATGACATTTAATGGACATTCATTTCTAAGGTGTTTTATAGTACATCTAGGGAATAATATATCCAAGGCTCTTTCTGCTTCCTCTTGCTTCCTATTGATCTCCATTGTGTCCATTTGCAAGGAAAAGGTGTGCATCATGCCACTCTTAAAGTCCTCCAACATATTTCCAATCTCATGCTTGATATAGGTGGAATAGGAAGGGGTATTGGTTGTACTTTGGCTAGCTCTGTCTTTCTTCCTAGATGCACTAGAATGGTTCCTGAAGATAATTTTGATTATCTCATAAAGAAGCTGGTAGATATCTCCTCCTGATAACATATTGAGGGTTTCTATCACCTCCTTCCTGATCCCTCGAAGAATTACTAGTTTAAGTGATCTGGGATCAAGGGTAAAATTGGCTCTCTTCTAGTTCAAATGGAACCTCTCTTCATAGTAATATAGGGATTCATCAGGCCCTAGATTCATCGTGAATATGTCATCTTTAGTTTCCTTGGATCTCCAATAGTCCCTGTACTTGTTGTTGAAGGCCTCTTTCATTTGTGCCCAGGTAGTGATGTTGCTCCCAAGTACACCCATAAACCAGCACAAGGTTTTATCCTTAAGGGTAGATGGCAATAGCTTCAGCATAGTCATAGGTCCTACAGACAACAGCAAATTCATAGGTCCTAAAGACAACAACAAATTCAAACATGAACGTGTCAGGGTCTTCAGAGGTAAGTCCATGGAAATGTGGAAGGGATGAGGGGCTAATGTTCTTCATTTTAGTTTCCCTGTCTTCCTCTCTAATAGGAAAGGCTCCTTGGGCTTCAGTTTCAGGCATGGATTGAATTGGTGAAGTAGGTGCCTATGGTGAAACAAGATCTTCTTCTCCAATAGGTTCTTCAAAATTTTCAGAAAACTCACCTACGGTGTGTTCAACCTCACAACCACTCAAGAAGAGATAGGGGTGACTATGTGGTGATGTGGGGGTTTTAGGTAAAAAAATTCCTTGAGTATCCCTAGCCCTACGAGGCATGAAAATAATATTATTTTTTATTTTTCAACATTTTTGACACAACATGTAAAAGTAAAGCAGAAAAGAATACTAAAAAAAAATCAAAGCATCTACTACAGACCTCCCTGGCAACGATGCCAAAAGGTGGTGAGACCTGGTATTGCACCAAGAATGTTGCAACTTAGAGAGGCTTCCCTACTTTACTTTATCAACCCATGGTTGGTACAAATTTGGAGGTGACAATGTTATATACACAGTAGATGCATTCTACTCATGTCATCCTCTTCTGAGCTCTACAAAAGGGTGATATTTCTAGGGTTTCTGAATGAAGTCTGTCATACTTTTGAATTTATACCTAGGGCTAAAAATGATTCAAATCCATTACACTATCAACAATCAAATAATTATTCTATAGCAAGAAAGTACATTTAACTACTCTGTAATGAAAGAAATCTACAAATTAATCTATGATAAGAAATGTAAGAAAAATAGGAACCTTTCATGAAGACTAACCTAATCACATTTTGTTGGGCCAAATGGCTAAACACGCTCTGTTTAATTCATTTCATAATTATCATGCTTTTACTCATGTAGTTAATCATGACCTAACTATGATTGTAAATGCATTGTTTTGCAGTTAGGAGGAGAAAGTGGTATGGTGGCTTAGGAAAGGATTAAACTCATGGGTGCAAGGCTGAAGGTGTCTGGATAGTTTTGGAAGGTCTAGATGAGGTGGATGGTGGTTTATGGGCTTAAAAAAGGGCCCACTGATACTGCTGCAAGCACTGCTATAGGTTTCATCTAGTGCTACATGAAAGTCTTGAATTGCTACAGGAAACAGTCTGAGGGAAATCTGAGGCCAAAAATGGGTTAGGAAAGCATATGTAAGGTGGAGTGAAGGTGTTTCTGGATGAGTCGAAGGTGTCCAACCCCTTGGCCAAGCTCAAAACCTCTTTAGAAGCCTGTCTTTCACCCCTAGGGTTTGCACACCATATGAAGATTAAAATTTTTAAAACAGGGCTGGTGGTGATTTGATGAAAAGAAGGTTGATGAAAGGTGAGATATCAAGCTAAAGGTGTTTTTGAAGTCCTAATTTGTTGTGATACTTGAAGCTCTAAGAAAACTTCATGTCCATGCAACAAATGTTGACAAATTCATGATGCAGGAAATGGAAAAGATGAGTTGAATTTGGAAAGAAAACCTACTTTAGCCTACAAACAGAAATCTAACTCAACATTCTAAATGTGTTCATGACACTACATCAACCTAAATACTCTTTCCAAGCAATCATAAACTAAAATGAAAATTTGGCCTGTGGAGAAGGTCTACCCTCCTCAATCTCCAATGAAAGAGATGAGAGGGGGAGGCTTGACACACAACTTTATGAGTTTATAAACTATTATACCAACATCTAAGCAAGATTAATCTACGACAAAGACAAATGGAAGATGTAGAAATTTAATACAGAATATGTATTTCCTGGATTCTCTTGATCTAACAATTATATGCCACTATTAAATACAGAATCACTTCTACAAAATCTTTGCGGAATTTGAAACACAATCACCAATCACATATCATGAAGAAAGATCAATCACACATAACACAGATAATTTACTGGGAAAGAATAAAGCTAAAAACCTCACTATCTTCTATTATGTATTATATCATGGATCATGAAACAATTACATAAAAAGCTCCAATTCAAGAGCTCTCAGTACAATACCTAACTATCTCACATTGTCATACAAAAATTGGCAAGTTCCTTAGCCAATTTACTGTCTCCAGACAGCCTGCCTCCACTGCGCAATCCCAGCTGATAGCAATCCCTGAATAAATGGAATCTTGCTTGCCTTGACAACACAATCCTCATTGGCACATCCAATGTGGGTGTGGTTGCATCTGTGCAACCGATAATGTCACAACTGATAGTCAATCTGTCCCTTTCACCTACATCTCAACTGGGTCTCCACTAGATCTCACATGCATGTTGTTAAGAGTAGTAAATATTTAGTTGCATGTGATACCACTGATTGTGAATTAATTAATAATTAATTCACTTCATCTCTCACTAGTGTATCCTCAGTTACAACTAGCACAATTGAGTTTAACTCACTTAACTGAGTTAAACTACTTTACAACTTTCATAACTACACTTCCAACTCTATTACAACTTCGAATCACTTAGTTACAACTGAGTCCACTTGGATGTCCCACCAACCAAACACTCAACTCGAAATTTCTATAGCTAACTGATTTTCCACTTCAGTTAACTATTTCCAAGTGCTCATTGATAATAGATTATTGTTTATTGTCCAAATAATATTAAGAGATAATAATAGTCAACATGCATCTATAAATAGACATGGAATCTATAAATAGAACTTTCACATACATCTATAAATAGAACTCATCAATAAATAGAATTTTCTCATGCATATATAAATAGACATCCACCTAAAAATATCCTGAGGCTCCATCCTAGTGTAGGTGCATAATTTTCACTAGGATCTTCTTGTTGAATCTCAGGACTCCCTCTCAACAAGAAATGGATTATCCTTCACCCTGATCCTGTCTCTATGGTATTCGAATTTGCTCCTAGTGAGCGCCTTCGTCAGAATATCTGCATCCTGATCTTCTGTAGGAATGTACTGAAGCAACATGATCTTCCTCTGCAAAAAATCTCTGATACGATGATACCAGATATCTATATTCTTAGATATATCATGAAAAACAGGATTAATCGAGAGTTTAATGCAACTCTGATTATCACAATGAATCACTGTCGAACCTAAACGGGAACCAAACAAACCAACCAAGGTCTTTCTCATCCAGATAGCCTCACATGTAGATTGACTCGCTACCATGTATTCTGCTACCACTGAATTGAGTTCCACGGATATCTTCTTCTTGTTTTACCAAGAAACAACTCTAAATCCAATGCTAAAGACCCCCCCCCCCAAGTGATGTGCTCTTTCTGTCCAATGGGCTGCCTGCTCAATCTGCATCCGTGAAGCCATGACACTTCACCTCATCCATCTGTCTATACCATAAACCATACTCAGATGTGCCCCTGAGGTATCTTAGGACATGCTTGCCCACCTTCCAAAAGAGTTTGGTAGGCTTAACCATCGCTTGACTCATCTGGTTAACCACATAGAAAATTTTTGGTCTCATGTTCACTAGATACATTAGTGAACCCACTAACTATCAATAGACAGTAGCATCCACTGCCTCTCTAGAAGTAGCATCCTCTTTCCTCCAGTTTCCTAGAAGAGGAGTATCCATGGGTTTGCATCCCTCCATGTGAAAATTACCATGTATATCCCTTGCATACTTGCCTTGAGACACAAAAATTTCACCATCTTGCTGCCATATTTCCAATCCAAGGAAATAATGAAGGAGGCCTATATCCTTAATTTCACACTCCTTTGCAAGTTCCTCCTTTCATGAGTGTATCAGCTACTCATCACTAATCAATATTAAATCATCAACATAAAGAACAATGATTAAAATCTTACCCTCCACCACAATTTGGTATAGGTTTGCATCAGCTTCACTTTTGGTGAAGCCCAATCTGGTGAAATAGTTGTCTATCTGAGTGTACCAAGCATGGGGTGCTTGCTTCATCCAATATAGCGCTCTTTTGAGTCAGAACACATGTGAATTTCTGTTGAAGATCTCAAATCCTTTAGGCTTCTCTATGTACGCCTCTTCCTTAGTGATCACATTGAGAAACATAGTATTCACATCCATCTGATGAATGCGCCAGCCTATCTGTGCTCAGAGAGAAAGGATGGTCCTTATTGAAGAATACCTTGCAAAGGTTTCTTCATAATCTATCCCCTTGATCTGTGAGAAGCCCTGGGCCACAAATCTGGCCTTTGATTTCTCAACACTCCCATCAGCATCTTGCTTTACCTTGTAGATCCATCTCGAACCTACCATTGATTTATCAACCAGCCTTGGAACAACTTCCCAAGTACTATTTTTTACAATGGATTCATACTCCACCATTGCATCTAGCCATGTGGGCTCCTGCACTGCCATGTATCCAGTAAATCGGTCAGGAGACTATCTTTGTCTATGCTGTGAAGTAGGGGCTTTTACATTTTGTGCAACATCAAGTCTCAGCCTATCAGCCTCTGTGGTACGCCTTCTGTCAGTTATGATGGTTGGTTCTGCGTGAGTGGACTCCTTCACTCCATGAACCTCCTCTTGTGGCTGATCCACATCTAGAGACTCATCTTTGGGAACCAGTAGTTCCTCCTCCGCATGCAATTCTAGCTCCCTCTCAAGCGACAACTGCATGGATTTCCCCTCATCAAATTTTATATCCCATCGCACCACAGTCATTCGACTGTTTCAAAAATACACATGATAATTATGGGGTGTTTCTATGTACCCCACAAATATCCCAACTTTAGCATTCAGCTCCAGCTTCTTCCTAGCGTCCTTGGTCACATGCACATAAACAGATGAGCCAAAAATCTTAAATTGTGAAACATCATGTTTCTTACCAGTGAAAGCTTCTTCAGGTGTACTCATGCCAAGTACTCTATGAGGACAACGGTTTTGCACATAAACTACAGTGTTGCATGCTTCCACCCACAAATGCATTAGTAGGCCCTAATCATGCAACACCTCTCGTGCTGCACCCACGATCGTTCTATTCTTCCTCTCCGTGACCCTATTTTGTTGTGGGTTATGAGGCGCTATGAGTTCTCTTCGAATTCGTTCTTTGCTACAGAAGTTCTTGAATTCGTTTGAGATGTACTCTCCACCATTATCGCTCCTCAGAGCCTTCACTTGCTTCCCCAACTCTTTCTCCACCGATTCCTTAAACTCACAGAACTTTGAGAATGTTTGATCCTTCTTCTTCATGAAGAAGATCCAACATTTACGATAAAATTCATCAACAAAAGTAACATAGTACTTACGTTTTTCTATTGAAGCAACCTAGAATGGTCCACACACATCTGTGTGAACTCTCTCAAGGATCCCCGAAGCATGATTCTCCTTTTCATGAAAGGTGCACTTTACATACTTCCCCATGATGCAACCCTTGCACAGATCTAACTGATCAAGTGTTCCCATTGGAAGTCTAGTAGATATATACTACATGACTTTCAAGGCTCCATGATGAATATGACCTAATCGCCTGTGCCATAATTCGCCCTCATCTCGGCTCACCATGTTTTCCGCCTTTCCTATCATGGCAGTGCATCCATCTACCTCTAGCTTGTCGAGGTTCTTAACTCGAATCCCTATCCTCTTGGCTTGACCCGTTGTTTTATGTTGCAGGAAAGCTTTTTCATCACTGAAAACAACGCCATAGCCTATGTCCTCCAACATTGCGACTGAGACCAAATTTCTTTTCAGTCCTGGAACATGCATAACATATTTCAATTGAAATGGTTTACCTAACTCCCTATGAAAGTTAATCGTACAAATGCCAGTCTCACTGTATCGTCCACCTTCTCCCATCTCTATATGCATTCAGATATCTTTCTCCTCCAGGTCACTGAAAATTTCCTTTTCTCCCATCATGTGAAAGGAAGCGTCACTATCCAAAAACTACACCAATCCCAAAGCACTTGACACCATGCATGTGATCAAGGAGAAGTCAAGTTCAAATTGTGAGGCAATGGCCTCACCAGCTGCAGCTCCAGGAGCCTTCCTGTTCTTCTTCTTTTGTGGACAGTTAGTAGCAATATGCCCATGTTCGTGACAGTGAAAACACTTCACCTTGGACATATCCATCTTCTTGACTTTAGACTCAGACTTATAATGGAATTTCCTCCCCTTCGCTTCCTTCGCATTGGCATCCAAAGCACGATCCTCTTCATCTTCATGCTTTGATGAAGAGCCATCTCTAGTGTTCCGCCTGAACTCCTCCTGCACCAGATCCGACCACAATCGTTCCCAATCCAACAATTTTTCCATTGACAAATTCTTCATAATTGTGCCAACTCTTATGAAGCCCCAAGAAAGCCAAGCACACCAAATCATCATCAGTAATAGTCATTCCTACACTCCCTAGTTAATCCTGACATTGGACAAACTTCGTGAGATACTTTGGAATGTTGTCACGCTTTTCCATATTGATCTTCCTGAGTTTATCTTTGAGCGCCAATTTCCTATGGTCGTTGCTGCTTTGGAAAAGATCCGTCAAAGCCTTCCACATAGCATATGGTGTGGCTTTCCCATGAAGTATTCAGACAATGTGGTCTCGTACTCCCTCCACAGAATCCTCCTCGCCTTTTCCACTTTCTTTTTCCATGCATCAAGTAATGCAACATTTTTCGAAGCATGCTTAGGAACATCATTGTCAATGAATTCCTTCGAACCATTGTCTTCGAGTACTACCTCCATCCTGTCCTTCCAAGTAATGTAGTTCGAGCTGCCCTCGAGTGCATACTCTAACCTCAAGCCATTGTAATCCATTTCAATGTTAAATCATCTATAGCACCAAGAAAGTCTTTCTGCAAATTTGAATTCTTTCCACCAACAAACTCAGCTCCTGCTTCAAAATTGCAATCTCCTGTGCTCCGATACCATGTAGAAATTTAATACAAAATATGTATTGGTTGGATTCTCCTCATCTAACAATTATATGTCACTTTTAAATACAGAATTTCTTCTACAAAATCTTTTTGAAATTTGAAACACAATCGCTAATCACAATATCATGAAGAAAGATCAATCACACATAACACAGATAATTTACCGGGAAAGCATAAAGCTAAAAACCCCACTATATTATATTATGTATTATATCATGGATCATGAAACAATAAAATACAAAGATCCAATCCAAGAGCTCTCAGTATAATAGATAATTTTCTCACACTGTCATACAAAAATTTGCAAGTTCCTTAGCCAAATTACTGTCTCCAGACAGCCTGCCTCCACTGTGCAATCCCAGCTGATAGAAATTCCTGAATGAATGGAATCTTGCTTGCCTTGACAGCACAATCCTCATTGGTACATCAAATGTGTGTGTGGTTGCATTTGTGCAACCGATAATGTCACAAGTAATAGTTAATCTGTCCCTTTCACCTACATCTCAACTGGGTCTCCACTAGATCTCACATGCATGTAGTTAAGAGTAGTAAATATTCAGTTGCATGTGAGACCAGTGATTGTGAATTAATTAATAATTAATTCACTTGATCGCTCACTAGTGTATCTTCAGTTACAACTAGCACAACTGAGTTTAACTCACTTAAATGAGTTAAACTAATTTACAACTTTCATAACTACAATTCCAACTCTGTTACAAATTTGAATAACTCAGTTCTAACTAAGTCCACATGCATATCCCACCAACCAACCACTCAACTCGAAATTTCTATAGCTAACTGATTTTCCACTTCAGTTAACTATTTCCAAGTGCTCATTGAGAATAGATTATTGTTTATTGTCCAACTAATATTAAGGGATAATAATAGTCGACATGCATCTATAAATAAACATGAAATCTATAAACATAACTTGCACATACATCTATAAATATACCTC
Organism: Pinus albicaulis; assembly: GCA_034641835.2. Taxonomy (NCBI): domain Eukaryota; kingdom Viridiplantae; phylum Streptophyta; class Pinopsida; order Pinales; family Pinaceae; genus Pinus; species Pinus albicaulis. The sequence goes on from CM076575.1 coordinate 826,649,414, forward strand.
ATCTATAAACATAATTTGATCATGCATCTATAAATAGACATCCACCTAAAAATACCCTGAGGCTCCATCCTAGTGTAGGTGCATAATTTTCACTAGGATCTTCTTGTTGAATCTCAACAGAAGCAAACTAAAAATAGTGAATTGAAATGTTAGCAAACTAGCTAAAAACTCATAAGAAAAATATTTATAATGGCATAAAAGTAAAGAATGAATACACAAGAGAGAATAAGGAAAATGGATTAGGCCCTAACCCACAAGCCTAGCCCTCTGAAACTAGATCAGTGAAGCACAATATGAATACTCATCTTATTGCAGAAAATAGTCTCATTACATAAACATGAAAGTCTCAAAAACATATTACAAGATCTATGAGTCTATTAGCTTCCTTCAAAGTTCGAATCCTAATGAGCTCTTTCTCAGCCTAATTTAACCTAGAGGGTCGCAACCAAAAACTCCCTAGAAAGTAGGTGATGTGTCACTTTGATTGCAAGTGAAGTGTAGCTTTGGTGCACTTGATGTTGAGTTTTCTTGGTTTCCTTTTATTTCGAGTTGTTGGAGGGAATCTGGAGGATCCCTTGGCTGCCTTTCGGAGTTAAGGAGGTGGAAAATCCATCTAGAATCTCTCCTTGTTTTCTACTACGAGCTTTAATGACAAAATATTTATAAAACATGCAATATCTTCGTGATTTTCCTGCAGTTAACTCATGTTAGGCATTCAAAGTATGACAAGCCTTAATCCCCATCTACACTAGCAACATAATACCATAATATAATTAAATGTGACAAAAAGAGACTTAATAAGGAAAAAAGGTGACAATTAACCCCTCCAAATGTAACTAATGATGGAGCTCATCACAAGGTGCAAGTTAACTTTGATATATGTTTCTTTGAAAGTTATATAGATGCAAAAATTTTTGGAGAAATTGCTTAAAATGTTATAAGGTTATTACTCTATAAAAAGTGTTTTCAACATCAGAAAGGTCACCTATTCAAACTTTAAAGCCCTTTTCCATGCGAAATATTAGGGGGAAAGATACTAGGAGAGATATAAAAAATACAATATTTAGGATAGAATCCACCTAGGTGGCCATTATTAATTCCTTCGAAGGGGATTCTACCTTATTGGAAACTATGATGATGGATACACAAAATGGACAACTATATGTCAAGAGAGAGACCAAATAGTGTTGGAGTACACCAATATCTTCGAAACTTTATAATCAAAAGTGGGTATGAGAGATTCCAAGTCGTACCAAGTTTTGAAGTATTGCAACGACCTGCATAGGTAAATCCAAAAAAAGTGGGTTTCTTTGGCATATCCTCATTAGGAGCCTCTTATTGGTATGTTATCAAAATCAGGAAGAAATTTAAGTAGAGGAATAACCAGAAGTTTGGGTCTAGAAATCCACAATAGTAGAAGCATGGTAAAATTGGACCTAACTCAAAGAACAAAGGTTGGATAAAGGAGAGAAAGCCTCCACACAACTAGTCCAAGGTGCAAGAAAATAAGGTAAATAAAAGGTTAGATAACGACAATAGAAAGTGGTGTGAGTTCCATAAAACACGTCACATAAGATTGATGAATGTCTCTCAAAATAAACATCACTGCATGAGCCTAAAGGAAAAAGAACTTGACTCATATTAAAAATATGATTTAAAGAAGGATAAATTGAATCATTGATGTACGACTAAGTGCTAACATTGCATCTGTAAATATCGAAGTAGAAGAGCTAAAAGATCTTGAAGAGAGGGATTATATTTTACATTCATAGATGTGGGGGAAAGGGAATTCTCTACATTTAATTATTGATAGCAATAACCAGAATAATTTGATGTTAATTAAGGTCATAAATATATTTAAGCATCTAACAACATGTATAACCATATACCATAGGTTGGCTGAACTAAGGAGCATACATATGTGTTAGCCAATAATGTCTCCTATGTGATGTCATAAATCCCTTCAAAGATCAAGTATTATGTGATGTTCCCCACTTGATTTTTTTTATGTTATTTTAAGAAAACCATATATGTAGATATGACATCTTGTTTATGAGTTTATACCTATAGTATCACTGTTACTTATGGAGGCCAACTCTATAAAGTAGTATATGTAGTTTTGACTATTACAATCTCCTTGATCTTAGAAAAATAGTGTTAAAAGGTAACCTTTCAAATGAAATTTTTTTTCTCTTCATGATTAAATTATAGGGTGAATGGAATGTCATTATAATCACAAAAACCTTGGTATAGGGCCTCTCTACACAACATAAGTAGGTGCAAATATTGTAGAGGAATATAGAGATATATTTGTGTCACCTATGGGATTATCTCTACATGACCATGTCAAACACTCAAGTGAATTAAAACGTAATGATCCTTTACCTTATGGCCAAATATACATGTTATCCGATTTGGATATTGAGGAAATAAAACAACAAATTCATGAGCTCATCCAAAATGGCCATATCTAATTAAGATTCTCACCTTGTGGAAGCCCAATCATGTTGGTGTGGAAGAAGGATGGGACATGGTGACTCTATATTAATTATGGATCCTTGAACAAAATCATGGTCAATAAATAATACTTGATTGACCATATTCATGATCTTCTTGATTAGATTAAGGGTTCCTAGTTTTTTATTAATATTGATTTGAAGTTAGGATGCCACTAGGGTCTACTTGAACAAATTGATGTATCAAGACAACCTTCAAATCTAAGGAATGAATGATTGAGTGGTTGATCATATATTTTTGGTTGACTAATTCTCTAACAATATTCATCAGGAAGATATATGATATCTTGTGGTTGCTCATGATATCTTATTTATGGTCACATATATGTATGACATCCTCATTCAATAGAACTTTGGTAGAACATTTACAACACATTTAACAAATATTACCACCTTGTGGAAATATAAATTATATACCTATATAGATCATTTTGAATGCATATAAATCTTTATTTTATATACATCTTCAATGAACATTGGTTGCATCTAGACCCAACTAATATCTAATTCATTGAGGATTGCACATCTAAGACGACTTTAACAATGATCCATAGCTTCTTTGGCCTTGCCAATTTCAATTGTAGGTTTGGTTTGGAGTTCTCTCATATCACGTGTTCCTTAATTTAAGTGACCAAGGGTGGTGAAAAAGCAAGTTTTATTGGTCTTAGATTCAATAGAAATCATTTTAGGATCCAAAATATCACCTCTACTCAACACTAGTCCTCACTCTTCAATATTTGTAAGTTCCTTTTGCGATTTAGGTAGATGTTTCTTGTTATGCTCTTACTGCAGTCATCGCTGAACATGGATATTCTATTTCCTATAAAAATGATACACTATCTAATGTTGTCCGCATATATCCCAATCCATTGTGTAGGAATTCCAAAAATTGAAGAACTATATTCTAGGAAAGGAAATTGTCATCAAAACGTCAATCCTTTATAATTCATGGAGACATGGCAAAAGATATAAAATTATCACTATCAAAATTGGTCCATGTACTTGCAACCATTCCACTTGATCATTATGTACAAGAAGGGAAACACAAACCATGTCATAGTATTCCTTTTCTAGCCCTTGGTTATGGTTCTAGCCATAGTTGTTACCTCCTATGGGCATGAGACCTTCGGGTGGCCCCAGTTATGTGATATTGAAGCCTTCTACATATTAGATAGTGGGAACAAGTAAACAAGTTCCAAAAAATCATCTCCAAGATGTACTTTTTTGTTTTCTATACCATTTTTGTGTTACTTCAAGTGAGTGTGCACAAATAATTAGGGAGTAACAATATTTGAGGTGGCAAGTCACATCAGTGTGGATAATATAGTAGCAATATTTTAGAATTATTTATACTATCCAAACCTTTAGTAGGACACCAGTGAAAATATTAGATTGTGCATTTTCTATTCCATTACTAGGCATACAATTAAGAAGAAAGGGATGTGCACTCCTCTATCTGTCCCAGAAAAGCCTTGACAGTAAGTCTCCATGGATTAGATGTTATATTATTTTCCCTCCACCAAGCATGGTAATGATTATGTTTTTTAGGTTTTTGATCAATTATCTAACATGGTCATTTTTGCATTAAGTAATGAGAATATCATAGTCGAAGGCATGAATAAGATATTATTTGAGCATGTTTAGATTCATTTTAGGATACCACATATCATTATTTGTAATATGAATAATATGTTTCTTAGTAACTTTTAATCCAAACTATAGTTTCTAATGGTAACCAATATTACCAAATTAACCACCTTCCACCCAAAAATAGATGTATAAACCAAAGTGGCCAATAATATGAGCATGCATATCTTCCACATGTAAGACTCAAAACATCCCCAAAAATGGATGATATCCTTCAATATGTTTAACATAGCTACAAAACTACCCTACACATCTCTATTTACCATAAACACTTTCAAATGTGCTTAGTGTTCCATCCATTGATCACCATCGATATAGTTCTACCCATTTCATCTTCATAGAAAGATTCATGAAATGTAGTTGAAGGCCAGTAAAGAAATCAAATTTTTTCAATAGTTTCAATATCTCGAACACCAATTTCTTGATTTCCTATAGAAAGCGAATGGGAAGTTAAAGCAATGGCATGACTACCATTAGGTTCCACACAAGTTTCAAGTTGGTGATAATGTGTGGTTGTGTTTGTAGAAGGAGTGCCACATAACACCCACATGAAGATAAAACTATTTTGATATGGCCCTTATAATATCATAAATTTTGTGGGTGAAAATTCTTTAACCTAATGTTTAATGTGGATTTGCTTTTAGCATGTGTGTCACCTCTATTGGTCACCTCAGAGGTGGATAAAGTTTTGACCTGTAGAAAACTTTACACTAATTGTATTTTGTATGTTATAATGGATCAAATTATGGACACCAAGACAAAGGGCACCTTCCAGCAGAACATCCAACTGTATTGGGTTGTGAAAGTAGGATAACTTATTCACTAAGTAAAATGGCTCATTAGGGGTCAAAATTCAACAAAATTTTCTCCATCTAATGTTCGAACTTGACGCAATAAGGAGAATTTATTCCTAAGGAAAAAGGATCAACCTAGATTCTCGATCATGGTACTTTTTTTATCAAGAGGTTTTAAGGTCCTTAAATTTTAGAACAATTATGAGGCCTTAAATTATGTTTTTTGGGTATTCAAGGGCTGAGAGATTATTTGGCCATGTGTGTGCCTTACAACAATTGTACTTCTAAATATGATATTTCCTATGATTTATTGTGTGCCAAAAACAAATATTTTATGCAAAATTTTCATCCCTGGGAAGTTGATGTATTAACTAACCACCTAAAGGCCCACAATGCTTTGGCATTTTGTCTACTAAGATTAGGGTCTTTTCCTCTTAGGATATTAGTACTTTATGTTAATATTCCATTTTGAAATTCTTGTAATGACTTCTTGTGAATGAGTGTAGTCAATACCTCTCTCTTCAAAGATAATCTACAACAATTCTAGTTAGCTTGTATCGCTTTTCATTTTACATTATTTTTATTTTTTTCATTCGTTAATAGAATTTGGATATCACTATACTACAATGCTCTCTAAAATACTTTTATATGTATACTTCCTTTCAAATTCCTATTTTTCATTTCATTTTCTTTACCAACCAGACCAATATGTACTTATCCATGACAATACAACCATACAAGCAATAAACACCAAACAATACTTCCAACCATTAAATGTTACACCATGAATACAGTCAAAATCAATATAAAAAACCATACAAACCAGATCAATATGTACTTATCCATGACACAACATCCATACCAGCAATAAACACCAAACAATACTTCCAACCATTAAATGTTAGACCATGAATATAATCAGAATCAATAAAACTACATATAAAATATTAAGATAATGAAGTTGAGAAAACAACATTTCATAGAAGTTAGAAGTAGACAATGAAATATCAAAACCAAAAGGAACACAATGGACTGAATGACAAGTCATAAAACATAATTCCAATGCTAAAAGGTCCTGTAGAAAATATAAGAAAGAAGGCAACAAACGTGTTCTAAACATATAGATGTGAGGAGTTTAATAATGTTTTTCAATTGATTTTCTAAAAGGTTGAATATGAAAGTTATATATATATATATATATATATATATATATATATATATATATATATATAATGTTTTAATAAACTAGTATAATTATGCAAAAAGATTATATAAAAAAAAATGGGTATAAATATTTTTTATTTTTAGTTTTTTTAAATAATGTTTTGATAAACCATTATAATTATAAATTAGTAGAAATTTTTTCGGTAATAATCACATACACTGGAACGTGGTCGACGCGTTTCAAACCAATCAGTGTGGTTCATAGTCCTGATGATGAATCACACCCAATCAGTGTGGTTCATAGTCGTGATGATGAATCACCTTTTGGTTAATTCAACAACGTCGACAAGTTCGGTGCGTAACGTTGTTACTAAAGGGCTACTAATTTATATGATGGATCACAGAAGCTTAGATTCCAAAAATTATAATTATATAAATTAAATAATTAATAAATTTTAATATTCATCAAAATAATAAACTATTATGGTAGTCATTTAATTCTAATACTAACACAAAGTGGTAAATTAAAAAAGATAGAAAACTTTCATTTCATCCTTTAAATTATATTATTGAATTTCAATAATTTATAAATTTTGATTTTTTTCGAAAAAATAAAAAACTGTAACCATGCCGATCAATTATATTATTGAATTTCAATAATTTATAAATTTTGAATTTTTTCGAAAAAATAAAAAACTGTCACCATGCCGATCAATGTAGTTAAATATATAAATGGATGGACCTTTAAATAGAAACCTTTGATTTCATCCTTTAAATAATTTATAAATTTTGATTTTTTCGAAAAAATAAAAACCGTCACCACGCCGATCAATGTAATTAAATAAATAAATAGATGGGCCTTTAAATAAAAACCTTTCATTTCATCCTTTGAATTATATTATTGAATTTCAATAATTTGTAAATTTCGATTTTCATCGAAAAAATCAGAAACCGTCACCATGCCGATCAATGTAATTAAATAAATAAATGGATGGGCCTTTAAATAGAAACCTTTCATTTTATCCTTTAAATTATATTATTGAATTTCAATCATTTATAAGTTTTGATTTTTTTAATGTAATTAAATAAATAAATGGATGGGCCTTTTCGTTGTCATTTAACCTTTCCTCCATAAATGAAATTCAAGAAACCAAAGCATCTGCAACCTAAGAAGTCTAAACTTCTCGTGCACTTAATCTTTGGTCTCCATTAATTAAAAATATTGATTAATGACATCTGAGCCTTTAAATTGATTGATTAAATTAGGCCGTCCGATCGAAAAGTTGCAGACGGATTTCGGAGCAGGAGTTCGATAACATCATATAAGCTCAACGGCCTCTGCACTAAATGAAGGTTGTCGATTAAAACAACGCCCGAAGCCACAACAGCTCGCGTTGCTGAGGACTTCATTTGCTTTAAAAAAGAAAGTGGTCATTTGGTCGGCACAGTGAAGGATAGAGGAAATGAGACTACTACAGCAGTTAAATATTTATAAAAGAGCAGAGGTCTCTTAACTGGAAATTTTATGATTATGGAAATTTTAACTTTAAACTTTAATAACTAAGAATGATAGCAGTGTTTCATTCATCTCTCCCCCGCATGAAAAAAAGAAGGAGAAACTAAGACATGGGTTCGATTTTATTCATTGCTGAAGCATGACTATATGTGATGAAATTGGAGTTCTATATACGCATAAACTTTAACTATCCATTGGAAACCAGAAAGGAATATAGGAAGCATAAGTCTCAGTAGGTGCCAATCCATCAACATAATCTGTATTTTCATTCAATCAAGACCACCTATTTAATAAAACAAGAATGTATAATTATCTTGGAATATAATCAACAATAACAAAAAATAATATTCCTGTCGGCCTTTCTTCAAACTACAAAATTTTACATATCTAAATAAAAGATATGATAGTTAGGCATCCAAGTGAGTAATAAAAAATATGGTAGCCTCCAAAACGTTTAGAGAGCTAATTACGGGTAGTTCAGCAGTTTTGAGTGGAGAGAAGTATGATTTCTCAAACAATCTCCGCCACTGTTGCTCGTTCCGTTCCTTTCCTCCACCCATTTCGGCGATCAGATCAAAAATCATCCGTACTTCCTCACTTGGGCTTGCCTTCTCGGACATCACTGCCTCTACCACTATGACTCTACCCTTATCAGTCAAAGCCTTGTGACATTTCTCAAGGATTTTTACACATCCATCATCGTCTCACACATGAAGTACATTATGAAAATTCAGTCAAATAACACTAAATCTAAGACCAAAGCTAGACCAGGGCAGCCCTGATGGAATCCAATCAAATCTAATATGATTCTAAAAGCAAAATGAAGAGCAAAATTATTGCTAGCAATTAATCATTCAATCAATTACCTTGATAAAGAATACATCGGCGGATGGTATGCTCTCAAACATGTCGCCACCCACGTGCTCTACACTTGCAAAGAAAGGAAAGAAAAAAAAAACACATACCATAGAGTGATTAATCCAATCAACATGGAAAATTGCCGTGAATTTATGAATCAAACCCCAAACCAACCTGAAATCAATGGGGTAGTTTCAATGACATGAGGAAGATCAAAGTTAATCCCATGGATGTGGGGGTGAGCCTCCACGATCCGAGCTATGGCCGCTCCATGTCCCCCGCCCACATCCACAACTCTCAGCTTCTCACCAGGCTTAAACCCCTTATAACAACCCACAAACAGTCTCATTATGACATTGGTAAACGACTGGAAACCTTTCTGGCTGTGGCTCAGTTCAGTAAGAGATGCACCAAATCTGTAAAGGACGCTTCGCTGCACTAGAGGAAATGGTTATTGAAGCTCAAAGGCTATTCCGATACCATAATACCCTGTGGCTCAGTTCAGTAGAAGATACCAAATCTGCTAAAGGACGCTTCAACTGCTAGAGGAAATGGTTATTGAAGCTCAAAGGCTATTCCGATACCATAATTCAAAGAAAGATAAAATAGGTTTACGTTTACTTAATTTATAGTTATAGGTTACCTGTTTTTTTATTTAATTTATAGTTAAGAAAATAGGTTTTAGTTTATTTAATTTTAATAAATAGATGGTGAGATTTAATCTCTATAAAATAGTGTAGAATTATAATTTTATATATATATATATATATATATATATATATATATATATATATATATATATATATCATATGAAATGGTTAAGAAATGTCAATACATATCTATTTATAAAAAATATTCAAACATTTATTCTTATTTTATTAAAATTAAAAAAAAAAATCTAATCCATAATAAACATCAATGACAATGACAATGACAATAAATATAACTAAACATCAATCCATAATAAATATTAAAACATTTCTTATACATTTCTAAAATTAAAAAAATCTTAAAACCAAAATAAATTATAACTTATTTTAAATTATTATTATCATTAATTATATATATATGCATTCTATATATATAGGCATAGTTTATCAAATAATATATATTAGTATTATTATTATTAATAAAATTATGGTAAACATTTTTTAAAATTTGAGTTTAAGTCTCATGGGTTAATTAGAGTGAATCCATTTATGCATTCCAAATATATTTTAAACAACATTCAAGCAAGATTGTGATCTTTTATCATTTGAAATATTTTTTTAATCTATAAATAGATTTAGCTTATTGAAAAACTAATCGGCTACTTAAATTCAAGAAAAATGCTCAAAACGTTATTTCTTCTATTTCTTCTATTTCTTAGACTATGTTATATATATATATATATATGGTTTTTTGAGCATGTTGTATTAATCACCCTCTACATTTGTCTATTAACCAAATCTGTTTATAGATTAGAAATCTTTGTGATAAAATGGAGATTTAATGGTTAAAAATATTGTTATATATATAACAAGATTCAAAATCATAACTCATTTCTTATGACACTTGTTCACATAACATTTATGGGAGCATGTTTTAGTGGTGTAAATGTTTTAATTGTCATACATAACAGTATGAGGGAGAGGTTGTAGTGTTCATAAATGAGTATAAACATTTAAATCTTGACTCAATTAATAAAAAATAAATAAAATTTAATTTGTGACCATATAAAAAGCACTAATAAATTAACGTCCATTTTACTATATAAATTGAAATAATGAGTTATGTACCAATACTTAAATTTAATTTATAACCACATACCAACTTAATACTTACAATATAACAAGATCATTAGCCATGGATATTCATCCTCACTTTACTATGGGTATTATTAGCTATTAAGTAAAATTTGTTACAAAATTATTGGCTAATACTGTGGCACGTGCCCAAAAACCATAACTCATCCCACAATCAAAATATTTTCTAAATATTTTAATTTTATAACATTTTTTTACACCTAGAGACTTCTCTAGCCCAATATGGAAGATATGTGATATCATGTTATATTATGTCATGTCTTACGATGTAACATTACATTATATAAACATTTTAATTGAATTAATTACCTTTAAAAAATAAATAAATAATTATAGAGATATCTTAATTTTAGATTTATTAAGAATGAAAAGATCCATTGTTTTCAAATATATATATTTTTAAAATTTTTAAATTAAGAAAAAAAAAATTTAATTTTATTAAAACATAATATACATTAATTTAAATAATTATTTGAAAAAATAATATTAAAAATAAAAATTTAAATTTAAATTTAAGTTTAATATTAATAAAAATAAGAATAATAATGACACGATCTTCAGCAACCTAAGAGATGAGACATACACCGTCGGTAATAAAGGTTCGTGGCTATAGCAATGAAAAGATTGAAAGTCTGGGGTTATGGAGGAGAATATATATGTATGTGTGGGGATGAATCCCGTGATTTTGTGCTATTACTTATATGATTATTACTTATTTGTTATATGTGGTGGATGAAAGTTGATAAGGTTAAGTTTTAGAAAAGAAAGTCCATTATGATAATAGAATTGTCAATTGATGAGTTTAAATTTTATAGTCTAAAACGATTTAAATTATTAAAAACTCTTTTTATAATTTAAATAAATACAAATCATATTTATAAAATAATACTTTGTTTTTAATAATAATAAATTATATAATTATGTTGGAGGCGTTATCTTTGTTAGAGTGAGGTGAGCAAACACTGTTCACCCCATTCAATCAAAATATTTCTTCATCGCCCTTCTCTCGAATAAGAAATTGACAAATGTAATCGGCAGGCTTCGTCTTTCCAATTTCTCCATCGTCCTGAAGAAACTTAAGATTTCAACGGCGGAGATGTACAAAGCCAAGTCTGCGGCCATGCTCTCGCAGCAACTGCAAAAACGTGGTAAGGGTTTCAAGCCTACAGTTGACATTATGGAATAGATGCAGCCAGAGATGAAGCATTTCTATCACTTTCTAGCCAATACAGAGACGGAGAACTTCGATCTGATGATGGCTACAAATTCATCTTTCCTCTTACATTTCTTAATCTTCCTCTCTACTCGGCCTCGTGATAAGAAAAAGAAATTTACTTGTCTACGCCTAGTGATGAGAAAAAACACGTCGATGATCATCGTCCCGACACTGCCAGTCTCCATCTCAGTGCAGAAAATGACATGATTGAATTAGCTCTAGTTCATGAGTGTATCAAGTGTGATATTCTGAAGCTCGAGGATCAAAACCCGCTTGCTGTGCTAAGAGCAGTTTTTGGGAACATTGATGGAAGTGATGAAGACTTCAATCAACTGTTGGAGAATGCGAGGAGGGAGCAACCCACAATTTTAACATAGAAGAGATCAAGGCTGCCACCCACAATTTCAACATTGACAACCTCATCGATCAAGGGGGTTTCGAGACTGTGTATAGGGGAACACTTTCCAACGGGCAGCCGGTGGCTGTGAAGAGCATCAGAAACTAACTGCGCTATTGAAGGGGATGCAGAATTCTTAAATGAAGTGGAGATAATCAAACAATCCTGATCCACTTCAACCAACCAATTCTGGAGTCCAGGTTTTCATTTTTGGGTCCTCCCTACATATAGTAATCTCACACTTTGGAAGCGGTGCGATCAAGTTCCTCATAACATTAGTGGATTGCAACTCATGTATAATTTTAGTTTATGTGGAGATGTATGGTAGTCTAGTTTGAGTCCCCATTTAAATGTAGAGGGGACACTAGCTCTCTGTAATTCATTTCAACTACCAGTAAGTCAGAACGTTCTCAGCAGCGCCCCATAAATAATAAGACGTTACTAGCTCAGGGTTTTGAGGTAACATGGAATTTCGACCCCAAAAGAGAGCAAAGGTGTGCCATTTGTTCGAATAGTAATGGGTTTTGTGCTTATAACATATCCCAACCGACCATGTTTATCTGCTACAGTAAATATGGCACGTCTCATCCAGAGAAATGCCCTACCAATGTTAGGTTTGTCAATCACCTTCTACAGATTTGATTATGACTCTTAAGTGCGTGATTTCACTTACCAAAGACTTTGGATTCTTGCAGGTACAAGAGGTCGTGGAAACATGTCAGCAATTATAATAGGTAAGTAAACTATATGATTTCTTCATATTTAGTATCTCTGAATTAACCTAATATGTGAATTTGCATTTTCATGTTTCCATTAAAATTATCTTGACATAGAGATATTCAATCTCTTCATTCATTCCACCGCAGGTTGCTCCGTGGGAGTTGTGCTGACGGTAATAGCTGCATTAATAGTGTTCTTATGGTTTTATGTAAAGAGAAGAAAATCTCCTCTGGGCAGCTCTACTTTAAGGGTTGAGAAATTCCTAAAACAATATGATTATGAAATGCCCACGAGATACACACACTCTCAGTTCAAGAAGATGAAAAACAACTTTGTAGAAAAGTTGGGAGAAGGAGGTTTTGGTGTGGTGTTTAAAGGAAAGCTTCCAAACGGAACTTTAGTGATTGTCAAGATTTTGGACAGGCAAAGGCACAGCAAGGTACAATTCATCAATGAAGTGACAACTTGAATTCTTACCAATCCTTTGCTTATTCTTATTTCCTACCAATATCTCACTCGTGAAAACAGCACAACTTAAAATCACCGGAGCTGCTTGATTTTTTATCTGGACATCGAACGTGCTCAGGCACTATATCTTCTGGAAATTTCAACAATTTTATTCACTTATCTCAAGGTGTTGGTATATTTTTCACCGAATTGTTGTTGAAAAGAATTTTTTTTGAAGTAACCAGATCTCTGTGTCTGTTCAAAATATATTCTATCCCACTCCTATTGTGATGTTACCAAATCGCGACGGATACATTCTAATTCCGTTTTTAAGTCGATGAAGGATATTCACAAGTCAGATAGATAGATATTTTGAGCAGTTAGGTAGATAAAAGTGAGGTTAAGAAAATATACGTTGAATATTCCTAGAGTCTGAAGTTAACTTAGTGTGGGTGGGGTTGATTAATTATGATAAGTTTATTTTTCACTTTTTATTTAGACGGAATTTGATAAATAAATTTCTTTTATATAAATGTAATTATTTATTAATAAATTTATTTTCAACATAAATGTTTACGATAAATTATTTGAAATTATTATTTTATAATAAAAAATAAAAAATTATAATTGTATTAAATCATTTAAAGTTAATAATTTTTTATTTTTGGAATTTGTATAGTGCTTGTAAAGTATATCTGTGATAATTATCACATAACATGTATATGTGATATTTCTCACAAATATAGAAAGCAATTTTTTTTACGAATTAAATTCATATGAGAAATATCCCTTTGTAGCACGATGAAGACTTCTTGATGATGGATTTATAGCAAGTTTGAATACTTAGTTTCTACAATTATTTGAAACATTTGAAGACCTAGAGCAATCTTTTTGGAGCAAGTATTGAAAGATCTTCAATACCATTATTATTATGCCATTATTTTGAGACAATTATATTACTGTTACTTTATGTCATTGTAAATTTCTTTTTAAATTTAACCTCCTATTATATTCTTTAAAAGATATATAGAAACTAAAATTTCCATATATTTCACTTAATTATTATTTTCCCCACTCTCCGACGTTACTTTGCACCTCTCGGTGCAAATGCTATAAAATAATCTTCTATGACATAAGGACGTTAGCCTTTTGCCACTACCACACTTATAAATGACATGGAGGCTCGATGTCACCATTGGTGAGATAAGGTTTTATCTATTGAGGTGGAGGAGGTATGTGGAGGCTCGATGTCACCATTTGCTCGATCATGTTTGGTCGGCGGGGCGGTATAAAATAATACTTTGTTTTTAATAATAATAAATTATATAATAAAATAATCTTCTATGAATAATACTTTGTTTTTAATAATAATAAATTATATAATAAAATAATCTTCTATGAGGGTGGTGACATTGACCTCTTGCCACTACCACAATTATAAATGACGTGGAGGCTCGATGTCACTAGTTGCTAGATTAGGTTTGGGCGGCTGGGCGGCCGAGGAATTGTTTGGACGGTCAAAATCTAATGATTTTGACTTGTTGCGAATAACGTTTTAGTTTTGTTCTCATTTTTAGTGTCTGCTATTAATGTTGCTGGTCGTTTCAAGTTATGTATGGGTTAGAAATAAAGTGTGTTTTTAGGAGTTGTTTAATGAGATGGAGGAATTGTCTCGATAATTAAAATTGGTTGGAATTTGGGTTAAATTTTTTTTTTAAATCTTACAATAATAGTGTTTGAATCATGGTTTTGATGGTGGAAATGGATTCATCACCATCAAAAACCTCTACGGCACCCAAAACATTAAATTTTGATAGTTATAGCGTGAATTTACAAAAATCTCTACCAGATTTTCTTAAAATATTACCGAAATTTCCATGATTTTAAGAGCGAAAAAACAGTTTAATTAAACTATGGCATTTTTTTATAAGACACTATATTTTTGTGTAGAAATATTTCAATTTTTATGCAATTAATATTTAAAATATAAATTAAAAAAATAATTCAATTTTGTATTTAATATACTTTACACTAAATTTAAACGTAGTGTTTAAAAAATTATTTATTTCAATTTTTATGTAATTAATATATAAAATATAAATTAAAAAAATATTTCCAACTATTCTCTTCTTACTATAGTATACTTCCATGAATCTTCTAGAGGGCATTGAGGTTTGCATGACCTCTGTATTAGTTTGTATCACCATTATTATTCTCAAAGCCATATATTTAGTACATAAGACTGATGTTAAGTCACGAGGATTGTAGTCTACACCACTCATCTTCTTCTCAGGACTCATCATCGGAATCAATCGCACAAGACTCACGTCAGGTGAGTCGATGGTATCAATTATGGTGTAAATGGGTGGATTCCATCATCATATCTCGCCCTTGCTAGAGCTTCAATTTTCGACTATGCAAGAAGTATTGGTCTTTTCCCGGATGCATGTGTTGTTGCTGCTCCCATGTCTAGTGTTGAGGTTGCTACTGGTCTGGGTTTTCCGGTGACAAGGGTCTCGTTAAGTTTATTTTTTCGGTATGCTTACTGGTTATTTTGAATTGGTATCCCGAGATTTGATATCCCTCTGATGGAGTAGGTAAACTGACCTTCTTGCTATCATAGTTGGGTTCTCTCGAGGCTCCTTCTCTCTCTGGGTATCAGACTTTTATAGGACAGTGGCAGCAGCTCTTTATGGGGGTATGGGTTGGTGGACTGGTTTTCATGGTTGGCTAAGGTCCCCTCCTATTGCTATTTTTTCTGAATCATTATGGTTTAATGTTGGTCAGTTGTCAGTTTCGACCTTTCGAGACATTTCTATCATATGCTTAACATCTCGAGGCTTTTTCTCTCTGAGTCTTATGTCAATTTTTGGACAGTGGTGGTTTCTATTTAAGGGGGGTTGGGTTGGTGGGGTAAACGTCAGAGCATGATGACGCATTATTCCATGGTTTCCTCATTGGGATTATGTTTTCCATTAATGCATATGGAATTCCCTCCTTTTTCGAGGATTATTCTATTATTTGTCTTATAGCTCTCTAGATTATTGACACCCTTTGGTTAATGGTCTCTTTAGGTGGATGCTTGCTGTAAGACTTTTACTGAAAGTTCGGGGTCTGACATCTGTCAGCTGTCAGTATTGACCTTCTGAGAAGTTTGTAGATTTTTCCACAAAAGCTTTGGATTTTAGAATGTTTTGGAGGTATCTTTATATGGTCATTACATATTGCGGATGTGATTTTGTTATGGATTATATTTCGTCATTTAGGGTTGAAATCTACTGTGGTGGTGGATGCGTGGATGGTTCATGGTTTGCGCCTTGCCTAAGGATTGATACGTGCCTCTTCAGAGTCTGTCATTATATTTCTCCTATTCCAATTTTCTTTGTCAGCATCACAGTGGCGGCATTCTAAATTCTCAAGTGTACTTATTTTGATCTTCCCGTGAATGTTTGCAATGGCGGACTCGTCATCTGGACTTCATTCGAATATATCTGCCCACGAGGAGTTCATTGCAGAATCTCTCACTGTTGGAGAAAGACAATTAAGTGACTTGGAAGTGGACGAATTTATCATCAGACAAGCTATCAGGAATTTCCCTGGTGATGAGGTGAACATGCATGGACGTCTAAAAGGGAAAATATGCTATGGATGAGGCAAGCATAAGAAAAACTATTACAAGCACAATATGGAGATAAATGAGGTAAACTTAGATTATGAGGATTTGTGTGGGAGGGTGGCGAGCCTACAGAAGAGGGTAGTTATTGGCAGATGGATGTTCCCAGATAATAGTGATTTTGACACGACTTTCTCGATCAAACAATTCTGGAATCTTATCATCGGTTACATGCCAAAAGTATGGCGTGCTCCTTAATGGCTGGTTCAGTATCCATTTAATGGATGAGAAATATGTGTATAAAATCATTGGTCAGACATGGATGAGGGGACGAAGTTTCATGCAGCTCGTCCCATGGTATCTGGGTTTCAACCCGGTCATGGAGGCTCCGCGCAGTCGGGTTGTGTGGGTGAAGTTGTCGAGACTCCTGCTCGATTTTTGGACCCTCAAGGCTCTGTGGACAGTTGGTAAATCCATTGGGTGTACCAAATACATTGATCCAAGTATTCTAGGTGTGAGTGATAAAAGAATCACTTGGCTTCTAGTCAAGGTAAACTTCGCGAGGGGCTTACCTGGGGACGTGGACTTAATCTGGGGCAATAGACGCCATCATTAATGCATATATTTCTGGGGAATTCCATTTAGGTGCCTTATATGCCACAGGACCGGACACCTTAGAGAGAATTGCACCTTTTGGCTCCGCGTTGATCATCCTGGTGGTGCTTTGGCTGGTGCGGGTGATAGTCGACAGAATCTTGCTGCCTCTGGTACTTCTGGTGGATTCGTATCAGGTAATCATATTTCCTCATCTTCTGATGATGAAGCGTATGTATCTGCAGAAGGACATAATGATATAACATTTCATCTAAATGAGGGAGTTGATAGGGATTCTAATCTTAATAGGACTTCTCAATCCATGTTTATGGTTTTGGAACCTGTGTCTAATCATGAGCCCACCAATATAACTATCAACCCCCCAAATTTTCTCGAGAAGGTGATGTCTAATCCATGTGTCTCAATTATTTATGTCGTCTCCATAAATCCTACTATTGATCCCTCTCTTTTTCAGTATACGCACTTCTCTATTGGGGAACCTTTCGCTAGCTCAAATCTTTCTACCGATCTCACAAATCCTACTGCTGACCCCCCTCTATTTCAGTCTATGAATTTCTCTATTTGGGAATCATCCATTTTTCAGTTGGAGGTCTCTTCGGGTGGGTCCCTTCTGCCCCCTAAAATATCAACTGAACCTATTGACCCTGTACTCCTTTCTGACTCCCCTAGGAACTCAGTTGGGAGTGACATAGAATCTCTTTTGGGTAATCCTAATTTAGACCTGGCAGCTCTCACTGTGTTTGAAAAGCCCCCCATATCCATTGATACTTGTACCACCCCTCCCCTATCTTCTAATATCACCATCAGGAAAAAATCTAAACCTGCAAACAGACAATTTCGGGGTAAATTAAAATCTATCTCTCTGTTCTCGGATGAAGAAGAGAATTTTATTGATATTACCATGGCTGCAAGTGAAGGCACTTGGGGGAGTACTAGGGTGCTTAGAGCAAGAAACCCTTGTGAGGTTACCCCATGACTCATATACTTTCTATGAATATTCGGGGCTTGGGAGATACCTCCAAATTTCATTGCCTTCGGGACCTTATTGCTTCTAAGGATCCCATCATTTTTCTGGGACAAGAAACTTTATGTGGTTAGGAGAAAGCTATAAAATTATTTTTAGGAATTAAAGCAGGGTGGTGTGTGGCCGCTGTGGATTCAAATGGGCATTCAGGGGTTGTTATTTCCATATGGAATCCGAACAGGGCAATTTTCAAGGCTTACAGTTTTTTTGGTGGAATTCTGTTATCTGGTCATCTTCGGGGTATGGAAGGTTCTCTCAATATAATAAATATCTATGCACCATATAACAATAGGCTATCCTTTTGGAACCAAATGCAGGCCTCAGGTATTTTCTCATTGCCAAGTTTGATCATAATGGGAGATTTTAACTGCACCTTGTAGATGGATGAATTATGGGGCACTAGAGTCCATTTGGATCCCCTATCCAATTATATGAATGACATGTTCAATACTCATCACATGGTTGATATCAGGCCACTGCCTATGATCCCCACGTGGACAAACAAAAGGGCAGGTGACAATTTTATTGGTAAAAGGCTGGATAGGGCTATGGTAAAAGACAACTTGATGGATAAGTGGGGGGTTCCCAGATCAGTGGTTTTGGTCTCGGACATCTCGGATCATATGTTGATTATATTATCTTGGAACACAAGTGGTGTGATCAAGGGGAGGCCTTACAAATTCAACTGAGTATGGTTGGAGGATGTTGATTATGTTAACCTTATTAAGCGGTTGTGGCAATATGAAGAGGAGGTGGCAGATCTCATGGGTTGGGACCATTTTCATTTTAAACTACAAAAGATTGAAAATGCCTCAAAAGATTGGGAGTTTCGAAAGAAGAAGGCCCTCAAGGCTCAGTTACAGGCCATATCGAAGCAGATTGAGGAGATTTACACAAGTTTCTCGGTCCGCATCCCAGATGAAACTTCATATGGTATTATGAATTAATTGGGGACCAGGAAAAGGGAGATTTTGAGAATAGAAGAAATCAAATGGAAATTCAAAAGTAGAATTACTTGGTTAAAGGAGGGTGATCTTAATAAACATTTTTTTCATAAATGTGCAAACGACAGAAAGAAAAGAAATGCAATTTGGCGCATTAAAAGGTCAGATGACAGTTATGCTTATACAACTCCAGAGATTCAAAGAGAAGCCCTCACTCACTTCTCTAATTTTTATCAAAAATATCAAAGGATCAATGCAGATAATCTGAGCTGGGTACTGGATCATATCTCAAGGATGTTTGATGAAGACGTTATTAGATCACTAGATGAGAGTATCACTGGGAATGAAGTCCTTTTGGTCCTGAAATATTTCTCTCATGACAAATGTCCGGGGCCGGATGGATGGCTCGTGGAATTTTTCATCTTCTTTTTTGATTTTTTGGGTGTTGAATTAACAGAGATAGTGGAATTGTTCCAGACTTGGGGATATATGCCTGCAAACCTGAACTCAACTTTTATCGCTCTAATCCCAAAAGTAGTCGATCCTCAATCTTTTTCTGAATTCAGGCCAATTTCACTCTGTAATCTAATTTATAAATTCACCTCAAAGATCATTGCAAATCGCATAAAAATAACTTTATCAGATCACATTTCAATGGAACAATATGGATTTCTACAAGGGCGATCTATTCATGATGCAATTGATATAGCGCAGGAGGTGCTTCACTCTATGCACTCACAAAAAAGGGAGATAGTTGTGATGAAGGTTGATCTTCACAAGGCATATGACTCTTTGGATTGGTCTTTTATTAGAGTAGTATTGCTCAAGATTGGTTTTCCATTATGGATCATTAGATGGATCATGTCTTGTATCTCCACAGTTAGATATGCTGTCATTGTAAATGGTAATTCGACTCAATTTTTTGATGCTGGCAGAGGTCTGCGACAAGGATGTGCTCTCTCTCCACTCATTTTCATTCTCATCATGGATGGCTTTAGTAAGATTATGCATAGTGCCGAGCAAAAAGGGTTCATTAAGGGATTCTCCTTTTCTGATACCGTATCTTCATCACACTCCCTGTTTGTGGATGAAATATTATTATTTGGCTACCTTATTAGGAATCACTGGTTTTATATTCATTATATGTTAATAAGGTTTGAAACTGCAACTCGATTAGGTATTAACAAGGGAAAATCATTTCTTATCTATGAAAATGGTGATTTCCAGGAGATTTCTTTCATTGCTAGCTTCCTGGGAGTTAGTTGTAAGTTGGCATCTGATGGTTTTAATTATCTGGGATAAAAAATCAAACCTTGTGGCTATAGGAACAGGGATTGGTTGTGGTTGATTGATAGATTCAGGACACGGATATGCAGATGGACTCACAGATGGTTGCCTTTAGGTGGTCGCCTTATAATGATTCGGGCGGATTTATCTCAGATGATGGTCTTCTGGGGACATCTTTTTTATTTGCCCAAAAGGATTGTTGGTATGATTAATAGTATTATTGCCCAGTTTCTATGGGGGGGTTCGAATATGGTTCAAAAATATCATCTATGCAAGCTCGAAATCTTATGCATGCCCAAAGACCAGGATGGATGGGGTATATTGAACACTTGGGTCTTCAATACGGCTTTGCTAATCAAATATTTCTGGAGGGCCATTAAGGGGAATAGTATTTGGAATGCTATCATTAGGTGCAAATATATCGATGGTGACGTCCTCCATCAACTCATCTACCAGGAGTTCTCCTTCCCCCGGAACATATCGATCATTTGGTGGAGTTTTAAAAAAGTCTTGGGTCATGTGGCAGATCGATTGA
Source organism: Pinus albicaulis (assembly GCA_034641835.2). Lineage (NCBI taxonomy): Eukaryota > Viridiplantae > Streptophyta > Pinopsida > Pinales > Pinaceae > Pinus > Pinus albicaulis. Next base: position 826,670,512 of record CM076575.1, read on the forward strand.
CATGGCTCTTTCGGGATGGAGGTCATATCCCAATAGGCTACAAGAACATACTTTACTCTGCCACAACACTCTGGCCCTTCGCCACAACTACTGCATCGACTTACACACAGGGGTATTATTTTCCTCTCGCAGACTATTCATTCCTGGTCATTTGGTGCCCCTATTTTCAAAACTACACATCAATTGGGATTAGGCGGAGATGATGCAGTCGAATGGGATAAATTTTGCAATTGCATAAGAAATGTTGGTCTACGTCATGCACAAGGGGGAGATCAAATTATTTGGGATGGGCCTATCAAAGACAACTCTGTGATCGTGAAGGACATATACCGAAGTATCAATTACTCTTTATATGAGGGACGGTCTTCTAGGGTCTTCTATCCTTTCTGGCATCGAAATATACCCACTAAGATCACTCTGTTCGGCTGGTTGGTTTGGTGTGGCAAGGTTCTTACATGGGATAATCTTATTAAGCGGGGACAATATGGGCCTAGCAGATGTGCTATATGTTGCGGTGAAGAAGAAAACATTGCACATCTATTCTTCCGGTGTTCAGTGGTTTCTAGGTTGTGGAAGATGTTTAGTACATATTTCATAGATCCTTTGTGGACCGCAAAGGATTTTATTTCTGCTGCTCTGGAATGGGATAAGCTAAAAGGAAAGTTCAAGTTGCTCCCCTTTTTTATCATCTGGGAGGTATGGCTGGCGAGAAATAGGTTGATATTTGAAAGTAGGCCTTTTGATATTCTTCGAGTTTATTCAGCTGTCATGAGGTGGATTGAGGAGCGGCCTCTTCTTGATGTCTTGGTCGTGGATGGCTCTTTTCGTATTAGACCACATGAGATTGCCATCCTTGCCATTTTTTTTTATGGTGCATGTGAGGAGGGCATTACGGGATGCGGTGCATGGATCAAGTTGTCACAGCATGAAAGGATTCACATTTTTTGGAATGAAGGGCCCGGGACCAACAACAAAGCAGAGATCATGGCCCTATGGGGTGGCCTTCTTGCAGCCACCAACTTACAATTGTAGGATGTCAACATATATGGAGATTCCAAGTTGGTTATTTGGTGGATCACAAACATAATAGATATGATGAACCCGAGTTTGCAGGGATGGTGCCAAAGGGCTCTAAGATTATGGCAGAGGTTGAATTTCCCGCCTATCAGCCACATATACAGAGAGAATAACACATGTGCTGACTGGTTATCAAAAAAAGGTATAAAAGCTGACTTTGGGTTTTGCAGGTGGTTCATTTCAGAGATGGCAATCAGATCTGGGACACTTCCATTCCAATTCCATAATCAAGATGCCCATGGTATCAAGCGAGCCAGTTTTTTGCAGCAAACTCATCTTACATTTCCGTATTAGTTTTGTACACTTCATATTTTGGTGTTTCTATATCGGACAAGCAATACATCCATTTTGGCAAGGGTCAAGGAGAGGTAACCAGCTCAATCTTCAGGTGCGCTATTCTGGGAGATTGTTCAATCTTATCAGGCGCAATTCTGGGAGATTGTTCCAGCCTTACATCAAGCGAGCCTGTCTACATCGGATTATGGATTTTTCTGAACCTTCATATGCATCGGCAATCTATATCCTAATTAATCTCCTACCCAGAAATTTCAATATAGATTTGCATGACAGTCTTTTTCAGGTTATCCATTGTTCATTTTTTCTCCTTCTCTATCTATTTATGTTTTTTTCTTACTTGGAGGGATGTATGATATCAAATCATGGCGGGGTCGGGATTATCCCCCCAAAATTTTGTATGTCATTATCCGTTAGATTGCCTTTTCTTGCTTAGAAAGGTATCTTGCATCTAGTGGCTGTGATTTTCTGTCATTTCTCGCTGAGTACAGCTGAGAATGTAATAATTGGGTTAATGCACTGCTATATCTAATATACAACGTTTTTTTCTTTCTGAAAAAAAAAAGAATATTATATAATTAATATAAAAAATACAAATAAAAAAAAATCACTTTAACTTTTTATTTATTATATTATAGTAAATATTATTTCAAAAATTTTATTTATAATAAAAATTTAAAAATAATATGTAAAAATTTATTAACTTTTAATATAAATTTTATAAATTTAATATAATTTTATTTAGGTAATTGATAGGAATATTATTAAAAGTTCTATCCATCTTCATGCGATTATTTGACATCTTTTATAATAGAGTATAAGTTTTTCTTGCAATGTAATTTTCAAAAAAACATTATAAAAAATTCTATCCATCTTCATGCGATTATTTGATATCTTTTATAACATAGAGTATAAGGTTTTTCTTACAATGTAATTTTCAAAAAAATAAGTGTATCCAAATTTTTTTTATATGTATAATTTTTTTTATAATATATACTCATTGCAAAATATTATTTATCTTTTATTATTAAATTTTTTTTTCTTAATTATTATAAATTTTTATAATAAAGTTTTTAAACATTTATTGTCTCAAAATAAAATAAAATATAAAATATATAATTAATAATTATATTGATAATTATAATTTATAATTAATAATTAAATCAACTCAAAACTATCTTTTTTTTTCAGAAGAAAAAAACGCTGAATATATTAATATATAAACAGTACATTGACTTGTATAATCTCAGCTGTAAAGTTCTGCAGCGAGAAATCCACCATATACTGGCTAGTTGATAATGCTCACTTATAGGAGTAAGGAGCGAAAATGTGTTAGGTTGGCCTCCTCATATCGGGAATAAATCCATCCCTTACAACAAGACCATCATACAGAAATGAGGACAATAAGATTATGAAGGATGGAATGAACAAAAAGATAAACGACCTTCAGAAAATGATTCCTGTGTAGTTTAGAGAGATGACTGATAATTGAGGGTGATTAAGAAGCTAAACCTATTCAGATCACACCTGCACTGCCCTGTGTGTTTTGTAATGATTTTCCGGAAACATAAAAACGCATTACATCTACATCATATTTTGTCAAAACGGGCTCGCTTGATAAAGATTGGCAGGCGTAGAGAAAATCATAACATGTCATTTTGACTGACATGCGGTGAAAATCTCTACAGGCTAGCTTGAAATGGAACATGTCAGGCTCGTTTGAAATCTATTATCCGGCTCGCTTGTTGACAGGCTCGCTTGAAAAAGATGCATGTCAGGCTCGCTTGAAATCTATATCCGGCTCGCTTGTTGCCAAATGACAGGCCCGCTTAAAAACATAAAAAAACATATCCCAGGCCCACTTGTTGTGTTAAAGGCTGGCAGCCCACGTGTTAAATCTATCCTGTGGCCATCAAATCTTTTGAAATACAACTTGTTTTTAGAATGAAACAAAATTTATTCCCATTAAAAAAACATTTTTTTGTAATATCCGGCAGACAATAACGAAAATCGTACGGGTTAAGAGAGGAAGTGGTTTGAAACTCAATGAATATGCGGGAATGCGCTATCGAGATGGGGAGTTTGCGACGGGAGGCGAGGAGAGGTTTCGCATAGAGTATATGATGATTTCGAGAAATTTGAAAAACGGTTTGTAGGAGTAAAGTTAAATTATTGTTTTTATTTATAATTATAAAAAAGTGAAATATTTCTAAATATATAATTAACATAAAAATAATTTTCAAATTTAAGAAATAATTGCAACGAGTAGCACTCTCCAATCTAATATGAAAAATAGGTAATAAGTTGTCGTATAAATATTAAAAAGTGAAATATTCCCAAATATATAATTAACATAAAAATAATTTTCAAATTTAAGAAATAATTGTAACCAGTAGCACTCTCCAATCTAATATGAAAAATAGGTAATAAGTTGTCATGTAAATATTTTTATTTGGTCAAAATAAAATAATAAAAAATAATGTTAAAATAAAAAATAATTTTATGGTATTTATCTATGGTATGAGAAACCATAGTATTGACTCATGGTATTCATGTGAAATATAGTTTATTTAAAGGAGGAAATTAAATCAACCTAGATCTATCTTAAATATATATCTCACAAGCACTAAGATGGATCAAATTTCTTAAGATGCAAACCTCTTTCACAGTGAAAAGAGATTTGATCCCTCAAAACCATAAAACCAAGAAACTGCCAAACATAAATTGACTATTTTACCTCTATTTTATTTTAATTATTAATTCTATTTTTTATTTTATTATTTTTAAAATTTAATTTAATTTTGTTATATTGTACCTTTTTAATGTAAGTTGACCAACTCAAAATGTTTACAAGAGATGTCATTACAATATCTTTACCATATTGAGCTAGAAAGTACCTCTTGGTAAACAATACATATAGAAATCTATAATAATTCAAAAACTTAATGATCCTAACTCAAATTTTTTATATATAAAAACTCATATTGATAGTTACTTGTTAACGACACCTGCCCTTTGTCCACTAATACCTATTCCTAATGTTCCAAAAAAGTGTACATGATAGAATGTGACATTCCTAGAAGATTCTGATAGATGATACCTCTTTGATAACATATCCATATCCTTGTTTAACTCCCTATATATATGGTGGAAGGTGGTATTCCTAGCAGACGATGATAGATCATACCTGAAATGTAGACTTAAAGTTAACTAGTCAATGAAAATTCTGGAATCTTTAAAGAGTGTTAAAGAGGCAATCTTTTTCTTTTTCGTAAAAATAATGTTAAAAGGAAATATTTTTCCTTTCGCAAAGATAATATGTCCCATTGTGGTGTATTTGTACACTTTTCACTTTCCACGATGTTCGTTGTAAATGAGTTGATAAAATTCAGACTTGAAAAGCCATTATGACTAATCAAATGTTATCTAATTGTTAAAATAGTTAATTAATTAATTAATTAAGAGTTAGACAATCAGTTAAGTAAGTATTGAGTAAGTTGAGTTGTTTGATACATGAATTTGGTAAGTGAATTAGAGAATCAGTTAAGTGAGTGATGGTCAGATTGAGTTATGTAAGTGTGTACATCTCAAGTTAGGTTAAATACTCTTTACGGGGTTCGTTGTCTAGTTAAATTAAATAATTTTCACCAAATTCGTTGT